>VBSM01000272.1:75450233-75524104 GCA_008086735.1 Cheirogaleus medius
TTCTCTTCTTTTTTCTTTTTTTGATGGGGGTAACTCTGGGAAAGTCATCCTTTAAATGTGAATTTTTCCAAACTTCATCTTTGGCTTTCTATTCACTTTATATACTTCCATGGTTGATTTCATAATTTCCCACAGAATCTCCTGTCTTCTATTTCAGTTGCTTTGACAACTAAAAAACAGCACCAAAAACATTGGAAAGTGAACTTGTGTGTTTTGGAGATTTGGAACCATAAGCTAAAATTGTTCACCCTAAGCACAAAATTACTTTGAAGTTCTGAGTTTAGCTTAACTCAGGTAGATTTTATATTCTAATCATATTATATCCACCATTTCATTTTTAAAAAAGTATGTTACTGAGTTTAAGCTTTCCTTATTCACCTCTGATTTTGACTTCCTGCTTCTTCTAGTGTAGTTCACTTTATATATTATTTTACTGTCCTTCTAGTACCATCAATTCATTCCTCTTAGGACATTGTTAATCTAGAAGTGGAAAATAGGCTCCTTTCTTCAATTTTTCCCAAATATAGCTGACCCATGAATTTGCAGGTGTAGCAGACTTACTAAAAGTTTGATGTATCAGATGGCAATTAAGTTAACCATAATAAACACAAATCAATGTTAGCCACTCCTGCTCACAAATTCCTCAGTTTTCACACTGTGTCATCATTTTCCATTTGCCTCAGTCTCTTTGCTCCCTAAACATTTTCTGCATCTACAATGAGCAATAAGAACCTTTCCCTTAACCTCTTCCTGGAAACTGAATTCTTTCAGCAAGGAGTAGCTACAGGTAGTGCCTATTTCAAATATCCGAAATCTGAAATGCTCCAAAATCCAAAACTTTTTGAGCACTGACATGATGCCATAAGTGGAAAATTCCATACCTGACCTCATGTGACAGGTCGCAGTCAAAGTGCAGTCGAAACTTTGCTTCATGCACAAAATTATTAAAAATATTGTATAAAATTATCTTCAGGCTATATGCATAAGGTGTGTGTGAAACATAAATAAATTTCATTTTTAGACTTGGATCTCATCCCCAAGATATCTCATTATGTATATTCAAATATTCCAAAATCTGAAAAAATCTGAAATTAGAAACATTTTTGGTTCTAGGCATTTCAGAAAAAGTATAGTCAACTTGTACTGTGAATTTAGTTTTTAATTGTTTTTTCCTTGCAAATGCTTGAAATTACTTAACCATAGAATAAATGGATGCTCCAAGAAGATGCCCTTATATCTCCTGGGTCTTAGTATGAATTTGCTGCACTGCCGAGTATATTCACTTTATGTGCACTACATTTTGAGACTTCAAACTCTTTGGTGATGGTTTCCAAAGATTTATCTCTGTTCCTGATTTCTGTTGAGCTTTTTATCTGTATCTCCAGAATATCCCCAATGCATTTCAAAATTAACTGGGCCTGAAATTGCACTTTTTATTAATTCCTACAAGTCTATTTTTTCTGTTGTGTACTCTATCTTAAATAAAAGGATCATAATTCACTTGAGCACTATCTCTAAAAACCTCATTCATGTGTAACCTCATACTTCTTTCTTCCCTTGTTTCCCTGATATATATTCATTTGGTCATCAAGTCTTGTCATTTCTACCACTAAAATAAATTGGGAATTTGTTGCTTTTTCTGAATCACTACTTCACTGTATTCACTCTCACCTGAATTGTGACATTTGCCTTTTAAGTGTCTTCCTGTCTCAACTTTCTAATCTTTTTGTGTTTATCCTCTTTTTTGCTACTATTTATTTTCTGAAATCAAAAATCTATCAAGTTATTTTTATATCTTAAAACTGTCTTTGATTGTCCACTGCTTAGAGGAGGAAGTTCAAACTCATTCTTGCCTGTGTTTTCTTTGTCATCTTTTCTATCCAATTTCTTCTATGCATTCTACAGTTCAGCTATTCTGGATGACACTTATTTTCTGAATACATTTATCATCAGAATAGTTGCTACATGCCAAACATTGTGATAAGTGCTGAGGACAGAAAAAAAATGCACTGAAAATTTTCTGCTCTCAAGGAGCTACACTTTTAAGACTCCTCTGGTTTGGTCACTGCTATGGTTTGAACATTTGTCCCCTCCAAACCTCGTGTTGAAATTTAATCCCAATGTGGCAGTTTTGAGAAGTAGGGCCTTTAAAAGGTGATTGGGATTAATTAATTCATAGATCAATGGATTAATGATTAATGGTTATCATGGGAGTAGGACTGGTGGCTTTATAAAGAGAGGAAAAGAGACCTGAACTAGCACGTTAGCATGCTCAGCCCCCTTGTCATGCGATGCCCTGTGCTGCCTTAGAACCATGTAGAGAGCCCTACTAGGAAAAAGACTACTAGCCCTACTAGTTCAAAACTCCATTGAGCTTGGTTAAGTGGTGGTGACCAGAATGCTGATAGAAATATGGACAATAAAGGCCATTCTGAGGAGGTTTCATATGGAACTGAGGAACAAAGTACTGAAAACTAAAGGCCATTCTTGTTATAAATTGGCAAAGAACTTGGCTGAACTGTGTCCAGGCCCCAGGGTTTGTAGAAGGCTGAACTTAAGAGTGATGAACTAGGGTATCTGGCAGAACACATTTCTAAGCAAAATATGAAAGGAGCTACATGGTTATTTTTGCCTGATTACACTGAGATTTGGGAACAAAGGAATAATTTAAAGGCAGAATTTATAATTAGAAAGTAAGAAGAGTGGGAAGATTTGGAAAACTCGCAGCTCAGCCACATAAAGAGCGAAAAAATGTGTTTAGGACAGAAATCAAGGGCATAGCCCACCGACCAGTTTGCTAAAGACATTAGCATGGCTAGAAGGAAGTCAGGTGTTATTCCTTAAGATAATGGAAGAAAGATCTGCAAGGTATTTCAGAGATCTTTGAGGCTGCCCTCCCATCACAGGCCTAATAGCCTAGGAGGGCAGAATGATTTTGGGGTGCTCTCCATGGGATTGCTGCCCAGGGATCCCTCAGGTTTCTGCTCCCTGTGTTCCAACACAGCATCGCTCTGCTACCCCAGCTGTGGCTCAAATGACCCCAGGTGTGGCTCAACCTGCTGCTTCAAAAGGTATAAGCTGTAACCTTGAAGGTGTCCATGTTTTATTAATTTTTCAGGTCCACAGAATGCAAGAGCTATGGAGGCAGCATCCACTTAGTTTCAAAGGATGTATCAAACAGCTTGCGGGCCCAAGAAGAGACTTGTTGTAGGGCAGAAACCACCAGAGAGAACCCATACTAGAGCCATGCCTAGTGGAGCTGTGAGAGTGGGATTGTTATCAAGATCCCAGGACTATAGAACTACTAGGGTGCAACACCAGTCTGGGAGAGCTAAAGCATGAGCTGAGCTCAGGAGAACCATGCAAGCAGAGCTGCCCAAGGCCTTGGGGGCTCAACGTTCATACTAGTGTGCACAGGATGCTGGACGTGCGTCAAGGGAGATTATTCTTCAGCTTTAAGATTTAATGGATTTGCTTGTTACCCCTTTCCTTTGGCCTACTTCTTCCATTTCAAATGAGAAAGTCTACACTATGCTTGTTCCACCATTGTATCTTGAAAGGAGATACATAATTTTGATTCCACAGATGGGACTTTGGACTTTTCACTTTTGAGTTGTTACTAGACTTTGGGACTATGGGAATGGACTGCATGTATTTGTGAGGAGAACATGAATTTTGCGAGATGAGGGATGGAATGCTATGGTTTGAATATTTATCCCCTCCAAAGCTCATGTTAAAATTTAATCCCCAATGTGGCAGTATTGTTAGGTGAGGCCTTGAAGAGGTGATTGGGTCATGAGAGCAGAACCCTCATGAATAGATTAATGCATTCATGGATTAATGAATTAATGGATTAATGGGTTGTCAGGGGAGTAAGACTGGCAGCTTTATAAGGAGAGGAAGAAAGACCTGAGCCATCAGCAGACTCAGCCCCCTGACCACATGATGCCCTGCACTGCCTCAGGACTGAGTCCCCCCAGTAAGAAGGCTGTCACTAGACATGGCCCTTGAACCTTAGATTTTTCAGCCTCCATAACTATAAGAAATAAATTCCTTTTTTCAAACAAATCACTCCATTTCAGATTTTGTTATAAGCAACAGAAAACAAACTAAGGCAGTTTTTGCTGTTTTCTCTGCATAAAATATTCCCTTACTTTTGTCCTGACAAACTTCTATTTGTTATTCAAGTCCACACTGAATGCTACTTCTGTGAAGGCTTTCTTTTTTACTCTAGAAAGAATAAATCATTCTGTCTCTATTCTGGCGGAATATCTTTATGATTTTGTATATTTTTGTTGCAATTAGCTCCTAAATATTTCTCAAAAATGTCTATTTCTGCCCATTTTTACACCACTACTCCTGGCAAAGCCATCGTCACCTTCCACCTGCACTTCTACCATATTTTTATGTTCGGTTGTTCTTTATCCACTTGTGCTCCTCTCCACCCATTCTCCTCACTGCAGCCGGAGTTATCTAGTCGCTGCTCTCTGGCTAAAATCTCTTCCAGTGGCTTCTGTGGCTCTTAGTTGAGGATTAACATTCTTAATTTAACATCCTACTCTCTGCACCGCCTGGCTGACATCACCAGCCTAATCTCATACTTTTCTCCTTCCCATTATTTGCTCTCCAGTCATTCTGGATGTTGTTTAATTTCTCAAATAGTTGTTACAGCTGTTCACAGGACTTTAGCATATGTTAATTCTTCACTCTAGAAACCCACCAGCCTCCTTTTTACTTCATTCAGCTCACCCTGACTCTGTCATCAAATCTCAGCTGAGTCACTATTTGTTTAGAGAGGACTTTTCCTGCCTTCCGTGATAGATCAATTGCCCATTACACACTCACATAACACCATGTTCCCTTCCTTCATAATTTTAACTATTTTTAATGGTTATTTATTTATATGATTATTTTATTGATATCTATCTATTCTACTAAATAATGTAAGGCAGAAATGGTATCTTTTCTCACCTTGGATCCCAGTTCCTGGAAGAATGGACTCAATAAATATATATTGAATGGATAGAACTTAATATGTTATAGAATTATAAGGATCTTTCTTGAAATCAGGTCCCATGGATCCCTCGTATTGGTGTCCTCAGAATCTAAAACAGTGCCAAAGTCAATACAACATTTAGTTCAGGCATACTGTGTTGAATTAAGTTTCAACTATTTTTTAAAGAGCTGGTATCTCCATCTGTTGCCTGGGCTGGAGAAAATGGCATGATCACAGCTCACTGCAGCCTGCAGCTCCTTGGTGCAAGTCATCCTACTGACTGAGCCTCCTGAGTAGCTAGGATTACAGGTACATGCTATGACACCTGGCTAATTTTTAAATTTGTTTTCAGAGATGGGATCTCACTATGTTGCCCAGGTTGATCTTGAACTCCTGGCCTTAAGTGATCCTCCTGTCTTGGACTCTTTAAAGTGCTAGGATTATAAGTGTGAGCCACCACACCCAGCCAGGTTTCAACCATTTAACACAATAATGGATATGTACTCAGTGATTGATGCATGGTGTTTAGGAATCTGTAAATGTGGTCCAAGTTAACCAATTGAAGTACAAATCATAAAATAGCTTTATAATGTACATTATAATTAAATTTTGTACTATTTTTATTAATGTCTATGATGTATTAATTCTCCTTAATAGTTCAAAATGTATCTTGTTATTTCCGGCTTTTTATAAGGTAGTGATTTTTCCATTGTATTGTTTATTTTTAAGCAGTAATCTCTGATAAAGCTTCAGTGGGACAGAGCCATTTTAATTTCTGATTTTTGCCAAGGCCAATCAAGAACTATTCCCCATCTTTAATCTTATTCAGCAGCTTAAGTTATAAGCAGCTTTTTAAAAAATAAAATAACCACGATGGAAAGAGGGGTCATTCTGCTGTGTGCTGCCTGATTGTATTTAATTTATTCTAGAGACAGGAACATTTAAGCTTGTTTGAAACTTCTCACATGGACCCAGATGAAGGTCAATAACTCACTGCAGAGACCATGTGTGCACATTCTGAGAAACTGGACAGCACATGACATAGAATGATATGCGGATATGATATGTCCTTCACTCTTCATGAGTCTCTTCCATTAACATTGTGGACTTGGGAGGGTGGGACTTCTGAGAGGCAAGGAAATAGAACTGAGGCAGCAGATGTAGAATGAGGACTGGCTTAGATATAAGATCATTGTTTGACACTGGAGGAAAGAGTTGACACAGAAGAGAACCGGTTAAAAAGCCATGGCAGTGTAGGAATTGCTTGGGCTTTGGTAACAAAGATCTGGGTTCTCTTTCCAGATTAGTAGCTTTGAGTGAGTTAGTATTCTTTGAGTTTCAGTTTTGGAATCTTTACAATGGGAATAATATGCACATCAAAGTACCAATGTGATGAATCAATGAGCTATGATGTGTAAAGATTTAAATACAATGCTTGATATATAATAGGTAGTCAGTAAATGATAGCTATCTTTTAAAGAATAATGATAATATTATGTTTAATCATAATAGTAAAAAAAGTTATCTGAAACTGTTCTAACTATTAAAACTCTCAATGGCTGTATTAAGAGTTTACTCTTCAATAAGTGGTATAATTATTAATAAATTTTCCTTATGTCACATTTAGTTTAAGCTCTTTATGTTCTCAAAGACAAATACGTTTTCAGTCCAGGATATACCTCTACATCAGCTAGGGTGTCTCTCGTTTTGTTTCTCAAGGCCCAATAATGTTCTCTATGCTTTTCTCCAGATACTTCCTGAAGCCTCAACTTGGGTGGCTATGTACCATACCATGGGCCTTTTCCCTTAAAAGAGAACCTTCTGAAAGGGGTGAGACTTTGTAGTCATTTGTACACTATATAATTCTACTACTTTTAACAGTTTCATTACCACTTGCCCTCAACATAATCTGGGTCAATCATATTTACTTTTATTCCATACTTTAATGGGACCAGGAAATAAGTAATGTGATTTATTACTATAAAGAGTTTTGTAATCGTTAGAGCTGTGGAGTAATCCTTTTTTTCTATTACTATTTTCTAGTAATCCTTTTTTTTCCTTTGAAATAAATTTCCTTTATATAAATCTATTATAAAATTCTTAAAAAGGTTGTGAAAAGTTACTGTATTAAATGGGAGGAAATCACAAATTGAGACAAAAAAAGTTAGATTTAGACCTGTGGATGTAAAGATACGGTCATGTGCAATAATGCAGAGATGGATGTGTCCAGAGACAGAAGGAACATAGACATGTAGGAAGAGAGCAGTTCCTGAGGCTTCAGGGTCTCAGAAAGAGAGCTGGATAATCTGGTTCCAGGTAGTTCTTCAAGGGGATTTGGCTGCCCATATTCCCCTTTGTTTGTATGAGATAGTGACAGTCTTTGTTTTAGGGTAGGTTCTCCAATTTAAGGAAACATTAAACAAAGTATCTGTGAGATACTCTTTGTGTTAGGTCAGTTTCTTCAAAACAAGGAGACATTAAGCAAGGGATTCACATGCCAGTAATTTATTAAGGACACGCTCGCAGTTAAACTGGTAAGAGAGTGAAGGAAGCAGGGGAGGGAAGGTAAGAAGAAAGGGTACTACTTCAAGCAAGGGTGGCGACAGCCTGATCCAACATGGAACTTTGGAATGTAAGTTACAATGCACTGTTTGTCATGGCTCAAGGCAAAGAGATGGGCTTTCATACTCCTGCACCAATCAGTCATTATCTTGTGGCCATCTTGGGAGGCATGGTGGTTATAAATCCCAAGCACTTCCCGTTCTCTGCTTGTGCTGGCAAAGATGCTTCACTAGCTCAAGGCACTCCTTCAAAGAGGTCGGTCAGAGTGGCCTCCAGAACTGTGAGAGAATACACTTCTCTTATCTGAAGCCAAGAAGTTTGTGGTAATTTGTTAGAGTAGCCACAGGAAACCAATGCAGAGCCCATGTCTTTTAAGAATCAGCAGACAAAAAAAATTCCTCTCTCAAGTTTCTCACAACTTTCTAAATGCTCCATCTCAATTTCTATACCTAATCCCATCGTGATCTTTAGATCACTTTTTGAGTAGCACTGTACACTTATATCCATATATCACATGCCCCTTCTTTGCTTGAACTATATTAAATGAGTTTCTGTACTTGCCATCTAAAGAACACTGAGTAAGACTGCCCCTGTTCTTCCTTCTCCTTAAGACAGCAGACATGTGTCTATGAAGCTGACCAGCACTACTCCTTGATGTCATCCATACTCAATCTTCTGAATGCCCATCATTGTCTTCATGAAGGCTGAAGATTCAGGAGACTTTCAATATGTAGCCCTACCATTGGCAACCGCCTGACATGCCTCTTGAACCAAACTCATTTTTTTCTGGGATTGGCAGGCAATTAAATAACTTGTAGACAGACAGGTCTTCATTGTGGTCCCATCTCCCTTAATTATTAAAGTCCTTTAAGTGCGTCAAGATTTGGCTAGGCTTTCTTCTTGTTTTTCTGTGTCTATTTACTGAAATAAACATATACTATTTATTTTTCATAATAGAAATTTATGACCAAAATTATCTTTAGATTAGATAATTTCCATCTCTATTTTGTACATTTTTCTTTCTTCATTAGGATATCTACTTACTACATCTTTTTTTCTTATCTTTTCTCTCATATGCAGTCTTTATTTTCTACTAAAGATCATTAGAACAAAGTTCATTTATATAAAGCTATTATAAACTCATGAACATGTAGAAAGTCACTATATTAAATGCAAGTTATAGAATTATAGACAGTTTAATACATTGTCACACTAGGAAAAAAAATTTTCCTTGGGGCCATGGTATTTTACTACAAAAATAGAACAAAAATTTCCAATACAAAACACTCCTTTCTAACTTAATGAAAAAATTGTCATTTTATTGTTTTCTGTGCGTGAGTTATATGCAATTAAATTGTCAATATTAATTGTAACAATAAGAATATCAACAAGTAAGATTTTCTCGAACCAACTGCAGGGTTTTGCTTAGGAGGCCACCCATCACATAGCATGTATGCTACAGCATGGTGGCATGGGTTGCCTGCATACCACATGCTTCCCAAGGTAAGGAGAACGTGTAAGTTACATATGCTTTATGGAGGCCCAGGCTCAAAACTAGCATGAGTTAAATACAACTCATATGACAGTTAATGTGTTAAGACCAAAATTTAAATTTATAATTATGTTGATGCTGATTTTATACCTGTTGATAATTTTATGTCTTTTATCTAATAAGAAATTAATGGTTGGTGCTCAATAAAACAGGGAAAAGAGGAAAGTAAATTAGGATTTTGTCTCACAAAATTGATTGGTGTATTAAAGTCTTATATTTTGAGGAAATGTGTTGAAAAGCATTTGCCATTTCCCAAAACAGTATATAAAAACAAAAGTGTTGAAATGATCACATTTCTCTCTCTTTATACTATCAATTAAAGATAAAAATTTCCTCAGCTCATTACTCCTTTCTGAGGTGAGAGAGGTCATCAACAGAACTGCACTTCTCTAGTTTTTGCTATAGCTACATTTTGGAAACGTTTGATTTCTAGAGAAAAATTTAGGGCTTTACAAGATAACAACTTTTGTATTTAAATCCAGAATCACTCCCTTATCAAACCGAGTTTTTGATTTTCATGTTCTGACCTTGGAGGAAAAATTTTAACTTATAAAATATATATCCATTAAAATAATTTTATTATGATAATGATTTGAATGATTATACCCTTTCCTCAGTATTAGAGAAATGATATTGAAAATTAAGTAGAAGACAATTGGATCTAAGTTTGATTTTGTACCTTGAAAACAGATGCAAATGATCTTAGTGAGAAAAGTATGATGTGCTGTGTTTAACATTCTTAATTTAAATTGCTCTGATTGGCCCTTATACTTGTCCATTTCATGTACCTAGATTTTTTTAGGTAGAAAAGGCACTACAGTTATAAAATATCATTTTAACTGTAACTAGTGATTTTGAAAATAATTATGTAAAGAACACAACTTTAAACATTTGACAGACCTTTTATATAAGATACACAGAATGTTAAACAGTTCTGAAATGGGAAATGTTAGTTGCTTTCTGCAGTTTTATCAGCTAGGTTGATTTGCTTCTGCCTTCAAACACACACCATCTGAGTCCTCTGGTAAATAAGTGCTTGGGCTGAGATCTATAGTATGAGGTTACTACAACTAACTCTTTTGCTAGGCTCTTTTTGACAAGACGAAGGCTACTAGCATGAACCAAAACAAATAGCACATTGCTTTTTTTTACGGGATTTTTCATACTGTTTCAAATAAGCTGTATGTGCTTGGCTTACCACACGATGGCGGTACATGAATGTCTTATAAGTGAATGCAAACTAAGACTTCAGATGGTGTCATGACCCAAATTACCCACTTAAAATATGAATGTGACCAACCTCAGTTCTCCTATTTCATAGAACATTCTTTATATTAAAAACATTGTCAAATTATGCTCTTTATATTTAGATAGTCAGTGAAAGCAGGTATATGTTACAGATATTGCTTTTTTTTTTTGAGCCAGGGTCTCTCAGTCTCTCTATGTTGCCCAGGCTGGAGGCTGGTCTCAAGCCACTGGACTCAATTCTGCCTCCCAAGTAGCTGGGACTTCAGGTGCAGGCCACTGCACCCAGCTTGGTTTTATTTTAGAAGAATGATTAGGCATTTATAGTTAGCAGGAAAAAAAAGTAGCATCAACTCTTTGTTAATCTATAACTCTTGCAAAACTCATTATTTCCTTTCTATAAAGTGTTTTTAAACTATATTATTAATTCTCAGGATACCCCTCAGAGGTAAGTAATAAACTAAATAATTATTCCAATGATGGAAAATTTTGCCTAGATATCAAAATTTCAGGATAGGTAGAAAATAATGAGAGTTATCTTTTAGAAAGGGACAATTTTTAGGCCAATGTTTGTATATCAACCAAACTGAAATAAAATCAATAAAATTGAAATAAAATCAATACATATTTTAAAAGCTAAATGAGGCAACAGAAAATAAATATGATGTATTTGATTATTTATAGTACAGTTAAATCTCATATTCTATCTCATAACTCATAAAATGTAGGGATAAAAACAGAAAAATTCATTTTTATTATTCATACATTTTCATGACATCTTATTTCTTTCTATTATGTTTTCAAGAATCTTATTAGTTTGAGGTTTTGTTTTTTGACAGAGTCTTGCTTTGTTGCCCAAGCTGGAGTACAGTGGAGTTATCATAGCTCACTACAGCCCTGAACTTCTGGGCGCAAGTAGTCTTCCTTCCTTAGCCCGGCATGGCACTGTGCCCAGCTAATTTTTAAATTTTTGTAGAGAAGAGGTCTTGCTATGTTGCCCAGGTTGGTTTCAAACACCTGGCCTCAAGTGAACCTCCTGCCTCTGACTCCCAAACTGCTGGGATTATAGGTATGACCACCACACCTGGCCTAGTTCAAGTTTTCAAAAATGCTTCAGTTAATTTTGCCTGCAACAGATAATCTCCCTTTGAGTTCATTCTATTGGGAAAATATTCCTGCTAGTTTATTTAGGTTGCCCTTTGAATAATAAAAATCTAAATTTCTTTATAATCTCTGTATACCATCTTGCTCTTCTTCATTATTTTTGCTTATCTTAGACATACCCGAACAGAGTTCCATATCCTGTCTTATTCATTGTTTGACCCTACTTGACATTATGTGCTTCCTGAGCCTTCTTGGGGAAGTCAATCATTGATATGAATTCCTCTAATTTTTTAAAAAAATCTTTCGGCAGTGGAAAACTAAGTGCAGAACTCCTAGTTGTCCTGTGGATGCTTCTGAGAATGGACAACTATTGATCTGTTTCCTTTTACTAATTTACTTGGATGCGTAAACTATACCATATGCACAATCACAGAGTTGTCTATTAAAAGAAAAGAAACTCTTGTCTATTCTGATTTCATCTTTGGATAAGTCTGTTCTCTGTTGTTTAGTTTCTTCTGCACGCTTTTGTGTGCAGAATATCAAAGCTACAAAGGACTCAACACAAATTGCACCTTTCCTTTCACCTTTTCTGTTTCACTCTTCTCTCTCCCTCTTTCTCTTCCCTTTTTCTTAAATTTGGAATTCTAATTTCTCAAAAACAGATGAGAAATAGTGGGGGAAACACATAATTGTTAAATTACAACCTCAAGGGACACAGTTATAAACATCAATCTGAAGTTATTGGGGATAAGATTGCGTGGTTATTATAGGCAGATGCAAACTGTATGTAAATAAACTTGTGACCCACTTACATATTGATCTTGGAAGTCATTCTTAACTTCTTAAATGTGGCTCAGTCTATCATGAAATGTCTCTAATAGCATGAAAGATTATCCCTATTAAAAATAATATCAATATTTTCATTTCAATAGCTTTAAGTATGGAGCCAAAATAAGCATATGTGAACTATTGCTTCATCCTGTCATCCTCATCTATTTGACCATGATAATTACACTACTATAACCAGCTTGAATTTTCTTTTAGTTCTAATTCTAAAATGATCCATGTTACTATGATGAATATATGTTTTTATGGAGCTGGCTTCATTTCCTCATCCTTAGAATTGGGTGATTGTGTTTCCTCTCGGGATGAATTAGAGTAGTATATTTGAGATTATATTTCATTAGTTTTATTGCTGCTTGTTAAAGTTTTATTATCCTCTCTGTTTTATATTTCAGGCTGGCAACACTTGCCAGCAGCACTAAGTGACTTGATATATATGAATCATAACTTTGTGACCTAAGAATATGCTGTCTGCAAATATAATGGGGCCTTAGAAGTGATATTTTATAATGCTCTTAAACATATGCATTCACAAAATAACTATCTAAAATTAAGGAACTTTATTTCAAATTTTCTTTCATTCCAGTTCAAGTATTCAGCATTTCTCACAAGTGGTACATAATGTGCTTTAAACAGAATTTCATTCATTCTGAATGATTTTCATTTATTTCACGTAATCATTATCTACTATGTAGGTATAATTCAATAATGTCTTTAAAGCAATCTAGCACTCAGGTAAACTCTGAAGCCACTTTGAGCTACTTAGATTGATGTCTCTTCACTCAGCTGAATAAATAGCTAAGTAGGTATAATGGAGTTACACATCACATAATTGAAGTAGTGCTAAACTGGTTGAGGGTTGAGTAGGAAGTATATATACTACCATAGTTACAACCCCTATTCCTCTGAACTCAGTATATTGTGTAGAACTCTCTAATACATTTATGACAATTATTAAAATGTATGCACTTATAATCACAGGGAACATTATTCAAATAGACTTCCTGAAATTAGACTTTTTCTTAAGATCAAATTTACTTAAAAAATCTTTGTTTTTCAGAAAAAAAATAGTGTTTTAGTTTTTTAGTAAAGGGAATATTATCTGCAACCACTTTTAATACTTTACTCTCTTGAAGAATGATTCATTTGTGAATATTTACTGAAGTCCCACTATGTGCCCAAGGATATCTTGAATTGGTTTTAAATCCATTATTATTTTTGTATTATTATGCTTTATGTAATTTAAACTAATAAATGATATAAAAATCTCTGGTTAGCTAGAAGTGCAATTATCAATAACCTAAAATTCCTTGGACATTTTAGAAAAAAAATATAGAGTGTCGTCTATATTTTTATAGGGTTTTTTTTTTCCCCTTGGTAGTACTCTAATGCTTAAAAATTAAAGAAAATTTGATTAATCATGAAATAAAACTCTCTTTGCCCATTAAAAGCAAAATGGTATAAAAACAAAGTCTGTGTGAGAAAAAGAGGCAACATAGAAATGTCAGCTTACAAGTACTTGAAGCAGACAGAAATTCCAGGCTTGCCTCTGATGAGTGGCAATGCAAGGAGCCACACATCCCTGGGCGCTTGGGTGTCCCAGTGCTTCTTCTCTGGGGTCAGGGAAGCATCAAATAATTTGGCATCTCCAAGGTTAGAGGACTCTTGAGATCTCTGTGGTTTGATATAACTGTGGAGATTTCTATTTAGTTTTCCACTGATTCCAAAAGCCCAAGTGACCCTAAAAGAGAATGATCCAAATACTTCATAAGAAGTCTAATTGTCTTTCAAAGGAGTTTGAGAACAAAATAAAACATAATAACAGTAAATTGTTTTGAAACTAAGCATTTACATGTGATGAGAACAAAACATTATAATGTGAGCATGCTTACCCCTTCTTTTCTGCTTGCCCCTGACCTCTAAAGAAACTTATTTCAGTTACTGTATTATGTTCACGGTACTTTGGGCCATTGAATTAAAAAAGAAAAAACAACAGAAAAAGGGAAGATGGGTAAATACTTTGAGAAGAGAAAAAAAGAATAAGGTAGAAGGAAAATGAGAGAGGAGGGAAAGGCAAAAGCCCTTATGGGATTGTTGGGCTGAGTAGAGTTCTTGGTTGGGACTGGAGAGTGTCAGAGAGGAAGATTTTTAGGAGCTGCTGCTATTCCTGTGGGATCGTTAAGAGTTACAGAGATAGTGCTAGGGCTTGAAAGTTGTTCCCTCCAAAATGCATGTTGAAATTTAATTGAGCATTATAAAAGAATTAAGAGATAGAACCTTGTAGAGCGGATTAGGCCAGGAGGGCTCCACCCTCTTGGGTAAGATTTGTGACATCTTAAAAGGGTGAGTTCAACCTCATCTTGCTCTCTCCCACACTTTCAGCCCTTCTACCTTCTGCCATGTGAGGATCCAGCTTTCTCCCCTCCAGAGGATGCAGCATGCAAGGTACCATCTTGTTTTAATATGAAAACAATGTTTTAAGTTAAATACTACTATAACAACTTCTCTTCCCACTCTGTGCCTCCCAAGTACTGTGATGACACTGATGCTCTGAGATTTGCCTAATTAGTACCATTTCTTATCCTTTTAAAGATATCTTAGTTTGTTTTTGAAACTTCCTGATAATAAGGCCAGCACTATGCAAAAAATGAATAGTATATTAATGGCTGTTAAATAACAGTGGGGAGGAATTCTGTATGTATTTTCCAAAAGGAGAGCAGTACGTATTTTCACTGACTGAGGTTGTGAATATAGTAGCAGAGATATAAAAGTGGAAATGTCCATTCAACTCATAAATCATTTTTATTTTATTTATCTAGTATAATTGTGTTTGAATAAATTTACATAGGCTACAATTATCAATTTTAGTATGTATCTCTAAAATATAAACTCTAAATTAAATAAGGTTTTCTATTCAGAATTTAGTTTTACTTCTAAAGAGGTTTATGTGAACTTTATGTTTGAATATAATATTTCTTAATCACTTTTTAAATAAAAATCTTGCATTATAAGTTTAGGGAAGAATTAGTATTATAATATTAATATAAAAATTACTTGTTACATATAACATACAATATAACTGTTATAAATAACATATATGATAAAATAATTTTATATATTTGAATATTTAATATTTTATATTTTAATTACTCATATTATTAAATTATACTATATTTATAACATTATCCATTATTTTTCTATTTGAAAATCTGATTGCATATCATTTTAGCTATCGCACAATTATAAATAAAATAAATGTTACTGAAAAGTTAAATAAATTAAAATGGTTACAGCAAAATGTAGCAATCAAAATATCAGTATTACCAAGTTAGAAGTCACCTATTAATGACCCATGTTATCTTAAATATATTGAAATAATTTAAATGTGATTCTCATTATTTACTGTAGACTAGCCCCTGGCATTCTGGTAAAGTCTTTCAAGATTTTCTTTTTTCTTTTCTTTTTTTTGAGACAGGTTCTGGTTCTGTTGTTTGGGCTAGAGTGCTGTGGCATCATTGTAGCTCACTGCAACCTCAAACTCCTGGGCTCAAGCGATCCTCCTGCCTCAGCCTCCCGAGTAGCTGGGACTACAGATGTGCACCACCACAATGCCCAGTTAATTTTTCTAATTTTGGTATAAATGGGTCTTGCTGTTGCTCAGGCTGGAGGATTTTATTTTTTCTTGTTGACAGGTTAATTACCTCAGTGTCTTTCCTCAAATTCTATTGAATATACTGCTCTTGTCAAACTTTTTCTATTTCTACATTTAAAGTTATATGAAATATATATTTGATTTTGAATTTTTCAGCTATAAAAATTATGTTCAAATACATCTAATTATAAGTGGTTCTAACTTTTGAGAGCTCTACAATATTATTTGTATCTTTTGAGATGGAGAGACTGATCCGGAGAAGGTATAAGTAGTATTATAATTTCAATTTCTGAAAAGTAGATAAAGATAAACTTATTCTGAAGCCCCTAATCTTGCTCTTTATACAAACTGCTTTCAGGCTATTGCCTGTTAAAATTACTTTAATTCACTGGGACTGCTAGTTTTCTCAGGAGTGTTTGCTGCAAGTGATCAATGCTTACAGCTGTGCTTAACAACACTGGTGGCATTTCAGTCACAATTGATGGGATTGTGGGGGTGAGTATGATGTTATGGAAGTTACCTCTATAATCTGACCATGTGGGTAACTGCCTACTCTATTCACAATTTCAAACCTGCATTAGTTAGCTTATTTGTAGATTGCCTCCTTTGAATGAGAATTTATTCAAAATAAATTCTGTAATATTTTTTTCCAGATACCTAACATTGTCTTAAGTTCTAAAATCTGCAACATTTTGGGAATAACAGTTCTGCACTATTTCTTATTCTTTATATGCATTAGTTCATTGTTCTTTTTCAAATTTACATCTTTGAGACTGACACTTTTGTATTATAAATGTTTTCTGAAGATTTACATTGCTTATATAAAATTAAATTATATAGATATGTATATATATCATTTAAATATATGACTCAAGAGGTATGTATTTAAAATACCTTAGAAATGAAAATAAATACTTAGGTTAAAACAATTCATCGTCTATCAGCCAATCAATATTTACTGAGGTCTGGTCTAGGTTAGAACTGTGAAAATTCCTTAATTAATTTAGGACATAGTCCCTGCTCTAGTTGATCAAATGTTTCAAGAAAACTTCAGAATGGTTGCAGGGCATTTATCTCTCAAGCTTTTTACAATAGTAAACAAAAAGCCTAAATAAAGAAGGAAAAAACACTATCTTTAATCATTATGTAAAAAAATGATTATGCCTATGAGTATATTGCCTACTCGTAGTATCACTGAAAAAATAAGACTTATTTTAGTGAGTATGAATTACAATATAAAGCTGAGAGGATGAGAAGTTAAAAAGTGCTTGGAGAAACTACCTATTTGTTTTTTCCTAAAGTCTACTCCTGTATTAGTTGGATTCCAGCTTCAGTTGGCTAACACTATCAAGTTTGTAACAATATACTATAAAACTGATACTGTACAGGTTTTATTTATTTTATGGTAAATTGTGTAGTTCATTTTCCTCACAAACTCAGTGACCTCATGGTTTATGGTTTCTTCTGCATATGAGGCAGTGGTTCCCGACCTTGGCTGCATAGTGGAATCACCTGGGGAGCTTCTAAAACACACCGATTCCCTAGCTGTCATAGATGCTCCCACTTAATTGGATTAGGGAGGGGCCCTGGCATCTGTACATAATAAAAGCTCACAAGGTGATTTTAATATGCAATCAGGATTGAGACCCACTAACAGGAAGGGAAGGGGTCTTATTTAAACTATCAATAAAATTTAATCACTGGGAATTTTAATATATCCTGTGTGCACAGTGACATAGAATATATTTTGAAAAAGCTTACTTATTAATTCTAATCCTTGCAATAGACCTCAGTGTTAGAAAAGAAGTTTTTCATGTGCTTGGCCTTGCTGTCCATTTGCAGCTTTTTAGAAAAAATAATATTGGTAGTTTGGTTTATTAAACCACATAAAAATCTGTCAGTGTCAGCAAATTATCTCTGTGATCCATGACATATTAATAATTTAGTTGGATGTGTTTGTTATTAAATTTATAGCTGAGATTAGGAACCTTTGAGATCAGAACACAAGACAGATACATTCTGATGCAGACAGTGAAAAAACCTAGAAGGCTTAAAATAGTGCTGTACCCCTCTCATCTACATGGAGGAGTTGCTGGGAAAAGGAAGAACAGTCAGCTTCGTAATTGTCCCTAGAGTGAATCTTGTGTCAATTTTTTTCATAAGCATCTCAAAATTTCGTTTAGAAAGCTGTTCTTTTTAGGTCACTAAATACACTGACACCTTTGTCACTGACTATAACCAAACTCAATCACTTTGGACCATTCAATTTTTCTTATTGTTTCTACCAACATTGATTAATCTGAATTTTTCAATAGTAATTCATAATAACAAAGAGATACAGAGAAGAATTTTTTTTTTTAATTCAAGTCAGCACTCATATACAGATGAGTCTATGTGATGGTTAATTTTATGTGTCAACTTGGCTGGCCCACGGTGCTCAGGTATTTGGTCAAACGTTATTCCCGATGTTTATGTGAAGGTGTTTGTTGGAAGAGATTAACATTTAAATTCATGGACTTTGAGTAAAGCCAATTGCCCTCCGTAAACTGAGTGGGCCTCATTTAATCAGTGGAATGCCTTTATAGAACAAAGACTGATTTTTCTCAAGTAAGAAGGAATTCTGCCAGAAGACTGCCTGTGGACTTGAACTGCAGTATTTCGCTGGGTCTTCAAACTACTGGCCTACCCTATAGATTTTGAATTTACCAAGTTCTACAATTCTGTGAGCCAGCTCCTTAAAATAAAAATCTCTCTCTCTCTCTCTCTTTCCATTTCTTTCTTTCTCTCTTAAATATACACATGTACATTCTGTTGATCCCATTTCTCTGGAGAGCCCTGACTAATACAGGCTATACTAAGAATATTGACAATATGGTGGTTACTATGGGCTCATCTGTCCCTACTCCTGGTCACTGGACCAGCAATATGCACATTCCACGGAAACTTGTTAGAATGCAAACCTTTGGGCCTTATCCAAAACCTGCTAATTCAGAAACTCTGTGGATGTGGCTAGAAATCTTTGTTTTAATGAGTTATCCCAGTAATTCCTATGTACACTGAAGATTAAGAACAACAGTTGCTATGGTTTGAATGTATGTGTCCCTCCAAAATTTATATGTTGGAACTTAAACCCCAAAGTGATAGAGTTAGAAGGTAGGAGGTGATTAGGTCATAAGGGCTCCACTGTCGTGAATGGGATTAATGCCCTTATGCGAGGGCTGGAGGGAACTACCCAGGCCCTTTTTTTGCCCTTCTGCTTCTATCTTGTAGGATGCAGCAACAAAGCACCATCTTGGAAGCAGAGAGTGAGCCTTCGCCAGATACAGAATTTCGAATTTGCTGGCACCTTGATCTTGGACTTCCCAGCATCAAGAACTATGAGAAATAAACTTCTGTTGTTTATAAATTACCCAGTCTGTGGTATCTTGTTGTAGCAGCAGGAATGGACTGAGATAACTGCTATAGGCCATAGGGAACTTTGGGAATTAGCATCAGCTACCTGCAACCTCTCTCTCCCTGACTGTATTTTCTAGAGGTAGTTCATCTAGGTAACAAGGGACATAGATCAGTGGTTCTTACACTTGGCTACACATCAGAATAACCTGGGAAGCTTTTAAAAATTCTAATGCCTATACCATAGTCTACACCAGCTATGAGTAGTTCTAAACTTTGCCCAGGTGATGCCAATGTGTAGCCAATTTTGAGAACCAGTGGTATAGACAGGGAACGTATGCTTTCTATTGGGAATGGAGAAAATAGTTATAGTGTTATATAATCAGAATGTCCTTTTTGAGTAACTGTAAATTATGAGAGTTTCATATATGCATATTAACTCATTTATTCAGCCTAGTATCTTTATAATTATCCTCCTTTTGCAGTTGAGGCAGTTGGGATGTGGAAAGACTAAGTAATGTGGGCAAAAGTCACAGTCGTAAAGCCGGAGCTAACTTGACCTCAGCCACTCTGCTCCAGAGCTTGTGCACTTTATTATTACCACCATTTTCTTGCAAATATTACTTGATGTTGTTGAATGAAGGATTTTGCTACAGCTGGCTCGCAACTTGGGGAATGATGGTATTTGTGATCCTTGTTAATTTGCTATTAGGATCTCTGCAGGCATTAAAAGAGATTGCTAACCAAGACATAAGTCACCACTCCTCAAGCATCTGAACAAAATAGACTCCTGGAAAATATCTCAAACTAGAAAATATCTGAATGAGAAGAAAAGTTTTTTTGTTTGTTTTTTGTTAAGCCCAGGGGAACAAAAAATGAGCAGGCTCTGATGACAAGGAACTGTCTTCTCGATTCATGTGATTAGTCTGGCATGGCCTGGGTTCTTCATTAATGGAGTTATGTAGTATCATCAGTGGTGTATTTGTGTGGAGAAAAACACACCCACGGTTTCAGAAAGATTTTAAGCCAATTATTACACACTCTCATTCACATATGTGTGTGATACAGTGAAAAGTACTCCATTTGCATTGTATGCCTGTTAAGTTTGGGGACATTTAAAATATAATATCCATTAAATCCATTTGATGTTCACCATGTTAATTATGTTTGGAAATTTTTCTGTTTTATTTATCATTTTACACATAATTAAATTTGGGGTCTGGCCATGGCCATTGGTTACAGTATCATTTACAGATGTCTCTATGACAGGTTTTTAATTCAACTTGCCAGTATCAGGGTCTGATTTGGGGGAAGCAAGCAAAAAAATAAATGAAAGGAACAGTTGGAGAACAGCCACAATGACTTCTTTGTGGATTTCAAACATCAATCTGATTGAGATTGTGAATTAACATGATCTTTGTGTTACTTGAGCCTTTATAAAAAGGCAATGATTGTTTGAGTCCACAATATGGATTTGTCTTAAACATAATTGTGGGCTATCTGTGTTGCTGGGTGGTAAAAATTTGCTGAGTAATTCCCTTCCTGTAAAAGGAAAACACACAGACATGAAATTCAGTATATATCCTATCTAATGATTGGGGCTCAAACTCAGAAAAAATAACTTTTTTTTTTCAGTTTTGAGATGGTACTTGGTGCTTATTTATGTTATGGGTGTAACTTACACTTTGAAACATTCTTTAAGTGCTTTAGAATTCTTGGTTAAAGAATTTTGTTTTGTTCTTATTAAGGTAAAAGAACTTCTGAAGAAATTGATTGGTTTCCTTTGAAAATGTATCATTTCTTCAATGTACATTAAGCAGATGTAGAAATCTATTCTTGGCAGTCACATCACAAGAATGCCTGTGAAAAAGTCTATACTGGAGAAACAGCAGGCATATTTCCTGTTAATTGTAAAATTATTGGTTGCAGAATAAAGAATAGCACTAGTGATCTTTTCCTTAATCAAGCTCTTTAACTTCATCCACTGTTTATTTGCTGACCAGTAAAAATCTGTTATTGCTTTTGTTCTAAACTCAGTGGAACAGTGTCTTTAAAGTATAACATATAAAAACAACAAAAAAGTATAAAATTTCCTTCAAAATCATAGGAATCCGAGTAGAATACATACAAAGTAAATTCACTCTAACAATTAATTTACCTGCATTTTGTTAAACCTAACACATTTTCTCTGAAATAGGAGCAAATAATACCAGATAGTAGATCACCTACTTATTTCCATTAGCTAATAATTTATAAATAAATTGACAGAAGAAAAGAACTTTATACATTAATAAAATTATTCTTTTGAATTTGTTATTCTGTGTGTATGTCAGAAAGAGAGAGAGAGAGAGAACGAAAAGGAGAAAGAGAGATGGTTTTAGTTCTTAACTTGAGATAATTTAGGCACACATATCTTTCCATAAGAAGTTGGATCATGGTTAAGTTAGAATTGCACACCACAACATTCTGTGTGGGGATAGATGCTGGCTCTCAAATTGTCCTCATTTCTTTGTCTTGATTACAATTTACTAGAAACTGACACACACACAAAGAATGATGTTCCTGCAATGGTAGCATGAACCTTCTTATAGATTAAGATAGATTTTTAGTTCTTAGGAAAGAAGTATTTATATTATATAATGAGGAATTATTTTCACTTGCTAAAACTAAAGGTTTTCCTAAGAAATTCATTGTTATATTTATGTCACTTTTATTTACTCCATGTTAGGAAAAAAGAAAGAAGTCATTGCTGATGTAGTTCAATGCAATAATGTATGTAAAAGTACATTGTAAACAGCAACACACTTTTTAAATTTGTGGTGCTATTTTGATTTTAAAAAATACCCCAAACCCACAAATATCTCTGACAAAGCAAGTAATCCATTTGAAGGGACTAGAATATTAATCTTTCAGCAATGGTTTGAGGCAGTAGACAACTTTGAAAGGAGATGATTAATTTCTTAAAGAAAATCTCAGCAAATATATTATTTATATGGCTTCATCATATTTCCCTATCTCTTCTTTGTGTTTTTTCCTTATGTATTAGCATTTTGTATGGCATCATCCAATTTAGTTAGTCCTTGAATGTATCAACTTCTAATGATTAATAAAAGTTAAAAAATTCAATTGTAGTTTGAATTAAACTGGTATTGTCCTTGTAACAATAGAATTTTTAGTATACTACAACAGATAACACAAATGTATGGGCTTTAAAAATGTAAATAAAAGGAAAAATATTAAATATAAAGAAGTGATTAATATACTGGTTAAGAGCATGAACTCTGGAGCCATAGCACCTCTATTTAAGTTTTAGTTCTTCCACTCCCTAATGTGTGACCTTTGGCAATTAACCTTCATGTGCCTCAGTTTCCCCGCTAAAATGGAACTAACAATGTACTTGTAGAATAGTTGTGAAGATTAAATAAGTTGACACATATCAAATGTACAAGTTTTAGCTCTATTAAAAATAATATATCAGGCACACTTGAGATTGATAATATGTGCAAAAGACTGGAGTAAGTACATAATCTGGGGAGCAGGATAGAAGGGAAATCATGGGGACTTTATGTTGCAGTTGGGGAGGAGAGGAATGTGCCAGCTTCTTTCTGTTAACTATGGAAAGCTTCAAGGAGGAAGGGAGAAGACTGGTAACGTTGATATTGTGGGCTGCTGAGGAGAACTTATGGAGGAGATAGTGGAAAAAGAGGTATTGAAAAGTAGGGAGACAGTGTAAGTTCAAATGGGACACATGCAGAAAAAGGTTTTGGTTTTAATCAGAAATGTTATGGAAAACTATTTTAAAAGTTAGAGTGAAATCAGTTATGCTGTACAGAAGAAAGGATTAACTGTGGCTTTAGTAGTGAGAGGAAGTTTAGTATAAAGCATTACTAGAGTAGAATGTGCATGTGGAAATATTAATAATAGAATTTTCCAATAGAATATATAATACATATATATGAATATATTATGTGTATATATATGCATATGAATATGTATACATATTATAGATAGATAAAGACAATTATTCATCAAATTTTCAGGTCAATTTATTTGGAAGTAACTTTTTGGCAACTCTCATTTTTTAGACTTACAAGGAGAAAAAAACCCAAGTGGATTAAGTTTAGATGTGAGTTGATTCTAGGGAAATACGGAAACTCATATTCCATGGTGCAGAGGCCTAGATGATTCTGTGGCCTCTATTCATGTTGTTTTGTTGTTGTTGAGTGAAGATACCTGAAAACAAGTTATATCCCAATAAATGTGGTATAATTTGATAAATTATAAAAATATCTCTGATTTTGCTGGGGAAATATATTTCAATATCTGAAATGATTGAATCATAATTTATTTTTGTATAAAATACCAGTTAATATTAGCATGGCAAAACCATATAACTGTCAAAAATTAACAAAGTCATAAATTTGAGACTGATACACGAGAACTATCTGGAAAGTATCCAGCCATGGATACAATGGATATACATGGATACAATGGTTGCATACTTTCTGGACAGCCCTCATATAGATCCTACTGTACTTTTAGATTCCCCATTTGATTGATATTGTATTACAGTTCAGAATTTTTGAGGCAAGTGCAAGTGAAATATAACTTTAATTCCATTTTTTAAATTGCTTAGGATGAATACATAGGAGAATCTTCCTAAGTTGGACAAAGAACTTTAACAGGCAGGAAACAACAGTACCCTCACTGTGAGGAGGGAAGTTGGCACTTTAGGGAAGGATCATTTCATAACTACCATCTTTGTCTCAAAGCCTAATCACTGTAGCATATTGGGAACTACCTCTGCATTGCATGTGGTAGAGTGGGGAAGAAATGAGCAAAGGGAAAGACATGAATTATACACTTCAGCTAACAGGGGAATGGCTGGCAGTAAAAAGCACTGTTCAAACAGAAATGTGGCCAAATTATATCTGACTTCGAAAGGCAACCAGGTGTGTCTCGTTAAAGGTAGTAGCATGATTCACCCACCAGCTGAAGATAAGATTGGCAGCAAAGAAGCCCCAGACTGTGTTTCTGGTAAAACTAGCTGCTAATCGCCTTCCTCTCACCTTCCCATCTACCCTTGAAGTCTAATAAGAACCACTGGGTCTTTGAGACCCAGATAAAACATTGGTTAAACGTGGTTGGCAGTGATGGGCGATAGATGAGAAGGCTGCTGTGTAATGGTGGTGAGTAGTAGGGCTCTTTCACCTTAAAGTATAGGGCAGAAACTGCATGAGTTGATTAGATCATCTCTAGATTTTGTTTGCCAACATTGAGCAGACAAATTTCCATTAGGTTTGTCTTGCAGTAAACAATCAGGTAATCTGAGTTATAGCTCAGGTAGATATTAATTCTGATAGGTGCCAATCAGGAAGAAAGAAGTATTAATATTATAATATCAGAGGTGAAGGGTATAAAGATATATCGTGTATTGAATGGCCCTACTAACCAGATGAAATGGAAGGATTAGAATGATAGACACCAAATTGTGTCCTATTTCCATCTTTGAAAGGTTTATCTTCCTAGTCAGAGGAAGAGAAAATTGCTAACCTATTCTTATACATTTTTTCCTCTTCAGATGTCAACATAATTATTCTCAAATCAAATAATTATGTTTCTACAAGTATTATTTTTTTGAGATGTGAAGTAATCAGATGTGGGAAGGGTATGTTTTATAATGGCTACAAAATAGAGAAATGGCTAAAAAATTCAAAATAAACAAAAACATGCCTTCTCAATGGCAAGAAAATATAGTATTGCTTAGATGAAGAAGTTGTATATGTTTCAAATACCCTAGCTGAAGATTTCTATTTTATCTCAGTAGCTTTATACTTGAAGTTGTAAAAATGATGCTGAAAACTTTTGGTTTCACTTTTGTTAAAAAAAAATGGAGTGGGTTTTTGTTGTTGTTGTTGTTTTTGTTAAGAATATCTGTTTTGTGCATTCGATTGTAATGTCATTTGTTTTCTGTGTGGCTAACACAGGTCATCGCTTTGCTTAATTAATGTCAGTTGAACTGGATCCTTCTTAGTTTCCCATTCTTTAATGGTGGTTCAGTACTTAAACCTTTTTTTTCGTCAGAAGTTCTCATGTCTCAGTTTGAGCATGTTGTTGTTGTTGTCTTAAAGTTGTAAAGCAATTAGTTCATTTTATAGACCTGTCTGTGCTCTGCTGTTAACAATTTTCACCTTCAGTGAATTCAAGAAGTTTCTGAAGGGATTTTCTTCTGTGAGCATTATGGATTTAGATTCCTTAACTATGGGAGTAAACTGTTCTTTCACTGGGTAAAGCTTGAGGCCAGTCCTTTTTTATGAATACTTTTGACCTTTAATTTTAAACTAAAAGTAAATTATCAAATGATTAATGCTTTGATTTATCTTAGAAGGTAAAAAAAGGAAGATTCAATGATCATATTATCTTCAGTATATTTCTTCAGCCTTAGATCAAATCAAAGATGATATATATAAAATACTCATATAGGTAATACACATGCAAATAAAGAGTTTTGGTATGACTAGCTGAAAGACTATTTCCTTCTTTAAAATATCCTATTTAGGGCATCTGAATCTGGGGTCCATATTTCATTAGGACAATAAAGCTTTCCGTTACTTTCTAGACAATATTTATTTCTGATTCAAAGAATATACAAAGGCAAGGCTCTACATGCTCTAGCTCCCAGACTTCTTCATCTGTTTCTACTTCTCTTCCCTTCATTCCCTGTATGCAGGCTGTATTTCTCCTTGCCCTTCTTCAAACAAACACACTTGCAATTCAGGGACTTCACATTTTCTGCTCTTCCCTGAAATGTTATGCCTTTGGATATTGGCAGAATTAGTTCCTTTGTGCTTTAAGGTTTTTCATCAAAATTCAACCTCATGGTGAGCCACTCTAGTCAACATTTAAAATCTCAATTTTCCTGCCAGGCATGGTGGCTCACATCTGTAATCTCAGCACTTTGGGAGGCCAGAGTGGGAGGATCATTTGAGGCCAGGAGTTCAAGATCAGCCTGGGCAACATAGCAGGACCCCCTCTCTACAAAAAATAAAAAAATTAGCTGGGTGTGGTGGCATGCACCTGTAGTCCCAGCTACTTCGGAGGCTGAGGCAGGAGAATTGCTTGAGCCTGGGAGTTTGAGGTTGCAAGTGAGCTGCTGCCATTGCACTGTAGCCCAGTCGACAGAAGGAGACCCTGTTTCACAAAAAAGGGGAAAAAATTCTCAATTTTCCATCTCCATACTTCATGTTCTCCCTCCCTCCCTATTTTTATCTTTTTTTCCTTAGCACTGATTACAATCTCACACATCACATATATTATTTATTGATTGATGTTTCTATCTTCCACACCATAATTTAATCTCTGTGGATGCAAGGTATTTTTTTTCACTATCATATCCATAGTGCCTAACAGTGTGTTGGGACATCTCAGTATTCCTTAAATGTTTGTTAATGTAATGATTGAAAAAAGAATGATTCCATGATGTCTGGAGAAATTGCTTAATTTCTTTTTTCTTCAAGTATAATCTATGCTGGGTATAGATTGCTCCTGTGTATAAGGCCAAAGTAAGGATTTTTGGAAAACATAGAATTAATTAGAACCTCTATGGTATTAGATATCATTATATTGTAAATAGAGGATAACGTATTAAAGAGGTACATTCATATTCTTGTAAGATCCTTGGATAAGTAAATGATATTCTTTGTCATACGGCTTTCTTTATTTTTATTCTGAGGAATAAATAAATCAGCAGAAAAAATATTTAGATAGGTGGTATGCAATGACACCATAGGGAAATGTATTTGATGACTTACAATAAACATTGTTCCAAGCAAATTATAATTGCTGCCCAGGAGAGAAAAGCAAAAACCAAGAAATTATTTTTGCCTTTATTTGGTGGGAATTGTGTGCACCTAATGCACCTGACAAAAAATAATGACAAAGTAGAGGTAGACTGTTCACAGCAAAATATTTATAATTTCACAATTGGGTAAAAGTCAACTATGAGTCTGCCTAAAATGGAGGGAAGTCATACAATTTTACAAAAGCAGTTCCTGGAAATAATAAGATCTGACTTTCTTTTGAGTATGTTCTTTATGCCTGGCATTATGCTAAGGACTTCACAAACATTAACACCCTATATCCTCTCATAATATTGTGAGGTGGGCACTATATTTTCTTCATTTTACAGGTGAGAAAATTGAATCTCAGAGAGGTTTTGCATCTTACCTAGTTACACAGCTAGGTCAGAGACTCCACCCCACCTGGGCCTCTTAACTACACAACATATTTGCTGTACTTGGAGGCTACACCTACTATCCATATTTGGCCATTTAAACTCAACTCCATGGGGTATGCCAATATCTCTGGAGTATCTGAACTATACTGACAGTGAATGCATCTTATAGCAATTTTTTGACATACCATTTTTTGTAGTCATCAGAAGCAGAGAACTTCAAATCATGGTGAATGTAATAAATTTATATTAGTTCTTTAATTTATCTAAATTCTGAAGTCAAAGTTTTGACTAGATTCAGTGTTTGAAAGAGTCACCTTTACAAAGAGTTGACAATTGAAAAAGTAAGAATGGCAGTCAAGACAGACAGCTAATTACCCCTGCTGATTCGTTGTTGGAGAATCCCCTGGGTCGCTGAGACTAACCTGTCTATCCCCTTGACAGTGAGATGTTACGTGTCCTATAGATAAAAACAAAGGGAACCATGGAGCAGTAAAGCAAGTGCCAAGCTGAAAATATAAATAAATAAATAAATAAATAAATAAATAA
Organism: Cheirogaleus medius; assembly: GCA_008086735.1. Classification (NCBI taxonomy): domain Eukaryota; kingdom Metazoa; phylum Chordata; class Mammalia; order Primates; family Cheirogaleidae; genus Cheirogaleus; species Cheirogaleus medius. Next base: position 75,478,363 of record VBSM01000272.1, read on the forward strand.
ATAAATAAATAAAAGATTTGGAGTCTGGTCTGGGTGTAATAAAGATTGTAAAGTCCGCTTGAAGCTCTGCCTTGAGAGGGGAGGGGGGGCGTGGGCAATATACGTAACCTTAACATTTGTACCCCCATAATATGCTGAAATAAAAAAAAAGATTATAAAGTGGAGCAGAGATGATGGAGATCTGTGAGTGTAGAGTCAGAAGAAAGGGTCTGGGGAAAAAGTCACCGTTTAGTTGTTTGTTCTTTTTAATAGGCATTCCTGTTGTTGGAGGGAAATCCTTTCTGTCTCTGCTTTTCCGGATTGTCCTTTCCTTCCGTCCTCATTAGCAGCTCCCCTACCCAGAACTGCCTGCAAGATGGTTTCAAATGGATTTGATCATAGTCACCAGTTCTGCTGACTCAAACGCTATTAAACAAGAAATGATTTCTTTTTTTAAACTCTGGAGGATATAATATATATATTAAAACCAATAACATTTTTTCCCCCTTTTCTCTCCTTTCTTTGTTTAATTTTCCCTGGCTACTCTTAAAACAATACCTACTTTTCCTTAGCTGTAAAATTCTTCCTTTACTATTGTGTTAAGTTAGTCATAACCCATTGTGGATTTTATATTTTGTGATAGTAATTTAATCTGTTATAGAATAAGCAGGTTCAATTTGTTTACTTCAGTGACCTACCATGCTCTGGTGGTAAAAAAAAAAAAAAGAAAGAAAGGAAAAACAACCACCAAGTTCCTCATGAGGGTTTTAAGCCAAATTCCCTCTGTCCAGATGGCTCCTGCTACCAAGCCAGGAAAATGTAGAGCTTCTCTACTTCCTGCTGATTTGTTTATAGTGGCCCTTGATTGCTATTAATGATCCCCAGCTGTAGCCGCTACCTAGCCCTGTCTCCCTTCCATCTCTTGCACCCTCATTAACCCCTTGGGGTTGCTTCCAGCTTCTCTGCTGTTTCTTCCTAACTTCTTCACAAAGGAAATGAAACTTAAATTTGAGACCTTCCTAGAAAACTGGAAAAACAAAAATAATGAGATAATTCTAGGCAGGGCTTCTTCAACTTATATTTTCTTAACTTCATACTTCAAATGCAAACATATTCAATTTTTAAAGAATGAATTCTGAAGCACCTAAAAATATAAGACTTCTGCATACATCTATCTCTATCCATTTCAGATTATTTTGGGGAGTTATTTTAGGCATAGTTTTGTCAATTCTGTAAGGTTTTTTTCATTACTTGAAGACTTGACTACCACCTCCAACACTGTCTTTGTACATGTCATTTATTTTAGGTGTTTAAGACATAAATAAAAATATAGTGTTAGCCAATTACCGTTATGCTCAGAAATGGAATATTTTTGTAGTCTCTGTTTGAAATAGGTAGAATGTTCTGTAAAGGAAAAAAAAAGATGAAATAAAGAAGCAGCTCAACTTTCATCCTTTTAACACCTAGGTAGAACATGAAGCAGATATGGTGCCGTGAATTAAAGTGAAGTAAATTAAAGTGTCTTTTGCCTTTGGTTTTATCTTCTTTTTTATTATTCTTTTCTCTCTTCCTGCCTTTAGATATTGAGCTGAAAATTCCTCTTAAGATTTTTCATGTGCTTCTTGGTCTTTTACTAGGGTACTTGATAATATGCTAACATCCATGGAACTGTTCTAATTGCCAGGTGCTGTGCTGTGTGCGTTAGCTCTTATCTCTTAAAAAACCCTTTGAGTTAGAGTTTTAAATCCTACCCATTTGCAGGGAGATACCGAGAATGAGAGATTGGGTGTAAACATCATTTACACAGTGCATCCTTAAGAGTAACAAATACAATATCTAGCCATTTTTCTCCGAGCAAAAGCTCTGAAGCTAAAGCAACTGAGGAAGAAGACTTTGTAACTATTGCTTTAGGGGAAAAATGTGTGAACTGGGACCAGAGAGCAAGCTGTTAAATACAGGCAGAAAAGTCTTGAGGCCTACCAGTAGGAGCAGCTATGGAGCAGCTCATTGTATTATACAGATTCAATAATCTTATCACTTTTGTTTTCTAAGGGAGTATTAGGAAAGATTGCTTTTGTTTTCCTCCCTGGATGGTAGGGAGAAATCCGCACATAGTAGGAATAAGGAGTATATATTTTTTAAAATAAAATGACTTAAAATTTCTCTGATAAACTTAAAATACCATAAATTCAATTTAAAATGCTGTAAATTAACACATAGTGGTAACAGGTCTCTTAATCTGGCCCACTAAGTTATTTTAGAATTTGTGAACAATTTTTCCAGTATTTTGTGACCCAATCCTTCAAGGGAGTTCCTTTTAAATTGCACTAAAATTCAGGCAACATTGACAGATTTTATTTTGGATCATAAATTATTTGGGGGTTACTTTTGCCACCTGGCCTTTCCTCTCCTTTTTTTCTTCATTTTATTTTTAGCTTTATATTCTCTTACTAATAATGTCTCTGTTTAAAAATAACCATAATCAAATAGTGTGCATTTAGGACTTGACCAATGAAACCCTCTTTCCAGGAGGGATGTTTTGTTTGTAGAGCACAGAATTGCTGAACTAATTCCCCTGGTACAAATACACTATTCAAGGCAGCACATTACAATGTGTTTTAAGTGAACAGATACATTCCAAAATCAAATTAGGACTTGGGGAATTGCCCACATTTAACCAAATAACCAGCTGTGCAATTGCTAAGACACAATTGATCTACTACAGTATTTGAGAATCCTACAGGGTCACTTAGTTCAATGCTCAGATGGCTACCAGCAGGGAGGGAGGCTCTGCAGGTCCAGCAGTGACTGATATTGGTCATTGCTGGAGATGATCAAAAAGGCTGACTTGGCCTCTTTTCTTTGAATCCAGCTCCCACTCCGTTCACGTATCCTGCCCCTCAATTCCCTGCCCCTGTAAATTTCCTCCCTAAACTTTAGCTAAGGAAAAGTTTTTTGGTACATTTTTTCCCTTCTCTTCATTTGATTTCTTACTCCTAGATAGAAATGACAGAATTAAACAGACATATAACAGAGAATCAGGGTTTGTATCAAAGGGAAAATAAGAATTTTAGGCAAAAATATTTTTGTCTTCTGCTATCTCTTCCTTTCATGTTTTATTAGTCCATCCTTCCTGCCTTAGTCAAATTTACTTTGTTTAATTGATGATTTGGGGGCCCTAAAGTCTGTATTCACTTTTTTCCTTATAGATGGAAATGAAACTCTTACACAAATCTTAGATTTCATTGTACTATTTCCTTTTATTTTTTCTGTGTTGTCACTCTCTACTTTTTCACTCAGTTCTATTTTAATGAGTTATTCCTGGTGAATTAAATATTGATCTGGTTTCTATACATTTTTTTTCTTGCCAGTACTGTAGATAAAATAACTAAGTAATTTATTAAGGAGAGATATGTATTCCAGTCCAAATTGTAAGAGAAGATTTTCAAACTATTTAGGATAGGATTAGTATAAAATGTTGAGTTGTTAGTCCTTTGTTTTTTAGATAAGGGCTCTTATAGCATAAAGAAAACTGTTTCCTCCTGACTACATAGTATTTTGAGTTTCAAAAGCATTTTGAAATAATGATTTGAAACACGCTTAAGAAATATAATTTTGGTTCAAATAAAAATATTATTCTTTGAAAGAATAGTTTAGGGCTGAAATTTCACATTTTATGATGAGATACAATCCCAAAAGGAATCAATTGAAATTATTCTTTTGCTTAGACAGATAGTAATTATAGCAGAAAATGTCAAAGATTGTAGCTCTGGAGAGCCTAGAGTTTCATGCAAAGCAGTGTTAACATGTAAAAGGGTCTAGGAACCTAAAGATAAAAGGAAAATAAAACTATCAAGTGGACAAAAGCTTTTTTAAAAAATATATTTTATTGTCTCTAAAGTATACAACATGATGTTATGGGATTCATATAGATAGTAAAGTGCTTACTATAGTGAAACAAATTAACATATCTATCATCTCACATAGTTACCCTCCCCCCACACACACTGCCTTTTTTGTTTTTGTAGCAAAAGCAGCTAAAATCTACTCATTTTGCAGGAATCCAAAGAACAGTAGTTTTATTAATTGTAGTCCTCATGTTGTAATTAGATCTCTAGATGTGTTCATCCTACATATCTGCTATTTTGTAACTTCTAAACTAATCTCCTTGTTTCTCTCCTTTCTCCCAAGATTTTTTTCTCTATATTTGCTTTAATGGAGTAGAAAACTGTTCTAACAGTTAGAAAAACTGGTTTTGGAACTATCTCTCCACTATCTAGTCATGAGATTCAGTTTCTCATCACTAAGTCATTTATAAGTAATTTCTGTGGTCCCTTTCTGCTCTAAGGTTCTATGAATTCTAGGAATAGTGACCTAGAGATTGTTTCATAAGAAGTCATGAGTACAACCAATCAATACAACCACAAGATATCAATGTTTTCAAACTCAAGACTGACCTTTAGGAGTGTCTATCATCATAGCCTGAGCTTTGGAGCCAAAAAAAGAATCATACTGATGATGCCGGAATGTTACATTTGAATGATGAAATTCTAGTGCATCTTGAACTTTGAATTTCATGGGCAAATTCTTTTTTGGTTTAGTTTTATCTTGTTTCATGGCTTTGGTGTTTCAAAACACAGCCTCTTTCTTTGATGGTTTGTGTGAGAAACAAGGACTACTGAGTGCCTACATTATAGTCTAAATATTTTGAAGTTAGACTTCTCCTATCTCTCACCACTAAGAAGTACAAGAAACTGTCAGGATGCACATATACAGCAACTTTAATTATCTGGATTTAAAATCCAGTGTCTGCTTCTTCATGAAAAACTAGTGTAATTTAAATTTGCAAGGTCACTAGAATGCTTAGCATCTAGGGTAAATTTGCATTCTTGTGCTAGTTGACTCCTTTTGTACAGGGAAGAATATAATTTATATTGAAATGATTGTTCTCTTATAACATCTAGCAGAGATAACCAGCACTTACAGAACACCAGTGAATGTCTGATGAATCTAATTGAGTTAAATTGTCCTATGATAATAAGTGGTGGATAGGTAATAATTACGTTCACCAAGCCAAACTACATTAGTTCTCCTATTTTGGGAGAAGTGGGCCAACTTTTCTATAAACTTGCTTTTAAATTTGCAATCTAATACTAGGCCAGATTCTAGGTTGGTGCCTTAGACCAGTTTAATTCATAATGTTAACCTTAAATACAACTGATAACTGTTTAAATATGATATTCTCTTCAGAAACAAGATTTTGACACTTATCTTCTGCTACTTCACTCTCTTCTGATAAATTTGGCTTCTTGCTGCCACCTATGATTAATTAGTTCAGTTAGCTATTTTAATAGACCATGACTATGAAACCAATCCAACCCCTTCAGCCCAAATATATTAACAAATATATATACAAGGTTTCTCGGTCAGGATTAAAATACTCAAATAAAAAGCAGAACAAGACTGGCAGTGACTGGAGATAGGAAAGAAAGTCAGCCAAAAAAGGGAGCAGTGAATGTTAACTAAAAAGTCTGGTTTGGAGAAACCAGGCAAGAAAGGTGTGGGAGGAAGAGATGCCATTAAACATCTCAAGGTCAGGTATCTAGAAGGTAGAATAATATACCATGGATGGTTGGAGAATGCAGCACAACCATGTTTTCAAATTATGGCAAGAAAATGATGGATAAAATCAGAAAGGCAAGATTAAAACACAAGAAAGTACTTTGTTTCATTAATGATTGGAGTATATGAAGCCACATGCCCTTAACAGAAATAGAGTGATAACATGGCTTGTTGTTAAAATCAATTATAGGTAGAAAATAGCATTAATATTTTCATGACTGAATATAACTAGATTTGCATTATAAATTTGGTAGCATATATTATGGAAAAGTATAAGACATTCCTGCAAACTGTGTCAAGGCTTACATTATTGAGAAAGCAAAATTATGATTAGCCATGATAAAATAAAAACCCCTCTATGTCTAATTAGATCACTTTAGATATTGATTTGATTTGCCTTGTAGTCCACACAGCCATCCAAGAGTTTATTTTAATAGTTTGGCTATAATTTGGTGTTTTTATTTACTTTTGTCTGGGTAGCATTTGTATTTTTCTTATTTCTGGTTATCTTCTTTTGTTGGTGGAACATCAGTAATAATTGGAATTGGTTTGTGGTCTGAATTGGGAAGAATTTCCATTTTCTACTTGGTATTTGCCAACCTTTTATTTTAAAACAAAACCTCTACTTTTAACCTATGAACAGCCTGAGGAAATGGGAGTTTAATGCAATGAACTAGGTCATTTATTTATTTGCAATTAGTATTCTTCTCTCAATTATACAATGTTCACAGTCAACTGCTTTGCTAAATTAATTCCTTTTGTTCCCTCAAATTGTATTCCCTTTAAACATGTTCCCAGTGGTAACAAAATCTGCAAGTAAGAAATATGATCTATGATGTCAATGATAAGGCTTCATTTTATCACATTATAATGTTAAACATACACACACACAAATACATTATCCCCAGCATTGCTATTGTTACATTAGTCAAGTTCTTTAATACTGCAGGAAAGAGGCCCACAGGATTTACCTTTGGCAAAGGAAGCTTATTAAGTTTATATAGATATACTGGGTTGAAAGTTCCAAGATTAGGAAATATTATATTCCTTTAGGAAAAATGAAAAAAATGAACCTATTAAAATATTATCTAGGATATAATAGGAATTGAAACACATTTTCATTTAACATTTATATTTCTAAATTTATATTTTTAAAAACAAGAGGATTTGATTGGCTTGGTTGGTCATCTTTCAATATGGAGCAACTTTATTGGGTAGAATTTCAGGATGAAGCTCTTCAGAGATAGTTGGCTTCACTTTTCACCTGCTCCAATGTTTTGTTTTGTTTTTGACTAGTGCACTGAGTGTGCTGCAATCAGTTGTGGCCAAAGGACTGAGGCTGGTTTCACTCAATATACTTTTGAAAGCATTATACACAGAAAATGACCAGTTCCACCCATTTTCCTTAAGAGAATACTGTGGGTTTGGCAGTCATCTGAGATTACATGGATCTCTTTTCAGCATATCCAGTAAAAATACCATTTTCCATTAAGGAAAGATTAAGATCTTTCTTAAATCAGTTAACTTAATTAAATTAATTTTCTTATTTAAATTAGTTAGAAAATGTGGTGGGAATGGAAGGATTCAGGGAAAATTGTTCTATGTTAAAGTACTAAAATCTAAATATTTTCTTTTTAAGAGAATAATTTCCAATTCAGAACTTTTTTTCTTGAAATCACACACATTAAATTTCTGTGTATTGTGTCTATAAAGGAGTTGGTAGGTATTGTTTTATAAAAGCTGAAATTTCAGGGCTCATTATATCCGCGATCTGTAAGCTTAGCTATGAAGTGCCTGAAGTACAGAAATCAGGACTTGCCAGAGACTTGTGAATTTCAGATGACAGCTCATGGGTTATAAGTCTAGAGAAACCTTCTCCAAGTTTAGAGTTATGTTTTATTACTATAAATAAAAACAGTGCCTATTCTTTTTTGTTTTTAACAAGATATTCATAGGGAATAGAACAAGTGTAAACTTCTGGCTTTCCTCCCAGCAATTTTTGCTTTTTTAATGGAATATGTTATGAGGCAGTTAGCAGGAAACAACTGACACACTACATTTTGGGGTAAGGTAGGCAGTAAAACAGTAAATGGAAAGAGAGAAGCTCCTTAGATAATTCAGCAGTCTCATAAAACTCAATTCTACAGAGAGCTGTCTGATTCACTTGTCACATCCTGGAAGAGTTGCAGCATGCTCTGGGAGGAAGTTTCTAGCAAGTTTAAAAGAGGGTTTTGACACACAAGCCACAAAAGGTATGGGGCTTAACACTTTCACTTACAGTCACGCCACATTAAAAACAATGGACTAAACAGAGGTAGCTTGGCAACTCTTGGCAGGAACAAGAGGTTAATTATTGAACTTCTCTGGCCACCTGCACACATGTTTAAATTTTGAGAAAAACAGTAAGTTGTATTATTTTGATGACCACAAGAAAAATGCACTCATGTTTATAGCACGTGGGAATAAGCTAACGTTTATGATATACTTATTATAATATGTATCATACTATGTGATAGTACTTTTTCTATATTTCTTACAATCTTAGACACCTTTGTGTTGTCTTATCCATTTACATAGATAAGATATAGGTCCTGAGAGATTAACTGATTTACTTAAGTCCCTCAGGGAGGAAAAAGCCCATCCATCTGGAATGGGGACCCAAAACTGAATGATTTAAAACCTAAGGTGCTTTCAGGGTCCTGGTAAAATGTATTTACTATTGTTCTAGGGGCAATAAGAAGCTTCCACATGGAGTTATTGTGGAGAACTGCTCACTAATTAAAAGGATATTAAATAACTAGTAAATAAAAATTAAGTGCCTCTTTTGTTTGTTCAACAACACTTGCCTTGAGACAGTGCCATGTGTACTTTGTGTAAGGCAGAATAAAACAGGAACAAATAAGTCACAGTATCCACCTCCGGTAAGCTTACTGCTTAGGAGGAGAGATGGTTAGATGAATGAAAATTACAACATCATATAAAAAGAGGTAGAACATGGGAGCCTCAGATAAAAATGCAACAAATTTCACCTGATGTTATTTATTTAAATGTGCTTTTGGTATCTTTTTATTGAGGTAAACTTTAAACACAGTAACATGTACAGACCTCAAATGTACCATTTAATGAATTTTAATAAATGTTGGCACCTGTGTAATCAATTCTCCAAACAAGACATAAGACATTTTCATTATCTTAGAACACCTTTTGTGGCCCCTTGTAGTGGCTTCCCAGACTTTAGTAACCATAATTCTAATTTCCAGCATGATAGAATTTCAACTTGAACTTCAAACACACACGATCACTCAGTATTCTTTTTTTCTTGGTCTAACTTCTTTCTCTTAACATGCTGTTTTGAAGATTTATCCGTGTTCTTTATTGTATCTATCTTTCTTTCTTTTATTGCAGACTAGTATTCCATTGTATAAATGGCACCACAATTTGCTTATGCATTCTTCTGTTGATGGTTATTTCGGTTGTCTCCAGTTTTTTCTACCTGTGTTATTTGATATCCAGCTCCTTAACTTGAGCAATGGTCTCCAGATATTTTTTGTTATACTATTCATTCATTCAATATACAAATACCAATATCATTAACCAATATCTCAAGGCACAACGTACATGTAGGGTGAGATATTTTTGTTATTGGCAGTGGACAGATGTTTATATTTTTAATAGTCTTCCTGATAATTTTAGTTTTTTTGTTGATTTTTTATCAAATTTGATTAGATTTTCATTGATTTTGCAAAGTGTGACCAGTGTGACTAGTGTGTTAAATGAATGTGGGCCAGTGAGGCTCTCATACTAGAATTAATAATAATGTAAGCTCTAGCCTCTAGCTTTTTTTTTTTTTTTTAGTTTAATGGTACCCTATTAGTATTATTGTCAGTCCTTGGTTTAATTGTAAGGACTGTTGTAAGCCAGTTGCCCATTTTATGGAGATGGAGATTTACTTTAGTTGAAACTGGAAAAATACAATTTGCAAATTCACTTGATTAAAATTAACTAATGCAATCTATAAATTAATTTTCTGGTGCAAATGTAGACTGTGACATGCATCAAGAAGATGAATGCAAATAAATAAATTTACCTCTGTCCTATTTCTCCTAGTGGTAGATGTCCCACTCTTTCCTCAGGACATTCTGAATTCTGTAGGCGACATGAATATCTGATTTATACATCACCTTAATGGGGACACTAATGTCAATCTATATTAAAATCCTATAAAGGTTAATTACTTCTTTCTTTGTCTCTTTTAAAGAGAAAAAATATAGATAATTAGGAATGCAATATTTTCTACACTCAGTACAGTGCATTGGCTTACTTACATTCTGGATTATACGCACTATACTTTGGAGACCTCTACTTTAGAGCATGGAGTAGTGGAAAAATTGTGGACCAAGTAGCAGTGAAAATACTCACTATTTTCTAATTATATCACACACACTGACTGTCTTTAAATATTATGCCAGTCACTCCATATTTTTGGAGCTTATTTGCAAGATAAGGCATTTGGACTAAATACCTCTAAGGTTCCCCAAGATCTAACATTGCATGATGGTGAATTCCTTGTCTTGTTTTTTTTCAACTTCTCTGGGGACCCATCTTTTCTTAATGTAATCACCCTCTGATTACAGTGATACCCTCAGTAGACTTTAAGACAATATTACAGGTTGAATTAGTCACTTATATATCTTTTTCCCCCTTAAAGTCAAACAAAATGTCTTGTTCTACAAAGACAGCCAGTAGATGTCTGCCAAAAAGAGTATGTAGGAATCTAAGATGGCCAAGTTCAAGGCCACCAAATTGGGGAGATCCTGAGGCAAATGTGCAAAAGTTAAGGATTAAAGAAAGAAGACAAATTTGTACAGCATATTTTCACTGTCCTAGAAAGAGTTGGCACTAACTGTAGAGCACTCAGAAGCAGGTGTAGTCACAGCATGGAGAAGTTTTATCTCATCTTCTTTTTTGACCAGAGCTTAGTTCTCTTTTTGATACTAACTAGTAACTAGCTATTTATCTGACTACTAATCTTAATGAGGAAGTTCAGCATAGGTTGGAAGATTATTATAATAGCTGGCAATTTAGAGTATTTTGAATCTGGTCATCATCTTACTATTGGATATCTGAATTATTAACTTTAAGAAATTAGGATATCCACTTAATTAATTTAAGGAAAACTTAAAATAGGGATAGAAGAGTGAAGTAAGATTTAGGAAGGAAACTGAGTTAGAGTTTGTTCAGATGGAATGTCAGGCTGAAATGTTGGGAAGCCATTGATTCTTTTGAGTAGGGTTGGACCTAGTTGCAAACTATGTTTTAGAAAAAAAGATTTATGATGATGTTTAAGATGAAATGTAGGTATTAAAAACTGAAGCAAGATAGCTAGAGGAGAGCAGACATGTAGTGATGGGAGCATGTGGAATGGAAAAATTCACATAGGTCTAAAGGGAAAAAAGTATTAATGTATACAAATTGGTGATTGATGGAATATAAGAAAAGAGAAAGTGTCAAAGGTAATACTGAAATAGTTTCAAAATTATTTCCTCTGATATGAATGGCATTTAGATGCAGTTATTATAAATATATATGTATTTATATCTTACATGTGTATAAGGTATATGTATGCACATATTTTTTATCACTTAAATTCAACCAAAGCTAAATTTCCTTAAGGGGAATTATTCTTTTTCAGCAAAAGAACCATGAAGAGTATACTAATGAAAAACATGAAGGTTTGCTTTCAATGTATTCTTTCCACCCCCTCTGGCAGTGATGTAATGAGGAGCTATAAGTATTTTAGTTGTCACCAGCTACTCATGCAAACTACATTAATTTTGTTGAAAATGGTCATTAGGAAAGTTAATTATTTTTAAAGTGTTAACTGATTATTGTGTAAGTACTATGTGTTCACTAATTATTATTCCTTTCCATTAATTGTATATAATTACTTAATTCCTAAAAGCAGATGATTCCGGTTTTATGATGCTGATCAGTTCTGTTAATTTGGTTTACCAGATAATCCTTTGTACTAATGCAGAACCATACACTTGAGTGTTCAGAGTAATTTGATAAACATTACCTTGTTAATCCTAATGACTTCTTAGTATCAAAATAAAAAACTCCTTTCTTGCTAGCTTGTGTCTTATAGTCACCATCAAGTTGACAATTGAATAATATCTGAATAAACAAAGATAGTGGAACCATATATAGCACTTGATAATTCTTGGTAATTAACCCATTTCCCCCAATGGCGGAAGGAAAATAAATCATACCTGAGATATGGAATTATTTTACTTATCCTGTAAATATAGAAATTTTAAAAATCACAATTTCAGTATAAAGAAGAAATAAATAAATACAGGGAAACATTATTATAAATCACATAGAGGGAGCCTTCTATCTATCTATCTATCTATATATATATATCTTTTGTCTACATGCACAAACCTGAATTTATTTGCAGATTGATCTAATTTTGGGACACAGTCTGATACAATTTACTGTTCCTTATAGATATTAACAAATGTTATATGAAACAATTTTATGCTGTATTATTTAATAACGTAGTATTTTTTTTTCTATTTTCAGCATATTTGTCTTTGGTAGTTCCTCCTAAATGTTAAAATTATGGGTTTGTGTGTTGTCAAATTCTGTTATTCAAAACAGCATGTTGCATTTTTTTCTTATACTCTAATCCTACTGATTTATAGTTTCAATTCTGATTACAATTTCAACTCTATTTGCAAGTATTTCTTTTCTCTCAAGATATCACCATTAACTTTTTATATAATAGACACTTAGAAGAAAATCCTTAAGAAAGCAGAATAATGAACAATTCACCATGAAATAGAATAAAGTGGTTTAGCCTTATATTTTCAGTCATTGTGGTATAGTCATTTTAGTTATTGTAGTACACTAGGACACATTTCAAAGATCATTTCAGGTTGAGTGTGGTGGCTCATGCTTGTAACCCTAGCACTTTGGGAGGCTGGGGTGGGAAGATCACTTGAGGGCAGGACTTCAAGACCAGACTGAGTAAGAGTGAGACCCCATCTCTACCAAAAATAGAAAAAAATTAGGTGGGCACTCAACTACTTGGGAGACTGAGGAAGGAGGATCGCTTGAGCCCAGGAATTTGAGGTTGCTGTGAGCTAGGCTGATGCCACTCCACTTTCCCCAGGGTGACAGAGTGAGAGTCTGTCTCAAAAAAAAAAAAATCATTTCATACCTTTCTGATAAGTATACTATTGTAAGATACAACTATATAAATATAGGAATTTAATATAAATGAGTGGTTGAATTTAATCTTAGACCAAATGAGCAAAGGAAGTAGTTTATGAATCAAAAAACATTTCAATTGCAAAAAGTATAAATTAAAAATGTACTGTTTTCATTTGTCAGGGTCAATAAATTTGAATGTTACTTGCTGTCATATAAGAAAGTCACTTTGCTTAAGTTAGAAGAATAGCAGTCATCTTAAGAAAATAAGCCATTCCAGTCCAATAAAAGGTAGCAGGTAAAAAGAAAGTGAAATAGTTTATTCTTTATACACAATCATATAATACGTTTAGAATGAACAGGAAAAACCAAACTGTTTGGTGTAGTAGAAAGTGCATTAGCCAAAATGATGTTTGTTTGAAAGTGTTTTTTTCTGATTTCAATGCACTCTACTATTCCAATTTATTATGATTGTTATTGTAAATCATTAGACATAGATTCTAATCCCAATCTGGCAAACTAATTGGCAATGAGATCTTGGGCAAGTGTTTCATCTTCTCTTGACCTAAATCTGCTTCGCTTTAAAGTAATATAATTAAACTGGATAATCTCTAAGGTCTCTTCAAATTTAATAATGCTTTTTTATTAAAGTTCAAATACATATGTAGCAGCTCAGATGTGTTAAAAACCACACCATTATGTGAATTAATAACTGATCCATTTAAAAATGATCTACAGTTACTAAATTTTTTCAACTCTGAAAATTTCTGTAAATTTAGATACAGCTCTTTATTCACATTGATCTTCTTCATAAAATGTAGACACGTATGAGTGATTTGCCATCTATAATTTTAAAAGTTAGATTCTCGGCCAGGCGCGGTGGCTCACACCTGTAATCCAAGCACTCTGGGAGGCTGAGGAGGGAGGATCATTTGAGCTCAAGAGTTCGAGACCAGTCTGAGCAAGAGTAAGACCAAATCTCTACTAAAAAAAATAGAAATAAATTAGCTGGACGACTAAAAATATATAGAAAAAATTAGCCAGGCATGATGGCGTATGCCTGTAGTCCCAGCTACTCGGGAGGCTGAGGCAGAAGGCTTGCTTGATCCCAGGAGTTGAAGGTTGCTGTGAGCTAGGCTGATGCCACGGCACTCTAGCCCAGGCAACAGAGTGAGACTCTGTCTCAAAAAAAAAAAAAAAGTTAGATTCTCTAATTTTAGTGATTATACCTAGTGAGATTAGGTTTCTAAAATGATGAAGATTTTACTTCTCAACTGTATTTTATAATACTACTTTATTTGTCACTATATAGCAGAACATATTTCAATGAAGAATACAAACTTATTTAATAGATGTGACTGGATTTCCTAGACTCATAATTATCATTAGAGAAATCTCTGTAAAACATAATAGAATTTCATCTTTTTGTCCTGTATGTAGTTTGAGAAAAATGAATATCTATTATTTTCTATATGAAGTTACCTATCATTTGATATGTTGAAGGTCTCCATTTTCCAGACAAAGAACTAAATAAGGGAATTTTCCAGGGACAAACACAGTAGCTTGAAAATTGAATCACATCCATTCCATTAAGAGAGAATGAAGACAGTATTTTTTCCCCACTTCTATGTTACTTTCTAGCTAACAGCTACTTAAAATGTATGGTAAATGCTTAAAACCTAATGATATTTATTACATTAATTTGTTCTCATTTGTATTTTTATATCCCCACCTTTAAAGCCCAGCATCTGATTCCTAGATACCTTTCTTTAAATGCAATTGGGATAGTCTCTATATTATATTAGGACTCTAAATTTCTTCAGTTAAAATTACCAAATGAATGAGAAGAGAGAAAGATATCTCATACAATACAGATGCATTTTTTAGGAAAGGGAGGTAAGATAAAGACATGATTTGTATTCGAAGAGAGTTAATGAAAACTTTACAAATATCACTTTTTCTCTTTGTAATTATACTCTTTAAAGCCTTTTGGGGAATATGACATTATTTCCATATTCTTGGTAGTAGCATGGAAGCTTAGACTGATGAAGTGGCAGAGCCAATGCAAACTTCTGGAGAGGAGCAAAGCTTATGAGAAAACAGTTTCCCTTTCCTTTTATTTTTTAATTTTGAGAAACATTAGAGGTTTCAAAGGCACATGATCATGGTAGAATTGCCACAGGCTGATGGAATTAGCTCCCCAAAAGTATAGTGGTACCATTAGTGTAAGTAAGAGTGACCTGTGTCTTTAATCAGAAATGAGAGTTCATTTGGGCATTTGCTAAGATGGCGTGGTATGGGTCAATGAAAACTAATCCATTTGAACAATTACTCTTAGTCAATCAAAGCAAGATCATCTATGACTTGAAAATAATTTTAATAGCAGAATCTTTTTTTGCCTTCAAATATATCTTACACAGAATTTACACTTTTATATGACAGATAAAAGTGAGGTTTTATTTGTATAAATTTACTTTATAATTAACTTCATATTTTTTATGTTTGCTTGTTGTAAAGTCAACATTCAGAATAATACCCAATCCACAATACATGTAAATATAACTACCTTAATTAAAAGCAGAGCTTTCAGGATGAAAAAACAAAACCATCTATATGTTGTCTTCAATGAAACTCACTATGAATATAAGGATGTAGCTATGTTAAAAGTTGCAGAATAGAAAAGACGAACTATGCAAACATTAAACATAAGGGAGTTGGTGTGATTACATTAATATCAGAAAATTGACTTCAGAACAAAGACTATTTCCAGGGATAAAGAAAAATATTACATAATGATAAAGGGGTCACTTAATCAAGAAGACATCAGAATCTCAAATGTGAATGTACCTAATAATAGAGCTTCAAAATATGAAATCCAAAACTTGCAGAAGTGAAAAGATGAGTAGACAAATCTACAATTAGCGTTCAAGATCTCAATCCTCAGTTTCTCTCTGTTCTCACAGCCTTTCCTCTCCGCACATGTGCTCCTGGTGTCTCTTCTTCTCCCTTAAAGAACACCGGTCCTATTAGATTATAGCCACACGTTTATGACCTTATTTAACCTTAGTTATCTTCTTAGAAGCTCTATCTCCAAATACAGTCACATTGGGAGTTACGGCTTCAATATATGAATATTGGGGTGACACAATTCATTCCATAACATTCTACTCTCTGGCTACCAATATTCATGTACCTCTCTAATGCAATACATTAGCCCTGTGATGGTTAATTTTATGTGTTAATTTAATTAGGCTAAGGGATGTGCAGATAGCCAGTAAAACATTATTTCTGGGTATGTCTGGAAGGGTGTTTTGGAAGAGATTAGCATTTGTATTATTAGACTGGTAAAGATTTACCCTCATCAATACAATCCTTTGAAGGCCCATATAGAACAAAAAGGCAGAGAAAAGGTGAATTCTCTCTCTTTTTTATTCTCTCTTTCTTTTTCTTTTTCTCTCTCTTTTTGAGCTGAGATGTCCATATTCTTTTGCCCTTGGACATCAGAGTTTCTGGTTCTCCAGCCCTCAGACTATGAGCAATACCCCTTCAGCCCCAGAGTAGGAGGTATACCACTGGTTTCCCTGTTTCTCAGGACTTTGGACTTACACTGAAAAGCCATTCATTTTCCTGGTTGCAGATGGTTGCAGATGGCATATCATGGGACTTCTCAGCCTTTATAATTCAGTGAGTAAATCTTCATAATAAAATCTTCACTTATATATATCTATACCTGCATTTTATTGGTTCTGTTTCTCTGGAGAACCTTGACAAATGTATACCTCATCCCAATAGCCCCAAAAGTCTTAACCCATTCCAGCATACATCGCAAGTCTAAAGTCTCATCTAAATATCATCTAAATCAGATGTTGGTGAGATTCAACATAGAAGTCATCTTGGAGCAAAATTCCTCTTTAGCTGTGAACCTGTGAAAGGTTGCGTACTTCCAAAGTACATTGGTAGGACAGACATAGCGTAGACATTTCCATTCCAAACAGTAGAAATAAGAAAGGAGTAATGGGTCCCAAGCAAGTCCAGAACTAGTAAGGCAAGACTCAAAAATAATCCTCTTTGGCTCAATACTCTATCCTGTGGGCCCACTGGGCATCAGTGTCACCCCCATGGTCGGAGGTGGCAGCCTCACCCCTATGGCTCTGCAGAATGGCCTTGTCCTTCAGACATTGGGCTGCAGCATACTAGCCCTACCCTGGAGGAAACATCTCAGCCCCCTGAGCCTGAAGCATCTCTGATAGTTTCTGAATCACCTTCAAGGTCATTATTTCCTTTTCTTAAAGAAGCTGTTTGAAGCTGGATAGCTCTATTGTCTTATCCCGTAGAGTTCCAGAAGTCTGACAGCCTTCCTTCATTCCATCCCATTTTCTCTGCCCCCTATAGTCCCAGCTGGCAGTGTTTCTATTGATATAATCTCATCTTTATTTCTGGCTTTGGCTGAGTAGCTGATTAAATCCATGGATAATCTCTTTATGAAGTGATTGCCAGCTACACTCTTGATATTCTCTCCAGAACACACTTTCTAATTTTTTTGCAATGTGAATAGGTTGAGAAATTTCCAAATCTTAACATTCTAGTTCTTTTTTTGTTTAAGAATTCCTCCAATTTTTCTCTTTTATCTCTCATTTTACTGTAAATAGTAAGGAGAAACCAGGCTGCACTTTCAATACTTTGCATAGAAATCTCCTCCACTCAATATCATCCAAGTTTGTCACTCACGAGTGACAAGAGAACACAATTCAGCCAAGTTCTTTGCCACTTTATAATGTGAAAGTTGCAGATACCAGGATGAAATCACTTTTGTCAGACTCAGACAAAATAGGGCCAGGAAAGCACAAAGGAGAGGAGGCTTATGCTTACATGTCCAAGATAAGAACTTTTTCAAAGAGCTTTCTAAAAATTTTTAAAAGAACTTTCTAAAAACTCCATTGGGCTTAGGCTTCAACATATGAATATGGGGAAACACAGTTCAGCCCATAACAATAACAAATTCCCAACACTTAATGGCTTTAAAACAAAACCAACACAAATTTTCAACTGAGGTGGGGCTCACCCAGTTCAGCTGATCTCTGAGCCACTCAATGTCAACAAGGGCAGCCAGCAGGCTAGAGTTTGCAATCATTTACTCATAGATCTGGCAGCTAATGCTGACAGTCATCTAGGATTGTAATGGGGGCTGATAACTGAAAACCTAAAAGTTCCATGTGATGGCTGGATTTCAAAGTTGAATGTTTCAAGAGATAGGGCTTTTGCTTGGCTCTTTCTCTATCACCACCTATGACTTAGCTTCCAGAGTCACACAGCATTGCTTGTGTTACATTTAATTCATAAAGTCCCATCCATTTTCAAGTGGAAGGAAAATAGACTTTTCCTCTTGAGGGAGAATAGAAAGGATCTGAAAATATCACTGTGGAAGGAGAAATATTTCTGTGGCCATTTTTTGAATATACAATTGGCCATATTATATATGGGTTAACAAGGTTGAGGATTATAAATTGATATCTTCTCTTTGGTTTACCACTAATCACATCTTCTCTTGCAGTTTTGTATGATAGCAAGTAATCAATCATAAATATTTTTCTCTCCAGAATCGCCAAAAAGACAACAGCAGAAGCCAACAGGAGTTTATGCGTGGTTCAGCATTTTGCAGATTTATTAGATGCCATTTATATTTAATCTAATACACCTACTTATAAAGAAAGGCAAGAGTTTTAGCACAGACAACAAAAGATTTATTTCTAACCTGAAAGGTGGCTGGATGTAAGAAACTAGAGAACAGACAAACAAGGTAAACTGCTTTGGAAAATTTTTGAAAGCAAACTAAATTCCCTAAATTATTCAATAGCTGAGCATTATAGGTTGATTTTAATAATTGATTCATTTTCTCAAGTCAGTGTGTTAAAAATAATTGCTTTAAATTGATATCTCAAGTATTAATGAAATTAAGAATACATTTATTACAGTAACAAATTTAATAAAATGTTTTGTTTTCATTTGGTTTTGAGCATTCATTGTTTTAATTAATGGTCTCTGTAAAACTCCTTATTTTTGCATAGCTTGCTAGTTGCATGTCATGTTACAATGGTGCTTTATTCCGGAACTTTGTTAGAGACCTTTACAAAGAAAATTAGAAACCCATTGTTAAATCTTCCTACCTCTTGTCTTCTTCTTCCTCTTTCCCAGCCCTTTCCTTTTGTTACTGTTTCCTATATCTCACTTTCTTCCTCACTTTTCTCTGATGGAGGTAACGTAGTAAGGCATTCCTAAATGGTTGTCTGGTCTTGAGGACTTCCCAGGTTAAATGCTGGTTAGCCTGTGTTGGTTTATAGGGAAATACAAATTGGCATTTTGTGCCCTCACAGGAACTGGCTGTGGATTTGTCTTCACTTTGACTGGCGCCAGGCAGAAATGAGAAGCAAAGTTGTGTTGAACCACACAATAATTCCGATGGGCATTAAATTTTAAGTTTGTCCAGATAAAAGATGAATTTTTGAATTACAGAATACTGAATCTTTTGAATAAGAAGAGGAAACATAAAATGAGATGCAATGTTGAAGTTTGGCCCACATTATTTTTCAAAGATATTCTCATTTTTGCATGTGACATGCAATTATTTAGTTTAGACAAGTAAGTTCTTGGTGAAGAAGGGAAAAGGAAAAATTGAAGCACAAATAAAAAAAAGTGACAGCATTTTTAAAAGATAGCACCATGACAGTTTTAGAACAGGTAAAATGAACAAACTACATTATTAAAACAGAATAATATGATAATGTTAATGTACGAGATATTTATTTAGAATCTACAGAAACCTATCATTACTCACTAGGTACTGTTTTGTATATTGCTTTCCATGATAGAATGGCATGCAGACTAAATGCTGGAGTACTTTAAGGAGCAGACTGTTGCATGCCACCTGGATTTAAGCGAAAAGTTTATTCAACACTGAATTTTTCTCAGACCAAAAAGATAAATAAATAGATAAATAGATAACAACCAAGCTTATGAAGACAGGTTCTTACTTTAATTTGGAACAGTTCTACTCAGAAAATTTGTCAACCAAAGCACACAAATTGAATACTGTTTATTTTATTGCAATTAAGTCTTGAGTGGACATTTTCCACACTATCCCTTAAGAAATAAACAATAAGGTAAGTTACTTTTTACACTATTTATTTTCCCAATATGAAACTAATTAGTGAGCTCATTCTTTTAACAGCTGTTCCTGTTGTTCAGAATTTTTTTTAGGAAGATTAGGGCCAATGGATGGAAAATAGAACTTAAAAATCTAATAATAATAATAGAAAATCCACAAAGCATGTCTGAAGAATTAAGTAAAAACAATAAATAAGTCATTTTACAAGAGTTCAATGATCTTGAACTTCCTGTTCCACTTATCTACATTGAGGTTGTGTTGGTTAGTGTCAGCGGGAAATCTTACCCTAAAATGGAAAAATATTAGCAATGAGTCAACCTCAAAGGGTCCACAATGAGTTTGAATAAGTATTTTGAGTTCAAAAGTCTATTGGGATCTTAGTTAAACCTCTACAATCTGCTAGAGCAGACCAAAAACTTAGACAGAACTGGCTTTTTTCCAGTATCGCCTCAGCATCTTCTGTTCCTATCAGAATGTTAATTTCTGAATTCCCTATATCCCTTAAGTTTAATCTCTTTTCCATTTATGCTCAGTGGGTGTTCCTTCTTCATTAGATTAGTAAAGTTGCAAGTAAATTTACATATTCAGAAGATATGCAGTGGTAGGAAAAAGGTGAAAATCTAATGCCAAAGGGGTAAAACTTAAGAGTTTTAGAACCTCTGATTGCAAGTGAATATGAGAAACAAATGAAAAGAAAAAAGGTTAAGACTTTCCAAAATTCTACAAAAATGTATGGCAATAAGTAAAAACAATGTTAAGTTAGCTGGCTGCATATACTAAACGTCATTTGATTAGGTCTTTGTAAAAATAATTCAAGCTATTAGCTCTTTGGCTTGCACTGCCAAGCATAATTTATCCATTATCTGTTCATCATTAAATCAGAAAATTACATATAATGTATCTTAAGTAATTTTTTAAAAGTGATATGGGGGTTGGAACTTTCTGAACATCAATAGTCTTATTGCCAATCTTTTAGACTCCCTCATCCTACACAAGCCAAATCTTAAAGTAGGCTCTCTTTTATCTCAGAGTAATTCTCTAACCATGACCACCCAAAACACCATGCTAGTGTCTTCAGAGTTAAACAAATTAGGAAGATGTGGGGAATAGTACTGGCATTCTTCTAATTCTACAGCAAATTATCATTGGATATTCTGCTAACTTCTAGTAAAATGTTTGTTTCAGGCAATACTCATTAATAGGTGATAAAAATAATTAGATGAAAGATTGCTACAGATATTCATGGGATGCCAAAATATCATCAAAGATTACTTGCTGATCACTAAGGAAAAAAGATGTAACTTTACAGAGGAGGGATAAGGCTGTCACCCGCTTCACTGAATGTTCAAAGTTAACATCACTAATAGTACAGACATTCTGTGTCTTATTTTGATGCAGTCTGAGGTACACAGCATCACCTATAAAGTATTATGTCTCATACCCCAACATGATGTTTAGTTCTTAATTGGCTTCATGACATTTTTTAGAGTATTGGGAGAATTTCAGATGGAGTGAGTATTAAATGATACAAAGAATTATTAAGTTTGTTAAGTGCAATAATGGTGTTTTCTCATGTAGGAAAATATTATCTTTAAAAATTATAGATAGTGATGTAGTTCCCTATGTAGGGATGATGTGTCATGTTGTCTATATTTACTCTAAATTATTAGGTGTAAAATAGATTGAATAGTATAGCACTTGCCAGTTGTTAATTGTGATGATGGATTCTCCAGAATCATTACTCAGGGTTCTCCAGAGAAACAGAACCAATAGAATGTGTATATACATATATACATATTTACAAGTATGTACATATACACACATGAGTACATACATACATACACACACACAGAAGGAGAGAGAGAATGATTTATTTTAAGGGATTGGCTACCAGGGAAAGGCCAATGTTGCGGTGATGTCTGAAGGCAATCTGCTGGCAGAATTCCTTCTTGCTCGGGGAGGTCAGCCTTTTGTTCTATTCAGGCTCATTAATGAGGTCCATTCACATTATGGAGGACATTATGCTTTACTCAAAGTTCATGAATTTTTAAATTATTATTTCTTTATTTCAAAATATTAAACGGGAACCAATGTTTTTGTTACATGGAGACCTTGTATAAGGCTTCAGTGGGGGCTTTTAGTGTGCTCATCATCAGAATACTTATTGTTCATTGTACCCAATAGGTATTTTTCCCCCCTCACCGCCTCCCACCCTCTCCCTTTCTTCTTTTCCAATGTCCTTTACATCTCTTTGTGCCCATGATTTAGCTCCAAATTATTAGAGAGTATATGTGTTGTTTGTTCTTCCCTTCCTAAGATACTTCACTTAGGATAATAATCTCCAGTTCCATCCAAGTTGCTGCAAAAGACATTATTTCATTCCTTTCTATAGGTGAGTGATACTCCATGGTATGTATATTATTACCACATTTTCTTTATCCACTCATGAATTCATGGGCACTTAGGTTGATTCCACATCTTTGCAATTATGAATTGTGCTGTTATAAACATTTGAGTACAGGTATTTTTGATAAAATGACTTCTTTTCCTTTGGATAAATACACAGCAGTGCAGTTGCTGGATTGAATAGTAGGTGTACATTTATTTCTTTCAGGAATCTCCATGCTGTTTTCTATAGAGGTTGCACTGACCTGAAGTCCCACTAACAGTGTGTAAGAGTTCCTATCTTTCTGCATCCATGCCAGCATCTATTGTTTTTTGACTTTTTAATAATGGCCACAACCTGACAGGGGTAAGGTGGTATCTCAATGTGGTTTTAATTTGTATTTTTCTGATGATTAGTGATGTTGAACATTTTTTCATGTTCATTGTCCATTTGCCTATCTTTTGAAAGACTTTAAGTTCATAAATTTAAATGTTAATCTCACCCAAAGCCATGCTGTCAGAAACATCCAGAATAATGTTTGACTACATATCTGGGCACTGTAGCCCAGCCAAGTCACACATAAAATTAATCATTACAATGGGTATATGAAAATTTATTATATTATTTTTCTACCTTTCTGGTAGCTTTTCAAAATATTTTAAAACTTATCTTGTGGATATTTTTATTTCTTATGAAATGTAAAAAATAAAATGTTTTGTTTCATTAATTGTATGAAAAATTAAAACTAATTCTGAGAAGAATAGAGAAAAGTTTGTTATTATTATTGATAACTTTATCAAGCCTAGTCATTGACACTTATACAAAGCTCTTTATAGCATTACACAGAGAACAGAAAAGAAAAAGAAAAAAATTGAAGTCTTTGATGTTTAAAGTAGGAAAAACAGATGTGAGAGGTTCAGTGGTTTAGGTTTCTGGTATATTTTATGCTCCATCTGTGATGGAAAATGAAGAAAAATTATAATCCCATAGAAGGTTTCAAAGGAATTTTTAAAAAATTGCCAGTCTGAATTAATTACTTCATTCAATAATATTTAATATGGACACATTTAAACAGAGTTTGAAATAACATGTCATGGTCTCATGGCTTGCAGCGTTGAGACAAATTTTATTTTAATCATTTGAACACTCTCTTTCTAGTAATCACAAAAGAAGATTACCCAATCCATTTAGAATTCTTGGGGAAGAGCTGAGAAATAGTATGATTATTCTCAAGATTTCTGACAGAGGTCAAGTTAGAGAAAAAAAAAATAAGCAAAAATCTGCTGATATTGCTTGTGATACTAACCAAGACACTAAGTAAATGATTTAAAAAAAATAATGACTGAATCAATGATTTAAAGCAAGGCAATGGGAATGTGGGAAAAACTACATATTGGAAATAACTGAGCAAGTGTCACTGGTGGGAAGAAAGTGTCTATCCTGGGCCACTGGGACAAGAATAAGAAGCAGACAGGGGGTAACATGTCCTCTTTTATCCTCCAGTCTTCCAGGCTCCCTCTAGCACCCCCTATTGGTAAAGTCCAACAGGGAGCCAGGCAGGCAAAGCAGAAATGTAGTTTACAGACTTCCAGCCCCAGCAACACAAAGAGCAATATAGAAGGTTGGGTTTGAAGTTTACTAGGTAGCACACATGTCACTGATATCAGAGCATTTAATATGATCAAGTAAAATCATGTCCTGTATAATACAGAAACATTATATCTATCATAAATGTGTTGGTTGTACTTCCTTCTACTTTTTCTCCTCGGGTTACTTTCGGTCATTCTATATTTACTACTTGTTTCCTCAAAATGGGGAAAGAAGAAATTGAAAAGAGTAGATATAAGAATATACAGAAATTTCAGTATGAAGTGAAGATGAGAGATCAAACCAATCTCTATCTAATATTCTGGGAAATGTAGATGTCTGGTGAACTCAAATGCAATTGTGATTTTTAAAATGATATTTTATTGCTTATCAAACCTTCCTTTCAAAATACCAAGCACAGCTGAAAATGCAATCATATAAACTAGGGATTGGGGTATGATCTAAAATAAACTTCTGTAAGAACACTCCTTGTTTTATATTAAAAAATAGATGGTCTACCTCATTATATTGGGTTGCTTATTTTAATAAAAAGTTGTCCCTCCCTATCTATAAGGTGTTCCATGTTTAATCTGTGATTTTGAATAACAATAGCACTTAGCCACATACTCATGGCTACAGAGTTTAAGAAGCACAATAATAGTAAATAATTTATATATATATATCACTTAAATATATAAATTATGTTGGCTTTGTTTAATACAGTTGTGCATTATTTAACAATGGGGATATATTCTGAGACATGCATCAATAGGCAATTTTGTCGTTGTGTGAACATGATAGAGTGTACTTACGCAAACCTAGATAGTATAGCCTACTACACACCTAGGTTATAAGATATAGTTTATTGTTTCTAGGCTATAAACCTGTATAGCATGTTACTGTACTGAACACTGTAGGCAACTGTAAAATAATGGTAAGTATTTGTACATCCAAACATAGAAAAAATGCAGTAAAAATATAGGATAAAAGATAAAAGATGGCACACCTGTATAGGACAATTTCCATAAATGGAGCTTGCAGGACTGGAAGTTGCTCTAGGTGAGCTGGTGAGTGAATGTTGAATGAGTGGACACTAGGACATTACTGACCGCTACTCAAGACTTTATAAACACTGTACGCTCACACCATACTAAATTTATAAAAATTCTTTGTTTAATAATAAACCTTAGTTTACTGTATGTTTTTTACTTTATAAACTTTTTAATTTTTTAAAAACTTTTTGACTCTGTGATAATGCTTAGCTTAAAACACAAACACATTGTACAACTATACAAAAATATTTTCTTTCTTAATATCCTTATTTTATCAATTTTTTCTATTTTTAAAAGTTTTTTATTCTTTTAACTTTTTTGTTACTAAGACACAAACACACACAATAGCCTAGGTCTACACAGGGTCAGGATCATCAATATCTCTATCTTCCACCTCAACATTTTGTCCCACTGGAAGGTCTTTAGGGGCAATAACAGGCATGAATATGAGGATATCATCTCCTATGATGATAATGATAATGCATTTTTCTGGAATACCTTCTAAAGGACCTGGCTGAGGCTATTTTATAGTTAACTATGTGTTATACTTTTATATGACTGGCAGCATAGTAGGTTTTTTACACCAGCATCACCACAAACACGTGAGTAATGTGTTGTGCTATAACTTTATGATGTCTGCAATGTCACTAAACAATAGGAATTTTCAGCCCCCTTATAATCTTATGGGACCATTGTTGTATACATAGTCTGTCATTGATGGAAACACTATTATGTGGGGTGTGATTGTGTAAATGAAAATGTATTTGCAGACTCATAGAGATTCTCATGTCTATCAATATAGTCATATTGAAATTATTTGTATTTAAAACTATACAATAGAGCAGAAAAATCACAGGATAGTCAATCTGGGAACTACTGTTTTGTGTAGTATCAATCTGTGATGCCTTTGACAAGTTACTAGACTTTGCTGGGTCTTGTCATCTTTCAGATGGTGGTGATAGTGCCTAGTCTGTGTAGGGAACAAATGCTTGAGTTTCAACTCTGTGCTAGGTGCTATATTCTAAGAAATATTTACAACATCTCTATGAGATAAATATCATTATTTTCATATAATATAAAAGAAATCTACAGCCATACCAATTGTGAATGTCCCCATCTCGTCTGATCTTGGAAGCTAAGCAGGGTCAGGCCTGGTTAGTACTTGAATGGAAAAAAGAAAACTAAACTTCAAAAGGAATAGGAAAAAGGAAAGACCAAGGTCACAAAGCTACAAAGACCAAAGTCACAAAGCTACAAAGTGATAATCAACACTTGAACCAGCTATTCTCTATCCAACCTAGGGTAATACTTATAAACTATGAAGTGCTATATAAGTGTATAAACTCAAGATAATTTCTCACTCAGCTTTAATTTTTTTTTTTGTTTTGGAGACAGGGTCTTGCTCTATTACTTGGGCTAGAGTGCAGTGGTGTCATTATAACTCACTGCAACCTCAAACTCCTGGGCTCAAGCAAGCCTCCTGCCTTAGCTTCCTGAATAGCTGGGACTACAGGTGCACACTACCATGCCT
This sequence comes from Cheirogaleus medius, assembly GCA_008086735.1. Taxonomy (NCBI): domain Eukaryota; kingdom Metazoa; phylum Chordata; class Mammalia; order Primates; family Cheirogaleidae; genus Cheirogaleus; species Cheirogaleus medius. The sequence goes on from VBSM01000272.1 coordinate 75,504,900, forward strand.
TGATAGCTTTAATCATTTAAATCAAGAAAGATTTTTAAAAATCTCCTGTCAAGCTTTTGGGCAGCAAATCTCACCAAAAAACTTAATCATCTAAGAAGAGGAAACAGCTCTTCTCTTGTACCCCTTAGTTTGCTATGAGTTGCTTTATTTTATTGATTTATTTTTTTAGAGATAGTGTCTCACTCTTTCACCTAGGCTAGAGGGCAGTGTCATGATCATAGTTCATTGCAGCTTCAAACTCTTGGATTCAAGTGATCCTCCTGCCTCAGCCTCCTGAGTAGCTGGGACTACAGGTGTGTGCCACCACATCTGGCTAATTTTTCATTTTTTTGTAGAGACAGGGTTTTGTTGCCCGGGCTGGTCTTGAACTCATGGTATCAAGTGATCCTTACAAAGTGTTGGGATTACAGGTGTGAGACAAAGTGCCCAGATTTTGCTTTATTTTTTGACTTGGGTTGGAATTATCCTAACAATCAGTTTTTCACTTCCTGAAAGTTTTATATGAAAGGAAAAACAATATCCACTAAGATAACTTCAAAATGTGTTTCATCCTCTAGAGAAATGAGAATGCCTCATTTTTCCAATATAATCTACAGTCACACCATGTGTTTGACAGTATTTTTTTCCACAGGTAATGTCCTCTCTACCTCTATTTTTTTTTTTTTTTTAGATTTCATCAATATTTATTGCAGCATTACTCACAATAGCAAGATACGGAAACAGCCTAAATGTTCTTTTTTTTTCCAGCATATTATGGGGGTACAAATGTTGAGGTTATGTATATTTCCCTTGCCCCCCATCATGTCAAAGCTTCAAGCATGTCCATTCCCCAGTTGGTGCGCATCACACTCATTATGTATGTTATACCCATTCCCTCCCCCCCACCTGTCCGACACCCGATAGATGTTATTCATATATGTCCACTTATGTGTTGATAGTTAATACCAATTTGCTGGTGAATACATGTGGTGCTTATTATTTTTCCATTCTTGGGATACTTCACTTAACAGAATGGGTTCCAGCTCTTTCCAGGAATATACAAGAGGTGCTATATCACCGTTGTTTCGTATAGCTGAATAGCACTCCATGGTACCACATTTTATTAATCCACTTATGTATTGATGGGCACTTCGGTTGTTTCCACATCTTTGAAATTGTGAACTGTGCTGCTATAAACATTCGAGTGCAGGTGTCTTTTTCATAGAGTGACTTTTGTTCTTTTGGGTAGATGTCCAGTAATGGGATTGCTGGATCAAATGGTAGATCTACTTGTATCGCTTTAAGGTATCTCCATATTGATTTCCACAGAGGTTATTTTTTAAATATATTTTTTTCTAAAACCTAATTCATATTTCATATACTTCATACTTCATCTAATTTCTCCTTTAACTGAATTCCATCAGTATTTATAGCCATGCCACATTAATAATTATATATATATTTCTGTAGATATATATTTCCTCTAGAGCAAGGAGACTAATTTTAATAAGAACTCAATATTTGGTGGGTACACTCAATTTTGTTTCACATTGCTACCTGGTTTTTTTTTTTTGGTGTATTACTAATGTTTTTCCAATTAGATTATACACACCTTGAAACAAACTAGGTTTTCATTATTATCCTCAAAGCTATTAGCAACAATTGTCACATTGTGATTGCTTAGCAAATTCAATTAGCATTATTACCTCAGTAAAATTTTATTATGATGTTTCTTTATAGTTTACCACTACTATTCATATAGACTCAGCTTCAATCTTTATTAATAATCTTCTTTTAAAAACTACACATAATATTTAAAAAGTTGAATAAAGTGTGCATGAGAAATAATGAAATAATATCTTCCATCCTTTTATTGAGTTTCTATAATCATTTTAATGAAAATATTTGAATACTGTAATTATTTATGAGAAGGAATAAGGGAAATCATTTCAGAAAATGATCCTCCTTTCAACCAGATTGTATAGTAGTAACCAAAAGTCATTATTACCTGGATGATAAAAACTAATCAAACACAACTTTTTCTCTTCTTGTTTCACAGTAGCCTCTCAGCAACAAAGAAATATCCATTCCCCATGTCATATTATTATTGGTGCCAGCCAAAGAGCAGGGTAAAGTTTTTGTTAATGTAAAAAGGTAGACTTTGAGAGTGTAAAGTTTCCTGAAGACTTTCCTTCAATCTGGCAAAATTTGGGCCAATATATCTGAACCACATCTGAGATTGGGCCCACAGAACAGTCATTGTTGGGGCCAAGTCCAAACCAGCTTTATCCTTCAATAAGTGTGCTGACCTGAGTAAATTCAATCAGAAGGCTTTATTCAGTTTCAAGTGAAAAAAAAAAACCTCTTAAGAAGTAAAAAGATCTCTTTTAATACATCTACCCTCACACTTATCAGAGCTATCAGGAGGAAAGGAATTGTCAGACTAGATCGTGATCCTGATACCACATTTGTAGAATCAGCTTATTGAGGGAAAAATTAAGGCAATTTATGGGGTAAACGGTAAAAGAAATTGCAGTCATTGCCCTGCTAAACCTTGGAAGAAATGAAGAATTTCAGTCTTTGGTGCTGTCAAACTGACACCATTCATCATCCTTGAATTGGCTTTTGGCTTTAAAATAAATAAAACAAACCAGAGATCCTCTTCAGAGCCCCATAATAAAGGCAACTCCCTACTGTAGCTCATCTTGGTTTTGGAATTGATAGCAAAAAAAAAAAAAAAAAGATTTCAAGTCCTTAATACTCCCAAGACCGCAACTCACACTGGAGTCAAACAATCTCAGGGAGTTACTGAACTAGGTATTGACTGCAAACACTGGGGCTGTTTGTTATTTGATTTTTCAATTTCCAAGGAATAAGGTGAAATTCACATCTCTTCGAAAGAAAGCACGCTCTGGTTCCTGGAAGCCAGAGTTTACGTGACTTGAGTTCATTTAAAGAGAATAATTTATATTGGCATGAATAAATAATAGCAGGGAATACTAGCTGTCCAAACACCATATATAATACCTTAAGAAAACATTTGGACCACACTGTAATGTCTTCTGTATTTTATGTTATGAGCAAGTATAAGAACTAAATCATTTCAAAATCACCTACCTATTCAGATTTTTAAAGCTGGATTTGTCAATCAGCATCCTGGTATTGGTTTGAGATACAGAGGCAGCTTATGTTGTAATCAACTGTCTTCTCTCTAAGCTTGCCTGGAAAACTTGAAAGTGAACGACTTACAAAGAATATCAGAATAACATCGTGCCATTTTACCTAGTCTCTCTTCATGAGAAAATAATAGATAAATAGTGAGTTTTTAGAAGACCACAGACCAACTCATTTTGTGTGTGAGAGAAAATTTCTACATCTTTAATTACATTTGTAGATGAAAACCTCCCCAGCTGTTACAAATTAAGCCCGGCTCACTGCTTCTGGTAGATATATCTGTACTGAATACATGTGCAGGCTTTGTTTTCTTTTGTTCACATTGAATCTTAAATGAACCAACTCCTTTGGATTAACCTAATAGCAGTTGAGCATTGGATGCCATCCTCCTTGAGTTTTTTTTTTTTTCGTACAGATCAGACTTTTATATGTCAGGGTTCAGTAAGATTATCTATGTTATTAAATCTGGAAATAAAAATTTAAATCCTAATTAATATGCTTTAATTCTAAAGATGGAAGATACCTGAACTGGAGCACACATATAAAACCAGCCTTTATTTTAGTAAATGGCCAAACAAAAGAGTTGTGTAGCTCAAAGGAAAGTGCCGGACAAATTCTATCCAACAACTAGAGGTTTGTTAACAGCTGTAGCTATAAATTATAGGTACACATTCAAAAGTGTTTTGTCTCAATGATTAGAAAATAAAATGCTCTTTAAATAGACTTCAGTCCAAACATCAAATTCTTTTACCAATTATCCAGAATTCTTATCTACATCATAAATTAAATTTTGTGATTGCCTTATTCCTCTGCTATAAAATCACTCTATTAAGTGTGAATATATGACTTACCAAACAATCACAGCATATGACATGGATAAATTCAACTTTATTTTTGTCTTCTACTGTATTCAAAATGTATTTGGTGAAGATAATCCTTCATGGAGGAAAGCAGATATAGGCATCATTAATTTTTTGTTATTCTTTACCCTTTTAAAAATTTTATAGATTTAGGGGGTACATGTGCAGATTGTTACTGGGATATATTACATAGTGGTGAAGTCTTGACTTTTTGTGTAACTCTCATCTGATTAGTGAATGTAGTATCCATTAGGTAATTTCACATCCCACATCCTTCTTCCACCTTTCCACCCTCCTGAGTCTCCAATGTCTATTATTCCATTCCCTATGTCCATGTGTATACATTATTTAGCTCCCACTTGTAAGTGAGAACATGTGGTGTTTTACTTTATCTGAATTATTTCACTTAAGATAATGGCCTCCAGTTCCATCCATGTTTCTGCAAAAGACATGATTTCATTGCTGAGTATCCCATAGTAAATGTATATCATATTTTCTTTATTCAGTTGTCAGTTGATGAACACTTTGGTTTATTCCGTATCTTTGCTATTGTGAATAGTGCTGTGATAAACATGAATGCAGTTATCTTTTTGGTAGAATGATTTCCTGTCTTTGGGGTAGCTACCAGTAGTGGGATTGCTGGATTGAATGGTAGCTCTATTTTTAGTTCTTTGAGAAATTTCCATACTATTTTCCATAAAGGTGGTATTAATTTACATTCCCACCAACAGTGTATAAGTGTTCCCTTTTTAATCTATGCCAATATCTATTGTTTTTTGACTTTTTAATAATGGCCATTCTGACTGGTGTAAAATGTTATCTCACTGTGGTTTCAATTTGTATTTTACTGATAATTAGTGATGTTGACCACTTTTTAATGTGTTTGTTGGCCATTTGTATGTTTTCTTTTGAAAAATGTCTGTTCATGTCTTTTGCTCACTTTTTAATTGGATTATTTGGAGTTTTTTTTTTTTGTTGAGTTGTTTGTAGATTCTGGATATTAGTCCTTTGTCAGATGCATAGTTTGTGAATATTTTCTCCCATTCTGTAGGTAGTCTATTTATTCTGTTGACTATTTCTTTTGCTATACAGAAGCTTTTCAGTTTAAGTCTTATTTGTCTATTTTTTGCTTTGATTGCATTTACTTTTGAGATCTTTGTCATTCTTTTATGAAAGATCTTCCCTTAACTTGAGCATAGTCTCAATTTGGTAAATAGGGTGTCTGATTCTATACTATTAATAATAAAAATGATGTACTTGTTTTACTGTCAATGTATTTTCTCCATCCCCAGCTTGAGCTAGCCTCAGATATGTATGTCTGCAGTAAGGAAGAAACCATAACTGGTTTCTTATCCTCCATTCACCAAGCACTGAATTACCACAACACCCTACTCTCATATCACTGTTAGCTCCCTCCATTTACTAGTTGCTATTTCTTATCCTGATGGATCAAAGGGAGGAGGAGAGAGAAAGGGAGGTGAGGGATTTGGAGAATTTTGACTTGCAATTATACCACCATTAGTCAACTTTGTGCTCTCATCCTAACAGGTGATTCTTTCTTTCATAGTGGCCTTTCATGTGCTCTTAGAGGTTCCCATGCCCTCCTTTGGTTCTCTTGGCACCAGAATATGAACCATGAACCTCTCTTCTGGGGAGTCACAGGAACTTAGGCTCTTTCTGCATGTCCTAGGCATACAGCTTGACACATCCAGCCTTTTTTTTTTGGCTGAGATCTTTTTGCCCCTAGCTGTATCAGATAGGACTCAAGATGATCCAAGGTAAAGTGACTCTTTTGCCTTGACTAATTCTGAGAGAACAGCCTAAAGGCCACATAGCAGAAGTCTCCTGATTTTGTTTGAAGGCAGTTATCAGACACTCTCTCCAGGCCACTGTCATTCTAAATGTCTCAGGTATCATTTGGCACCTGTCCTCTCCGTGATTCAACTTCAGGGAGCACATTTCAGAGCTATCAAAGTGGTGCCCTTGAAATATGTTATTCACTTAAAAAGGTTTGAGATGAGGGAACAGCCATCCTTCCATTAGAGTGAGTGAAAATGGCTTTCCCTAAAGATATTTTTATCATGACATCTTTTCTTTTTCTTCACACTCTGACCTCTTTTATTGGTCCATGATTTGCTGAGAAGATTTAATAGTCATAAAATTGGTTCATAAAGAAGTGGTTTGAATATCTGCATATGTGTATTCCTCTCACATATCCTGAAGGTCTGAGAGGTGTCTACTCTCTCCAATATTGATGCCTCAGTTGCTGAAGCAGAAACAGTTGCATCTAAAAATCCTAATAACCTGTGACCCTCAATCCTGGCTGTACACAGAATCATGCAAAAAGTGTTCTAGAGCACACATGCCTAGACCCTTTCCTAGGCTGTGAATCACAATCTCTGTGGTCCAGTGAATAGAAATCCAAATTTTTGAAAAACCCAAGAGATAGTTCTGAAGAACCATTAAGGTTTTGCTTCATTGACAGGAAAAAGAGGCATAAATTATGTGATGCACATGAGTGGATCTCTTTTGGTGGAAATATCATAGATATTGTGAATTATACTTTTATAAATTTTTTTCCTAAAAAGTTTATACCATAAAATTATATTTTTATTTATAAAAATGTAGAAAATTCTTAATGCCTTAAAAGATAAATTATTAATCCATGAAACTTTATGCCTTCAGATGATTTGTATTTTTCTTTTAATTTCCTTTTACCACAGAGCCATTTAGCAGATAATCAAATATATATTGCATACATATATAATTTCTTTGTATGTGTTATTGCTGAAGCTGCTAGCATTAGTGGAGAAACTATGTTTTCACTTACATTTTCAATTCAGAGCCTTTCATGGGGCTTATATTACCCCAAACAAAGCAATAGTATTGAAATATGTTTTGATTTACCTCCAAAGGAATAAAAAATTTCCATGGAAGTCTCCCCCCAAACATATAATATGGAAAATATATGATATTTTAACTAAAAATCATATTTAACACTTCAGGCAGTCAATAAAATTTATCAGAAAGAAAAGCATTTGCTCTGCTGATATGTTTATGACATTGTGCCATGGGGTAGCATTCAGAAGCCACTCGATATTACTATGAAGATTTGAGCAATGTCAACCTTAAGCTGCCAAATCAATCTGAAAAATAAAAGACACTTTACACAGGTAATCTACTCATGGCCTTGTTTTGATATGAATTTAAACTTTGCTCTCCCTTGAGAATCTTAAACTATAATATGAAACTTAGAATCAAACAAAAATTATACTTAAATGTAAATAACAAAAGCATAATGTTTATATTTAAGGTCAGAAATAATAGGTGGTCTCCCATATAGAGGCTTTTGGGCAGAGTATAATTCCTACCTGTAAGTATCAGTGCCTAATATATAGAGAATTCTCCTTGTCTTCTCTCTTCAGATACAAATACTCCCTCCCCCAAATTAGGACATTATAATCAAATAATTTTGCCAGGAATAAACTTGACAGATTTATTAATATTTCCTTTTTGACAGAGAGGTGGCAGATAAGAGAACTGAGAATCTGGGAATCCAGAAATAATCATGAAAGAGAGGGTAGGAGCCAAAAGATGCTCAAAGATAGTTTTTATTTCCCTCAAAGATTTATCTCAGGATAGCTTTTTAAAAATCTAATTTGCTCCCATGATTTAAAATATTGTTTTAGTTACTCATTGCTGTGAAACAAATCACTCTAGAAGTTAGTGGCTTAAAATATCACACATTAATTATCCCATAGTTTTTGTGGTCAGAAATCTGAGCAGAGTTTAGCTGGGTTCTTTGCTTTGTGGTCTCTCATAAGACTGTAATCAAGGTATTGGCCAGGGTTTCACCTGAAGACGTGACTGGGGAAGGACCTTCTTTAAAGCTCACACACATGATTTCAAGTGAGATTTAGTTCTTTATGGATTGTGGGACAAAGGGGCCTCAGTCCCTTGATGACTATTGGCTGGAGGCTACCCTTACTTTGTGTCATTTAGGTTTTCCCAACATGGCAGCTTGCTTCATCAAAGTCATAAAGACAGGGAATCTTCTAGCAAGATGGAAGTCACAATATTTCTAACCCCATGCTGTGGTCTGAATGTTCATGCCCCCCCAATAAAGGCATTTGTTGAGATCCTCACTCCCACGGTGCTAGTAATAGGAGATGGGGTCTGTGGGAGGTGATTAGGCCATAGGGGCAGAGCCCTTATGATTGGGATTAATACCTTTATAAAAGAGGCCTGAGAGAGATAGCCACCCCCCTGCATATAAAGGCAGAATACACCATCTGTGAGGAAGGGACCTCCTCACCAGACACTGAATCTGTTAGCATCTTGATCTTGGACTTCTCAGCCTTCAGAACTGTGAGAAATTAATGTTTGTTGTTTATAAGCCATCCAGTTTATGGTATTTTATAATAGCGGCCTGAATACATTAAAAAATACCACCAAATGGGTAATTTATAATGAACAGAAATTTATTGGCTCATGGTTTTGGAGGCAGGGATGTCTAAGATTGAGGACCTGGCATCTGGCAAGAGCCCTCTTGCTGCATCATATCATGGTGGAAGTCATCAAATGGCAGAAGGGCAAAGAGAGGGTGAAAGAAAGAGCAAGGGGGAGCAGAATTTGTCCTTTTATAAGGGATCCACTCCCACAATAACAACATTAATTCATTCATGAGGGTGGTGCCCCCATGACTAAAACACCTCCCATTAGCCCTTCCCCAAATGTTGCCACATTAGGGATCAAGTTTCTAAGACATGAACTTTGGAGGGCACATTCAAACCATAGCAACACCTAATCCTGCAAGTGATATCACACCACCTTTGTTATATATCATTGTTTAGGAGCAAATCAATGAGTTTAGCTCACCCTCAAGGTGAAAAGATTATGCAAGGTTGTAAATTACAGCAGATTGAGAACTATTTTAAGAAGCCACAGCTCAAATATTATCTTGTTCTTGTACCTTTAAAAAATTTCTCTTAAAGTCCATCCAACTTCCCATGCTAGAAACATGTCATGCCTATGGCCATACCGCCCTGAATATGCCTGATCTCAGAAGCTAAGAAGGGTCAGGCCTGGTTAGTAGTTGGATGGGAAACATGTTGTCATGTGCAACTTCTCTCCATTTTCTCTCACTACCCACATCTAATTCATCCCTAAGTCATATAGCTGCTTTGACTAGAGTTTTCTTGAATCTCTTTAATCTACCCACCTGTTACTATTCACCGCTGAACATCCTTCACTTAAAACACCACAAGGGCCTTCAAAGACTGTTTCTTGAGTCCTCATCACTCTTATTCACCACTTCCTTACCTTGGTACTTGGGTTAGTTTTTCTCTGGGGAGTACTGTCTGTTCCTATCACCCCTTCTGGCCCAGCAAATTCTTATTCATTCATTAAGTCCAGTTTAAATGCCACTCTATCAATGAAAACCTGGATTTATAACATATGACATAGTAAAGGCCCTATCTCTGAAATGTTGGAGATAGGTGATATATAGTAAAGAGATCACAAGAAAATTTTACTCCAAGGTGAAAACCTTTCAGATCTAGGCAAAGATTTATGTTCATTATTCTTCTAAATTTAACTATAGAAGTCTGCATTCAATTTTAAAGTAAAGGATGCCACCTCCAGTTAATAAGCATTGCTTAGGGCAAAAACAAGGACAAGGGCTGTGTTCTCACTTGGTGAAAGAGCAAAAGAGCAAAAGGTGGCCTAAGCTAGTTCCCTCCAGCCCTTATCAGGCACTAATCCATTTCTGGGCAGAGCTGTCATGACTTAATCACTTCCCCAAAGGCCCCACCCCTTAATACCATCATAATGCAGGTTAAGTTTCAACATCAATTTTGGAGGGGACACAAATTCAAACCATAGTATAGACTGAGGATTTTTCTTAATTTCCCAGTTATTAATTAGGGTTAGAAAACTATTTTTTGTTATTAGGTGTGCTATAATTTAACATTAATATATTTTTAGGAGCTTTGTTTTCCTATAGTTGCCTATTATTACATTTTTGGTAGTGGTGGAGGGAGATGTGGGGTTACAGTGTATGAAAGGAAAACATGAAGACATTATCGAAGATATATTGTTGCAAACCTACCTCTTTTTTTTACTTTTGAGACAGGGTCTTGTTCTGTCTCCTGGGCTAGAGTGAGTGCAGTGGCAGCATCATAGGTCACTACAACCTCAAACTCCTGAGCTTGAGCAATCCTCCTGCCTCAGCTTCCCAAGTGGCTGGGACTATAAGGAGTATGCCAACACTCCCATCTGATTTTTCTATTTTTTTGTAGAGTTGGGGTTTTGCTCAGGCTGGTCTTGAACTCCTGGGCTCAAGTGAACCTCCCACCTCGGCCTCCCAGAATGCTAGGATTACAGGTTTGAGCCACAGTGTCTGGCCCAGACCTACTTTTTTCTTATAATAGGTTTTACTTCCTTTTATTTCTGTCACTATAACATCTTATTTGGTCATTTGAGTTTTCTATTAAAAATTTGGGTGAGAATAGATGTTGTCATTCTCTTTTGAGAACTTCTGGTGGAGAATGATTCAACATGGCTCAAGAACTAAAAAAACTGACTATCTCCTGTGTCTAAAATGACTTCCTTGATACATGATACATGGAAACTATATAAAAGATTTTATTCTGCATGTGACAAACAAGATGAGAGCTCCCAATAGAAATATTGTACTTCTGGAAATTAAGAAACACTACTATTTCACTTACTGAGATTACTCATAGGCCTGATTCATCACAGCTTTGTATATTTAATTGCTTTGTGCAATAAACGAAAATCTACTTCTCACATGCACCCTGATTTTTATTTATTTATTTATTTATTTATTTTTTCAGCATATTATGGGGGTACAAATGTTAAGGTTACATATATTGCCCTTGCCCCCACCTCAAGTCAGAGCTTCAAGCCTGTCCATCCCCCAGTTGGTGCGCATCACACTCATTATGTATGTATATACCCATCCCCTGCCTCCCACCTGCCTGAAACCCGATAAATGTTATTCCTATATGTCCACTAAGGTGTTGATCAGTTAATACCAATTTAATGGTGAGTACATATGGTGCTTATTTTTCCATTCTTGGGATACTTCACTTAATAGAATGGGTTCCAGCTCTATCCAGGAAAATACAAGAGGTGTTATATCACTGTTGTTTCTTATAGCTGAATAGTACTCTATGGTATACATATACCACATTTTATTAATCCACTCTTGTATTGATGAGCACTTCAGTTGTTTCCCCATCTTTGCAATTGTGAATTGTGTTGTTATAAACATTCGAGTGCAGGTTCTTTTTTATAGAGTGACTTTTGTTCTTTTGGGTAGATGCCCAGATAACAAATACAAATTTTACAAGAAGAATCAATTTAAGTTTATCACAAAGAATCAATAGCCTTGTGAAGTTATTGTAATATTTATTTGACACTTTCAGGGTTACTTTATATTCATTCAGTATGTTTATCGAATACCTATTGAGTAAAAGGTACTAGCATATAATTGCCATACAATTGTAATGCTATTATCTCAGTGTACTGTGCTAAGTAGGGGGAGAGACTTTAAGTCAGAAATGGCCAGCCCTTTTAGTAGAATCTGTCTTACTGGGTGACCTGAAACCCTGTAGAGAGACTATGAACAGTGCATTGTTGGGAGAACCCTGGTAAGGCCTATTTATTTTCTTGTGCTGGGCATATTTCTGTATTAAAATCCTTAAATTTACTGTCAGAGCTGGAGTTTTAAGCCCTAGAAGAGGTCACAGGCAAAAACAGAAAATATAGGTTCATGTGTGTAGGATATACAGGGAAATATATCATAACCTTGCAAAAGAAATAACTTTTGAATTACAAGGACTAAGAAGCACTGGGTGAAAGCCTGCATTAATGTTGCGAACCAGGACGGGGGGGGGAGGGAAATTTCTGGATTGAAATTGACTATTCAAAAAAATGCTATAGAGTGCCTGGAGGCCTACTTCAAATTTTGTTGCAATGATCAGAGCTGTCTGTGTGAGTTACATGTAGCCAGAATTGTTAGACATTATCATATCTACATTTATTCAACTGAGTTAAATAGATTGTTAGGCAGAAACACCACAGAAAAAAATATGACTTTAAAGTCAGATTTAACTGGTTTTAAATCCTGGCTCTGATACCAGGCAAATTATTTAACAGTTATGAGCCTCAGTTTTCTTATTTGTAAAATGGAATAGTATCTATCTTATACAGTAAATGTGATGATTTGATAGAATACAACATTTTAGTAGCTATATCAGAGTTTTCCAGAGAAATAAAAGCTATAGGAGATATATATCTATATATCCCTATATATTATTATGCATATCTAGAAATATGTGTATATTTAGGAACATATATATGAACAGATTTATTATAAAATATTGGCTTATGCAATTATGAAAGGTGAGAAGCCCCATGATCTGTGGCTACCTAGGAAAGCCAGTGCCATAGTTCAAAAGCCTAAGAGCCTGATGTCCAGTGATATAGATTCCAGTCCAGATCTGACAGCCTGAGAACCAGGAGCATGATGAGTGGGAGAAAATCAAGGTAGCAGCTCAAGCAGGCAGGCAAAATTAACTCCACATTCCTCCACCTTTTTGTTCTATTCAGGCACTCAGCTGATTGGTTCATGCCCACCACATTGGGAGGGCCATCTGCTCTATTCAGTCCACCAATTCAAACGCTCGCTAGTCTCTCCTGGGAACAGCTTACAGACACACCCAGAAATAACATTTAACCAGATATCTGGGCATCCCATGGCCAAGTCAAGTTGATACATAAAATTAACCATCACTGTGGCTAAGTATCAAATGACTCAAAGGAGGAAATGTAAAATCCCCATGTCTAGCCCAAGAATGTGGCCAATAAATGTTAGCTTCCTTCCCTTTACATCTCCCAGCTCGTGCTATAATTTCTTCTGATTCTGTGCTTTTTTAGGAAGTGATTTTCTAAGAATGACCCTATACTAATTAGGTAACCAGATCACAGATTAGAGTTTTTGGTATGGTAGAAAGTAGGGGTGAAGAGCACAGACTCTGACACTTGGCTGGTGCCCTGCTCAGCTCTGACATTAGCAAACTGATTGGCCATGGGAAAAAGTCTTAACCACTCTGGGCCTCAATCTGAACTGTAAGATATAATCTCTTCCATAGAATTGATGTGAGAATTACATGAATTAATAAATTTATAGCATCTGGCACATTGTAAGCCTCTTTTGAATGTCAACTTAAAACAAAAGGCACATAGGGTAGCATGAAGAACAAGGTTCTCATGTCAGAAATCAGGGTCCTAGCCTCATCTTTTACACCTGCTAGCTTTCTAACTCAAGATGCTTAACTTTACTAAATCTTAATTTTCCTATTTATAAAATGAGGTTACCATTACCTACCTATCCAACCTATTTTACAGGGTGAAACTAAATGAGTTTATGGAAATCAGATGATGCCCACATTTTGAGTAATGTTATTACCTTAGATAGTATTATGCTAATTATTTAAAATCTACCAGTGTTATAAGAAAATCATTTATTAAACATTTGTGTATGTGCAATTTTAAACTCTGCTGGGTTGAATCAAGTGTGCACTCAATCATATAACCACCAGATCAGGAAGACAAACCATGTAAGTCTTGAGCTATACTTCAACTGATGTCCTATATCTAATTTTTCTCCTCTGTTTGTAACCTTTCTCTGAATAATTATTAATGTATAAGGAATATTTTCTTGACTTTAGGTCCTGGCTCTTAAAGTTAAATTCTGAAGAGTAAGCTCAAGGGACATTACTTTTTTACATTTTTGCTAGTAAAATATAATTATATGAACCCAGTAGAGAAGCCACTTCCACAAGTAAAATATTTAAATTAGTCTATAAAAGCTTAAAATTTCAAGCACTTTTAACCTACTTAAAGAAACAAGGGCTGCTTCCTGGGATTAAGCCAACCCAATTAATTTGTGGAAAATATACTAAAGATGTTTTTCTATGTGCAAGAATGAAAGGTGCAAAGGCTGTGGACAGAACGTGGCTGATCTTCATGGTGAATTAGTCTGAACCTTCCTGCTTTTTTACCCTCAAATGCTCACTGCATGATTTCTTTCCAAACTCATTAACTTTAAAGTGTATGCTTGTGTGGCAGAGATAAACAAGGTTAGAGGAAGAACAAGGGCTGGGGGAGGAAAGACAGGTTTGCAAGGTGAAAAGACTTGCATTTGTGCCTTTAGCACACAGAATCTGTGTTCATTTTGGGAAGTTCCCTGGATTTATATGTTATGTTTAGATCCCCTATTTTTCTACCTATATGATCTTTTAGAATCATAGCATGCCCTGAGATTTCTTTTATGAGGACTATTTCTGTTATTGCTTATGTCGGTATTTCTTTTTAGGCAGAGTGTGCCTGGACAAACCCTAATTGTCCATGATGCTATATGTCAAATTAACTCTAATTAGCTATGTTATCCTAGCCCATTTTTTTTCAGATTTACCTAAAGTCATTATTTGTACAGATTTAAATAAAAATCTTCTCCTTTTTTCATCTCTGTTTATATCTTTTCATTTCCTTTCACCTTTCTGGTTATCTTTTTTTGTAAAGCTTCTGTCCTTCTTCCCATTGTTCTATTCAGCCCCCCTTCCCCCCCCTTTTTTTAAAAAATGTTTTCCTCCTTTTAAATTTTCTAGAGTTAAAGTTAGGGCTAGGGTAGTTAAACCCTGGTCATTACATATATATTTGAATAAATTCTATCAATGAGTAATAAACCTCTGGGAATAATTTTGGACATGTTTTTAAATTCTTGCACGCGTGTGCGTGTGTATGTCTTGGAAGTGCAGCACTTTGGCCATGAACTTTCTGAATGGCCATCTTTGTGTTTTCATATATTCTTCTTGAAAACAATTTGCCAAGAATGTTAAAATTTTTTAGAAGATACTGAGTGTGATGGTTAATTTTATGTGTCAACTTGGGTTGACTATGATGTCTAGTTTTCTGGTCAAGCACTAGATGTTCCTGTGATGGTATCTCGTGGATGTGACTAACGTTTATAGTCAGTTGCCTTTAGAAAAGATTGCTTTTTGCAATGTGGGTAGGCCTTATTCAGTTAGGATTTAAGAGCAAAATCTGAGGTTTCTCAGAGATGAAGAAATCTGTCTCAAAACTGTACTATTGAAATCCTGCCTGAATTTCCAGTCTGCTGGACTGTCTTACAAATTTCAGACTCAAGATTGCAGCAAATAAACTCTTAACTCTTACCTGAGTTTCAGCCTTCCTGCCTGCCCTATGGATTTCAGATTTAGTCCTTACAATCTCATGAATAAATGTTTTAAATCTCTTTCCCTCTCTCTATGTATACATACATACATATATATGTACACACACACACAGAGTGTGTCTGTGGGGGATTGGTTCCAGGAGCCCCCATGGATACCAAAATCCATGGATGCTGAAGTCCTATATATAAAATGGCATAGCATTACACATAACCTACATAGATTTTCCCATATACTTTAAATCATCTTTGGATTACTTAAAATACCTAATATAGGTAAATGCTATGTAAATAGTTGTTTTAGTGTATTTTTATTTGTATTATTTTTTATTGTTGCATTTTTATTTTTTATTTATTTTTTGAATAGTTTTGATTCATGGTTAGTTAAATTCATGGATGTGGAACCCATGGATATGGAGGGCCAACTGTGTGTGTGTGTGTGTGTGTGTGTATATATATACACACTCCTATACACACACATATCCTATTGATTCTGTTTCTCTGGAGACTAATGCACTGAGGCATATATCATAATATTCTAAAGCTTTTGTTTATTTATCTCAATTGGCCACAGCTTAAAAATAGGTTAAGAGATTCTTGTCCACTAAGCCTAATGAAAAGGGGAAAATGCAACCACAGGAGCTTGATGGCATGTGTAGACAGGTAGGCAAGACCTTCAGAGGTAGTCGCTATGGAAGCAGAAGAGAAAGCCAGGTGGAGTGATGGGCACCTCAGTATGTACAAGGTGAGAGGACTTAAGGCCTAAGAGGACCAATCCTTTTGTGCCCTGTCACCATGGCAGTCTCCTTACTCAACCTCTCCGTTCCTGGAGAAAGGAAAATCTAGAATTCACTGTGATTAATTTTATGTTGTTTCAGTGAAATGTGGCTTAACATAAAAATGCAATTGAATTATAGAAATACAAAGCCATATTTCTTTTTTTAAACTTTATTTTGTATTTCAAATCTATGGAAAAGTTGTAAGAATAATATAAAGAACTCCCTCATCCTATTTACCCAGATTCTGTATTTGTTGTATCATCCTTTCTTGCTATACGTATATACTCACTGTCATTTGTCCAACTGTTTGAAAGCAAGCTGCAGCTGTGATGTTCCATCACTCCTAAATATTACAGTCTCAAAAACAAGGACATACTCCTATAATACTCTTCTATTACTCTCCAAATCTGAAAATCAACATTGATACAATACTACCATCCAATCCACAGATTCCATTTACATTTTATCACTTTTTCTAACCATATTGCTGTTTCCTTTGTGGTCCAGGATCCTATCTAGGGACACTAGTTGCATTTAGCTGTCCTGTCCCTTCAGTTTTGTTGAGTCTGGAACAGTTCATCCATCTTTCCCTGTCTTTAAAGAACTTGATAATATCATCTTCAACTTGAGAAATGGCATGGAAATGATGCTGTGCTCTTTTCAGTTCATCACATTGAAGGCACATCTTAGCACTGGTCTTTGATCAGCTGGTCAAACTGGTGTTTACCTGGCATCTCCATGTTCCCCTTTGTAATTAATTAGTTTTCTGTGTGGATAAATTCTGATATATATTACTTATCAAACCTCCAGCTTTTGGTGATTTCCACCTGAATCAGACGCCTGTCTACAATGATTGCGAAATGGGTAATTTTCTATTTCCATTACTCTGTTCATGAATTAGTTTTCATTCTACTATAAATGGGAACTTTTCTTTCTTATTTATTTATTCTTCATTTGATTATGTTAGTATTAACTTATGAATTTCTATTTTATTCAATGGTTAGTAATTCATTACTCTCATTATTATTTTTATGCTAATTGTCATAGATTTGGCCCCTTCATTTTGACATCTATGTCTATTTGCATTTTCTCCCATCCTAGTACTAA
Organism: Cheirogaleus medius; assembly: GCA_008086735.1. NCBI lineage: Eukaryota > Metazoa > Chordata > Mammalia > Primates > Cheirogaleidae > Cheirogaleus > Cheirogaleus medius. Next base: position 75,522,080 of record VBSM01000272.1, read on the forward strand.
CCAGGTTTGACCCTGCTTAGCTTCCGAGATCAGACAGAATCGGGTGCATTCAGGGTGGTATGGCTGTAGACTTCATTTTCTTACTAACTGGCACAACAAAATGTCCCAGGTTCATCTTGGTTTTCCCTCACCTTAGCCCTGGAATCAATAATTTTCCTAAGAGGTTCTGGTTCCTATTAATGGAGGATGGTATTCAGAGACCAAGATCTGGGTACTTGATCTATTCACTGCTATTGGGATGGGATATCATTGCTTTAAAGACCTCTCGGAGAACATAACTAGGAAATACGTGTATATATATTCATATATCTACATAGGCATATCTCTGTATATTTCTAAATCTGAGTATTTGCATAAAAAGAGTTCATACTGGTATCTCTTATTTAAATTCCACCCCTGAGGAGTCTTTCTATTTTTCTCTCTATCCACGTTTGTGCACCTCTTCTCTGACAGTGAGAAACCTACTCCCTTTATCCTCCCCCTTGCCCCCCCACACTTAATTACTTATTTTTTCAATTTACTACTTTGTTTGCTATAACCAATTTCCCAGTCACTCTGGAAGCCTCTGCACCTGCCAGCTCTGTACACCCCTAACTCATCCAGCTTCCTTGGCTTCCAGCTACATAGCTGATGCCTCTGTGCTGTACCCTCACTTTGTCACTGGCCTGCAGCAGGAGACCCTCTATACTGAGAATATATTTCTTAGACACTTGATTTCTATGGGTGCTTACTTGTTTTTTCCAAATTATTTACTATCTGAAACTCTTTAAATCATGTCTCAGTTAAAAGAATACTTTCTTGAAGACCTCTTGGATTGTCTAAATGGAAATAACTTGTTCTTACTTTTGGCCTTTTCCCTTTTCACCTCTGCCCTCAGGGCATTAGGTTTTTTGGGAGAAAGACCCTATACATCATTGGTTGACAATGGCCTGCCTACCCCATTGCAAAATGAAAGAACCTTGGAGAATATTATGCTAAGTAAAATAAGTCAGGCACAGAAAAACACATATGATCTCATTTATACATAGAATCTAAACTATCAAATTCAAAATTGCAGGGAATAGAATGGTGGTTACCAATGGCTGGGAGGAAAGGGGAGATTATGGTGGAAGAGTACAAAAGCTTCAGTAAGACAAGAGGAATAATTTTTTAAAGATATATTATACAGCGTGGTTAACATAGTAAATAATAACGTATTGTACGTTTCAAAATGGCTAAGAGTAAATTTCAAATGGTCTCACCACAAAAAAGGATAAGCATTTGAGGTTATGGACATGGTAATTAGCTTGATTTAATTATTCCACATTGTATTCATAGATCATAACATCACTTTGTACCCCATAAATATATACAACTATGTCAATTTATAATTAAAAAAATAAACATTTTTAAAATGTATTTTTGCTATATTCAATGCTGTTATTTGTCATATATTTGGAACTTCCAACATGTTTAAAGTAAGTTAAAGTGATTTTTCTAAAGAAAGCCATATTGAAAGAAAAAACATTATTGATTTATTTTGGAATTATCAGTATCTTAAATCCCAGAATATTGTCACCCATTTGACAAATCAGAATATCATACATAGAATTTTATTGGCCATTCACGTGTTTTCCAGGCTGTGGCTTGTCATATAGATGCTAGACTCACTCACAATTCAGATATTCATTTTCAATATAAACTTTTAAAAATATACATGTAAAATGCCAATTATTTAAAAAAATCACTGTGTTAATTTACCATTGGATAATATATAAATAAATATATGTAATATATAAAATAAATACAAAATAAATAAATAATGAATATAATCAAATAAATATAAAATCTAAAAAATATTCAGTGTACTTTGGAAGCTACAGGCCAACTGATGTTTAGTTTTATTTCTCGTGGGCTGTATCTGCTGGCCAAATAAGAAGCATTGGAGATAAATTTTTATTTATTTATTTTATTTCATTATATTATGGGGGTACAAATATTGTTAGGATCACATATATTGCACCTGCCAACCCTCCTCCCCCCCCC
>VBSM01000272.1:75524204-75579563 GCA_008086735.1 Cheirogaleus medius
AGTGATCTACAGAATTAATGCAATCCCCATCAAAATACCACCAACATTCTTTACGAAAGGAGATAAATTTATAGTTATAATTTGAGCTATGTTCAACTGTTCTCACTTCTATTTTTAAGGCTTTGTCCTTGATAAATAGATCTCCAATTATAGTATGTATCTGAGTTGCTTGCACATAGAGGTTCTTAGTTAATATTTGGTTAGTTAATTTAATTCAACATAAAGGCTTGCTCCTGCCCAAGTTACTGATAAGGCAGGCTTTTTATTTATCCTATATTCCATCCACTTAAAACTGATACTCAGCGAGAGTCTGGCAACTGTCAAGCCCTTGTTCCTATGAATTGTTCACTTAATAAGAACTTGCCATGAGATGGGTGAATAGGCTTTATTGGGTTTCACTTTTGTTTCCCTTCTTTTTGTTCACTCTCTTTGCATTTCTGAAAATCATTCCTGTTTTTAAAGACATTTGAATGCACAAGAGAAACCATTCATTAGGTCTTTATGCTTTTTCAGTGGAAATGGAAAATAACAAAATCTTTAAGGGGGAAAAAAGAATGAGAACCTTCAGTTTTTTCAGAAAGCATTGTCAACATGAGTGATTTCATATATCATATATCAAGTCCAAAATGTCCAAAATAGCATATAAAATCAAAAATTGAAAATAAATGTCCTTTTTTGTCAACTAGTATAATATAATCCTGCATGTTGATTGTCATCCAGATTTGCTCCTTTGGACCCTTCAAAAATGGAAGAGCCTACATTGTGTTCCCAACTTTGGTATGAGAATTCAGATTTAGTTACTATGATTGTTTCCAATCATGCCTGCCAAGATCAGGCATCTCCACAAATGGGCTATTTTGGAATTTGTTTATTAGAGCATATGAACAGAAACTAATAATAACCCAGAATCGGGTTTGCCTTCCTAGGGACTAAGCTTCTGATAAATATTTGCTGGAGTGAAATGACTTTGTGAAGCACTGATTAGCAGTCATCAGATATTGGTGATGCCTGCTGACCTTTTATCAAGGCTACTTTCAAGGCAGACACAGAGTCTGCTTTCTATATTCAGTCTGGAGAACCTATTATGCTTAAAAGCTTTGTTTGCAAAATACATTATCAGTAAAAACAAAATACACTGTCAAAAAGATGCTGTATGTTTACACAGAGCTCAATAAACTATTTTACACAGTAGTAAAAAATAAAACCAGTCATGTCTCATCTTCCTTTATATTGTAAGGCACTGCCAACTTCTAGGCCTCAAAAAAAAAAAAACTATGATAAATATGCCCAAGGGAAAATATAATATCTCTAAAAATTCACATACGTATTTTCACCAGAAAAATTTGCATTTTATTCATTGTGTTGAAACAACCATTCCAAGTTTTCTTGAATAATAAATTTTCTAGTCTGTACCTAGAAGGCTCAAATATTAAATGTGATTTGTAAGTCCAATATATATTGCAAGGCCAAACACTGCAAGTCTGAAATGGAAATTTTATTTCACTTGAAGGTTTTAACACAGGTTGAATTAAAGACAGAAATTATATAATGTCTTATAAACATTGCGTTCAGTCACGATATTATAAAAATTAATTGTGCTAACATGTTTCTATTATCCAATAAAGAAATTAGTACAAGAGGGCTTTTGCTTAGAATATAATATATACTTCCATAGCAAACAGTCCTTATTCGTTATAAATGAAATGAAGCATTATTTTTAGGACACTGTTCCAATGTAATAGTCATGTAAGAAACTTGTTGCAGTCTGGAAAGAGAAAGCATTTGAACAAAGGTACAAATTTCTTACCTGGTATAAAGGAGTTAAAAGACATAAAATTAGCATAACCTGGAAAGTGTCCATAAGCCATATAATTTATCTCAAATAACAAATTTCATGTCTGTGGAATAAGTCTTATTTGTCTAAATTTAAGACTAAGAAGGAATGATATTTTATTTAATATAATAAAGACTATGGGTGTTAACTAGCAAAATTCCCTAAATATTGCAATGGATTTCTCTAATGTACCCAGAAAGTCAGAATATGTTTATTTATATCTTCCTCTTTGTAAATGCTTCATTTTAATTATTCTTTGACTCTGTACTACCAAATATCACAATGGAAGAAATAATAAACTCAGAAATTCAGGCTTTATAAGTGACCACATAGAATGGTAGAAAGAATATAAAACTAGGAGTAAGTAGTTCTAAGTTCTAGTCCCAGTTCTGACTCTTATTCATTGTATAATATAGAACAATTCATGCTATCCTTTCGTATCTCAATTTCCTTTTTACCAAAAAAGGATGATTTCTTGCTTTAAAATTGGATAAATCATGTTCATCACTATTTTTTTTTTGTCACCAAGAATCACTGATGAATTCTACATGAAATTAAAGCATAGATTTATTCTATAGTTTAGAAAAAGTCATCATGTTGGGTATTGGTAAGGAGGAAATAAAGGATGGAGCTAAATTTATTGGTTGTTTTCATGACCCAAAGCTTGAAGTACTATGGAGGTCACCAGAGCAGTTGCTCAGGTAAACAACAAATTTCCCATTTTCCAGTGGAAAAGCAAGTGTAACACTTCTGTGTTAACCCAATCCACCTGCCCAACTTGCTTACTTTTCCCAAGTCCTTTTTTTCCCTCTTTTTAGTACATCTCACGGCCTCACTCTGTCATCTTGGTTGCTACTTGATTTCTAAGAGCTTTTCCTTAAATTTATAGAATATTAACTCTGGGTACATCCCACCTATGACATGAGTGGCAGAGAGTAAATAAAACACATTGAAATTCTTGGAGACTGGATTTTAGTAACAATGAGGTGTCATTACTGATAGGTCACTCAGCTTAAAAAGAGAGTTGACTACTCCAGATTTTTACATGCGTTAGTAACCTATTTGGAATGATGGAAATGACATTTATGTTTGACTGACTCTTAGAGTTGGGCCTTAGGGACTGTTTGGAAAAGAGTTTGTTTAATTGAAATTTCTGTGTTATGATTTCCCATGTTAAAGCAACTATGTTTATACTCCTTGGTAGTGTAACAGCATAGGAGAAACTAAATGTTTGAGTCCTTACAGTATACACGTGACTGTGGACATCAGTCTGCCAAAAAAGCTATGAGCAGCATCATTCACAGACCCTGACTTGTGCAGAAAAAACTGCCAGACAGAAAGAGAATTATTTGAAATATCAGGGTTTTCCACATTGGTTTGTTTTGCCTTAAGGGAAAGAAACGGATGTAAAGACATCTGGAAAGCTTTCATAAAGTGAGATTTTACTTATCTACCTCTGGGTAGATAGTTTTAATTTCCAAACTTTTTAACTGTAAGGGGAATACATTTGCTCATCACTCTATGGAGTATTGTAGGAGAGAGGGAGGGCAAGACCTATTACAAATAACAGCCCAGTGTGGCTGAATCTTCCACATGTTGAAATTAAAGATTTTTTTTGAACTGGAGAATGCAAGGGTACCTAAGAGACTTGTTTATGTAGTAGTGGATAGTAAACCTAAGCCCTTTTGTCCATTTTGTAGCGTGAATTGGAGAACATTTTTTTTTTCTATCTGCATCTGTTTGCTGTAATAGATCATTGACATGACTTTAATACAAAGGAAGAATATATATTTTAGAAATACAACAAGAAAAATAAAGGGTTGCAATGGGGCTTCAATTAGGACATACGGAGTAAGAGTTCCTCTTCTTTTTAACTCTCCACTCTTTTTCGTAACTGAATATTTTGCTTTTGTGCTGATTTGGGAATTTGTGCTTGCTTTTGTGTGAATCTTTTTTGATTTATGGCATCAAACTTTAGAGCTTTTGCAACTGAATTACAGATTCATTTGGAGAAATGTGTGTGCTGACAGCTGTTGGACATTGGACTAGACCAGAGATTTTCAAAACACTGGTCTAACAGGAAAAGAGCAGGAAGCGTGAGTAAAAAATTTCTTTTATGAGCAGACATGATTGTCACTAAGCAGTTTCAAATATAAGGAAGTGTTGAATTCTGCACCTGGCAGATGTTGTGACAGTAGCAGAGGTGACATGGAATAGCATATATCTAAAGACATTTAAAGGAGTCAGTCTCATGCACTCTAGGTAGGTCTGTTATCTTTTAACATGTTTTCTCCATCATTATAACTTTTGTAGATTATGTTTATGTAGTTTTTAGAGAGAACGATTATGGTCATGTATTTCACTTACAATGTCCATGTTTATGAAGCCACATTTTGAAATGGAGTGATCTCTTTTTTTAAAGGCAATCTTCTAAGTCTGTTCTCCCTGCAGCAATCAGTTTATAGCACTAGGGGTCAGCCTACATGAACAGATGTCCGTATGTATCATGGTTTTAGTATAGTGTTATAATTTTATTTCATTCACCATTTTTTCATTTGGGAATAGAAGGATCTCCTTGGACACTTACATGGTAATGTACAGCTTCTTGCAGCTTGACTTTTCTAGCTACACTCTTGACAGGGCATTTCCCTAAGGATTTCAGGTATATAGCTTAACTGTTCTTTTCCGTTTTCTACCTGGTTTCTTTCTGTCTGATGTCAGTTTGGAGCCTTCATCTAATTTCATATGCAGGAACAAGAGAAGGGCTGACAATAACAACAGAATCATAGGTCAAGATATTATCAAAGCCTTCATGAATGGACGGAAGACGACAATTGCTCATGGAATGACTGGATTTGGGGTATGTTTGACATGTGGAAGTTATATATATGAGGGTGACATAATAACTATGGTGGCTTATCTAACTGCCAGTTTCTGTTATTTTCCATTTCCTCTGGCTCCTGGAACACATTGAAGTCTGTCTTCTCCATTGTACCATAAATTCTTCTTGGACAGATACTATGTTTTACCCATCCTTATTTTTCTAGTACTTAGCACAATGTTTGGCAGATAGTTGGCAGTGATTATGTTTGTTGAACTTAACTGAACTGAACTCAGTAAATGCAAATATGCCAGAATGACCTACTATGTAGTTATTTTTATTGGTAGACAAATGTTACAAATCAAATGGATTATACCCATGTAACAATGACCAAAAATATAATGACCTACTCTACTTTTTCTTTAAAAGTAAGGAGGAACATGTTTATAGTTTATAAGTAATTGGAGTAATTTGGAACTCTTATCAAGCTAATTGTTCTGAGAAAGGAAAGTGCCTTCTAATTTTTTTTTTTTTTGCTCTAAACAACAGAAATTTATTTCTTATAGTTCTAGAGTCTGGGAAGTTCAAGATCAGTTTGCCAACATAGTTGGGTTCTGGTGAAGGCCCACCTCCTTCATAGATGGAACTGTCTTATATAACTTCATGTAAATGCCTTCTAATTTTTAGGCAAATCTCAGAGAAATAATCCTGTGTCTTTCCCTAAAGAGGGCATTCTTAATAATTTAGAAACAAAGTATAGTTTTCTAAATAAACATATTTTCTGTTTGTTCTGCTTCATGTTAACAGCACATTGGTCACATTATTAATAGAAAATTAGTTTAAAATCATAGAATCCAGCTTTAGGAATTGGAAAGGAACTTATTCATTCAGCTAACATTATTGTGCTTTGCAGAAATATTTTTCACTTTTCAGCAGAATGAGCACCAAAGTTTTTTTAAGATGGTGATGGTTTTAGTTATTATACTAAATGATATATTATATACATAAATTATTATGTGTAAATATACTGTACTAAGTTATATACCATATTATGATCAAAGATGAGGTTCAATTTGTGGCCACTGGGAGTCACTGTGTAGCTGTCACAGCTAAGGAGGACCAACCATCCACACCGGCTTGCTGGGCTACTGGGCAGATAACACGCTCATCTCTTTCTCCCAACCTCTGGCATTTGTCCATTTGCCAACTGGTAGTTATTAAGTGCCCACAGAGAGCTGGGTGCTGTGTTAAATTAGGAAACTCAGTAAGAACAAGCTGCCTATGTAGCTGGCCACGCCCCAAGCAAAGCCCTTTAAAACTGCTTTATGATTTATCAGTTTCAATATTCTGATGCATTTGTTCATGAAAATTTATCTTTCCTACTAGAAACCCTTAAGTAGTTGTTTATCACATTGGCTGGTATGTAGTAAATCCTTAATACATGTTTGTTGAGTAACTGGATGCTATTCCAGTTTTTTCCTCTTGTCCTTTTGATTTCATTGTTATTTTTTCTTGATTGCACTTCTAGTTATTGCAACCTACCCTGCATCATTCCCTGTTCATTACTGTATAATGCTATTGCTATAATAAAATGGCTATAAATGAAAAATTTTATTTTATGTCAATTGCTTTCCCTCTTTCATTCTGCTATAATAGTTTAGAGGTCTTGTTTATATAAAAATGAATGACATCAGTTAGGAATGGCAGTGTTAACAGTCTCGCTTTTATAAGTGGGGACTAGAATTCATTCAACAATGCATACAAAAATTTGTGTTGGTGTTTGAAAACAGAATTAGTTATTGGAAAGAATAATAAATTCATAAGAGGGAAATTTACATTTTAGTTTCATATCTTTTATCAACAAACAATTTCAATATAAAGAATTGTATTACTTCTCACTGCCTCCCTTTCTCCATTTATAAAATCCACTCAACTTCTATTAAATACTAAGTAGGGACCAGGCTATGTATTAGGTGTTGAGGAGAGTACGAAGATGAATTTAGCAGAGTCTAATGCTTTCAGAGGCTGACTGTCCAGATATGGAAGAAGTTATATATAAAACAAATTGAACTTTTAAGGCAACATTTAAGTGCCAATTAAGTGGAAAAGACCATAGGAATATAGATATGTGAGTGTGTTCATTGATGTTAGATCTGTCATGATTGCCTTCGGAAAAAGTGGATTTTGCCTTTGGCTTTGAAGTACCAAGATGCTTCATCCCCGGAATGGAGAGCAGAGAGCTTTTGGAGGAGAGATATTTAGGTATGTCTTGGCAATAATGAAAAACTCTTATGTCTGAAGAGAAAAACATGAATAGGGGAAAGTAGGAAAAACTCTTAAAAGGTTAATAAGTTCATTTTGTTAAGAACGTGAGTTTAGGGACTGTAATGAATCATACTTAAGTTAGGGTGATGAAGGTCACTCCTCATTTAGTACTATTCTTTCTAGAACAACTGGATGTTCCTTGTAGGTACTGAATCTGGAGTAGAATCTGCCCAGTAGTATTTTTTCCCTGACACTTGTTATTACTAACAATACAAATTTAAATATTGCCATAGGGTCTCAACATTCTCGCAGAAGGGTTGTCATTTCATCCAAAGAACCTCTGCCTTTCAAAGGGTCACTCCTGGAACACTTAAAGCCTGAAGGTAACCTAGTGTTTCAGCACCTAATTTGTTACAAAGAGAGCAGGGAGCACCAAGTCTTAACGTGGATTTTCAATTTTCCCTTTGGCTTCTATTTTTGAAAAATATTCTCCAGGAAAACTTTCTGTCAGACTAGGGACCACAGATGCTGGGCTCGTATGATAAAATATTGAGGTGCTTGAGGATAAATTGAAGAAAGGAAAAGTTGCTTGTTGAATTAATTCAGCTAAATTCACAACTTTAAATATTTAATCATTAGGTAAGTAGAAATGTGCACTTTAGGTAAAAATATAATTCTGATTTTTCTCTATTTAAACTTTTTTTTACCTTCCCTCTTTCATGTTATGTATAAGGACTGCCAATTTAGGGAAACGATCCTTTATTCCTATAATTGAGAATCAACATTTGTCCTCATAAATGCATAGACTTTTGTTCCTGTTAATGCCAATAGATTTTTAGTCCCATTAAGGGAAATAGATCTTTATTTTTGTGAATTTTGTAGAACAAGAGGTGGAAGTTCACAGGTAATAAAGACCAGACAAACTCATTAAAAGAAAAAAAACATAGAGAAAACGATTTATGGTAATGATTTTTTTGTTTGTTTGTTCAAAAAAGTCTCTATAATTAATTTTCCTCCCATGGGAGTAATGCTGAAGGAACTTACATCATAGAAAATCTGTGTGTGTATTTTTGTGTGTGTGTGTGTGTGTCTGATTTTATTTTACGGGATTACTTCATATACCCTAAACTCTTGCTTATCTATAAAGCACATTGTTAAGACTACAAAAGGAGATCAATCACAGTTTTTGAACAACTGGAAGGTAAATAGAGTGTACAAAAGCATCTTTCTTCTCATTCTAAGGAGTAAAGTAAGAGACTTAATCCTGTGTGTACCTCAGGCTTGCAGTATAATTGGAGGAAAAAATTCTCAACAGGTATATACCATTTAATTCAATAGATATTTTTATAGATTTTAACTGTCTCTATTTATTTTGAGAAAAAATTAATATTAATATAAACAAATAAATTGATTATAGTAAAATTGGTTCCTAAATAATTCTATGGAAATTGATTTTTAAAAATTATCATGTAATTGTACCAAAAATAGTTTCCTATTACAAAATGATAGGGATTTTTTGGGGTAGTCTTTTTAATATTGCAAATAATCTTTATATATAAAATATAAATTATATTTAGTAAGCCTGGATTTTTCATCTATCAAGCCCCTTAAAATTGGTCCAATATGTCATTTTCTTCTATTTGGGATGAATAAAAGAAGCACTTATGGCCTTTCATCAAAATGACCCCAGGAGCATATTTATTGGTAATCTTGACCTGTTGAATTAAGAGAACAGAGAGTGAGTCTCCAAGAGATTAAAACAATCAAATTAAAATTAAACTTTGGTTAGTCACAAAGCTGAATACCTTTTAAAAACACTAATTTTTACAGGAATTTTCACTTAAAATATAAGTTTTGGATGGTGTACAACTGAGGCTCTATAAAATGCAACTATAAAATTCAATATAAAAAAATAAAATGGACAAATGTGGTAAAGTCTATGAAGTTATTGGACTAAATTTAAAAAAAGGATAGGAAAATACTTAATGTACTTTACTTTCTGTTCTTTCAAAATCTCTTATTGAATATTGATTATGCTTTATATTTATATTCTTAATCTACCTTTGCTCACAAGTCCATCATCTCTCACTAGAGTCCAGTGCTTGGTAGGCATTAAATCTTATTGTATGTAAGGAAAAATTGAATGAGCAAAACAGTGGTATATGTAAATTGAGCTCATATAGTGCCATTTGGTCTTGGAGCAGAATAAAAGTTAATTTATAAATAAATGGTGATTTGTCTCCAAATATTCCTTAGGCAAATAGAGAATGATAATTTTTAGGTTGTATCTCTTTGAGAGCATAAGGGAATTTCTTTTTTTAAAAGATACATTTTTCTACAGAGTAATGAAAAATCAAATGATACTGCTTTAGAGGGAAAAAACAAAAACAAAACTAGGCATTAGAGAATTAGAAAGAGCCTTAGAAATTATCTAATGACCAGTACAACTCCCTCAACACACAGATGGGAAAATTGAGCCACAGAGAGAGATAAGCACATTTTTGTCAATTTTTTTCTTTTATCCTGGAAGACATTTTCAACATGCATAAAAGTGGAGCATATAGCATAGAACTTTGCTGTTCAATATGGTAATCACAAGCCACATGTGACTATAGAGCATTTCAAATGCTACTATTGACATGTGTTGAGATGATAATATTTTGGATATATTGAGTTGAATAAAAATAATTTAAAAAACAGATTGCACCTATTTCTTTTTACCTTTCTAAATGTGGCTACTAGAAAATTTGAAATTACATATATGGCTCACATTATATATTTTTGGACACTATTGGCATAGAAACCCCATTTACTTATACCCACTTCAGCAGTCATTAACTCAGGGCTCATCTTGTTTCATTTATACCCCATGTACTTTAGAACTGCCTATGGCCAGACAGAAAATTGGTCCCAGATTTGGCGTGAACACCTGCTTGTTGGCTATTGCTCTTTCCACTACTATACTCTTAAAGTCCTTTTGTGCATGTGCCAGTTTTAGTATCTCCTAATCATTTAATCCTACATTTTTGAGTTTCACTAATTTTGACAGGTTAATAATACATTTATTCATTTTCTTTACTATTATTTAAATTTAATTTACAAATAATTTTGGGTCAAATTCTTCATTTACTTTACTAAATACAGTGGACTCATTTGTAAATCATTGCTCATCTTTTCAAAATCCTGATTACCTTGACTGCATTTCTTTTATAGTTTTCGTGCAGAGTTTCATTATTCTCTTAAAGTAGATGTTTTAATAAAGCATAATTGTCTCATAATCAATAAACATATCTGTTAAATATTTGCCATGTAATATGCTGTCTCACACACACACATGTTACATCATTTAAGAAGGTAGTAGCCTTGGGGTGGGAAGAGAGAGGAGGAAGCATGAGTTTGTTTGTGGTCATGCTGGACCTGATATTTCAGGGAGAGACCAAAGCAGAAATGTCTAGAGATTGGCAGGAGCTGTGCTACTGGGGAAAGCATTTTCTATCTGGACTTTCTCTTCAGTGATGATTTCTTGAATCAAAGAGGAGAAAATTTTATGAAGACTGTTATAGCAATATGCGAATTCAGGGAATATTTACAATTAAATTTCTGCACATTTTAAATGTATCTTTGTTATGGGTATTTCAGTGCATACATGGTTTGTATTTTGGGGAATATAAATCATTAGCAGAATATATTTTTTTATAATATATTTTTTAACTTAGTTACAAATATGGCTTTACTCTCATGTTTCCATCTTGGAAATTGAAAATGTTTTATCACAGAAAATCCAAATGTTCTGAGTTTTCCCTTTTACCTGAGGTTGAGACTTAGAGAATGTGGCTGATGTTTTGGTGGTACTCCTAACAAGTGCCCCCTGCCATTTGGAAGCAATGATGCAAATATGTTGGGTAGCTTCTAGGTGCCCTACAGATCCACACCTGCCTTTCTCTGGTCCCAGGAAGCTGACCTGTAGGGACTATGGGACCCTGTTCTCTTGCCCTCTGCCCCCTGGTTAGGTGAGAATAGTGGAGAATACTAGGGGGACAGGAAAAGAAGGGAGAGAATTTGGGGGTGTAGTCTCTTGTTCTCTTCCTTAGGATTGCCAAGGGTGGCCGCTGTCCACTAGCCCCTCTGCCTCTGGGTTTAGTCGCCATGCATTCCCCTGCAGACCTAGGGCTGCTAACACCCTTCCCATTAAGGCTATAGCATTTCCAGTGGGGTTTTCACCCCTGCCCATACATTTATAAAATCATTTTATTAAACTCCCCTCAAGCTATCCTAATTTGAATGTGCTATTTGTTTCTTGTGGAATCTTGAAAGTGTATGAGGATTTCCAAACCTGGCTCTTCATTTTAGAAATCTAGTTTGACCCTGGATATCTATCTCAGCGTTCTTACTTCAAAAGCCAAGTTTCTATTTGTAAAAGAAATTGGCATGTTGCTGGAGATTCTGGGACATTGAGCAAGGATTTTCTCACATTTCTTTCTACCTACATAATAAAATGTATGCTTCACTGGAATGAAATATAGAGGTAACATTCCAGAATACACTTGAAAGCTGAACAAATTTTCAAGGTATACTTGAAATTAAATGAAGGAGTGAGGTGGCAGCTGCAGCTCTGAAGTCCATGCATTTGGACTTGACTTTAAATCGACACCGTGGACACATTTGGCCTCACACTGCAAGCAACACACTAAGTCCTAGTGCACTTAAGAGCTTCAGGTTTTTAATAAGCATTTTCTTCAAAGCAGTGGCTTGATTTGCTCTGTGATTTTTGTCAAGTGCATATCATATCAAAGGATAAGTGTTTGCCAAAGCCTTTCTTCAGCCACAAAAAGGGAAGTTTTGTTTGAAGAAAGTCAAGCTGGTTGCACTGACCAGTTCCCACTGGGAAGATGAAAGGAATGATTGGATTTCCTGTTACTCTTTTGTTGTTGTTTGTATCCCTCACATATTTTAATCAACATGAAAGGATGTGTTCCACTGTGAGAGCAGTGCAATTTGAGAAAGCTATTTAGAGGCCGCCAAATAGATTTGCAACTAATAAAGTTGTATTTGTCTGTGGTGTCAAAGACTAGATTTATAGGAGATGATTAATAAGAGCCAGAATGCCAGACAAAGAGAGATGGTCAGGAGATTATTTCAAAATGCATTTCATTTCTCCACTGTGGATTTTTGATATGCCTTATGTACATTTAGAGAAACAACAAGATAGATTGTAAAGGTTAATTTTGGTTCAATGACAATGTAGCATTGAGACCTGATTACGATGTAAACTGTGTAAATTCTACATATATAGGTATACATGGACTAATAAATCACATAGTAATTTTAAATTGAGAATTTTTATTGATAATCTATATTTTACATACTTGAAAGTATTCCTCTTAATTTATTGCTATATACTATTTTCTCATTGAATTTCTGTGATTTATATTATATAATAGGCCCTCGATATGTGTTTGTTCAAAATATGAATGATTGGATAGTTCAAGCATATGTATTTTTAAATTTTGAAACCATTGAAAATTCTGACTGTTCCATACTAATGCTTGTTCCCTGAAGAAAGGAAAACAAACAAAAATACACACTCATCATTGTGTTTATTATAATCTATAATTTCCATTAAGGAAATTAACAACATTAGATATTCAAATGAAGTAAGTCTCAATTTTCTTACTGTCAGTGCTTGAGGCAAGGAAGGAGAAGTATGGCATCATACTTGCTCTCAAGACACTGAAGCCTGCGTCTCTTCATGAAGGCAAAAAGGTGGAGAACACCACCCCTACTCTACATTTTTTTTGTTTGAGTCTCATTTTTTCACATTATTTATCTGTTTATGTCCTATACTTTTTCTTCTTCCTATTTTTAAAAACTATACAAGAATTAATCTTCTTATCTAATTTGAGTATATTGTGTTAATCATATTCCTTAGTTTATAGGATGTATTCAGCACTGGTCTGAACAAGGGCTCTCTCTTATTTTATTTATTGATGCAGTTCCCTTATTCCCATTGTTCCTCTCCCTTCTCCACAAAAGAAAACCAAAATACATATCTTCTGTTTTTACATTATTATACAATATGTATTGTTGTTTCATATGCATTTATTTTTAACTTATGAAAATAGCTTTGGAATAGATCTTGATCTTGCTCTTATTCTCCCTCATAAGTATGTTCTTATGACTTTTCCTTATGGCTCTGGGTAATATATAGTCCGTTGCTTCCAGCTAATGCTTAGTACACTGTCGTGGGCATTCACTATGTGTTACCTACCTAGTACCTGTAGGTACTAGGTCTACAGCTTTCTGTTCCACACTCTATCTGAGGGCCTATGTGAGGATCTTTTTGGCATACACATATGGACAGAGTTTCTGGGTCATAGGTTATATCTTTAATTTAAGTAAGTATTAAATTACCACTTTGCTCTCTGAATGTCTGCACCATCCACCTTCCCACCTGTGGTTCCTGAGAGTTCTCATATTCCCACTAGCCTGCCAATGCTTAGTGTTATCTATCTTCTAATTTTGGGCAGTATGGGTGTAAAATGATATTGCTTCAATGTGCATCTATCGGATTGAGTTTGAGAATCTCTCCATGTGGTAGTTGCCTTTTAGACTACCTTCTCTGTAAATTAATAGAACATATACTTTGCCCAGTTTTTAAAATTTTTTTAAATTTTTATTTATTTATTTATTTTTATTTCAGCATATTATGGGGGTACAAATATTATGGTTATGTATATTGCCCATGCCCCCTCCCCCCTCGAGGCAAAGCCTCAAGCATGACCATCCCCCAAACGTTGCACACCTCATTCATTATATTTGTATATACCCATCCCCTCCTCCCCCCTCCCACCCGCCCGACACCCGACAAATGTTATTCCTATATGTCCACTTAGGTGTTGATCCGTTAATACCAATTTGCTGGTGAGTACATGTGGTGCTTGTTTTTCCATTCTTGAGATACTTCACTTAGTAGAATGGATCTTTGCCCAGTTTTAAACTGGAATTTATGTTTTCTGCTTTTTGATTTTCTCAGTATAGTCTATGTAGACCCTTGATCATTTTTGACACTGAAAACATCTTCCAATCTTCCATTTTTTCTGGTCTTTATTTATGAGGTCTTTTCTTGATCAAAATCCTTAAGTCTGACATGATAAGTTATGTGGTTTTGTGAATGTGTGTGTGTGTGTATTGTTTGGGGTTTAAGAAGTCATTCCTGGAAGGAGCAAGATGGTGGACGAGAAAAACTGCCAGCCAGAGTGTCTCTGCTAAAAAGACAGATTTTAGAAGAAATTAGAGGAAATAAGCAAGCAGACAAGCATACATTGGATGAGGGTCAGAAGGAAGGGTACTGGAGACTATGGGAGACTCCACGGGAGGAGGTTGCAGAGGAGAACTGGAAGAACAGACCTCCCGAGAAGCTTGGAGACCAGCGACAAGGCTAGGTGGAGTGGTTAACTTTCCCCTCCCTTGCATCTTGGACTGCTGGTGGACTCCCCAGCTGTTGAAGAGACCTGCAGACACCAGCCCAGAGATGGTTGCTGCCAGTGAGTGGTAAGCCTGTTACGGATGTGGCATCAGGATCCCATCTCCCTCGGGGCACCTCCCTGTGCACAGTCCTGAGCTGCTTGGCAGGTGAAATATTCCTACATTCTCCCCTCCCCCTTCCCTATCCACGGCTGCCAAGGGAAACAATATAGGCACCACCCAGAGGCATATCCAGGGATCAGGACCTTCCCTTTTGGGGCCCCGCGGCTGACCGAGGGGTACTCAGACGGGGAGCTCCCTACCCACCAGCCCTCCCAGGTGCTGCTGGCCTGGTGATTCCAGGAGAACGGGGCAGATCCTGAGGCTAAGAAACATCGACCCAGCTTGGGCACCCCATGGGTGAAGTAGGACTAGCACTCCACTCCCTGGTGGGGTCAGGGATTGAATTCCTGGGCCCAGACGTCAGACCTGCAGACCAGATCCCATGCACCCAGGTCTCGCATTGCCCCGGGGCACAGAAGGGATATTCCTGAACAAGCCTACTAAGGTGTGTGTGCCATCTGGGGTGGATAGTCATGCTTGAGGGCATCCCTCCTCCCTTGGGAGGCCTGTGTGCCCAGCCCAGGCTGTGATCCTGTGCAGGGAACCTCCTAGCCTGCATCACAGTCAAGGGAGACTCGCTAGCATGAGGTCCTGCCTGCTGGCAGAGGTTCAGGAGAAGCTGCAGAGTTGGGGAGGGTGGAAAGGAGCGAGGACTGCTCCAGACTGCAGGTTTCAGACAGCCCCACTCCCACACGCAGACTTTCTGGCTGAGCGGGGCCATTACAGCCCCTCCCTGACAGCTTTGCTCAGAAGCAGAGAACAGAACTTTGACCCCTGATAACAGCATTTGTGGTGCTTGAGAGCAGGCTTACCCAATCCAGCTCCACCCAGACTCACTCCCAGACCTGCCCTCACTGACATGGAGAATAAGGACATACCTGGAAGTCCCAGGGCACCACCCACCATGTGAGACACAAGAGTGCCTCTCCAGAGGATCAAGAGCTGGTTACAGGACCCAAAAACAACACTGTAGCCTGCTCCTCCCAGCAAGCACCACATACTGACAGGGAGATCGATTTGCCCACCCTTTTACTGTATTTGCTGACTCATCATACAGGGTATGGTCTAATCTCGCCAACAAACACCACCTACTGGCTCCAAGACTAAACAAGGCATGTCATTATCCAAACAAAAATCTAAAGGTAAGAAGCAGCAACTAATCTAGATGGGAAGAAATCGGCGGAAGAACTCTGGAAATATGAAAACACAAAAGGAAAGCACACCCCCAAAGAGGAACACCGGCTCCTTAGAAATGGACACCAACCAAAATCAGATCACTAAAATGACAGAAGAAGAATTTTGAACATGGATTGTAAGAAAATTCAGTGACTTGTAAGAAAAAATGGATAACCAACACAAAGAAACCACAAAAAGATTCCAGGACCTGGAAGAAAAATTCACTAAAGAAATTGAAACAATAAAAAAAAAAAATCAAACTGAACTGGAAATGAAGAATCAATTCAGGGAACTACAAAGCACAGTGGAAAGCCTCAAGAACAGGGTAGATCAAACAGAAGAAAGAATCTCAGAGATTGAAGATAACACTTTCCAATTAAATCAGCCTGTCACAGAGATTGAGCAGAGAAACAAGAGAAAAGAGCAAAGCCTATAAGAGATGTGGGATTATGTGAGTGTTATAGGGTTACCAGAAGGGGGAGAAGAAAATACTCAGGGGTTGGATAAGCTATTTGAAGATATAATAGAGGAAAATTTCCCAGGCCTTGCTAAAAATCTAGATATACAAGTTCAAGAAGCTCAAAGGACCCCTGAGAGATTCAATTCAAACAGGAAGACATCATGACATGCAGTCATCAGACTGACCAACATAACAACTAAAGAGGCTCTTCTACAAGCTGTAAGGCAAAAGAAGCAAGTAACATACAAAGGAAAGACAATCTGAATAATGCCAGACTTCTCTACTGAAACCTTACAAGCAAGGAGAGACTGGGGCCCCATCCTCACTCTTCTGAAACAGAATAATGCCCAGCTTAGAATCTTGTTCCCTGCAAAACTAAGTTTTGTATACAAAGGAGAAATAAAGACATTCTCAGATAAGCAAAGACTGAGGGAATTCACCAAGACAAGACCAGCCCTTCAAGAAGTACTCAAAACAGTGTTACCCACAGATCAGCACAATAAATACTCACAAATGTAAATCCACTCAAAAGCTAAAGATCAAAGCCCAGACACCACAGTGGCTCAAGAGAGAAAACAAAGCAACAAAATTAAACCCAACATAATGAACAGAAATCTATCCCACCTATCAGTTATCTCAATAAATGTGAATGGCTTGAACTCCCCACTCAAGAGACATAGGCTGGCCGAATGGATAAAAAAATACAAGCCAAGTATCTGCTGCCTACAGGAAACACATCTAATCTGCAAGGATGCAGTTAGACTAAAGGTAAAGGAGTGGAGAACAATATTTTAAGCAAATGGAAGTCAAAAGAAAGCTGGCATGGCGGTGTTGATTTCAGATAATTTAGTTTTAAATCAACAAAAATAGTAAAAGACAAAGAGGGTTACTATATAATGGTGAAAGGTACAGTTCAACAAGAAGACATAACAATTCTAAATATGTATGCACCCAACTTAGGTGCACCCAAATTCATAAAGCAAACTCTACTTGATCTAAACAAATGGATAAACAACAACACCATAATAGCCGGAGACTTCAACACCCCACTGACAGAACAGGACGGATCCTTCAAACAGAAAATTAACAAAGAAATAATGGACTTAAAAAGAACTCTAGAACAAATGGGCCTGACTAACATTTATAGGACATTCTACCCAAAAACTACTGAATATATGTTCTTCTCATCAGGTCATGGGACATTCTTTATGGGACATTCTCTAAGATTGACCACATCCTAGGACACAAAGCATGTCTCAAACAATTTTAAAAAGTAGAAATTATGCCATGTATCTTTTCAGATCACAATGGAATAAATGTAGAAATCAACTCTATCAGGAACTCTCATTTCTACACAAAGTCGTGGAAACTAAACAACCTTCTGCTCAATGATCACTTCATACATGAGGAAATCAAGATGGAAATCAAAAGATTCTTTGAACTAAATGATAAAGGAGACACAAGTTATCAAAACATATGGTACACAGCTAAAGCAGTCCTGAGAGGAAAGTTTATTTCCATAAATGCCTATATCCAAAAGTTGAAAAGATCACAAATAGACAACCTAATGAATTGTCTCAAAGAGCTGGAAAAAGAAGAACAGACTGACCCCAAACCCAGCAGGAGAAGTGAAATCATTAAGATCAAATTGGAACTAAATGAAATTGACAACAGGGAAAGTATACAGAAGATTAATAAAACAAAAAGTTGGTTCATTGAAAAAATAAACAAAATTGACACATCTTTGGCTAAACTAATGAAAAGCAGAAAAGAAAAATCTCTAATAAGTTCCATCAGGAAAATAAAGGAGAAATTACAATGGATGCCACAGAGATATAAGAAATAATTTATGAATACTACAAAATCCTCTATGCACACAAACTGGAAAATGTGGAGGAAATGGATAAATTCTTGGAAACGCACAGCCTCTCTAAGCTCAACCAGGAAGAAATAGAATTCCTGAACAGACCAACATCATGTACTGAAATAGAAACGGCAATTAAAAACCTTCCGAAAAAGAAAAGTCCTGGACCAGATGGTTTCACACTCGAATTTTACCACACCTACAAAGAAGAACTGGTGCCTATCCTGCAGAAATTATTCCACAACATCAAGAAGGATGGAATCCTCCCCAACACATTTTACGAAGCGAACATAACCCTGATGCCAAAACCAGGAAAGGATGCAACAAAAAAAAGAAAACTATAGACCAATATCCCTTATGAATATAGATGTAAAAATTCTCAACCAAATCCTAGCCACCCGAATCCAGGTGCTTGTCAAGAAAATAATCCATCACAACCAAATGGGCTTCATCCCAGGGATGCAGGGATGGTTTAACATATGCAAATCTGTAAATGTAATTCACCATATAAACAGAAGCAAAAACAAAGACCATATGATCCTCTCAGTAGATGGAGAAAAAGCATTTGACAAAATTCGACACCCTTTTATGATAAGAACGCTCAACAAAATAGCCATAGACGGGATTTACCTAAAAATGATACAAGCCATATATGACAAACCCACAGCCAACATCATACTGAATGCGGAAAGATTGAAAGCATTCCTACTTAGAACTGGAACCAGGCAGGGTTGCCCACTATCTCCACTTCTATTCAACATAGTGCTGGAAGTCCTTGCTATAGCAATCATACAAGAGAGTGGAATTAAAGGCGTCCATATGGGAGCAGAAGAGAACAAACTCTCACTCTTTGCTGATGATATGATATTATACTTAGAAAACCCCAAAGATTCAACCAAGAAACTCCTTGAATTGATAAATGAATTCAGTAAAATCTCAGGATACAAAATCGATACACACTAATCAGATGCATTCATATACGCCAACAACAGTCAAAGTGAGAACCAAATCAAAGACTCAATTCCATTCAAAATAGTAACAAAGAAAATAGAGTACCTACAAATATAAATAATTAAGGAGGTAAACTATGAAACGCTTAAGAAGTGGATTAATAAAATGTGGTATATATATACCATGGAGTACTATTCAGCTATAAGAAGCAACGGTAATATACCATCTCCTGTATATTCCTGGATAGAGCTGGAACCCATTCTATTAAGTGAAGTATCCCAAGAATGGAAAAATAAGCACCACATGTACTCACCAGCAAATTGGTATTAACTATCAACACATAAGTGGACATACAGGAATAACATCTATCGGGTGTTGGGTAGGTGGGGGGAGGGGATGGATATGTACATACATAATAAATGCGATGCACACCGTTGGGGGATGCACACGCTTGAAGCTCTGACTCGAAGGGGGAGGGAGGACAAGGGCAATATACATAACCTTAACATTTGTACTCCCACAATATGCTGGACCATTGTCTTTTCTTGTGCCAATAGCTTATTGCCACTGCCATATATATATATTTTTTTAACTAGGGCTGTATATTAGGAACTAATATCTGGTATGCCAGATTTTCCGGTTTTGTCTTCTTTTTTATGCACACTTTGCTATTTGTAAACTTTTGTTTTTCCACATAAATTTTAGTGTAAATGTATCACATTTCTCAAAAATTCTTACTGATTTAGGATTGCTCTGAATTTACAGATTAATTTAGGGGATACCTTTTAATTTTTGTCACACAAGGACATGGTATAGCTCTCCATTTATTTAGCAAATCTATGCCCTACCATTAGAGTTTTAAAATTTCCTCCTTAGAGTTTTGAGTATTGTGTTTAAAATAATTCTTAGAAATTTATAGTGTAGAAGTAGTATCTCATTTCTATCTCATTTTCTAATTGTTGTTTGTCTAAAGAGACACTATTGGATTTTGCAGTTTGGTTTGATATCAGGAAACTGTGGTCATTTTCTTTATTAGTTCTTACAGTTTGGTCTATTGATATCATTGATTGTTCTATAGAATGATCAACTCACCACAGTGCTGCTATTTACTAGAATTTATTTCTCTCTGGTTACAGACGTACTCTTTCTTTTTCTTTTCTTTGGTTCTAGCTTTCTTGATTACAAATGTTATTAGGTATTTGATAATGCTGAGTTTATAAAATTTTTACAACAATCTCCTTTATATTTTTATTTTATTACTTTCTTCAAAATTATTTTCAAGGCAGCTTTAATATGGCAAAATATAAAAGACTTTATATGCCTGAGAAGAATTCTTTTTGTTATTACCTTATATTTAAATAATAATGTCATGGGATATAAAATTCTTGCATTAAAAGTATTTTCTTTCAATACATTAAAACCTTGCTGCTACGAAGTCTAAGGTCAAATGATTCCTACCATTTCGCAAGTGAACTATCTGTCTTTTCTCTTGGTAAACGTTTAAACTTCCTTTGTTGTCTTTGGTATTCTTAAATATCACTATAATATGTCTGAAAGTGAAGTTTTCTAATTATCTGATTTCCTTGTCACTCTTAGGCCTTTCAATCTGGCATCTTTCATTTTTTTTTAATTCTAGAAAATTTATCTTCAGTGCTTCTTTTTCACCTCTATTTTAGTAATTTCATCATCTGGATGTTGGCGCTAGAACTCTCCATATCTCTTTATTTTTATGTTTAATATCATTTTCTTTTTACCTTCTCTAAGATTGCCTAAATCTTATTTCCTGCTTAGTAATTTATTCTTAAATTGTGCCCATATCATGTTATTTATTCAATCTTTCTTCTTTCTTTCAACTGTTATTTTCATATCCAATATTTAATTTGTTCTTCAGATTCTTATTCCTATTTGATACTGCCAGCATCTTTATTCATATATTTAAGTATATTTATTATACATAATTTTTTATTCCTCTGTTTACTATCCTATGGGGTTATTAGCTACTCTGCCTGATAATATGCATTGGAAAACACTGACTACCAAACTTTAGTTTGTATCTCTCTTGGTAAATTTTGGGAAATGGAAGGGGACGAAGCTTGAGGTGGGGAGTTTCAGGCATTCTAGAACTGCTGTTGTCATCCTTGCTTATCATCATCAGATGAGGACGATTGATGATAAGATCACTTGCTTATTATCAGACCACTCTTGTCTTCAGGGATTCATTCTTAAATTCTTGGAAAGAAAGGGAGAAGGCAGTTGCCTTAGTTTCTAATCCACTAGTCTTGCAGGGGGGAAAAAGCATTAAGAAATGAATGCTAAAGAGCAGAAGGCCAGCTTGCATCTGTTTGAATCCACTTCTTGCACTAACAGGGTTTTTGCAACAACCTGAGATTATTTTATAGTTATTGGTGGCCTAAATTGTTATCAGTATATGGCTTCTGTGGCCAAGTGGTAGGTGATGATTTTCTCAAGTTAACACAAGAGAAAAGAAAAGGCAAAATATAAAAGCTTTTCTGACTACAACGAATAGGTAAGAATAATCTGTAGTCTCCCTAGTGACTACATATATATATATATTATTTTTTTTTTTGCAGGTTTTTGTTGTGATTGGTTGTTTTGGTTTCTTCCTCTGATGCTTTCTTTCCTGTAATTTCTGTAGTTTTTCAGGAGGAAACTGACAGGAATCTTCTGACAGTTTTTCTGCCCACTGTCCATTTCCTTCCTTCCTTCCTTCCTTCCTTCCTTCCTTCCTTCCTTCCTTCCTTCCTTCCTTCTCTCCCTCCTTCCCTCCTTCTGCTTTTTCAGGCTCTCTTTCTCTCTCTGTCTTTCTGCCCTTCATAACTTCTCTTCCCCTCCTCTCCTGTCCTCATCTCCTCTCCCTTTCCTTTTCATCCCTGGCTCTTGCCTTCCCTTCTGGTCCCTAAACCCTGGATAAAGGAAGTAAGGACAGGAGTTAGCAGCAGCAGAAAGTTATTTCTTTACTCCTCTGTCCCCTCTCAAGCCCAGCCTTATAGTTTTCTATTATGTAGGAAATCTAGATAGAGGTTTGAAATGTCTCCAAGAAACTACTCAGTTCTCTTCTACTGAAGGTGTTTGCCCAAGGAGAGGAGTGGTCATTGACATTGGCGATGTTCAGGAAATTTAATTATTCATTGTCTCTTTCTTAAAAATCTTTGTGAGCTTTTTCTATCTTGTAGTTATTCTATTGTCATTATCTCACCATTTCCTGGGTTTAATTACTTCCATATCCATACGGCTCATACGATCCCAGAGTTTTCAGACCCCTAGAGTTTTCAGTCACAATAGCTTAAAGTATAATTGTTCTAAGAGAAACCCAAGAATTGCTCAAGCTTCTTGGGAGAAGTTCAATCCTGTCTGTTTTCTTCATAAAGTCCAGAATTCCCAAGAACTTGTTGGCCTTTATCATATTTTTTTAGTGAAAAACTTCCATCTTTTTTAGAAAAGGATAGTTAATAGTGGTTATCTCTGGAAGGAAGTAGAGTTGAACTTCTTCCCAGTTTTTAAATTTTTTGTGTGTTTTTAAAATTTCCCCAGTGACCTAGTGTAATTACAAAACAAATAGGAAAAGGTGCTTAAAATGAGTAAGGATTAAAAAGTAATAAAATATTAAGGAAATGCCTAAAATTTTAGGACTCGTTAGTAAACTCTGTCATCATACTATGTTTCTCCAAATTCAATAAGATGATAATTTTGACATCTGGAAGCAAAATCTCTTTTCTAGTTATTCTATAAATAAGATCCATATGAATTTCTTTATAATATTTTAAAATTTCTTTATAATATACTTTAAACATTTATGTTAAATATAAGATGAAAATATATAATATGATATCTGATTCTTAAATAAAAGATTTAATTATATTAATATAATGGCAGAGGTTTTTACTTTCTACACTTGGATTAGCATATGGAATTGTTTGTTCAACACCAGCTAGTCAAGCATGTTTCCTAGACATCAAGCCTTTTTTTTTTTTTCCTTCTTGCAGTAGTAATTGAAACCAATAAAAAAGAAGACATCTTCTATAAACTTTATACAGAGGAGGGGAGATAAGGTCTTCCCTTGAACCCTCAGAATGAAAACTGCCATGCAAAGTACTAGAGACTTAAAGTATCAAGATTTGTTCTTTTTGGCTAATAAATATTTTTATTTATTGGGCTCCCAAACTGAACACAGTTAGACTTCTCCATAAAGCTGAAATGGTTCTGTGATGAGCAAGAGAAGTGGCAACTATTTAAAGCATATGCCTACTTTGATATAGACACACACAACATTTCCATTTGCACATACATTGCTAATGTTTTACTCTGAAACCTTGTATTTCTTCACACATTTGGTTAACCATATGCCTTTGATGACAATCCAATCTCAAAGCATGGCTTTTTATAGGGAATGAGAAGTATAATTAAGCTAAAATTTTAGACTAAGTCTGTAATGCATTTTGATTTCTCATGAGGTTCTAATCCAGTTTACAAAATGTTTCCAGATGTGCAATCTAGTTCCAGATCAATTTTTACATATGGACAGAAATCATAATGCTAAATTACAAAAATATAATATTTATATTCTCTGTTGTGGAATCTCCATTTGGAACATGATCTTGATATTATAAGATCATGAGAAGTTGTACAGAGCAATTTCAGTTTTTTAATTTTGTATTTGTGCTCAAAGTGAGTGACCATAATCTTTGAAAATCTAGGCCTTATACATGAATTTTAGAGATTTAAGATATTCAGATTTACACTCTTTACTTTTCTATTGTATCTTTATTGCATTAAACTGTTAGGGGCAGAATGGGAAGGGGGCAACAAATTTGTAACTTCAAGTGAAGTATGTTTCTAATTATCTGATTTTGAATGTCTCCTAAATTCATTTATTCATTTATTTAAGAATGTGTCTGATATTATGCTGGGGATTAGGAACATGAAGATGAATTAAAGAATGTTCTGAAAGAGCTTAAAGTCTCGTGGAATAGTCAGAAACATAAATATATCTTCAGGGATGAATAGGATGTAACAAAATGAACATTGAGGGAAACAACTCTTTAGGCTAAAGCTTCAGTGTTAGCAAATATGTGCGTGTGGTAACAGCATAGGGAATTTCAAATGTTCTGTGTTTTCAGTGACTAAAGTTTAATACCATAGTAGTTATAGATAACTCTGAAAAGTAGTCAGCAAAAAGTACAGCCAAGGATTTTCTTACTTGCCTGTAAGAAGTTTGTCTTCTTGCAATGGGAAGCAAGTCAAATGCCTTTACTAGACTGTAGAGATTTGGGCCAGAGAATTGTTTAGATTATAAAAATACTACATCTTCAACTGAAGTGAGCATATCCATAAACTATGCCATGGGAATGTCCCCAAGAAAAGTGAGTACTTATGGTCATCAAAATTCATATAAAAATGTTTATTGCAGCTTTATTCATAATAGTTTCAAACTGAAACAATTTGAGTCTTCATCAACAGAAAAATGAATAAATATATTATGACATATTCATATGATAGAATACATCAATGGAAAAGAACAAATTAGAGTAAATCCACGGACACCATGACATAGATGCAACTATGCGGATGAACCTCAGAGACACAATGACCAGCAAAATGAGCCAGACACAAAAGAGAACATATAATGAATCTCACTTTTGTGAATAGTTAAAATTAATTTTTTTTCAAGCAATGAGCATTTTTATTTCAAAATATTATGGGAGTAAAAATGTTTTTGGTTATCTGAAATGCTTTTGTAATGCTTGAGTCCTGGCTATAGGTGTGCCTGTCACCCAGATAGTGTTCATTGTATCCATTAGGTAGGTTTTCCTCAATCTCTTCCTCCCCACTCCACTCCTCTCCCCTCCCCACTGCTTGATTTCCACTGAGTTTTATTTCCCTCTATGCATATGTGTGCTCATTAGTTAGTTCCAATTTAATAACGAATACATGTGGTATTTGTTTTTCCATTCTTTAGATACTTAACTTAGGATAATGGTTTCCAGTTCCATCCGAATTGTTGCAAAAGGCATTAAATCACCATTTTTTATGGCTAAGTAGTATTCCATGGTATACATATACCACATATGTTAATCCACTCATGAATTGATGGATACTTGGGTTGATTCCACATCTTTGCAACTGGGAATTGTGTTGCAATAAACATTTGAGTGCAGGTGTCTTTTTTATAAAATGACTTCTTTTCCTTTGGGTTGATACTCAGTAGTGGGATTGTTGCATCCTACTTTTAGTTCTTTGAGGAATCTCCATACCGTTTTCCATAGAGGTTGTACTAATTTTCAGTTCCACCAAAAGTGTACATAATTTGGGTTAGCTTTGGGGGAGAATATTGACTGTGAGGGGCCATGGGGGAGTCTACTGGGATGCTAAAAATGTTCAATACTGTATCAATAATTACATGAAAGTATACATATGCAAAAATTAAGAAACTCATTGAATTACATACTTGGACATGTATTTCATACCTTAATACCAATTCAAAAATAGTCAGCAGAAATTACTAGAACAATTAGGAAAATGATCTTTTGTTTCCTCTTGTATTTTGTTTGTATTTGTATGCATATGTGTTAAAATGGAATGAGCATTGAACTTTAATTCAAAAGAATTAGATTTAAACCATAGTTCAGTTTATGAGCTGTGAAATTGTTTGCAAATAATTTAGCCTCTTGTAGCTTCATTTTATCACCTGTAACATGGAGAATATAACAACTATTTTATAGGATTGTTGTGAGAAATAAATAAGAAGTGATTTTAGTCCATGTCCTCTAGAAAGTAGACTAAGCCTAGGGTGTAAGTTTAGGGTGCCAGGGGTGGAGAAGGAAAATGAAACTTCTCCAAAAGTTTGCCACGCATAATTTATACTAGTTTTTTAAATAAGTTTATTCTTTTGTTTCCTGTTATCTTCCTAAGATGAACAATTTTTTCTTTTTTTTCTCTTTTGTCTCCCTCCCTCCTTTATCCCTTCCTCCCTGCTTTCCTTTTATTCTTTTTCTTCCTTTCTTTCCTTTGTTTTTACAATATCATTAATTTTAAGGACTCTGAGGATGATAGAATTAGAATTATTCTTTTTTCTCCAATCTTATACATATAATTTACTTAGAATGACATTAGTAACACCACTACTATAATGACTGAAAACAGTTAAAACATTTTTGCATTTGTTGTCCTCATTTTTCTATTTCTTAGTCATACTAGGTCTGCATTGTCAGAGCACATAGCTATTATGTATTATACTTTCTCTCTTTTAGCCACTGGCTACTCTTAGTTATATATGTGACTATTAATATATAATGTCATCATCAGTCAATGTTTCTCTAGACGTTTTGGTTGACTGAGCTGTTATTTAGTAGATTGCTCAGAAAGAGCTCAAAGGAACATTGTTCCTTGAATTTCTGCATGTTGATAACAGATAACACATAAATTTATATTTGAAAGTCAGTTTTATTGAATGCATAATTCTCAATTCATATTTTTCTCCTTGAGTAGCATAAATATGGTATTCCATTTCTTTTGGCATAAAGCATTGCACCAAAAAGTCTGATATTAACCAAAATTTCTTTCTTTTTTTTGGTCTAATACCTAAAGATTTTTTCCTTTAGAGTCTAGTAATTTCACTAGACTGTGTATTGGTGTTTGATAGTCTCAAGTATGAGGTACACTCTTTCAATATGTAATTACAAACTTATTTTTAAAGTTTCCAAAAATTTTTCTTAGCATGCAATTTTTAGTATTTGTCCTGTACTGTTGCCTTATGTTCTTCTTCAGGATTTCCTGTTATCTGTTCATTGAATCTTCTCTATCCACAGTAAACATCACTTTCTCTTAATAGTATTTATCTCTCTCTCCATTTCTTTAGCCCTTCTATTTATAACAAGGCATTATCTATTATGTTCATTGCTTTTGTATTCTTCCAAGTTTAGTTTTTATTTCTAAGTGATTGTTTTATTTTTTCCAAAGTTCTACTTTATTTCTTATTTTTTTCTAATTTGGATTTTTTTGTTGTTTTATATCTTATATGATTGTATTAATGTCTTTAAACTACTTTAGAAATAGCAAATTAAAGTTTACATTTGTTATTATGATTATGGTCTATATTACATATTTGTATTATATTTCCTAAAGTCCATTTATGAAGGTAGAACAACTATCAGTTTTATTTTAAAGAGCTTGAAGTATTTTTATATTTATTGCTATCTTTTAATGCAAATAATAGTGTTTCTGCAAGTTGCATAATTTTGATATTATAGTATGCCTTAAATGGAAGGTTAAGTAATATAACATATCAAGAAAAATTTTTTAATTAGTTAAAACTATTATATTTTTAAATTTAACTTTCTATTATTTTTTTCTATTATATTTTTCTATTATTTTTTGCTTTGGTAAGTATACCTAACATATAAATATGATCTTTTTCATTTGAAAAATGGCCAAGGTTTTAGAAAAAATGAACAAAGAGATTTTTGGTCCTCACTGATCCATTTAGACTTTGCCTGAGCTAACAAAGCAAAGATTAAAAAATATAAAAAAGCACACTCTATATTATTTCTTCTCCTCCTGTGTCCCCCAACCTTCCAGAGTGCAGTGCACATTTTCTTTGGTCTTATCTATGCAAATTAACCACCTGGCCTCTCATGTAAATTAGTCATGTTTTTAAAAAGGATAAGAATTGTGAGAATGTAATGTTCTTTAGTGCCTACACCTACTGACTTTCCTAGATTATTTTAAAATAACTAATTCAATTTTTATGGTTTATCTTTATAAATTGCATTGATAAAATCCCAACTTATAAAATAACATTGTCGAACAGCAATAGAAATCCATAGGATATCAGGCCTAAACTCCAGATAAATATCTTTCTTTACCAAAGGATTTTATGAAAACGAAATAAAACAGGATATTTGAAAGGGTTTTGTTAAAGGAAAGAATTATACAAATATAGGGTATTATTATCACTCATTACTTTATGAATTTTAGCTTCTATTTAAAGTTTTTTCCTTCTACTTGGAATTTGCTTGGAAACATATATGGTTACTTTCACTTAATAGAATCCCTTCCCCTTAAATGAGACTCATAATGGATTCTTATTAAAATGGTATAAATGTCAAAGTGAGATTGGAGGGGGGAAATTAGTTCTAATAACTGCAGTAGAGTTCAGCACAATCAATTTGCATATCTTGAGTTAATTTCTCTTAAATATACTGTTGTTACAAGTTACATGTAAGCCTGGGTGAGGTATATTAGAATTCTATTAATGTCATAGAGCTATTTCTTTCTTGAATGCATCATGGATCAGTCTCTCATTTCTTCAAGCCTGAACTTTTTTCTGGTTTCTCTGACAGCGCATGGCTGAAAATGATAATCTAGTCAGTTTGCAGCGTGTAACATGCCTCTCTTAGCCATCAGACAATGGATTTGTGTGTGTGTGTGTGTGTGTATGTGTGTGTGTGTGTGTGTGTGGTGGGGGGTCCATTATATGTCAAAACACGAGATTAAAAATAACTGTCCATGTATAAATATCCATCATATTGCCGCTGCCAGGGATGTATTTATCAAGAGAATTTAATTAATCAAATGCAGTGCATCACTGTCTTTTCGAGCTTGCCTCAGGTAGGAAGGCATATGCTTGAATTCAAGCTGGGTAAAGAATGATGAAAACTATTTTCAGACCTGAAAATCAGACCTATGATTGACTTCGTAGAGTAAAATATGTTATAGAATGTTGTGAGAAATCTACTTTTCTCATTGTATGGAAATACTGGTTACTAATTAACTAGTATCTCCAGGCCTAGAAAGAAGAAATATGGTACATGGAAAGGTTGTTAGGGGAGATTTTGGAGCTGATATCTGACTGGTCAGTTTTAGTAAGTTTAGGCAAAAAAGTTTGTCTGCTGAGAAAAGGGAACTATTATCTCCCCCTTTTCTACATCCTCTCATGGCATAAGAAATTAATGTTTTCTGTATCCTGGGGAAGTTTATCTGTTTTTGTGAAAGGAGAGAAAGCCTATAGGTACTTTTCAGCTTTGTGTACACAAATGGTCTTTAGTATAGAGATTATAAAATAATAATAATGGCTAACATATGTCAGTGCCTTCTATGTTTGGGGCAATGTTCTAAGTGCCTTATGTGGATTAACTCATTTAAATGTCATATTAATCCTATAGTGAGGCTACTGAGACATGGGGGACTTTAGTAACTTGCAAAAGGCTACACAGATAGACATAGAGAAAACAGGATTCAGCCCCAGGCCAGTCTGGCTATGAGGCCGGTTCTCTTAACTATGACCCTGGTGCTTCTAGTGAACACACAGTGACTGATTATGACACTCAGAATTATGCCCAGACTTAAGGGATGAATATGGACTATACTCCCAGCATCAGCAATCCTGGCCCCACCTACAAAGGACCAAATGTATAAAGGAGTCACTCTTTTTTTCCATTCCTTTTATATCACAAGTATTTACTGGATGCCTGTTCTGTGCAAGGACGTATACTAGGCAGTGTGACAATACAAAGATGAATCAGATGCCTGAGGAATGTACAGATAGATGGGAGATATAATAAATATAATGAGGGCAGGAAATGATAAGAGACACAAAAGAGGCACAGAATTCCTCTGATATAAAAGATGAGAAGAAAACATGTTTTCTTTCAAGAATTGGGTAGATTATTTTCTTTCCTCTATGTCTGAATGGCAGAATCAGGATCATAGATACTATCACTTCATTTTGAAGATTAGCAGGGAATTTGAATCAAACACTGGGGTTTTATGGATGATTTTCTTTGGAACATATTCAAATCTTCTCCATGTTCTCAATTTGGTGTATCCTTTTTTCCTTTATTATCCACACACCTGAACTTCCATGCTATTTAGAAATGTGGACATGGGTAATTAAACATAAAGTTAAATATTTCTGCTTACCTATGTGACTTTCTGATGCAAAGCAGATTATTTTCATAGTCTGATTCTAGTTATTTAATGTGAATTGTAAATATTAAATAAAATGCTCTATTTGGTGGATGACTGTTTATAGCATTTTTGTATTTCTTTAATTCTCTTTCTTCTCTCTCTTTCTCCCTTCCTTCCTTTCTTCCTCTCTCCCTAGTCCCTTCTTTCCTTCCTTTATTCCCTCTCTCTTTTCTTGTTTTCCTCACTCCATCCCTCCTTCCCTTCCTTTCTGCCTTCCTTCCCTTCCTCTTTTCTTGTTTCTTCCCCTCCCCTCACCTCCTTTTCCCCTCTCCCTCCCCACTCCCTTCCTCTTTTCCTTGTTTTTTACTTTTTTAGGAAGTTCCTCAACCAAATAGACTTATCTATCCTTAGATCAAGAATGATGGAGTCACTAAACTATTGATTTCATAAATAGATACTCATTAACCAAATAAAGCTGAGTTTTGCCTTTTACCTTGTGAATGCTATTGCAAATATAATAACATCTGGTGAACACATAATTTATGCTTAAAAATTCATCAATCATGTTGAAAAAAGCTGATATTTAATAAGACTGCAAGTATAAAGTATGACAAAATAATACTTAAGAAATTTATAACATGATGTTTAAAAATTCTGATTTTCAATATTATCATTATTTTTGAATAAATATAAATTCGACAGGTGTATAAGAAGTGAAATAATTTTATAATGCAGTTTAATTAAAATAACATGAGCATATAATAAGATTGTATATGAGGACAGATTATTTCTATCATCTAAATATTCTTTAAATATTTGTGAAATATTTCTGACTCTATTATATAGCAATAAGAATCAGTTATAAGATTTATTTGATATGAAAACAGCAACTAACTGAATTATCTACTTGGATGTTTGCCAATAGCAGACACTAAAAATTTGAATACTTATCCTTGCGTTGTTCTGACTATGAACTTGAAATGAACCCAAATATATTAACTATATTGATATTTTTACATAAGATGCTCCTACTAGTATTACATCCATATGTGCTGGCTGTAATTGGGAAAAATTAGATTTAATATTTACAAGAAGTCAGGCCCAAAAACAGCTGTTCCCAAGGCCTAAATCCCCTTTGGGCTTTTATAACTTAGATGTCCCAGAATGCATATACCTGCTATCCATTACAAAAGGATGAAGTATATTTTAAACTGGCAGCAATCGTGGAAAAGATCCAAATTACCAAAGTTTTATAAATAATTGTATTGATGACTCTAAAGCATAACAGCCTTTAATTGCTCATATTCTATATGGACATTTTCATAGCTTCAAAACAGGCATGTACATAGAACAATTTAAATGATCACATATTTGTACATAATGCAAAAACTATAAAACACTCATGAAGTTCAGTATAACTGCTATGGCACTCGATTCTGCTTGTAGTATTTCCTTTTCTAGTATTTCTGGAATTGGGTGAATGATTCATTATAGACACATATTTTGTACAGCTCATTTGGCAAAGTAATAGACTAAGAATTATAATCCCACTCTAATGATAACTTCTACAAAGTATTTTCCTAAAATAATTGATATTGTACTATTTAGTATATTAATATTTTTAATAAAAAAATTTTAATTTCCCAAATAACAACTGTGAGATGAAACTATGTCTATCTAAATTAAGTTGCAAATTAAGTAAAGAAATATTTATATAAACTTTTTCTCAGTTAAAGGCTAGATAGTGAGAACTGTGTTCTTGCATGTTGTCTCCACTTAATGGAGAGGGGAAATTTGTCCATTAAAGGAAAAAAGTGCATAAATTAATGATAAAAATCTTTAGAAATCATATGCAGTTTTTTTTTTACTTATTCCAGGTTTCCACCCACTCCCCATGCTAGCTAATATAGATTTGCTTTGAAAATGCTCATCACTATCAAGACTTGTAAAGGATTTGGGATTTTACTTTACTTATAAGCTAATGAGTTAACCTGTTTTATGAATTCTAGCGGAACACATGAGACTCCTGTGTCAGAGTCAGTGGACTTTTTATTCACAGCACAGCAAGCAGTATGAGCTTCATGTGTGCATCAGTTCCTTTTGCCCCCAGTTCTCATGGTGCAGAGAGGCACATGGGCTCTGGTGGATACTGATCATGTAGTAGGTTTAGTGTCCTTACATGAACAGGATGTATCTAAGGAACTAAACCTTAGGGAACTCTGATATTTTATAATGAGCTACAAGCAGACCTGTCCATTCTTCACCCTGTAGGGAGATACTGTATCATACTAGAGGGTTTGTTTACTCTATCTCAGAGGGAAACATACAATCTACAATCTTTATCTTCCAAGGCTATTTGCTATACTGACATCCTTGAAAAGAGTACAAAGCAAAATGTGGTTAGTGTCCTTGCTCAGAAAATGTGCAGAAATGTGAAATATCTATGGAGAATTATCTCCAAATAGTTGCATCCCTTGTTTTTACATTGTCTTTGCTATGGTGGATATTCTCAAATGTATAACATTTTAGTTAACTAATCTGGCTGATAGAAACTGGGAACAAATCTGTACCGTTTGTCCTATACAGCATTTAATTAAAGCTATTACCAAGAAGATTCTAAGCAGAAGGGCCAACATGCACTGTTTACCTCAAGCATCCCTTTATGAGCTAGAATGGTATCTTTTAGAAAGCCAGATGATTTCTCCTTACATTCTATATTGAACTTTCTTTCAGTTGGCTTGAGGAATTAAGCCAGGTGCAGAAAGATGTATTAGAGATTATCTACCTTCACCCTCTCCTGGAAGCAAGAAGTCTAAGACAGTTTTCTCATTCATATCAACCCTGGGCTATGAGTCCAAGCTGACCTGAATGCCTTCCTGGGTTGAAGTTTTGGGGATCCCTTAAACACTCTCTTATAACCACCACTAATGACCAAACCTTCATGCTTTTGGGAGGGAGCCATGTTAACGCCTGCTTTCCATATGAAAAATAAAATACTGATAGTGCCCCTGGAAATAAAGTAGTGTTCACAATTGGTGTTGCCTGCGTCAGTCTTGGGCACAGGTTGAAAGTGCTTCCAATGTAGTCTCCTGGCTAGATTGCTGGCTTTAAGGTTCCAAGTTCAGTTTGAATAATTAAGTATATTCCTTATTTTTAGAGAAACTACCAGTTTTCCCATACTATATGCTGGGTGACATTCTTGTGCTCCAATGAAAGACTGGAAATTGAGGTGGGGAAAACATCCATAGGTATTTTGGGAGTTAGAGTCATCCAATTCTCTTTCTGATAGTCATTTTGATAAAGTTAAGAGAAATGGCAATCAAATCATGGTTAGAGTCATTTGGAGAGGGAAATCCAATCTAGGATTTAGTTGATCTCCTGAGGGACTGGAGGCTTAGGTCAGCCATGTAGGTGGCCAACCAGATTTCTGTGGTCAAGCCTCAGTGAAAAGTCTGAATACCAAAGCTAGGATGGTTGACAATATACACTGTGTACACTGTAACACTGATTCTGGAAAACTTACACTGTCCATAAATCTATGGGGAGAGGACAACTAGAAGCTCCATGTTTGGAACTTTCTTGGACTTTGCCTTATTCACTTCCTCCCTTGGCTGATTTGATTATGTATCTTTTCCATGTAATAATTTATAACTGTGCATATAACAGCTTTCAGTGAATTCTGTGAATCCTTCTAGTGAATTATTGACCCTAAGTGTTATCTTGGGGACCCCTGAACCTGCAGCGGGTGGCAGAAGTGAGGGCAGTCTGTGGACTGCCTGGTAACATCACAATGACTCATTAATTTCAAAAGCCAGAACACTGTAGCCAGAGTAGACTGCAACAACAAGTCTGTAACACACAAATGTGCCAACAGTGGTGAGATGACACTGATAGCTCTGAGATGAAGTTGAGAGTAGTCCATCTGTAGGAGTGGACAGGGGCAGCACTCTGTGCAATATGGTGCATAAGACAGTCAGTGTTTTAGCAAGAGTCACAAATCTGGCATGCAATGGTAGCTTTTGTATCAGAAATATAAAGTCCTTTACTTTGTGTCAAATCTATGATGATGGATACATCTCTATGATGGTGAATGATCATGGATCCAGGCACAAATTTTGATCTGGATTGTGTATATCGATCAGGAGTCTTCATGCAGTCAGTCTCATCAGAGAATGCGCCTTTGTTCTGGGCATCTATTTGAGTACCCAGGCAGTTTGGTAAGTAGCTGCTGTTTGTTTCCATAGTTTTTAGTCCTACAGAGGGGATATCTTTAATCTGCCAGTCTTAGTTTTCCAAATGACAAAATAAGTAGGCCACGTGCAACAGTAGAGTCAGCAGAAATAGAAATAGAAATGTTAAGGTTTATCAAGGAATGTACTTTCCAGAGCTATGAGAATGGCATTGAGTTCTGCCCATTGAGCAGAGTAATCATGTCCATTTTTGATTCTGTATAGCTGGTACTGAGGTTGCATAGCTTCAGCAGCCCAGTGGATATTAGTGGATTCAGCCTAGCTGAACCAGACCTATCAGTGAATCAGGACTAGGCTTTTATTGGATTCTCTGTGAGTATAGAGCCTACTGAGTAAGTGGCTTTGCTACAGGAGTGGAGTGAGAGATAAAGTTTCTTCCAGTGGTAGAGAGTTGCTATTTTCTTATTTAGAGCTGAGATATCACTGGAGCCAGGCTTACTGCTTTATTTAATATGCCATTTCCACTTGACAGATGGGGCTTGTTGGCCCTTTCTGATCTTCCTAGCTATTGAGTACAAGTTGATCCACCTCAAAATTGGAATAAGGTCAGAGAATCATAAAGCTTCCTGGGATTAGGCATTAATTTTTCTAGATTAGGCATTAATTTTTGGCAAAAGCTCACTGGCAAGCTGAAAGCAGCATTTTATAAAAAATATATCTAGTAGCTGTATCAAAGAGGCAACAAGTCCAGAATCACAAGGGGCTCCACTGTGTGGAGACTGCTTTCTTTTGCACGGTCTCTAATACACAAAATAATCAGTCACAAAGATTCGTAGTTCATAGCTCAAAGAGGACATTATTATCGAAGGGCTACAAAGGTAGAGAGAGTTCTATAGCTGGCTGTACAGGTTCCAATACAACCTGTGGTCTGAGCCCCACCCAAAAGGTGCTGACTTGTGGATTAGTTGATATAATGAATTAAGAGAATGCCCAAGTGAGAAAATACTGTATCTCATATCCAAAGTATCAATAATGTGCTGGTCTTCCTTTTTGGTCCTGGGGAATCCAAAAAGACAGCAATTTTTCTTTGGTTTCTAGAGGCACTGAGCATTGTGCATCTAACTAAATAATCCCAATAAAGTACATGGGGTGCAGGCTCCTACATATTGTTTTAGGATTTATCAGCTACTCCTCCTGAAAAGGTATAATAACACCGTATTAAGGGCCATTGAAACAGGGGTTTCTGACTTGCCAATCCTTGAGATATCATCCATATAGTGAAAGCTTTGGCCATTAGAGGGTAGAGGCATGTATATTAATTTCTGATCTACCTACTGGAAGAAAATTGCAGGGGAGTTTGTCCCACTAACATTTCTCTATTTGTGACTCTTCCTTGATTGGGAGAAGTCCTTATGGCACTTACGGGATGGAGAAGTACAAACATAGAACACATTAATTCTACTATACATTCAGTTGTAGAGCATCAATAACAGTCCATTGAATTGGTCCCAAACACTCCATCCACAAAGTTACATTAGTTTCCCTCCCTCACTGTAAACCCTGTCCAAACCACAGCGGTTGAATTTGGCCATCTCCTTTCTCTGCAGGATTAGAGAGGATGGTGTCTTGGGTACATGTATCAAAGAGTTATAAAAGTTTTAGTCTCTTCTGTCCTTGAAGTTTCCCAATGTACTTAGGCAGGTGCATTTTGTTTTGGATACCTCTTGAGGACAGGCAAACCTCATGCTACCCCTAAGTATCTTTCTCCCTAAAGACACTGAGGTTAGGGTAAAGGGGGAGGAGAGATGGAGCACATGGAGGGATAGAATGAACCCACACGAGGTGGCATGGCACATTTACTTTTGGTTTGGAGTGGGGCTGAAACTGACTTCAGCTGAGCACGTAGCTTAACTGAAAAAACCTACCCACTGCCTACATCAGGTGGCAGGATCATTATTACCGACACCATGTATTTCAGCTCTGGGGACTCCTTGACTCACAGCTATAGCCACTGTGATGCTTGGTAGGGCTGTGATGCTTGCTGCACCAACGTCATGATAACATTCTTACTTCCTCCTGCCTGGAAGAGAAGGCAGGAGAGTGACCAACAACCACATCACTATTGGGGTAGCTTGATTCAATTCTACTTCTCAACAGTCACTCAGCCTCTAAACATTCATGAATAGTTAGGACAGTAGGGGACACTTAGCAGGAAATATGAACTTCATGTTCACAATGGTGCACCTTCCTTCTCCCTCCCCAAAGTCCTATGGGGGCGATTTATGTCACACCCAAAGAACGCTGAGCTTCAGAAACCTGAATCTTTTATAATGGGCTGTAAGAAAATCTGACCAACCTTTGCCCTGGAGGAAGGCATGATCTTTCTCATACTGGATAATTAACAAATGTGGTTTCTTCTCCAAGGGAGATACTTTCAAGCTGTTTTCTATGCAAACATACTTGAAAAGGTAGTTTACAACAAAAGGACAATAACTGCCTTTGTTTGCAAGATGTGCAGAAATGACAAAGACTCACGGAGAATTGTATTCTAACAATCACTTCTTAAAATTAGTGACCTTTTCTCCTTATATTTTTAATATACCATTACTCCATTTACTTTTATTCAATGAAATTATGGATTACAATAGAACTATTATGGGAGAAGAATGAGAGAACAGTGGGCCTGCTAGAGGTGGGCATATGAGTACAAAGTGGAAGATCTCCAGTAACTCAGGTTACAGATGATTGTGGCATGCTGATCTAATAATAAGGCAGAATTCATTAAATACTGTGGCATATATTTTATTGAGCATCTATAATGTGTTAAAGACTTTTTGTTTTGGGGCCTACAAAAGCTAGGGAGCAGGCATATAAAGTTATCATAAGGCCATTTGATAAGAACACAGATAAGGAGGTATTTCAGATAAGGTACTAACTCTGGGGAGAGTAGTAAGAATCAGGCACAGAGCTTTACTTCGGGTCTTGAAAGTGTAGTGTGAGTTTTCCAAAGGTAATACAGTTGACAGGAGTAAAGAGTTCTATGAATAATGCAGTATGAGTAAAGGCAAACATCTGCAGGGTATTTCTAGAAACATTTGGTAATTTGACTGAAAGTCATAGGACATACAACTGGGTGAGTAAATGGGGCCAGTCTAAGGCAAGCCCTGGCAAGTATAAGAACTTATACTAAGAAGTTTGGGCATTATCTCCAGGGTAGAGGGAAAACTTAGAAGATTTATGGATAAAAATGTGGTACGATCAATCTACGTATGGTAAAACTTCTTGACTATTATAAAATAACTATGTCAGAGAAGAAAAGATTGGAATTAGAGGGACAGTTAAAAGGTGAATGATTATACTTGTGAAATAACTAGAGGGCATGGTCAAGGTAATAGAAAGGAGTGCAATACGTTAGAGACTTTAGAGATAGTCTTTTGAAACTGAATGGAAAGGTATGTGTATATGAAGAGCAGGAAAAAAATCAACAATGACACCCCTGTTTTAAAACTTGTTCACTGGAAAATGGCAAACAAATCTCACTTTGATGATGATTTCACTTTTATGATGGTAGAGGTTTATTTACAAAGCATCTAAAAATAAACTTGTTAAATATTGCAAGGTAAAGAATGCCCTTGAATTGATGTTGTGACCTTCCATTCCCCCATTCGATTTTATGCACTTGTAAAGATTGTACAGATTGTATAGATTATACAAAACTATCATTTATATCCAATGTTATACATGTTTGAAATAATCTCCTGAAAAATGGAATTAATCTTGGGACATTTTTTCCTGCCTACAACTATTGTGACTTTAACTTTTTTATTTGAATCAACTGAAAGCAGAATAAAGCTGTAAATTCTAAGATTTTAAAAATATAGACCAAATATTTAAAGAATCATCAAAAAACCATAGCTTTGTGAAGTCAATTTGAAATCAAATATTTATTCTATTAAATAATCATGAAAACTATAGCTTTGATAAACAATTTTGAAATCAATCATATTCATTTCTACACTCAGAGACTATTAATATTGCTGTTATAGTCTCAATGCAGTAGATAAGAAAGGAAAACTTATGTACAGTAATCAGTGACTTCATGTAGAGATAAAAATACAAAGAATCTTTGCAAATAATTAAACATCTTAATTCTGGAGTCTTTGATTAATATATTGGAAGGCAAAGCACCTTCAAAGTCTTGGAATGTGGCACTGTGATAATACCACAGCTGATCTTTCATTGTTCTAGCTGAAGATTAATTATCTCCCTTCCTCTTATAATATCCGTTTAGTGCCTTATAAATTGGATCCAGCTATTAGCACTATTCATTTATTTCCTGTGAAGATGGTCTAAGCTTTATCTACTTGGGTGTTAGATTTAGTAGTACTTTTCATTTCCTTCTTAGCTAAATATATGTTCTTCTAAATAGCTTTATTCTAATGTCTTTCCCTCCCTCCCGAGGAGATATTATAACAAACACAGTACATGCACTCATACACTAATACAAAAGATCTTTTTCCTTCTCTTTTTGGTTGCTTCATAATACATTTATTTTATTTGTCAAGGGTGAAAGTACAATCACAAAATTGGAGAAAGTTATCCTAACTTTTATAATTTGCGTTAGCTCATGTGATTTCTCAGTAACACATGTTGATAGGGAGAGATGAACAAGCTGGGCTTCAGTAGCTGTCCATCTTCCACACTTCAGCAGGCATAGGGCACCTGGTTAGGCTAGGTGTACTGTTTCATAAGGTACAATTTTCTTGTTCTACTTCCATGTTGAGAAGTAATGGAATCAGGCTGGTATGATGGGGCAATGGGCAATCTAGTCAGCCAAGTGCCTCTTATACTTCTAAGATATTTTCACTGATTGGTGTGCACTCCACAAAGAGACTGTGAATGTGTGTGGGGGATTGGGGGATACAGTTCTCAGCTTGGCAAGAATGAGTGAGGGTCCCAGGCCCATGGCCAAGTAATTACAATAATCTTTAGTATGGTTCTGGACCCAGATGGACTGCCCAAAGTGTAGGCAAGAAAGAGATCAGAAAAAAGGAAGATGTTGGGTATTTAGTAGTGTCATTTATGGTCTCAATTAAAATGAAAATTTGTCCATTCTTTGCATGGCAGAGCTATTTTCTGAAGCTTAAAATATAATAGAAGAAACAATAATGTAAGAGATTAGAAAGGAAAAAAATAATTGGAATTAACTATAAAAGTTAAAATCTATTTTAGGTTTCTGTTGCTACTACAGTATCTAATCTCTTTTGACTTCAAGCTTCCTGAGACATAATAAATGGTGGGGTGGTGTGTGTAAGTAGGTGAGCCTGGGAGTCAGACTAAGTGGATTTAATATCACCTCTAATAGTACCAGCTGTGTGATTTGAGTAAATCACTTAAATTCTCAGTACTTTATTATTTCATCTATAAAATGAGCAAGATAGTAACTTATTTTGAGAGGATTTACATGAGCTAAAAAAATAAAGTACTTAGAAAAACACCCACCCAACCCATGGTACACATTTAATAAATGTTAACTATTGTTATTATTTAAAGGAATGAAATTTTATAATCATGAAGTCTACTGTAAAGTCTTAGGTCACCATTATTGAGAGTACTATCAAGACCAATGAAATGCAAAATACTGTATAACTTGCTAATTGTTTTTTTCTAGTGTTGTAAGCCACTAAACTTCCTTTTTAAAAATATAAAAAATATAGTGTGAAAATTATCAAACATTTGTTCATATCTTTATTGTCCTAAAGATCTTGAGCACAAGGTCCCCTTTCTTATTAAACTGGTAAACTTTTTTTCCTCGAGATTATTGCTACTTATATAGTTTGCATGTTCCCCATTAAACAGTTTGTTGAGTTGATTTTCTTTCTCTCTGGTTTCTTGCTACACATTTGTAGAGAAATACATACCTTAAAAATTATTTCCCACTCCAGTTATGAGTTTCTGTTCTTTCTTTGAGTACTTTCTCTTATTTGGCAGCAAGAAATATTGAGGTCCTACAGGGCAGGGGTATTGTCTATTTTTATAGTGTTATTCTCTTGTGAGGCTGTTATTCAATTTATAGAATAAATTGCATTCTGTGTGAAATGCCTCAAGGCAAGGTTGACCAGATGACCCAGGTTTGTAGACTTCTATTTTTCAAAGATGTACTTTTGGTTACTGTCCTTTTGGAATAGAAATATGTCCCATGTTTCTAGTCTGCAAAGGTTCATCTTAGCATTTTCAGTTCCAGACCATAGAAATAGGGAGATACAGAGAACACAAACTCAGAACTCCTAATATTTTCTCATGTTGCTAAGGTTTCTTTTAAATTTTAGAGGCAAATCTGAAAGCCAATTTGGTTATGCTGATATATTTTTAATATTTTATTTACTTTTAGAGCAATTTACTCTATTAAAAGGAAGAAAGGGTTTTTCTTTAACAGTTTTTTGGTAAGAACTAA
This sequence comes from Cheirogaleus medius, assembly GCA_008086735.1. Classification (NCBI taxonomy): domain Eukaryota; kingdom Metazoa; phylum Chordata; class Mammalia; order Primates; family Cheirogaleidae; genus Cheirogaleus; species Cheirogaleus medius. Next base: position 75,564,733 of record VBSM01000272.1, read on the forward strand.
GAAGTTAGATAATTTAGGAACCCGATATTTAGGAAGATTTTTATATTAAACATAGATAGATCTTTGTATTGTCCAGCCCAAAAGAAAATATGATGGTGAGAGGGACTTTCCATCTTTCAAAGTTTTAACAAAATTTTAGTATCTTTATATGCATGATTCATACATGATTCTGCAAGCTTTTTATCCTACTGGAATGTTACTGATAACCCATTGTGACCCTTTGTCAAGTGAAAACTTGTCAGAAAGCTGAGAATAAAACCATGTTTATATTTTTGGCGACTTGGTGTGTCATTGCATCTGCTTTCTTTTTTATATAATACATTATTTTTATTTGTATTGTATAAAATATATTTGAATTAAAGTAGGTCCAGGAAGGTCATGAACTTAGCAAATCCCCATTTAATAAACTGCATATTAGATTCTTTCTTTCTTCTTTTTTTTAAACTGCGTATGTCTCCAGTTGAGAATTGTACATTGAAGGAACATATTTCAGGATACTATTTGCATTTAAATAACATTTGAAGTATCTGGAATGGAAGTAGAGTTTTTCAGATAAAAATGCGTGCTAGTGGGAAAAAAGGAGGATTTTGCTAGTTCCTAAACTTTAGAAAATAATTGTCTTAAACTATTTCTTTACTCTCAAATAGACAATTTCACATGCTCATACAATAACAGGGGTAAAGAATCCTGCCATTTCAATAGTTAACTGAATTATATTGAATAAATGAGGCAATATTTTGCTTGAAAATGGAAATAGTCTGATGCCAGAGTTTGAAACATTCTTTATGTCTTCTTACTAAAACGTATCATTTCAAGCTTCAACAAATCAGTTTAATGATAATGTAATTAACTTTCAATGTGAAGGAATTTTCAGGTAGTGCTAAAATTCTAATTTTATTTTAAAGAATAGACTTACAGTGGTTGCTGAGTATAGGAATATTTCCTTAATTAATGCAAAGCAGGGAATTAAACTGACTGTCTAGATTCTATTTTTTAAAACTATATAAACATTGACCTTTAAATGATTAGTTTTATGAACTTTTGGTCACCAATTCATATAGAAAGCCTAATAACTAATTCATTACCAGTGAAATGGGAATTGAATAAATGGACATTAATAGCTATAAATGTATAAAATTTTCACCAGGGAAGATTCATTCAGCCTTCATCAGATAGAAATATATCTCAATTAGCCATAACATAAAAGTGGGAAGAGAAGTCACAAGACAAAGATAGTAAAATGCCTGGGAAAGAAAATTATAAACTTTGCCACAAAATTATTAACTTCCTGGTCTTCAGTTTCAGCAATGAGGGAGTATCACATTACTTTGTTGTTAGGAGAGGCCAGTAATATAAAACACTGACCCAGATTCTCATTCTATAAAACTCTGTGGGAGAATTACACTCCACTGGCAAAATTCAGTCTGTAGAAGCATAACAACAATTATTAGATGCTTTTTTCTGAGCTAAATTAATTCCCTGGTTGTTTAACTAGGGGGAAAAGTACTTTGAAAGTATTCAATAGAAAAGTAGACTAAAGAGAAATCTCCTTTTAGTGACAACTTCTACTTCCTTCACATGATTATTGATACAATCTTTCCCTTTCTCAGAGTAGTTTTTACTATGCTTATTTTGATTCTTAAAATGAAATTCCTATGGACTGCCAACGCCAATAATTTAGCTCAGTAAGATTATAAAGTTAGATTCAGTAAGGTATCTCTCTCTTCTATAAGTTTTACATCCAGAGAAGCTAAACTACAGTCATCTCTGCTCTTTTTGAGAAACAAATATATTAGTCTATTGGATTTCAATTTGGTGAACTTAGAAACTTCAAGCTTAATTTTCAAAGCCCTGTGTTTTTAATTACTCAATAACATTGGAAATTTCTTCTTTCACACTTTTATTTGAATGTTATAAATTCTGTCTGAGCAGTGATTTTGTCAATGTGAGAAAGTGAAAAAGAACATAGTGTTGGTAATTAGACGATTTAGTTTTAATCCTAGTTTTGCCACTAGCTGACTTTTCAACATTCTTCAATGTACTTAACTTCCTTAGGATTAATTATCTTCATTAGTAGAATAAGGAGGTTGTATAAAATGATTTCTTTTTTTGGCTTCCATCCCCTGGGCTTGCACCTGCTGTGATTCCCTCCACTATTGAGGCTGTATGTTTTGGGAGACTTTGAAATTTCTAAGCAGAGTTATATATTTATTATAGTCTGTTCTGTATTCATTTCCTGATTGTTGTACATTTTGTGATGTATGCACAAAGTTCATATTTCTTATATTTAAGTTACAGAGGCAGAAATCTGATTATGTTACTATAGGTAACAAATATGTATTGATGGCTACTATGCTCCAGACATTCTATTAATGGCTCAGGATAGATCATTAAATAAAATAAGGAAAGGTCACAGCTTATATTTTACTGAGAAGAGAGATAGACAAGAAACAAACAAAATCATAATGCCTAAAAAGCACCCAAAATATATATAAGAAACACAAAACCCCCATAACATTATGTTAGAAATTTATAGATGTTACAGAAAAAAGAAAAATAGAACAAGTAGGGGAATTGTGGCAGATTGCCTTATTAAATAGGGTGAGCAAGAAGGGTTCATCAAGAAAGAAAGGTTAGAACAAAAAATTGAAAGAAGTGATGATGTCAATATCTAAGTTAATATCTAGGGTAAAACATTTCTGGCAGAAGTAACAGCTAAGTTAAGGTCCTAATGCAGGCATGGGTGTGTTGTGTTAAAAGAATAGCAAGAAGGTCAGTATAGGTGGGGCTCTGTGAGCAAAAGAAAGTAGTAAAAGTGTAAAAAGTGTGAATGATTGATTTCATTAAAGCCTTCCAATAGTTCAAGCCTTCCTCTCTCTATATCCTTTGTCAGTGCTCTTCAATACTGACTCTAGGTTGGGCTGTCAAACTTGCTTTAGACAACGACATAGTAGTCGAAATGGATTCAAATGGCCGGTAAAAGTCTTTTTCTCTTGGAACCCTGCCTCTGCATGGCACAAGCCCAGGCTGGCCTGAGAGAGGAGGAAAGACCACACAGAGCAGAGCTGAGTCACCCACTTGAGGCCATCCTAGACCAGACAGCCCTGTGTGACCAACCCCTGACAGCAGACACTGCACAGATGACCATTAGATACATGAGAACTAAGGAAGTGTTGTTTAAAAACAGTTTTGTGGTTATTTGCTTTGCAGCAATAACTAACTGGTCCAAGAAGTGAGATCAGTGACATAATGAAGATTGGGGGTAAATCCCATGAGAGTGAGACCCTTTTAGGCATTGTAAACATTTTGGCTTTTACTTGAGGTAAAATGAGAAGTCATTGACAAGGCTTCAAGCATACATCTGACATGATATTTTATTTTAAAATTCTCACTCTAGCTTCTATGTGTATATCCCATTATCCAATTCTTTCTTTCTTTCTTGCTTGCTTGCTTGCTTGCTTTCTTATTCTTTCTTTCCTGGCTCATCCTTATTCAGAACCCAGAGTGCAGAAGAGAGAATGGCACCTTATGTGGCATGTTTGCTCAGCTTACCAAGAGAAATGTTTCTGTTAATTTAACTTGGATTTAGCAGGACCTTCCTGTGGATATAAAAATTTGTTCTGGCTTTTTCATCTTTCTTCTAGAGAGTTATTTATATTCCCTTTTGCTCAAAGATGACTTCTTCATGTCAGGTATGACCTTCTTATCTAATTCTCATGTTTAAGAGAGGAGCAGTTTTCCATGTGAGTTAAAGTTTCATGCATATTATGAGAAGAGTGCCAAGGAGGTAGGACCTTCTAATATTGTGGAATCTAGGATTCCTGGGAATAGAGCAACTTGATGAAATGACTTCTAATATTCTAGAATTCTATATACTTCTATAATAATAATTTAAGAACCAAACTTCCCACGGGACTTAGTTTAATGCTTCTCACAAAGTGGTATTTCTGGGACACCATTAGCAAAACAATCCATAGCATTTATTCCAGAGCTCCTGACCTATACTATAAGTTATAAGAGACACTTTGCTAAAACACACACACACACAAAACCAAACCACAATGAAACAAATCTTCCTCTTGAAAAATACAAAAACCCCATGATTTCAAAGATTACTTTTTGGTTTGAAAAGAGTTATTTTTAGGAAACTTTTTGGGATAGGGAAAGCGACTTTTATATCTCTGAAATTAAATAAAATTTTGTTTGAGTAAATTCTATATTAATAATTTCTTCAATCTTTTTGTCTCCCTCTTGTTTCTCTCCTCCTGCTCTCTTGTTTTTGTGATCTAGCTATCTGGTTATCATTTATCTAAGACATATAAATCCTGAAGAGCCTTAATACTTATGTCATTAGTGTAACAAATGAAGATAGTACTGAAGTGAGTACAAGAGACCTGAATCCCAGTCCTGTTTCAATCATATAGTGGGGGACATATGAACAAATATAAATTAATTTCTGTTTCAATTATAAATATTTAAAACTGTTCATAACTTTTTACAAGAGATTTCTTTTACAACAGCAACTTTGCATTTTATAACTAATCTTCACAACAACCATTTGAAGAAAATATTAACATTATCTGTATAAAAGCTATAATACATTTTTAGATATAATAAAACCCTAATTATAAGGTAATTATGTGCTTCTTCAAAGATAAGAGAAAAAACTTATGTGCCAATATTAAAAAATAAACTATTAAGGCTGTCAATGAAATAGTCAAGTGTCTAGAGTAGGTCAGCTCTGTATTAAAAGACCTTATGACAGAGGCCAATGAAATACAGATTTAATTTTCTCACATTGAAGAAGACCAGAAATTAACAATCTAGAGGTGGTATAGTGGATGCACTCTGACCTCAGGGACACACACTCCTTCTATTTTTATGCTCTGCCATACTTTGCGTGAGGCATTCATTCTCAATGTTGTCATTTTGTATTTCAGAAGATAGGTCCTCCTTCTTCCTCCCACCTTCCCACACACATTTTATGAACCCCTGGCATGAAGAAGGGTAAGGAAAAAATTAGCACATGACAAAATTATGTGCCAACGGATTCTGCACACTTTTAAAGGTCTTTCTTGAAATTTGTACTCTGAGATTTCTGCTGAAATCTCATTGACTGTAAATAGAAGAGAGGCTAGGAGACATAGTTTTAGTTAGGCTTATACCTGCTTTTAACAAAATCTAGGTTCTATTGGTAAGGGAAAAGGAAGGAAAAGAAAGAAAAAAAAGAAAAATAGACATTGGGTAGTATGATGGTTAACTTTATGTGTCAACTTGTCTAGGCTATGGTGCCTAATCATTAGGCCAAACACAAGTCTAAATGTTACTGTGAAGGTTTATTTTTTAGATGTGATTAACATTTACATCAGTAAATTGACTAAAGTAGATTACCCTCCATAATGTGGGTGGTTCTCATCCAATCAGTTGAAGACTTTAAGAGAAAAGACTGAGGTCCCCCGAAGAGGCAGAAATTCTGCCTTTGGACTGCCTTAGGACTCAAGACGGCAACATCAACTATTCTCTGGGTCTCCATCCTGCTAGCTTGCCCTGCAGATTTTGGACTTGCCAATTCCTATAATCACATGAATCAATTCCTTGAAATAAAACTCTCTTTATATCTATATATTCATCCTGCTGGTTCTTTCTGGAAAATACTGACTAATACAGATTTTAGCACTGATATTAATTCTAGAAAAACTGAATCATAAGAATGAGTTTTCTGCATTGGTTCTGGGGTTTCTGGACTCAGTTCTCTAATTTGATTAGATTTAAAGGCACTATTTCTAGTAGCAAAGAGAGCACTGATAATACATGGTGTGATGTGCTAATGAAGATATGCAAAATATCATTAGATATTCCTAATCAAATACTTATAAGAAGCAAGTTTTTGGGTGACCATGTATTTGATACCTTAGAACATTTTTGCCTAACTAATCAGTATGAGGAAATTGGCTGATTGCTCCTAATTTACCTAGAAAAAGTGAGGAAAGAAAAGGAGCCCAAGGATTTGAATTCCCAACTCAAGCACAACATAAATGACTCAAAAGTCATGGAAGGAGTAAGGCAGCAGAGCCCTCATGAATGGCATTAGTGCTCTTATAAAACAGGCTCTAGAGCTGCCTACTCTTTCCATCATGCAAGGATACAGTGAGAAGGTGCCATTGTATGAACCAGGAAGAAGGCCCTTACCAGACACCAAATCTGCTGGCACCTTTATCTTGGACTTCACAGTCTTCAGAACAGGAAGCAATACATTTCAATTTATAAGTTATTCAGTCTAAGGTATTTCATTATTGCAGCCCAAACAGATTAAGACAGTTATAAAGTGTGATCATGAGAAGGTATGCTTTACTCCAAAAAAATTTTTATAATTTATTCAATTTAGACAGACAAAAATATAGAGAATATGTGTTAGAATGGATATTAAGGGTGTGGGATATTGGTGGAAGGAACATAAAATTGGATCAGGCCAAATTTATTGACATGAGTCCACTAAGCAGAGATTCTGGATTTAATTTTGCAGCTTTATGGGGGGGTTGTGTTAGAATAGCCTCTAACAGTGTGTTTGGTTGGTTGACTGAAACATGAACCAAAAGGTAACCTACAGTAAATGAGTGGAAATGGCATAACTGCCTTTGTATACAGTAGAGGAAAGGATCCATAGTCTTAGGAGGATTGGAATGTAAGCTGCCCCTCAGGAACTGGGCCCACCAAGCCATAAAGTTGATTGTGCACAGCAGCACTTCATCATCAAACGCAGCTAATGTATATGGGATTGGGTTCAAGCAGGCCCCAAAAGCATACATAGGTTACATGAAGAAATGGCCCAAATGCTTAAGGTCCCCACTCCTGCTATACTGCCTTCTCTCTCCCAGACTCCACTGATGGCCTCATGGGGGAGTTAACTATAATCATTTGACACAGGAAGAGAAGACTAGAGCCTGGTTAACAGATGGTTCTTCATGATATTTTAGGCACCACCCGAAAGGGGACAGATAAAACACTAAAGTCCCTTTCTAGGACATCCCTGAAGGAGACAGATGAAGAAAAATCTTCCCAGTGGGCAGAAATTAGAGCAGTGTATCTGGTTGTTGATTTTGCTTGGAAGGAGAAATGGCTATATGTGTGATTGTATTTGGATTCATGGGCTGTAGCCAATGGTTTGGCCAGATGGTTAAGGACTTGAAAGGAACCCGATTAGAAAATTGATAACAAGGAGGTCTGGGGAAGAGGTATATAGATATAACTCTTTGAATAGGAGAAAAACATGAAGATATTTGTGTCCCATATGACTGCTCACCAAAGGGTGACCTCAGTTGAGGAGGATCTTAATAATCAAGTGGATAGGATGACCTGTTTTGTGGCAACTAATCAGCCTTTTTCCCTGGACAATGAGCTCATGCATGAATTGACCATGGTGGGAGACATGGTAGTTATGCATGGGCTCAGCAACATGGCCTTCTGCTCACCAAGGAAACCTGGATAAAGCCACTGCTAAGTGACCATTCTGCTAGCAGCAAAGATCAACACTGAGTTTCTGATTGTGGTGACATTCACGTTCCTTGGAATGATCAGCTGGCTATATGGTGGCAGGGTGATTACTTTTGTTCACTTCCATTATGGGAGGGTCAGCATTTTGTTCTTACTGGAATAGACAATTACTCTGGATACAGATTTTTCCTTCCCTTTAGGTAATGCTTCTGCTAAAATTACCACCTGTGACTTTCAAAATGCCTTATCCACCACCATGGTATTCCACACAGCTTTGCTTGTGATCAAGAAACTCACTTCTTAGCAAATACAGTGAATCAGTGTACCTGTGCTCTTTGAATTCACTGTTATAACCATGTTTTCCACTATGCTGAAGCAGCTGGCTTGATAGAATATGGAATAGCCTTTTGAAGCCTTGGGTACAGTGCCAACTAGGGGCTAATATCTTACTGGGCTGTTGCAAAGTTTTCCAGAAGGTTTTATGTATTTTAAATCAGTATCCAATATATAGTGCTCTTTCTCCCATAGCTAGAATTCATGGGTACAGGAATCAAGAAGTGTATATGAGAGTGGCACTACTCACAATTTTTTTCTTTTTTTTAAAAAAAGAATAGATTTAGGGGGTACAAGTTGAATTGCATTGCATATACATATTATATAGTGGTGAAATCTGAGCTTTTAGCATACCCATCACCTGAATAGGGTACACTGTACCCCATAGGTAATTTTTTATCTCTCATCCCCTCCTGCTCTCCCTCCTTTTGGGTCTTCAATGTCCATTATACCACTCTGTGTGTCCTTGTGTAGACATAGTTTAGTTCTTACTTTAAGTGAGAACATGCAGTATTTATTTTTCTGTTCCTACATTACTTCACTTAGGATAATGTCCTTAAATTCCATCCAAGTTGCTGAAAAAGACATTATTTCATTTTTTCATATTGCTGAGTAATGCTCCATGGTGTGTGTATGTGTGTGTGTGTATATATATATATATATGCGTACCATATTTTCTTTATCCATTCATCAGTTGGTGAGCATTTAGGTTGATTCCATATCTTTGCTGTGGTGAATTGTGCTGCAATAAACATATGAGTACAGGTATCTTTTTGATATAATGATTTCCTTTCCTTTGGGTATATATCCAAAAATGAGACTGTAGGATTAAATGGTAGATCTACTTTTCATTCTTTAAGAAATCTCCATACTGATCTCCATAGAGGTTGTACTAATTTACATTCCCACCAACAGTATATAGGTGTTCCCTTTCACTGCAATTGTGCCAACATCTATTGTTTTTTGACTTTTTAATAGTGGCCATTCTAATTGGAGTAAGATGGTATCTCACTATTGTTTTAATTTGCATTTCTTTGATAATTAGTGATTTTAAGCATTTTTTCATATGTTTATTGACCATTTGTATAATCTTTGCTTTAAAAATGCCTGTTCATGTCATTTGCTCACTTTTAAATGGGATTGATTCCTTTTTGCTTGATGAGCTGTTTGAGTTCCTTGTAGAATCTGGATATTAGTCCTTTGTTGGACACATAGCTTGTGAATATTTTCTCAGATTCTCTACATTGTCTCTGTACTCTTTTGATCATCTTTTGCCGTGCAGAAGCTTTTGGTTTAATTAAGTATCTTTTGTCTATTTTTGTTTTCATTGCATTTGCTTTTGGGATCTTCTAATTCTATCCATGGGGTCTTAGTTATAAATTCTTTGCCTAGCCAAATGTCCAGAAGAGTTTTTCCTAGGTTTTATTCTGAGATTTTTATTGTTTCAGGTCTTATATTTAAGTCTTGAATCCCTCTTGAGTTAACTTTTGTATATGGTGAGAGATAGGGATCCAGTTTCATTCTTCTGCATATGGCTATCCAGTTTTCCCAGTACCATTTATTGAATAGTGTGCCCCTTCCCTAGTGTATGTTTTTGTCTGCTTTGCCAGAGATCAGTTGGTTGTAGGTATATGGTTTTATTTCTGGATTCTCTGTTCTATTCAATTGATCTATGCATATACTTTTATACCAGTAATATATTGTTTTGGTTACTATAGCCTTCTCGTATAATTTGAAGTCAGGTACTGTGATGCTTCCAGTTTTGTTCTTTTTGCTTAGGATTTCTTTGGCTATTTTGCTCTTATTTTGTTCCTTATGAATTGTAGAATTGTTTTTTCTAATTCTGTGAAAAATGATGTTGGTATTTTGGTAGAAATTACATTGAATCTGTAGATTGCTTTTGGCAGCATGACCATTTTAACAGTTTCAATTCTGCCTATCCATGAGCATGGGATTGTCTTCCATTTATTTGTGCCACTCATTGTTACCCATAGTGACCTACTAGCAAAAATTTTGCTCCCTGTCCCATGACATTATGCTTGGCTGTTCTATAAGTCTTAGTTCCAATGCAAGGAATGCTTTCACCAAGAGACAGAGCAATGATTCCACTAAACTGAAAGTTAAAACTGCTACTTGGTCACTTTGGGCTCCATGTGCATCTTAACACACAAAAAGGATATTATTGTACTGAATGGGTGATTGATCCTGATTACAAAGGGGAAATTGGACTGCTACTTTCAATTGAGGTAAGAAAGAGTATGTCTGGAATAGCAGATCTCTTAAGACATCTCTTAGTCTTACCAGGCCCAGTGATTAAAGTTGATAGAAAACTACAACTAAATTCAAGTAGGACAAATAATGGCCTAAACTCTTCTGGAAGGAAAATTTGCTTCACCCTGCCAGAGAAAGAGCCACAGTCAGCTGAAGTGCCTACTAAGGGCAAAGAGAACGTGGAATGGATTGTGGGAAAATGTAGTTATAAACAGCAATGACAACGTGACCAACTACAGAAATGAGGACTATAATTGTCATCAGTATTTCTTTCTTATTGTTTCGTGTGTGTGTGTGTATGTGTATGGCAACTATTTTTTTTCTCTTTTATTTTCATATAACATAAGATGTATTAAGTTCATATCACAGTATTTAAGTTACAGCATATCAAGAAGAGTGAATACTACCTAAGGAATTTGCATATTTTTCTGAGGAAAGCATTAGTGCATTTTCAGTTGTACTCAGAATAGTTGTATCACATTAAATGAAAATATGACTTTGTTTTTGTCTTTATTTTGTGAATAAGTATGGTTTAAGGAGATGTGTATGATGGCCAAGTTGACTAGAGTTAGACTCTGATGGTTAATTTTATGTGTTAACTTGGGTAGGCTGTGGTGCCCAGTCATCTGGTCAAACACAAATCTAGATGTTGCTGTAAAGGTATTTTTAAGATGTGGTTGACATTTAAATCAGTAGACTTTGAGTAATGCAGATTATCCTCCATAATAACTGATTAGACCTCATCTAATCAATTGAAGTCCTTAAGAGTAAAGACCAAGGTCTCCTAAAGAGGAGGAAATTCTACCTCTGGACTGCCTTAGGAGTCAAGACTGCAGCATTAATTCTTCCTTGGGTCTCCATGCTGCTGGCCTCCTCTTAAGATTTTGGACTTGCCAGTTTCCATGATCATGTGAGCCAATTCTGCCTATATATATACATCCTATTGGTTTCATTTTCTTTGAAAAATCCTAAGTAATACAACTAGCAATGTCTTCCAGAGTAAAGAATTTAAAATTTTACTTTAAACATTCCAGCAGTGTTTGGATTTTTTTTTATTGTTATAATTTTATATTATTCATTTTCAACTGCAATGCACTTAAAATTAAAGATAATATTATCATTTTTACAGATGAAGAAATTAAGACTTGAGTGGCTAAGTGAATTTCTTAAGATGATATAAACTTTTTTATTTTTTAAAAATTTTATTTATCTTTTATTTCAGAATATTACAGGGGTAGAAACATTTTGGTTACATGAATTGCTTTGGTACAGTTTGAGTCAAAGTTGTAAGTGTGTCCATCACACCCAGATAGTGTGCAAAGATTATATAAACATTAAATGTCCTGTTCAGGTTTGAAGTTTATGTTCCAGAGCTAAAAATATCACAGTGTTTTTCCAAGAGGCAATATTCACTTACACCTATTAGCTTTGACTTGTGTAAGATTATTGCTTATTTATAATATGGCTATAATAATTTTATCTAGATCAAAGGATATTTTGAAATTTGATTTAAATATGTATGCCAAGCATTTTGTATAGTGTCACATTTACTGTAATGATTGTACCATATATTTAATTATTTATTACAATATATGATTATACCATTAATCATATCATTGTACATGTTTAGTAACTGATATTAATACTTCTTATTAAAATATACAATGAAATTCATGGTTTGAAAACCTTCTGCTTTTTTAAGGGAGACTTTTAAGTGATTAGGATTAATTGAGTCATCTTTTACAATAAAGTCTAGTTCCATTTATTCAAGTATTCTTTCATTTCTCCAACTATTGTTACAATTTTATGTGTGTGCTTGTGCGCACATTTTAGCAGAGCATAGTGCTTTAGAGTACACATGTATGGTAGAATTAGACAAGCTGTGCTCCAAACCCAGCTTTGCCATTTGCTAGCTGTGTGACATTGTTCCTTTATTTTTGTGGTTTTATTTTTTCTTCCTATAATATGAGAGGTGAAAATAATAGTGCCTTCTATAGTTATTGTGAAGATTAAAAGAGTTAGCATATGTAAAGTACTTGAAAGAATCTCTGGCACATAATAAGTACCTAATAAGTACCATATAAGTACTACCTATTATTATATGTGTGTGTGCTATATGTACTTCATGTTTCATGTGAAATTTATTCCTAAGTGTTTTATATAATGTTATTACAAATAAGATCATTGTTTTCCTATTCTTAGAAATAAGATAAAATAAATAAAATAAAGTAAGAAGAACTATTGTAAAACCTAATGATGTTATATTTGCTGATATGGCAAGATATTGTCTGGGCACCCTGGGTTTAGGGTGAATCAGGTGGAAAGAATCAGTGAAGGCTGTGTGCCAAGTATGAATTCATGCTCCAAAATGGTCTAAGAATGCTTTTTTTTTTAACACTCCAGTATTAATATTTAGAAAGCACTTAGGAAGAGTTTTCATTGGTAACTTCTCAAAAAGACTACCTTGGAAAATGACTGGTATTTAGCAGACATCCTTTATTGTGTCAAAGTCTTGTTATAATCTTTTTAGCTTCAGTATTAGGAAAAAAACATTCAAAGTATGTACTTGTGTGGTATTCCCAAAAGCAATAACAAGAGGATTAAATACAGTTTTCTGGAGTCAGTCACAGCCATAAATTTGCTATTGAACATATGTTGGAACAGCCTCTAAGGTTTCAGAGATTAAAGAATGAGCTAACAATTCTTTTTCTTTTACTCCAAAGTTTCTTCTCTTCAAGATCCAAAAACATTTGGAGAATGCTAAAAATTGTAGATTCAGATTCGGTAGCCTTCAATATCATGGAAATTTTAGCTGCTGAAATTCAATTCATACACTGTCACATATATGGAATAATATCAGAGTTTCAGAAGATGGCAGAGTAATGCTAAAACAATTTCATAATTTCTGATAGACCTTTCCACTTAAACGTTTTGCTAGTTGGTAATTTGATTACCAGTTTTCAGAACAAAATATAACTCCTTCTGTATATCTGAATTCTAACATTGCATGGCCATTTTTACTGGAAGTATTGAACCTATTAGCAGCATTTGATAAAGCTGATTACTCTTCCTCTCTTTAATTATCTTTGTCGATTTTATTTCCAAAACTCTACACTGAATTGACTTTCTTTCTAACTTAGTGTTTGCTCATTCTCAGTCATCTTTGTTGGTTCCTTCTCTTTTACTTGACCCATTACCATTGGCATGGCCCAAAGCTTAGATTTTGGACTTCTTTTTATCAGCTACAGGCCCATGGAGATCTCATCCAGTCTCCTAACTTTAAATACTATTTATGTTCTGATGACTCTCCAATTTTTTAATTCTGTTGGCCAGATTCTGCTCTCAAACTGTAGACTCATATATCCAATTGCCTACTTAGCATCTCCATTTGGCTGTCTAATAGACATGCACAATGCAGCATGTTTAAAACTTTTAAAATTTCATATATTCTGTCACATCTACTCCCTTACTTCCCTCCTGCCCCTCCCAAATATGCTTTACTTTCATTCTAATAGTTGTTCAAGATCAAACCCTTGGAGCAATATTTACCTCCTTTCTTTCTCTTACATCCTATATCCAATCTGTCAGGTAAGGATGATGGCTCTAACTGCAAAACGTATCCTCCACTGTTACTCCCATTGTCTGAACCACCATCATCTCTTACTGGGATCCTGAGTTATCTTTCCGACATTTGAGTCAGAAGATGCCATATCTTCATTTCACTCAGATTAGAAGCCTGAATCCAGAAAATGGCCATCATGGTCTCTCACGTTCTGCCTTCTGCCTGCAACCCCCACCCCAACTCTTGCTACCATTTACACTTTTTCAGTCAGTCAGCTTTAGTACACTGGCTTCCTTGATCTTGTGTGAGCATACCAAGCATGTTCCTGTTTTAAGATTTTTGCTCTTTCTATTCTGGAATGCTCTTCATCCACGTATTGATTTGGCTAAACTCACCTCCTTGGCCAAATCTCACTACTTCAGTGAGGCTTACCTTGATCACCATAATTAATACAAAATTCTGCCTGCCCCATCCAACCTTCCCTCCTGCCTCCCACCCCCAACCTAGACCTTCTGACCTCATTTACCATCTTTATTTTCATTTTTTCCATAAAACTACTCACTATTAATGCCTTTCCCAACTAGAATATAAGCTCCTTAGGAATCTTTGGTTTTGTTCACTGATACATCTAAGGACCTAGAATGGTGCTTGGCACTTAGTAGACATTTGAATCAATTTTTGAATAAAAGAAAAAATAAAGGACTACAAGAGAACCAGAAAGCCTGTACGTTCTGGCCAAAATCTGCAGGCAAGAAAAACTGAATAGGCGAGTGGTTTTAAAGGCATAGTTTGAAAAAAAAAGATGTTTTTTTCTTTGCAATTGATCAAGTCCAGTTTATTATTGTTTACAAATTTAACATTTTTATGCAAAAGCACCTAAAATTTTCAGATTTTATTTATCATAGAGAATAAAATTATATATATATTTTTTTTATTTATTTATTTTTGACTGCATTCTATTCTGTTGTCACAGCATGCAGGTTGTCCTGAATCAAAATTTGTTCTGCTATTTGAATATACATATATATTTTTTTATTTCAGCATATTATGGGGGTACAAATATTATGGTTACATATATTGCCCATGCGCCCCCTCCCCCCTCGAGACAGAGCCTCAAACATGACCATCCGCCAAACATTGCACATCTCACTCATTATGTTTGTATATACCCATC
>VBSM01000272.1:75579663-75612650 GCA_008086735.1 Cheirogaleus medius
TGTGATTGCCTTTGGGGTCTTCTTCATAAATTCTTTGCCTAGGCCAATGTTTTTATATTAAAGGAAAGAAGAAACAATAACTGACATAGGGAAACAATAGGACAACATAGAACTAATGCATAAATTGCTATGATCTGAGGAATGAGCAAAACTCCAATGCTAAGAGGACTTCAAAGATAACAACTTCAAAGAACCTGAGTTTTAAAACTGGGTATAATGTCTGGCGTGATCTGGCAGATTTTGAAAGGATAACATTCTGTCCGAGTTATGATAAGACTTCATAAAGATTTATGTGTTTCTTGAAGCTTATGATTTGTATATTTCCTTCATCTTTCCCTTCATTTGTTGTTATAAATCCCAGCTGTTATTGTGTGCTATATATTTTCCTGCTAGAGACTGTTTAGATGCCTTCAATCCATGAAATGTGTTCAGATCTTGAAAAATTAATTACAGGAAGGGGTTCTTCAAAAAATAGAAAAAAATAATCCAGTCATAGCATGTATCATTAGTGTCATTGAGCATAGAGAAAGCATAGTTCAGTGTTAAAAATAGCTTTATGACTGAGTTGTATTCTTAGCATAATATGTTTATCTGACTGATGTGGACCTAGGAATTACTGAACATTCAGCATTAAATCTCTTGAGACTGAAAGGGGAAAAACCCAAACAGGAGAACATTGACAAAAATAATATAAAATGTTAAAATTGCTTGCATTATTTCTTTGAGAATTTGATATAATGTGTGTGTCATGAGTAATGCCTTTAAAGACACCTTCTGGGTTAACCTAAAGAAAATTGCTTAACTAAATTTCTTGAATGATTAAATATTTTTGGCTCATGTTAAAATATCTACTTTTGATGGAAATAAATGGGTTTAATTTTTTCTTCTTACTTATAATGAAAGCCAATAAAAATTGGCTTTAACCCATTAGGAAACATTATGAAGCAATATTAAGCATTTACCACAACTGCTAATTTTTGACAAGTTGTACTTGGATTGAGAACATCAGTGTAGAGAGTAGGGGAAGGTGCCAGTGTCCCACTTCAGGAAGTTCCTGACCTGGATTATTTTATACTCATAGTATCACTATGAAATAATGGTAACAAAGTTGCCATAGATTGTTTTCTTTAAAAAAGTTAGGAGCTTTGAAAAAAACCATTTTAAAAAGTGAAATGATTATCACTTATGGGAAATTGTCCTTTCTTACTTACAAAAACAAAATTATCGTATCATGCTCATGGATCAGCAGAATCAACAATGTTAAAATGTCCATGCTACCCAGAGTGATTTACAGATTCAATGAAATCCACATCAAAATACCAACATAATTTTTCACAGATCGAGAAAAAATAATTCTATGCTGTGTTTGGAACCAGAAAAGAGCTTGAATAGCCAAAGTAACCTTAAGCAAAAGGAACAAATCTGGAGGTATCACTTTACCAGCCTTTAAACTATACTACAAGGCTATAGTAACCAAAACAGCAAAATATTGGCACAAAACAGAGACATAGACCAATGGAACAGAAGGGAGAACCCAGATATAAAACCATCCACATATTGCCATTTGATCTTTGACAAAGTAGATAGCAATATACACTTGGGGAAAGAATCTCTATTCAATAAATGGTGCTGGGAAAACTTAACAGCCCCATGTAGAAGATTGAAACAGGATCCATATCTCTCACCACTCACAAAAATTAATTCAAGATGAGTCACAGACTTAAATCTAAGACGTGAAACCACAAGAATTCTAGAAGAAAATGTTGGAAAAACTCTTCTAGATATCAGCCTAGGCAAAGAATTTATGAAGACCCCAAGGGCAATCAAAGTAACAACAAAAATAAATAACTAGAACTTGATTAAATTTAAAAGCTTCTGCACAGCCAAGGAAACAATCAACAGAGCAAATAGACAACCTACAGAATGGGAGAAAATATTCTCATGCTATACATTTGATAAAGGGCTAATAACCAGAATCTACAAAGAACTCAAGCAAATCAGCAAGAAGAAATCAAACATCCCCATTAAAAAATGGGCAAAAACCATGAATATAAGCTTTTCAAAAGAAGATAGACTAATGTCCTGTAAACATATGAAAAAATGCTCAATGTCACTGATCATCAGAGAAATGCAAATCAAAACTGCAATGAGACATCACCTAACCCGAGTGGCTTTTATAAAAAAGTACCCAAATAATAGATACTGGTGTGGATGTGGAGAGATAACAACACTTATACACTGTTGGTAGGACTGCAAACTAGTATAACCTCTATGGAAAATAGTATGGAGATTCCTCAAAGAACTAAAAGTAGATCTACCATTTGATCCAGCAATCCCACTACTCGGTATTTACCCAATGGAAAAAAAATCATTTTATCAAAAAGACACCTGCACTAGAATGTTCATTGCAGCACAATTCACAATCACAAAGATGTGGAATCAACCCAAGTGACAATCAATTCATGAGTGGATTAATAAAATGTGGTATATGTATAACATGGAGTACTTACTACTCAGCCATAAAAAAATGAATTAATATCTTTTGCAAAAATCTGGATGGAACTAGAAACCATGCTCCTAAGTGAAATATCTAGAGAATGGAAAAACAAACACTCACTATTAAATTGGAACTAATCAATTTACTTTCATCATGTACATAGATGGAAGTAAAATTCAATGGAAATCATGCAGGTGGGAGGGGGAGGAGGGGATGGGTGAAATCATACCTAATGAGTACAATGTACACTACCTTGGGTGATGGGCACACTTATAACTTTAAATCACGCAATACAAAAGCAATCCATGCAACCAAAACATTTGTACCCCCATAATATTCTGAAAAAAATGTATTACTTAAAACAAAACCCAAAATTATCATAAAAGTTTCTGTTTTAACCAGTTTTAATTCCTTTGTAATTTTAATTATGCATCAATTAAATTATAATATATATATGTAGTCCACTTTAAATCACCATCCAAAATGTTCAGCCTTTAATAAAATATCTAAATATGCCAAAGTAGAAAAAAATTTTAACTGCTTTACGAACAATATGAAATTATATATGATGTATTGAACATATGGGAAGAAAGTTAAATTTTCATCTTATTATTTAAACCTTGTATTATTTCTGTTTTTCTAATATGTAATATTAGTAATATCACAGTTACAAAGTACTTTCAGTGTGAAAGAATTAAGACTACAGTGTGCTGTCTGAAGTGATTTATGATCTTCCAATGCTTATAGTAATGTCAAGTTTCAGCTTTGGATCACACTATTATAACGTGTCAAACAATTTTAAAAATACTTCAACAGTTGACTACACCTGTTTCCACTTTGCAAATCCTTTCAAGTTCATGGCACTTTGATTGAAAGGGAAATATTTAACTTGTGTCTTTCTTTTTCAATCTAAAACTTGAAAATGTTTTTCTTATTGTAGTATTCTGTAGGATATATTAACATTAGTTGAAAAATAAATTGTGAAAATTAGCAATTTTATTTTATTTGATCATTTGCAAAATGATTTTTCAAAGTTAAATTTGGGTTATTTCCAAGGAAGTAAATAGGCTGAAATGTGGTAAAATTCTACTAAATTATATTACCATATTCTAATGAATCAAGTCTTTTAACACTTAATCAAAATATTTGGGGTTTGCATATCTAAATTTGATAAATATGTATATATACATACCCATTCTATATTTAAATATTTAACAGCATATAATGGTTAGACCAAAAGTAAGACACATTTATCATGTAGTTATCATTTGGCATTTTGGCCAGCCTACTTATTTTCGGTAGCTTTAAGCAGAATGAAAGTCATCTTGAGATTTTCATATGGTCTAATTGTCATTGGAGGTCACCATTTATCTGTTTACTCATCTCAAATGGTCTGCAATTTTGGAGACAAAATAAAGCCATCTTACTATTGTTTCTCTCACTTTTAGTATATACATTTGGTTAACTCTATGTTAATAAGGATTCAGGGAAATACAGTTAAACTGTGAAAATAATAATGACAGTATAAATTTTCCTATGAAGAGACTGTGAAGCCTTTTGCAGATTAAAAAAAATTTTATGGGTGCTACAGGTAAATTTGATAATCTTTACTTAGTAGAAGCCCAGTTTTATCCTTATCAGTTAGATTTTATGGATCTTGATTCTCTCAGCTGTCAGACACGCTCTAGTTTTGTGATGCACTTTGAGAAATTATCTTTTCAATCCATTATAGAATTTCAGTAAATGGTTTAACAGTGCCTTAATCCAAATAAGTTACAAAATAAATATGAAAACATCAGGTTTTATAGCCAAGAAATCCCCTTTGACAGAAATATTATTGTAAAGATAAGAGTTGGATGAGAAATTTCAAAATATATTATTAAAATGCTTGAGAAAGATTTCTAAGAATGTAATCTAATGTGTTATTTAGCTGACTTCTTAAAACTATGAAATGCTTTTGAAAAAATTAAGACATTTATGTCTTCAATAAGCTCATTTTAAAAATACATGGTTGAGGATAATAATCATGAGTTTTACTGGAAAGAGTATCATCTTAAGGGAAACTTCAGTATTCCTATGATGGATCACTGAGATACCAACAGTAACTTCTGTGATAGGACTTGTTGGCCTATGTTTATTGTCATTGAGAGGTTAGGCTTTGAATGAAATCTGCAAGTACAAGCTGTAGTTGCTTATGCTTTATAGAGCCACATAGTGAATGAAATAGAGAGATGTAAAATTATATTTTCTTATTTATGAAAAATGAGTCAGCCTTTAAAACTCTGGAGTATTTTTCAAAGAGAGTGAGACCTGCAAACTCTATAACGTGGGTCTGATGAGAAGTCAACAGTGGTTCCCAGGAAGAAGAAAAGATATACAATGTTCCCAGTAATGGCAGCCTTTCCTCTACCCATCAGTTAGGGTTGAAGATTATCTTTGGGAGACAACTATTAATAACATACTTCCAGGTATATAATAGGCTTTTGAACAATGGTACCCTAAAAAATAGATAAATTATCTCAGGCATCTTATGATGTTCAGTTCAATTTATAATCATATTATTACAGCTACATATTTTGCATTATCCTCATTTTCCTTGGCAGTATCAGCATTGTACTCAATCACTTTTTCTCTTTAAGTTCTTGACGCCACTATAGTAACTTCAAAAGGCATGTAGATAATCCAGAGTAATGTTTATTTAAAACATTCAGCAAATAGTTTCACCTTTTGGTTTTTGTTTTCCCTTTTGATTATCTTGGATTGGAGTGGTTTCTTCACTTTCCAGAATGACATATTCCACAAAGCATTTCGTTGTAATCAACCTCTTAGTGATATAGAAAATATCCAGACATACATTCTAATTTATTACAATATTCAGCAAGGGAATATATTGAAGATTAGAAGTTTAAAATGAAAAAAAATCTCAGTATCAAATTCATAGTCAAGGTAGGGAAACTTAAAAATACTTACTTACTGATATGACAGGGAAATGGGCTCTGGGATAAAGAGATGAGATCAATTTTTTTCTCCTAGGATGAGCTGACTATTTTATTATTTCTTTTGCTCAGGAATACCCAAGAAAAGAATTTATAATAAGAGCTACTTTAACCATACTTTATTATCTTTCAAAAATGTCTTATTTTAAATCAACCCAGAGCACACTATTCATTCCATAACTCTCTACTTTGATTATGGCTTCTATATTGATTTTCATGTCATATTGTTATACTTACAGAATGATTAATTAAATACTCATTTAGGCTTAAATACCATAATTTGTCAGTTCTTTATTTATAATGAACACAAACAGAGCAAGTAAATTACAGAAAAAATTAAGAAAATAAAAACTCTTTTAATAAATCATTTATAGCATGGAATTGAGCATACGGTATAATATGAGTATGGTACAGGCTATGCTCTTATGTATATTTAAATTAATTCTTTTCTTAACTGCACTTTTGTAAGCCTGGTTTGATGAACTATATGGGGTAAGTATACAATACAGTCATATGTTTTAAAAATATGTTATAATTATTCAATTTTTTCACTGATTCCAAATGACCTTTCTGTAAAAACTCTAAATTAGGGTGTTTTTTTTTTTTTTTAACTTTCCTTGTAAGGATATTTTTTGAAAATAAAACAGAGTACTCTAATTTGGCCACCTTGTTATCCATTACTCAGAATATCAAGACATCTTATTTCACTTTATATTCTTTATGTCATTTGTAATTATAGCTTAATATGACCACTGTGACTATATACTATTTATTTCTTCACATGTTTTCCCCTTTGTCTCATTTTTCTTTGTTTAAGCTTTCACATTCACAATTTTTCTGACTTTGTCTTTTGGAGCCCTTCTTCCTATTTTGTCATTCTCTTCTTTTTCTTAACTTTATGATCTTTTTTTGTTTGTTTAGTTGAGACAGAGTCTTGCTCTGTCACCTGGGCTAGTGTGCAGTGGCATCATATGATATCTTTTAAGTGTTACTTCTTTGACTTTGTTGAACTGCATTAAATTATGCTTGAAATCATTAATTTTGTAATATGCCAGTAGGCCTAGGAGTGGCTTTCTATTGTGGCTAACATGTTAAAAACAAAGGATTAGTTTGCTAGGAATGCCATAACGAAGACTGTGTGGCTTAAACAACAGACATTTATTTTCTCATAGTCCAAGATGAAGTTGTCGGCAGGATTGTTTCTTTGGAAGCCTCTCTCCTTAGCTTGTAGATGACTGTTTTTCTTTGGTGTCTTTTCATGGCCTTCCCTCTAGGTGTCTGTGTCCTAATCCCCTCTTTTCGTAAGGACACCAGTCATACTGGATTAGGGTTCATGCATATGACCTCATTTTTCCTTAATCACATCTTTAAAGGTCCTATTTCCAAATACAGTCACATTTGAGGTACTGGGGGTTAAGACTTCAACATAAGAATTTGGGGGAGGGACACAATTCAGCCTAGAACAATGACATAGCAGACAGCTTGTTTTTGTACAATATTTGTTCTTTTTTCTGAATAACCTCTGATAGAAACCCAGTGTCCTCATGAGTTTGTCCTCTGGCTGTCCAGAGGATAACCCTTGACCATCCCAATTATGTAAGTCATTTCAGTCATATTTATTAATGCTATGATTAGACCTCAATTATGTAAGTCATTTCAGAATATATATTAATACTATATTTAGAACTTTACCCAAACTGCATACACTTTCTTCAAAAACTACTCATGCTGTTATATGTTTCTCGTGTTCCTAATCTATGGTGGAAAGCTAAAAAACAAAATCTAATCTCACCAAATGAAATAATGAAGGCTAAAATGATAAACTGCTACACATTCTGTTTGATGTATTTCCATTCATAAAGGATCATCTGAAAATGTAAGATATAATGCAACAATGGCAGATGTTTCTGCTGCAGAGTAAAGCTAATGAGGACATACTTGGGATTACATTAGTTTTGGAAACCTTGAAGTTATATCAAATGGGTGATTTTTTATTCTTTATCTCTGTGTCATTGTATATAGAATCATTAAAGATAATCTTCATTATTTATAATAAAATATCTTGTTTGCTGGTTGTTTCAGAATTTTTATTTGTAAAAATCATGAATTTTTTCATTTAAATTTCAGGGAGCCTACATTGTAGAATTACAATAATCAGGTAATCAATCATTAACCATATGACATTTATCTTAGAGCTAAATCAAATAAAATCAGCCTTGACTAAGCACCTACTGTGTGCAAAATAATATGCTTGTATCATGTGGGTTTAAATGATTATTCTAGTTCAATAAGCAACTTTTCATAGTGTGCACCAGAGTCACAAGTTTTCTATCAAACCCCTTTGGACTGTATTTTCTAAACTAATGAATACATGAAATGGAAAACACATGGCTTTCCAGGTATGAGAGTCAATATGGAAGAGGCATTTTTGAGGCCAAAATGTTGAAATATTTGGAATATTTTAATACTTGATGAAAATTACTTAAAATCTGGTACATATGGTAAGCATCATACCTACCTAAGTATTTTTCCTTTCTACCCTTGCCCTTTGTAATTTTCAAAATGTGTGGGGTTAAGGTGAGAATTGCATAAGCATCTGGACCCTGTTCTCCCTTTAGATGGAACAAAAGGTGTGAAATAGAAGACACTTCTGTGTGCTAGTGTGTTTACAAATCACTTTGGGTTTCCCCCATGACTCAGGCACAAAGTGATTGAAGGGTGATGATGTTTACAAATTAGTGTTTCCTTTTCTGTGAAGTTTCAGGCTTGAGGAGGCATCAGTATCTTCAGGAAGACAGTCCAACAGCTTCTGCCTTGCTGATGAGCTATAGGACTCAGAGACAGATAGATATAAAAGGAAGTAAGAACAAGGGCAGATGGCCAGAGTAGATGAATGAATGCTGACCCACCCTTCAAGGCACCACCCCCAGAACCAGAGAGTGGCAGGTTCTTATAACTCCTCCTTTGAACCAAACACATCACATCAGATTGTTTTCAATGACAAGTGTCTCTAAATAGGATGCTCTCACTTTAGCCAAAAGCTGATTTGTGTTCTTAAAACTGAAGTAGCATCTGCTGAAAGTTGTAATTGCTGTTTTGAAGCTGGAAAATACAGTGTGTATTAAAGTAACTTTCTTGATTTTCTTCACAATGAGATTATTAAGATCCCACTTAGGCAAATTGTTCACATCCTACCTAGACAAATCAGTTATGTCACAATAAAAGAGCAAAACAACAGAAAATAAAAAAAACATGTAGAAAAATTCCATCTCCAGGTATCACATGCATTTCTAAGTCTACCAGTAGTTGAATTTTTTTTAAAAGATTATACCTAACTTTTCTTAATTTAAAAATGTCAATGAAAGTTATTTTACAGTATCCTATTGCTTATAACTATCACTTAATTCTCTATGTAAAGTGGCTGATGAGTTATTTTATTGATTTTCTAATTTTCTATGTTAATATCTCATGTTAATGACTTTAATAATATAATAAAAATGATTGCTTAAAAATGATGCTGGTATTTTAACATTGTAGGCATACTTTAAAAATCCTGTAAAATATTTGCCTGTGCCAATGTCTATACTGTACAAGGTATTATAATAATTGAATACAATAATTCAGATAGTTTATACATCATGATATCACTGGGATATAACATCAAACTTGCACATTATGTTCCCAGATTTATATAATTTCATTTAGCCAGGCACATTGATTATAAATTTTGTATTTCAATTTGCCCTGGGTATGAAATGTTCTTATATATTATTTTTAAAACCCCCAAATAATGATCTTGTTGGGAAGCATTGTATTATCTATTCTCAAAACAGTAGACAGGAACCTAGCTGTCTATTTTTTAATCCCTTCCCCTTTGGGACTGTAAAGCTATAACACAGTTGTCTCAGCTGCTACTTGGCATTCAAACAAGATCTTTGAGCTGCCAGACATATTTTAAAATCCCACTCTCTCCTCCTTTCCCAAGTAGTTTACAGTTACAGTGTGGCACCCATAAGCTGTGTCTCTCAGGGGATCTCAAGGAAACATCCAACTGACAGCAGCAAGAACAGTCAGTCCTTGAGTAAGTTTGAGTTTCTCTATGAAGACTGTATTACACTTGCAAGCCGACATGCATCCAGCCATCTAGCTCAGTGGACTTCTCAAAGACCAATTTATATTCCAAATTTGCTCCTCTAAGGCATTCCTCCAGGGCAGAAATGTTCCAAAATCAACAATCCGGGAATTGTAAAGCCTCACAAAGTTTGTAGCAATATGTATGGCAATAAATTAAGGTTTTTTCCCTCAATATAAATGATGAAATATCCACTTCAGTACTTTAAATGCTTTGCCAAGGCTTCAAATTGCCAGTGTTAGCTTTACATTGACAGTGGTTTCCACATATATAAATAGTGATGGTTTTTTTTTCATTTAATCAAACTCTGTGAGTGTGTTTGTGTTTGTGTGTGTGTGTGTGTGTGTGTGTATATCAGTAAATACAAATGTCTGAGACAGGAAAACAAATTTTAAAATCTGCTATGTTGTGTTGAACGGTAAAATGACAAGCAACTTGTCTTTGAGATCTATATTAACAGACATTTTGTGAGAAGGCAAAGTTAATGTGCCCCTGGAGCTGCTATTTAAATGACTTTAGCTTTATGGTCTTTTAATGTGGGACCCTTCAGCCTGGAAATGAGGTGGATTTTCCATCCTCTGACTCAAATCTGCTCTGCAGGGTAGCTTCCCCACTATCCTCTGAGCAGCTGTTAGTAGCAGGAGAAACAGTGTACTGCAATAAAATTGATTGCTTCAACCACACTGTTCTACAGCCCTCAGACAGTTCTACTTTTTGTTGGGTCTCTTAACACCTGCTCCCCAAAGCACCAGATCTTATCTCCAATTGGTCTAAATGCAAATTCCAAAAAGAGAATTGCTGGTCAGAAAACCCATAAGGTGGTTCTGTGAGCATTGTGAGGAATTGAGTGCCTGTTATTGCTGAGGTCTTTGTGAAGATAACAAGAAAGGTCTGCCAAGGCAGGGGTTTTATTGTGATTAAGATCTTAGTTCTAAATCAAGACATGGCAACCTGTATTCCTAAATCATTCCTGTGTAGACACTGGGGAGAAGGACAGAGTGCATTAAGTGAATTTCCAGCAATATTGAGCCTTACAAATTCCCCTGTTCTTCCTGGAAGCCTCACATGTGGATAAGTAACACCTATTTGATATTTCCTTTTGGATTCCTGAGGATCAGTTGTCAGCCCTTTGAAAGGTCCACTCTCAGTATAAGACAGGAGCTGGTATTGTCATGACTGGGTAACACAAGGGAAGCAGTTCAGCCTTAGGTGTCAAGGGTGATTTGTGTGATGGCAAAATGGTTAATCTTAATTTTTAAATGCCACAGTATTTCATTTTAGCAATTTTTAACTGTCACTGGGTCTTTTAAACTTAGGTTTCTGGTTGTACCCTATTCTAATTTAATAGTGAAAATAATATTCAAATCAATTTCCGAGAAAGTTTTCCTAATGAAATGTTCTGAATTATAAATTCTGTCATAATGCCGTCCGTGTGTTGCTTTGTGATGCTTGAAGACATGAAAGTGATTTGCACATACATTTTTATTTTTTTTTGCGTGACTCACAACTTAGACTATTGTAAAATTTAGAAAGCTAACTAAATATAGTCATCATATGTGACTTTTAAAATATTTTACTAATAACTTAGTTATTTGAAACAACTTATCCCTTCCCATGACCTTTTGGTAAAATGTAGTTTTCAATTAAAAAAAATCCCCCAAATTTTGAGTTGAAACAATTTGTCCTGTAGAAAAAATTCATGAAATACACCGTAGTTGGCCAAACCAAATAACAGCAATGAAATAATTAATGGGAGAAATGTGTATCCATTTTAGAATAGAAACACGGAGTTTATTTTTCCTCTAAGAGCTATCTGCCCTAACACATTATAACACTTTGCCACTCTGGAAAAAACAAAAGAACATATGAGGGGTTAAATGGAAAAAACATATAGAAACTGGATTTGACTAGGGCTGTTAACATTATTCTTAGGGTATTCAGTTTGGGAGTTCCTTACACATAACACTGGGATTTCTGAGAACACAATTTGACCACTGACAGAATGATTTCACTCCCAAGACTGTCCACTTGAAGCCATTATGTCCCTCACAGTTTTTACTTAATAGTTAACTCAGCAGGTTTGTTCCAGATAATTTGCCATTACCTTTTACTGAAATATTTGTATTAAAATGTGAATATGCTGATTTACTCAAATATAGATTTTTAAAACACAGGTCATTCTTTATATGACCTGTGTTTTTTATGATATTAATTTAATATCATATAAATGATATTTTTAATATGATATTAAAATTATTTTTAATATGATATTAAAATTATTTATGTAAGAAGCCCATAGGTACATAAAAATCCATGATTAGGTCAGAACAAGAATATTCAGAGGTATAGAAAGAAAAAAATACCTCATTTGTCAATAAAAAGTTAGTTTTCTGATTTCTGGAAATGGACATCTCTGTTGAAGAATCTCCTCATTGAAAAATCATAAAATGGAATACGAAAACTTGACTAATTTAAGTCTATCTAAACAAAAATGTATTAAATCTATGATTTCTATATCCCAATCTCAATTAGCAAAGAGTAGAGTGGATCGAAGTAAAGATGTTGGTAAACTGAAATGGGCCAGGAGAGTTGGGTTTGTTAGAAGAGAGGAGTTCTGTGTTTCCCCAGAATGTTTCCATGATTTATCACATGCTGAACCATGTCTACTTCTGCACATCAAGCATGTGATCTCTTCGTCACGGACTGTAAGGGAAACTATTTGTAATAGTTATCTATCACTACATAACAAATTTATCCCAAAAGATAGGGAGTCTTGAACAAGCAGCATTAATTCTCTCCCAGTTTCTACGAGTCAAAACTTCGAAGGCAGCTTGGCTGGATGGTTCTGGCTGAGTGAGGGTCAAGTGCACTTCTTGGCTGGGGCTGCTGTCCTCTGAAAACTTGACTGGGACTAAAGGATCTACTTCCAGGATAGCTCAATTGCATGGTTGTCAGCAGAAGGCTTCAACTCCTTGATGATTTTTGAAAAGAGGCCTCAGTTCCTGGCCACCTGCACCTCTAGATAGAGTTACTTGAATCTTCCCGTGACATGGCATCTACCTTCCACAAAATCAAGTGATCCAAGGCAGAGTAAAGAGACAGTTGCAAGGCCTCTCACAGCCTAATCTTAAAAGTCACACACCTTCCCTTCTATATAACCTATTTGATAGAAGTAAGCCCCTATATCCAGCCCACATTCAAGGGGAGGGAAATTAAATTCCACCTCTTGAAGGGAGGTAGATCAAAGAATTTGTAGAGGTATTTCAAAAGCACCACTCTCTTTTCATGTCATTTTAATTTCCAAAAAACTTTTGTATGATACTCTGCTCTATCTTGATGTATTTTTAAACACCCTTGTCTTTAGTCATTGTTCTAAAGCTCAGACACATTGATACCCTCAAATGAGCTGAGAAAGCACAATTTCACAATGACAGCTCTCTTATCTAAGGAAACAAAATCCCTAATTAAAATATTAAAATGTGAAAGAAAGTTGAAATTTAAAAACATATCAAGTAACATATCTGATTATTGGATGGACAGAATATATAAACCATGGAATGTTGATTGTGAGCCCTCAGAAAAATGACAGCCTTCTGTAAAAATCAGTTGGGAATGTGTATTTTCTATAGACCACAGAAACAAAATTATATTTTAATATTTTTAAGTATTTGGTTTGATAAACTGTATTTAATTTAATGAATCAATTTATTTTTAAAACTAGAACCCTCAGACTTCGTCCTCTCCCTCTTACTCTCCCAAAGGAAGAGAACAGCCATTGATGGTAAATGTCAGTTGCAAAGAAGCAACACCAAGGGCTGGCTTCATGTTCAGGAGAGAACCCTGTGCTGCCTGCTCTTCCTGGTTTCTGGTGCTCTACAGGTTCAGAGAAACTTCTCTAGTAACAAAGTACAGAAATGATCCCTGAAAGTATAGTCTTGATAAACTGTATCTTAAATCTGCAATTGGTGTTTGAGTACAACTGCCTCAGAAAGTCATATGTTCTGTTTTGCTTAGGTCACAATCCTGTATAAAAATCACTCAATGTAATAGGGTCCAAAGGCATTAAACTGAAGAATTTCAGAAGTCTTTTTCTACCCTTTTAAAGGATAGCAATTAATCCTTTTCTTACATGCCCTGTTTACTCAGATTCTTTTTCAAAGATAGCTTTTCACATTATTTATTGCCATTCAATAATGAATGAAGTAAAAAAAAATAATGAATGAAGTATGTCCTCTAAAATTTTTGGAACTATTCAGGGATATTTAAATGATAATGAATTTAGAGGTATGATTAGTAAACTTTTTACATTATTTTAATTTGGCATAAGCTTTTTAAAATAATAAATTTCTACATGCAAATGGTTTCTATACATATCTGAATAATTTCACCAATCTTACACAGGCTGGAACTTTAAGTTTCCATTGTTTTTCACACCAACACAAGAATCAAAGTTATATTATGTTTAAAAATTAATGGAAAAGATTTCAACAGTTATTAAGATCACAGACTATGTTTGTTGATTCAATATTTTTTGGAGGAGAAGGAGAAAATTAGAAGGTGAGAAAAAAGGAATAATATTAGAGATAATACGGAAATTCATTTTTAAAATGTACTGTTGGGCTTCTGGTCCAAACAAGATGGCATGGACTCATTTCTCCCTATTCATCTGTATCAAATACAACTATAAAGCCTGGACAAAGTGCAAGAGGCAATTCATAGAGAATTCTAAAATGTGGTAAGAATATGGCAAATTGGTTTGGGATCTCAAGACTATAGGAAAAATACAGTGGCAGGGACTCTTGTGCCTTCTCAACAGAAGAAGGTCAACCAGACCTGGCATTTTTTGATCCCATGCTAGCAATAGAAGCCAACCCAGATACACTCATTCCTTCCCTTATCTAAAAGGAGCCTCTATGACAACATCAGGTGAACTGGACACTATCAGCAAAGGTGATTGATGGAGAGCTCCACTAACAATAATGATACTGAGACTCCTTTCCCCTATCCAGAGATACTGAGGTAGCAGGAGAAACTAACAATAATAACACAATTGCAGCAAGTGTCTCAGCCTGCTACCACTTTATACCCCTAGGCTAAGACTCTCTTTTTCCATGCAGAGATACTAAGGACCCAGTCAAAATAAATGGCTGGGTGGTGGATTGTCTTTGTCTCCGAGAGCATGAGACTCACCCCCACCCACAGATATGGGACAAGTGGGCAGAACTGATAAGAAGGACCCACTCACAGTAAGTAGCCTGGCCCTGGAAACCTCTTTGACTAGATAAGCCTGAGATTCACTCCCTTGTTCAGAGCTACCAGGGCAGCCAGGGGCACCAATGAGGGGGAACCCCACCACACTTCTCATCTACTAGACAACTAGTTGTTAATGAAATCCCTTGCATCTGCTTAGGTAGCACCAGAAGATACCAGTGTTGTCCCAATGGCACCAAGAAGTTCAAAATAAGACTGAAAAGTCTCTGAAAAGTAAGGGTCATTGTAACTACAGCCCACAAGATTAAGCCAAGACCTGTGTGCTAAACCTAAATAATGAAAGTGATTGCTAAAACAAATGATTTGGATAGGACCTAGAATCTCCTAACATAATAAACAAAATATCCATGATATAATTGAAAATCACCCATCATATTAAGAACCAAGAAAATCACCACTTGGATTAGAAAAGATAATTACCTGATGCCAATACTGAGGTGAATCAGATGTTGGGATTATCTGACAAAGATTGTAAAGCAGCATTTATAAAAATCCTTTATTGGTCCATTAATGAATGAATGGATGAAAAATGTGGCATATATACACAGCAGAATACTATTCAGCCTTCAATAAACAGGAAATTCTGTCATTTGTGACAACATGGATAAACCTAGAGGAAATTATTAATATGTTAAGTGAAATAAGCCAATCACAGAGAGACAAAGACCATATGATCTCACTTATATGTAGAATCCACAAAAGTCATGCTCATAGAAGTAGAGCATAGAATGGTAGTTACCAAAGCCTGGATGGGCAAAGGGGAGACATTGGTCAAAGGGTATACAAAGTTTTAGTTAGATAGGAGAAATAGACTTTGGTGTTCTATTATACAGCATAGTAACCATAATAAACAATAATGTATCGAATATTTCAGAATAGCTAATAGATAAGATTTTAAATGTTCTCAACAGTAAGAAATGACAAATATTTGAAGTGATGGATAAGCCAATTAGCCTTATTTAATCATTCCACAATGTATACATGTATCGAAATATTACATTGTATCATATGTATACACAAAAATTATTATTTACCAATTAAAATAACAAAAAAATTCCTTATAATTATAAATTCTCTTGAAACACATTTAAAAAATAGAAAAAAATCTCAGCAAAGAAATAGAAATCATAAAAAAGAGCCAAATGAAAAATACTGAATTTAAAAATACAATAATAAAAATAAAACTTTCTGGATGGGTTCAGCAGTCGATTGGAGGAGACAGAGGATGAAAATCAGTGACCTTAGGAGCATATGAATAAAATGTATCCCATCTGAAAATCATATGATTTTGAGCAGAGGCTCAGGGACCTGTAAGACAATAACAAAATATCAAATATTTATATCATCAGATTCCCAGAAGATGACAAAAAAGGTAATGAGGATTAAAAAGCATTTGAAGAAATAATGTCTGAAAACTCTTCACATTTTGGCTATAGACATGAACCTACAGATCCAAGAAACTGAGCAAACCTGAAACAGAACAAATTAAAAAAAAATCCACAGCAGACATATCATAATTAAATTTTTGAATAAAGAAACCAAGAAAAAAGTCTTGAAAGCAGCCAAAGAGAAGCAACATTCTACTATTAGGAGAACACCTATAAGTAATGTTATGGATTGGCTGTTTATGTACTCCCCAAATTCATATGTTAAAGTCCTAACCCCCAATGTGATGGCATTAGGAGGTGGGAAATAATAAAGTCATGAGGTAAAGCCCTTAAGAATGGGATTAGTGCCTTTTATTAATAAAAAGGATCCCAGAAAGCCCTGTCACTTTCTTTCCACCATGTGAGAGTATTAATATAAAGAGAAGATAGAGGTCTTCAACCAAAAGAGAGCCCTCACCAGAACCCAGCCATGCTGGCACCTTGATCTTGACTTCCAGCCTCCTAAACTGTGAGAAACAAATATCTGTTGTTTATTATCCACCAATTCTATGTGTTTTGTTATAGCATTCCAAACTAAGATAACCAATTTATATGACAATGGAATTCTTATCTGAAATGGCAAAAAGGAAGTGGCATAATGTTTTTTCAGTGCTGAAAGAGAAGAAATGTCAATTGTGAATTTTATATCCAGTGAAACTATCTTTGAGGAAAGAAAGGGAAATAAAGGCATTCTTAAAAGAAGGAAAACTAAAAGAATTTGCCACTATTAGACCTACCCTTAAATTTTGGTTAAGGAAAATTTTAAACAGGAAGAAAATGGTAAAAGAAAGAATCTTGAAGCACTAGAAAGGAAGAGAAAACAAAGGAAGTGAAGAAATATAGGTATATACAATAGACATCCTTTTTACCAAGAGTTTTAAAAATAAAATTTTATGAATAAAACAAAATTATAACTTCATGTGATACTCCAGATGATATTTAAAGGTAGGGAAAGAAAAGGACTACATTATGGAAATGAGGCTTCCACATTTTATTCAAAATGCTAAAATGTTGCTAACAGCAGACTGTTATAAGTCACATATGTATATTGTAATACCCAGAACAAACACTATAAAAACTATAAAGAGAGATACACTCGAAAACACTGTAAATAAGTCAAAATGGAACCCTATAAAATGTTTAAGTAACCAGAGGCAAGAAGAGAGAAACAGAGGTGTGGGAACCATGGAAAACAAACAGGGGGGAAAAAAAAGCCAGACATAAACACTAGCATATCAATAACTCCTTAAATACAAATGGTCTAAATACAAACTCACTTCAAATTCAATGACAAAAGTATATTGAGAGCAAAAGGATAGAAAGCAATATATCATTCAAACATTAATAAAATTTAAAAAGCAGAAGTAGTTATATTAATATTAAAGTAAATTTCAGAGCAAATAAATTACTAGAGACAAAGAGAAACATTACTTAATAATAAAAAGATTGCTGTATCACGAAGTTCTAATGATCCTAAATGTGAATGTACTGAATAGCAGAGCTTCAAAATATGTGAAGCAAAAACTGATAGAGCTGAAAAGAGAAATAGATCTATAATTATAGTTAGGGACTTCAATCCTTCCCTCTCAGCTACCAATAGAAATACTAGACAGAAAAGTTATCAAAAATAAAGAAACTTTGAACAACATTCAAAAATTAAGATCTAATTGACATATATAAAAGAGTTCATACTGGGGGGGCTGAGGCAGGAGGATCACTTGAGCCCAGGAATTGAAGCCTGCAGTGAGCTATGATGATGCCACTGCACTCCAGCATAAGTGACAGAGCAAGAAAAAAAAAAAGAGTCCACTCTCACATTGCAAAATATGTGTGTGTGTGTGCACATGCATGTGTATACATATATGTGGATGTATATATATATATACATTTCAAGTCCCCATGGAACATAACCTGAACCATAAAACAAACCTCAACAAATTTAAAGTAATTGAAATAACATAAAAGTGTATTCTCTGACCAGAAATCAGTAATAGAAAGAAACCTGTAAAAATCTCTAAACATATAAAAATTAAGCTACACACTTCTAAATACTCCATAGGTCAAAGGAAATTTTAAAAATACATAAAATTAATGAAAACAAAAACACAATTTACCAAAATAAATATGATGTAGCCAAGGCAGTGTTGAGAGGAAAACTTACAGCATTAAATTCTTACATTAGAAATGGGGAAAGCTCTCAAATCAAAAAACCTAATTTCCGGTCTCAAGAAACTAGAAAAAGATAAGCAAAATAAACCCAAAGCAATCTGTAGGAAGGAAATCATAAAGACCAAAAATCGATGAAATTTAAAATAGTAAAACAATAGAGAAAACCAATGAAACAAAAAGATGATTCTTTAAAACAATCAATAACACTGTTAAACCTCTAGCAAGACTGGCAAAAATAAAAAAGTGAGAAAGCACAAATGATCAATATCAGGAATAAAATAAGGGATGTCACTACAGATCTTGTAGTCATTAAAAAAATTAACAAAGGAATACTATGAACAACTTTACACTAATTTAGACAACTTAGAAGAAATGGAATGGAATGCCTAGCAATAAAAAGGAACACACTATTGATATATGCAACAACTTGGATGAATCTCCAGAGAATTATGCTGAGTGAAAAAAGCCAATCCTGAAAGGTTGCATATTCTATAGCTCCATTTATATAATATTTTTGAAATGACAAAATTTAGAAATGGAGGAACCATTTGCCAGGGATGAAGGATGGTGGATTGCGGGTGGGTGTAGTTCTAAAAGAGCAACAAGAGGAATCCTTTGGTGATGGAACTGTTCAGTTTCCTGGCTCTAGTGATGGACGATGCGAGATAATAGAGATCACTAAATTCACACACAAATGAGTAAAAGTAAATTTGGGAATATCTGAGGAAGATCATTGGATTGCATCAATATCAATACCATGGTTGTGATGTTATATTATAGTTTCAAAATGTTACCATTGTGGGAAACTGGGAAAAGTGTGCAGAGAACATCTCAGTATTATTTTTTACAATAGCAGATCAATCTTCAATTTTCTCAAAATTTTAATTAAAAAATGTATAGTTGCTGAGATTTTTAAATAGCTGTTATCTTAGAAGTGACATTTCCTCTTTTTTTCATCCTGGTGAAAATCACTCAGGACATTGCCTGGCATGTTTTAAGTTCTAAATAAGTGTTTTCTATTATCACTGGTTCATTCTTCCACTTTTCTGTCACAGGATGCAACATGTCATTCAAACTTACTATTTCATGATAATTAAAGCATCCGTGTACATTTTTATAACAGATTTTTTTAAAAAATCAAGGAATCAGTCATGCAGTTCTTTTTACCTTTCAAAATATTCTTTCATCAGGAAATTAAAATGTTGTGAAGTTTGTTAACAAAAGTGGCAGCTCAATAGGAGCACAAATAACTTATGCAGGTGACGGTGAAGCCGAGAGAAAAGGAAATGCAGATTTATCCCCATCTTGTAAATTTAAAATTTACTTGGCTACCAAATGTCTCTTTCCTTCCCTTTTTTCCTAGACCCTGGAATCTGTGCTGACTGAGCCCATCTGCAAAGGCACAACAACCAGATGGCCATTGTGAACTGCCGGGGAGGCCCTGCGGCAGTGAGAGCTAGTCCCAGAAAAGAAATCTCTTTGGGACACAATGAATACAGCCCTAATTTATATTTTAGGGCTTTAGAAGGAGATTAGGGTCAATAGTGCCATGATTTTAGACTGCAGTTGGGAAGGCTTCTTTTGTCTTTATGCCAGTGAAGCTGAATTATAAGTTTGGAGAGCTCCTGAAGTGTGAAAATATTCCCTCAAAGAAAGGGAGGCTGAATAATTGCATGGCTGTGCAGATTACAAACAGTATGTAAAAGGATTGTGGTTAAAGAGCTTCATCAAAGCAGCGTCCTATGCAATTGATTATTGTTACAGGGATTATGACTTTAGGAGAGATATAACCAGCAGGGAATAAAGGAATGGCCCTCCTCCCTTCGTTTTTAATGCCAAAGCATTTGAACAATTGATAACAAGGGATTACAAATAAAAAAAGTATATTTGGTCTTGCTCTATTCAAACTGGTGTCAAGGTTGAAGAGACATGGCTCATGAACTTGGGAAGCATTAGTGCACTTGTCATGAGACATCCACAGACCTCATGTGTCTATAGTCCTAGCAAATACCATGATGATAAAAATTAGTTCTGGTCTAAGATAATCAGTGAATCAGATACAGATACTTATCTGGCATTTCAGACTTGGATCTTAATTCCCTCCTCATCTTTTTTTTATTAGATGGCATATATTAGATTTACTTATTTTGCTGAAAATCCTTTTTCCCCTGGGATATATTTCATAAACACTGATGAAGGATTCTGGAACAATCAACTGAAGCTCAATCAATACCAGTCTAAGAAAAATGCAATTAATGTTTATCATATTTTTCCATGCTTGATGACTCTAATTATCATTCAACCATATTTTGCTATCCCAGTTGCCTCAGATCGTCAGTTTGTGACTGAGTCTATCATGACTATTAATTAATTAATTAATTATCCATTCATTAATTGAACAATATGTTGAGGACCTATATGTGCCAGCCACAAAGGTATCCAAAGAGAAACACTTCCTACCTTCAGCATTTCACTAAGATTGTATAGAAATTTTAAAACTTATCATACAAAGTGCAAGATGCAATGGTAAAAATATGTTCAGGATATTAAGATACCACAAATAAAGATGATCAAAGCCAGTTTGGGGAGCCTGCCTAGATTTCCCGGTGCCTTTGCTGAGGTATACAGGTTAAGTAACAAAGAGGATGGAAAGGCATTCCAAGTAGAGGGCCAAAGCCAAGAAAATGAAAAACAGCATGGTGCATGCAAGAAAATGCCTGCATTTTGTTGTTAGTTAGTAAAGTCTGAATGAGAATGATGAAGCTTGAGGACTGGGCAGGGTTTAGATTATGAAGGGCCCAGTTTATCAGATGAGGAGGTGGAGGCTTATTATATTGAAGGGGAACTATCAAAATATTTTGGAATTATAATTGCATTTATGTTAGACCTCTCTGGCAGGTTTTGGGTAAAAGATTTGAGAATAATGATATTGAAGGCAAAAAAATCCAGGTAGAAGGGTGTCTTAGCATTTTAGTTGATACTACCTAAAACAGGACACTAATAGTTAGTATACAGATACACCCTGAGGTGACCCACAATGAGTCACACCCTTGTATTTTTTCCTACCTTTGAGCATGGACACTCTAAATACAACAAATGAGTAGAACAAGGGAAAGGTGGTAAGCAGTCATTCTCTTGACTATATTATCTTATATGTTACCTTATAAGGCTTTGTATTAGCAAACTGAAGGGAGAGACTCCTACTTGCTGTCTTCGAGCTAATAATCTGAAATATTTTCAGAGGTCCTGAGACAAACCCATGTAACATGGAACTGCAAAAGTCCTGTGGGACATGGGAATGCTCCCTAGCTGACAGCCAGCAAGAAAACAAGGACCTCAGACATAAAACAACAAGGCACTGAATTCTGCCAACAACCACGTAAGCTTGGAAGAGGACACTGAACTCCAGAAAGGAACGAAGTCTGGCCAGCCCTTTGTAGCCTTGTGAGACCCTGAGCAGAAGATCTGGTTAAGCTGTGCCTGGGCTCCTGACCTCACTGAAATTGTGAGATATACATGTGTTTTTAAAAACCATTACTAAATAAATATTAATTTGTTATGCAACAATAGAAAAGTAATATAGATAGATAAGAAGGAATGGATCCAGGAAAGCTTTTCAAAGTAAAATTTTCCAGACCTTCTGTTTGATTAGATGTGTTGAATGAGTGAGAGAGAAGAGATAGATGTTGGTACCCATACATATCTCTTAAGCCCTCACCTCAGGGTCAAAGGCTGCTAAGTTGGAAACTCTCTGTGCGAGTTTTTTTTATTATTTTTTTTCCTGGCTGGGGGAGCACACTTAGCTGGTACACAGGGCTAAAGTTCCAGAAATAATGTGGCTAGGAGCTGGCCTCCCAAAAATGATGGAGGGAGAAAAGGTAGAAAAATGCCTAGTTTCCTTGCCTATTGGTTGGAATAGATCTGAGTTATGTTCCTACACTGTCTCTCAGACTTCTTTGGTGGACTAAAATTCCTGTGGGATAAAGTTCTAATTGCTCACAGTGGCAACTTGCTTACTAACTCACACTGCTACCTGCTTTCCTTTCCTTGTGTCACATTCCCACTCTTCTCTTGGTATTTCCTCAAATAAACCACTTTTTAAAAATGTCTGCCTCTGGGGCAACTCAAACTAAGACAGTAACTTCCAGCTTTTAAGTTTGAATCATAAAAAATTTCCTTGTTATTTTGTAGCATAAACATGATCAAATATTGGCAGTTCAATGTGGTCAGAGCTAGGTTGGATAACAGATTAAAAGAATCATGGCACAAGTAACTGAAATAGAGAATAAAAATAAAAGAAGTTTTTGGGGTTGAGATTGAGTCCAGTTTAAGATAAGTTGATATTTTTGGTGACTTTTGAGACTTTCAGGTGAAGAACTCCAAAGGACTCTACTTATCATAGTCATAATAGGAAGTAGATGATGTACACAAAAAAGTTTCACTAAAAACAATTTAAGGAAGGAGCTATTTCCAGAGGTTTGGCAGAGTTAAGAGAACCAGCAATGAATGATGAAAGTATGTAACAGTGTTACTAGCCTCTAAGTGGAAGTCTTCTCAAGTTCTTTGTGATCCTTGGGAAAAGAATTTCAGGACTCACTGTGTAAGCCAAGAAAGCAACAGTTTTTTATTCAAAGTGAAAGTACAGTCTCTGGAGAGAGTGGGAAGGCTCAAAAAAGAGCAACTGCACTGGGAGGAAGTGGTTGTAGATATTTTGTAGTTTTATTAATTGAGAGGAGGAATATTTAAGACCAAGGGGTTGGCTTTGCTAAGAATTTAGGCAGTAATTTCTAGAATTGGGTTCCCTCCCATTTTCATATTTATATGGTTGTCTCAGAACTGTCATGGTGACTTCAAGGGTGGAGAAATTTTAAAACACAATGCAAATGATATTGTAATTAGCCAAAGTTCATGTAAGGTGACAGACATAGCTGACAAGCTGGTTGAAGCCATTTCTTGCCTGTGGTTATCAGCCCCTCTAGTTAGCTTCTGCTTGAGGTCTGTTTAACAACCGCACACAATCTGCAAGCCCCTGCATCCAGTCTCAGCCCTGTCTCTTAGTTTCCTATCCAACAACAGCAAGAAGCTGTTTTCATCCCTGGGACTGAATGGGCAAGGGAAGGAACATCGTTTCCAGAGTTGGGTGAAAGCTGGTGTCATGAAAGAGAGGTGGCCAGAAAGAAGACATAGTTACAGGGAAATGCAGTCTCTGCCAGAATCCCAGCCAGGCAGGCAAGAGACCATATAAATACCTCAATCTTATCTTCCTTTTACCCTCTGATATTCTGCTGGTGTCTTCCATAGACTGAACCCAATTAGAAGACAGGGAAACCCAGGAAATGGAATTTATACAATTTGTACAAGGCATTCTTCCCTGCCCGGGGCATAAATAGGGTTGCAGAGAGGCGGAAAATAGTACTGGGTGGATGGGGCAAATGGAAAACAACAATTTATGAAAGCTTATCTGAGATTTCTCATCTAATGGCATAAATTTGGGAACCATTCAAGTGGGTGGGTAAAATTCCTTAATGAATGACTTCCAGTTAGAATGTAGAAAGCCTTGAAAGATCTTCAGTCCTATTGTATTCGTTATTTCTTTCTCTATAACCAATTACTCCCAACTTTGACAGCTTAAAACATTTATTATCTCATACACTTTCTGAGGGTCAGAAATCCAAGAGTGGTTTAGCTCAGTAGTTCTTGCTGTGGGTATCTCATGAACTTGCAGAAGCAGCGTCATCTTTGTCTGCAATCACTTACTATGGCTCCACTGTCAGAGGAGATCTACTTCCAAGAAGGCTCAATAACATGGCTATTTAGTGGAGTCCTCACCATGTTGACTTCTCCATGGGCTGTTTGAGTGTTCTTACACCACGGAAGCTAATTCCCTCAAAGCAAGTGATCCAGACAGGAGAGATAACCAGAGCAGGTGTCCCTCACAAGATGGAAGCTGCAGTTTTTGTATAAACTAATCACAGAAGGGACATGCCATCACTTTTGCTACTTCATTCATCAGAAGTGTATCTCTAAATCCAACCCACATTCAACTGGAGGGAAATATTAATGAAATTTCACCTTTTTATGGGAAGAGTTTTAAAGAATTTGTGGACATATTAATATTTTAAAACCTATATATTATCATAATAGAAAAAAATGAATAAAACCCCCATGCTTTTCTTTAAATTCACTGGAGAGTTGTGAATGTATTGAAATCTAAAGATAAAGAGTTCCAGGGGAATGATATCATCTCAAACGACAGAGGGCTTAAGGATGAGGTTTCCATATCTAAAGTTGGTTGATGAACTTGGGGTTGGGATGATGCTGCCATTTTTTTTCTTAAATGCTTTCTCATTTTTCCTTAACTTGATAGTTAATCACAGAAAGCCTGTCATGATGTTTCTTCAATGAATCAAATCAGTTCAGTAGCAGCCACCCAATTCTAGGCCCTTAGTTTAACCACTTCCCTGATTCCTTTCCAGTATTTAAAATACTTTAGTAGCTGGTGGGTCCCCTTCTATCAGTATGCCATCCAAGTTCAGCACCAGTGAAAGTTTTAAACATTGTGCCATGACAGATTGCCAGAGTCTGTCCGTATTCCACAAACTGTCAATGTTATAATTTTCATTACCAGAGTAGCATTACCTGAGATGGGCATGGGCACAGGGGCTTGATTCCTCAGGGATAAGGATTTAGGTCATCTCACTAGAAAATGGGTCCAGACAAGGATTGGTGCTAGCTGTAGGAAGGGAAATCTATAATAGAATGTGTGATAGAGAAGAGGGATGACTGAGTATCAGTTATGGCTTCGAGATCAACAACAGCAACAAATCTTGAAGAAGCTATCCCAAAAGGTTGCTAATGGCTCACAGAAGTATCTGTTTTTCCTTCCTTCCCTCCCTTCCTTCCTTCCTTCCTTCCTTCCTTCCTTCCTTCCTTCCTTCCTTCTTTCCTTTTTCTTTTTTAGAGACAGGATCTCTGTTGCCCAGGCTGGAATGCAGTGGCATGATCATAGCTCACTGCAGTCTCAAACTTTTGGGCTGAAGTGATCCTTCTGCCCCATTCTCCCTAGTAGCTGGGATTACAAGTGCAAACCACTGCATCCAGCACACAGAACTACCTTTTATGGGAATTTCACCTGGCTGCCAAGAACAGCCTCACCCAGTGTTGCACTCCCACCTGGAGGTGATTCGCAGCTAGCAACTGGCTGAAGCAGGATATTAAGCCTCAGTCATGTAGCCTCAATTTGAGATAACTCTGAAGGGCCATTGGATCTCCACATAAGATCAGCCGATGTCTTGGTTGTAACGACATTGTGGGTCAGCCTCTTTCTCTGCCCATCTTGCTTTCCTTAATTCCTAATCGATGTGTCTCTCCAGAGTGCTTTCCAATAAACTTTCTGCAAGCAACTCTGTCTCAGTGTCTGTTTCTAGAGGTTTCCATCTAAGACACAGTATGCGAAGAAAAGAGAAGAAAAAATATTTTATTATTAATTGGAAAATATATACATTTTCAAACACACTGATAATTCAAACCTTTATCATCTCTCAGGTTTTTACTTGGAGAAATCTGAATGATTCAAGCATCAATGCATATATTCCTTTAATTATTTCTTTATTTTAAATGGGTGATGTACACTTTTTTGGTAGAATTATTACTAGAAATAGATTTTGATTTAAAAATAATAAACCCATCTGTAGTTTTGTTCTATATCCAATTATTCTTTTCAAATGCTGCCCAGATGACCAACAGTGATCTCAGGCCCACCACAGATACTTCGCTGTGTGTAGGCACAGATAGGCAACAACTTTTCATAGACCCATGGGCCAGCCCACTTTGCAGTGATCATTTGCCAGCAGCTGGAAGTGCCTAAATTCCAAATTTTTCTTCCAGCTCTGAGTCATTCATCTATGTGGGGGTTTTCAGTGACTTTTCTCTTATTCTTCAAGTCCCTTTTTGGGACCTTTATTTTCCAGCCTCTTTCCACAATTGTTTAATGTCTAATTCCATAATAATTGTTTTTTATTTTAGCATATTATGGGGGTACAAATGTTAAGGTTACTTATATTGCCCATGCCCCCCTCCCCCCTCAAAAATTCCATAATAATTTTTTTATTTCAAAATACTTGGCAGTTTTTCTTCTCTGATTAAATCCTGATCCATTCAAATGTCTTTAAATTGTACTACAATATGTTGTTTTCCTTTTTATCCTTTAAGTCTATGTAATTTGACACTCCCTAAATCCTTTTAAACTAAAATTTTACATCTTTCTCAAATTCAGGAGTTTTAAAAGACATTTATGTGGGCTATTTCTTCATTATCCATTTATTCATTTATTTACTTTTCATTTTTTTTCTTTGGGCACCATCAAAAGGATGTTGGCATTTATATACTCTTATTCTTTAGATCACCTTATTTTCCATTTATATTTTTCCATTTCTTTACCTCATATTGATAACTTATGCAAGAGTTTCTGTAAAGTTTTAGTGTACTAATTTTTTCTTTATTTATATCCATTCTCATATTCAACCTGCCTTTTGAATTATTTATTTCCCATTTATTATATTTTATTATGCAGTACCTCCATTGGTTCTTCTTCATGACTTTTGTACTTGATTTATATTTTTGAGGTTCTTTTTTCTTGCTCTGATTATACTTAATGTATGGCTAGTTTGTACACCCTGGCTCTTTATTTCATTTTGCCTGCTATATAATGGTCAGTTTGGCATTTTTCTCTTCAGACAACAAGAACTATAACAGTGTTTCCTTTGCATGATAAATATACAGAAAATATAATCAAGAAACTTTCAACACATTCTTATTAAGTGGGTAGAGATAAACTACTGCTATCAATGAAGAACTGGAGTCTGAAGTCTATGGCCAGTGCAATAATATGCAAAGCATGTGAAATAATACTATACGTATATGTATATGTATATGTGTGTGTGTGTGTGTGTATAGTAAGTATATAGGCAAAACTATCATTATAGAGGATATGATCATCTACTTATAAAATGCAAAAAAATCTTATATACACTTGTTATTAATACAAAAATGCAACAAGGGTATATACAATACCACTTCTCTACATCAGTCATGACTAACTAGAAAATATAACAAAAATAAGAAATTTATAATAGCAATAAAAGCATTTATCTAATAAAAAGAATAAGAACTTTATAAAAACACACTCTTTTAAAAGACATATAGGAATATTTGAAATCAACAAAGAAATGTTCATGGGGGGGATGACTTAACTGTTGTGCAAGGAGGTCATGGATATATAATACTAAAGCCATGTGGTGCAGATATAATATAGGATTTATTGGAAGAAAAATTAAAGCAGAGTAGTAGAGAGCATGTGCAGTCTCCTAAACCTTCATTATTCCATGGCTTAGGTCAGGTATATAGATGGTCTGTGTGCACAATGGCTAATGATCCAACAGAGAGGGGCCTGCCTCTGCCAGTAGGTTGGATGTACAACTGAGAGCACTCCAAGAGCAAGAACAAACTCTGCACCCAAACTTCATTACATATCTCTATATATCATATTACATACCCTAAGAAGAATCGGGGACACTTATGTTTTTCTAAATTACGAGAAATGTATCAAGAGATCTTCCTGCCAAGGAGTAATCCAAAGGACTATGCATATGGATGACTGAGGTCTGCATACAGGGGTCATGGGAACAGCCTTGCATGCCAAGAATACTGACATCAGCCAAAGGCTGAGCCAATTCTCTAATAAGCTACTGATAGAGGAAAGGAAAGGAGTCTCTTGGGCCTTCTGGCATCACTTCTCATTAACATTGTAAAAATGTATACTGTTCCAATATTAATCTAAAATATTAACGTAATTCCAAATAAAATTCCAGCAGGTTATTTTGAGGGATTCAATGACTTATAAAATTTATATAGTACCAACTATTTTTTTTCTTAAAGATAGGGAGGCTAGATGATGTTGATATGATATGAAATGATATGAAAATGTCCTTTGGAAATACATAATAACAAAAATAATAGGGCATGGAGGCTGCCACAGCATGCAGACCATTGGAACAGACTAAAGCAGGTTTTCTCAACCTCAGAACTATTGACATTTTTAGCCAGATAAGTTTTTGTTGTATGTGTGGGAATAGGGGCTCATCTGTGCACTGTAAGATGGTTAGGCCTCTACCCACCAGATTCCAGATAGTATCCTTGTCCTCCTGCACCATCTCCCAGTTTTGACAAGCAAAAAGTTCTCCAGATATTTCCAAATGTTCTCTGGGGGCAAAATTGCCCCTGGTTGAGAACCACTAGACTAGAATGCTCAAAAATAAAGTCATGTGTTATGAAAGACCCTGTTTTGATGGAATTGGCACTACAAACCAATGGGGAAAAGATCTGTAAAGAAAACTAGAGAAAAATAAGTTTGGATATTGTGGTGGACTGAATAACAGCTCACAGAAAGATGTTCACATCCTAATCTGCAGAATGT
This sequence comes from Cheirogaleus medius, assembly GCA_008086735.1. Taxonomy (NCBI): domain Eukaryota; kingdom Metazoa; phylum Chordata; class Mammalia; order Primates; family Cheirogaleidae; genus Cheirogaleus; species Cheirogaleus medius. The sequence goes on from VBSM01000272.1 coordinate 75,608,630, forward strand.
GTGAGTGTTATCTTACATGGCAAAAGAGGACTTTGCAGATGTGATTAAGTTAAGGCTTTTGAGATGGGGAGATTGTATTGGATTATCTGGATGAGTTCTGGCATAATTATAATACAACATCCTTATAAAGGAAAAAAAATGATGAGAAGAGGGAAGCAGAGAGATTGGAAGATACTGTGCTTTTGGGTTTGAAGATGGAAAAAGGAGCCATAAACCATGGAACATGGAATGCAGCTCCAGAAGCTGGAAAAGGCAAGGAAATGGATTCTCCTCTAGAGCATGGCCCCATTAACACCTTGGATTTGGCCTAGTGAAAGGCTTTGCAAATTTCTGTCCTTTAAAATCATAAGAGAATAAATTTGTGTTGTCTTAAGTCACTAAGTTTGTGGTCATTTGTTATAGTAGCATTAGGAAATGGAAACATATACCTACCTTTAGCCATGTATAATGGTAAATGTCAAAATCATTGACACATATACATAAAACAATTGATGAAATGAAGCTAGTAGCAGATATTTTTAGAAAATAAATCTTTGACGTTGGGCTGGGAAATGAGTTTTTAACTAAGACCTCTAAAGCATGAAATCCTCAGGCAAAAACCAAATATACTTAACTATACCTAAATATTATTGAACAGACATTTAATGGAGGAACTATTTACAAAGTCTAGACAGAGCTGAAGGTGCTAAAATATGCTATTCTGGCATATTGGTTATTTATGTTAAAGATACTTGAGAAACAGCAGGTGCAAGAAGATCACGTTGACCTTCATGCCATTTCTTAAAAGAAGAAGATGAAATTCTCCTGTGAAAGATATTCCCCAGACTAGAAGGAAAGGCAACATGCTCATCTTCACGGACAAGAAGTCAAGACTGACAGAATACTGTACAAACCCTGTTAGAATAACTCTTATCTCTTAAGCCTCCTGACATAATTTAATCACATTTTCACAATTTACTACTTTTTGTTTAATTCAGTATATAAGTAAGTGACTAACTGCTTCTTTGGTTTTCATTTCTTCATAAGGGCTCCTGTGCCATGAAAATCTTATATTATGCTTTTCTCCTGTTAATCTATGTCATGCCAACTTAATGCGTGGACCCGCCCAGGACCCTAAAATGGTAGAGGTAGAGATTTTCCACCCCTACAGAGTTAAGGAACAAAAGTTAATAAAGCACTAGGGCTAGCAATAATAGGTATCTTTTATCACCCATTGGCCTGAAGGAGCCAGAGGAAGGAGTGCTTATCAGAAGCTACTCAGAATTGCAGCTCTGACCTGGAAGAAGATGCAGCCACTGGCAAATCATGGTCTGGAAGGGAGGAAGTTGGGGGAATACCTGTTTCCTTCATCTCTCTTTCCTCCTTTCCTCCTATCTCATGCTGTTGCTTCCTGTTGTCTGAATATGCCTGGAAACCAGAGGGCTGGAGGGACTGGCTGAGGCAGTCCATGAATGCCTGCTTCATGGGTCACAGAGCAGGTGGAGAAAATTGACAGTTGATCTACAGGGTCATAAACGGAACATTCAGCACAATTGAAATTTTTTCCATTTTAAAAAGCATACCTTGGAAAAATAACAGATAGGTGGAAGATTTTGAAAAAAAAATTATTTCAATGTCAAAAATTAATAAGCAATAATATCAGTAGAAATGACAGAATACAGAGCCCCCAAAAGCATCTTGTCCATAAAAGCAGTACCACTGGTAAAAATGATCAAAGTCAACTTTTTCAGAACTTTGGAAATTAAACAAAGGCTTGGAACAATTTAAGGAACATTTTTTGAATAAGAAAGCATAAACTGCAGGGGGAACAATGAGCTTGGCATTTTATTTGGTATATTCCCATTTCTTTCTTCCCAGCTTTGCAGTAGCCTTGAAAACCAACAGTTTCACAATGTTAGTAATTATGAAAAACAGTGGCCAATTAGCCACTGCAAGGAGCAAAAGAAATCTGAAGCTGCTCAAAAAACCCATCCCCAGAGAACTGTCATGTGGGATCTATCTGGAAGTTCTCTGAAAATCCCCCTCTCGCAGGGCTTGTCTTTATTTAATCTGATCAGAACTCACTCACTGTGAACAGCTTTCTCCCTGATGCATTTGTGAAAACCATTAGTAGTAATTTTTTAACATCGAAACTGCCTGGGTGGTGATAGCAGTTGGGACCATCAAGAAGCTGACCAAACAACTTTAAAGGAAACACTGGGGACTGAAGTGGCCGTAGAGGACTTTGGGAAGATTTTGAAACAATCTTGGAAATCTAGAAGGTTGCACACATGCTCAGGGCTGTGCACATGCCCAGAAAGATCTAAAAAAAATCTCAAATCTCTGATTTCTCATTTTTGACTGAACTTGAATCTCTTTGCAAACAGGAAATAAAGGATAAACCAGAAATTTAAACTGCCAGGTAGATAATTTAAGGTATGCCACAACACAAAAATGTAGCTACCTCCTTGGTGAAAGCCGGGAGATTTATTGCTTTGAGGCATTTAAACGTCAGTGGGTACATATAACAAAAAATACATACTTTACAAAATTAGTTCAGAAAAGTCACTAAACAAACAGCAGCAACAGCAACAACAAACAGCAAATATACCATCCTGGGGGGTGAGTAGGAACAGATTTGACACGCTATATTAAATATCTAGATTTCAATGAAACATCATGAGACATGTAAGAAACAAGAAAGTATGGCCCATATACAGAGTGGCCCGGGGGAGAAAAAGAACAGAAACTGTCCATGAGGAAGTAAAGACATTAGAGTTATTGGAAAAACCTTTATATCAGCTATTTTGAATATGTCAAAGAACTAAAGAGAACCATGTCTAAGGAACTAAGGAGATGTATGAGAATGATATCTCACTCAAGAGAGAGTATAAGTAACAAGATAGACATTATTAAAAACAAAAAAATAGAAATTCTGGAGTTGAAATCCATAATAACTGAAATGAAATTTCACTGAAGGGCTCAACAGCAGATTTGAGCTTGCAGAAGAAAAAAATCAGCAAACTTTAAGATAGGCCAATTGAGATTATCTAGTTTGAAGAAAAGAATGAAAAAAGAATGAAGAAAAATGAATAGAGCCTCAGAGACCTGAGAGAGCAGCTTGAGCTGGCTGTGGTCCTCCACTCAAGTCACTGCTCCTCTCCAGGTGCAGACTTCAGCATAGTTTTTTTTTTTTTCAGGTTTTAGTGACCACTCCCTGCATTTACCTTTTTAAATTTAGGAGTTGTAAGAACTCTGCCGCTTCTAACACTGGCTACTGAAATAACATTTGTGGTTCCTTTAACCCCTATCCACACCTTTTATAAATTGTCCATGTGTAAATATTCTCTTTCAAACTGTCTTATTTGAGTTATAGTTATACAGGTTTATTACGGCAGATAGATGGAGACCACCTAGTTGTGCTATTCCATTGCAAGAAAAAGTGAAGGAGACATATTTATAGCAACATTCCTATACCTTACAAATATAGTGTTGAATGAAAAGAAAAGCAAGACACAAAATAAAACTATTAGTACCATTAAACCTATATTTCATGTACATTTAAAGCTCATAGAATTCTGCTGTTTCAAAGATACAAAACTGTTAGATTATGTATTAAACATTACCTATTGAAAAAAGAAGGGAGTAGGAATGATATCAAGAATGAAGAGTAAAATTATACATATGAGGAAACTGTCATGGATAAATAGACTATGTTATGAACTGCAGAGTCTGAATAATTGAACTCATGCACTTTTCTGGACGTTAGACATCCAGAAAAATGCAAATACATAAGAGTAAAATTAGTGGATTGGGTTAAGTAATCTCTTGAAGTGTTTTTTTTTATTTTGCAGTTATTTTATGCTGTAATTATGCATTTATGATTTCTCATGATAAAATTCAGAAACCCCATTTTACAAAATGGCAGATTAATGATTAGTCTGCCTATAATTAAGTACATTCAATACCAAAGTTAAGAATTCTGCCAGTAGCTACATGCAGAAGAATGAAGCAGGATCCCTACCTCTCACCTCTCACAAAA
>VBSM01000272.1:75612750-75623875 GCA_008086735.1 Cheirogaleus medius
TAATCCTAACAATATATGTACCCCCATTATATGATGAAATAAAAAAAAATAAAATTAAATTAAAAAAAAAATGAATTCTGCCAGATGGAAGTTGCCATTTTGGCCAGTTAGGAGAGGAGGAAGGATACAGTCATAGGTGAGGTAGGGGCTGTCCATAGGTTGAGCATCAGAGTAGAACTCTGGGGTGTGGTAACTTAGAGACTTTCAGAGGCAGAATGAAGATAAAAATAGATCAATAGATGGTCAAGCTCAAGAAGGGGACATAACACTTTTTTGGTCATGAATTGGCTATAAATTTTTAAAAGTTATGTTATATTTTTCCTAATGCTACATGTCAATGTATTATTAAGTCACACCAAGTAGTGCCTGATTTAAAGTAATTTATATTAAAATGACAATTTTGTTTTGTCCTTGAGTAGTCCAAATCAACAAAAATGAAAAAAACCATTGATCATTGTTAGAAAGGATAAAAAGGGGGGAGGAGGGTGGGGGAGTAGGTTTGATTGTCTGATGAAGAAAGTTTTGAGTGGGCGGTAAGGAAAGAGAAATGCCAGGTGTCACCCTATCCAGAAAAGAGAAATGACTATTTATTTCGATTAATATTTCATGTGCCTGTCAGGCAAACCCAAATAATTTAGAGAATGTGGGCGGTGTACGATTTATTTAACTTGATAAGTGTGAGAAGGGGATTTGGCAGGAAGAGTCTAAAGATAGAGAACAGTTAATTTTTAAAAGAAAACTATTTTGCTTACGACAACGATTTAACTTATAAAAGTAGAAATTTTTGTTAATGCCAGCTATCTCTTCATTTGGGGATATTATTGAACTTTTATGGGAACAATGCTGATTTATCTTTAATTTTCACACCACCAACTTAAAAGCAGTTATATATTCTTAGTGGATTGGTTTGACTAGGCGAATATATCCCAAGAGAATGGAAAACCACAAGTAGCATAAAAATATCTTCCAAAAGGGAATCTATGTATACAGTTGTCTATGGTATATGGTTTGTGATTAAATGAAATAAGCTATGTTTACTCTATGGAACAAAAGAGACCAACTGTATTTCTGTAGTGCCAGTCTCTAGCTAGAGAGAAGGTGGGACAAACTAGTGGGCTTATAAAAGGCAATAGCCTGCTTAGCCTCCAGCTTCTTTCACCACTCCTAGAAACTGACCTGTTCTACTCTCTCTGGGACGTATTTTTACCTTTGTATACTTCCTTTACTTTCATTCTTTCTTTTATGTGATAAATTGTTTGTATTAAGTTGCTCTGTGTTTGTGATCATTCTGTCATTGACTCGACTCGGTACCAGTACTCATTCTTGACACTGGGAACCAGGAGACCAGGGAACATCCACACAGGTGAACCTAACACATTTGCCACCCATGACCTAGCAAGACCGATCCCACCTTTTCCTCCTCAGCCTACTCAACTTGAATAAAAGAGGATGAAGACCTTTATGATGATCCACTTCCATTTCATGAATAATAAATATATTTTTCTTCCTTATGATTTTCTTTTTTTTAAATTTTTTTCCTTATGATTTTCTTAATAACATTTTCTTTTTTCTAGCTTACTCTATTATAAGATAGTATATATTATGTATAACAAACAAAATATATGTTAATCAACTGTTTATGTTATCGGTAAGGCTTATGATCAACAGTAAGCTATTATTAGTTAAGTTTTAGGGGAGTCAAAGTTATATGTGAATTTTTGACTGTGCCAGGGGCTGGCACCCCTAAATCCAGCATGCTTAAGACTCAATCGAGGAAACAGTTTGAAGTCCAATCTTGCCCGACAACTACACAATTGGCAGTCAAAAGCACTGTAAGACCTTCAGGATCTTGGAAGTCATAGTCTTTTGTACCATGTCTGTTTCATATGTATGCTACATTCCCCAAATCACGATAGTAAAGATTTCTCTTGTTTTCCCAGAGAGTTGTTGTGTTCAACTGTGCGAGAAGCATGCTTCCTGATTAACTTAAGTTTCTGGGTGCAACAGAAAAGCAGGTGGGAACAGTGCTGTGATTCTGCAAGCTTTTAGAATATTGCAGCTTCCCCCTTTATCTCTGTGCAGGAAAATGCTTTCTAAAGTGAGCTGAACATTCACCAGACCTCTGTGTTACTTTGAAGTGCTTGCTTTTCCCAGCAGTTCTGACTGGTCTTTAGGGGGAAGTGGAATTCTTTAAGCCGAGTGTCTTCTGGGGCATGGAGAGTGGCTGGTGTACAGCTGGTTTTAAGAGGGCAGAAGCTCTCTCCTCTGAAAATTTAAATGCTCTGCAGGCTTGTAATGAAAGCAACACAGGCTATTGGCTGATTGCCTGACTTCTTTGCTTCCCTGACAATTTAGTTCATCTGAGAGACAGGAGGACACTAACCCACTGTGGTGTGGATTTCCATCAGGAATGCCACACTGGCTGATGCCTTCATCCTTCCCTTGAATATTTACTGCCCATCGACTGGAGAAACAGGAACATCAAGTTATCACATAGCTGTGGATGTTACCAATAAAAAAGCCACAAAAGCTGCCTAAGTATCCTACAGAAAGCTAAGGGAATATTTTCTCTAAATCCTTTCACATTTTGAGGTTTGAATAAAGCAAAGTATGTATACATTTCATAATCCAGTGCTTTGTAAATTGTATTTCAAAATGGTTATAGATAGATCAAAAATAGAAATTTGAGGTCCCAAGTTCTAGCCATGTTTGAATAGTGGGGAAATTTCTCTTCTAAAATATGAATGGTCACTGCATTATAGAGCTCTTTATAATGAGCCCTTAAAGTTTTAGAAGATCAAGAGTAACATTTCTCTATCTGGATTAGACAGCTTAGTTGGTTATGATGGTTGGAGGACACTTTTGTCTATTGTTAGTTAACTACAAGACTCTTGGCAAACTATAAGTCAGATCACACCACTCCTTTGTTCAGCACCCTACAATAGCTTTCCAAATCACTCAGCATGTAAGTCATTGAATTACCATTAGCCACAGCACCTTACATGATCCAGTCCCTGGGTCACACACTGTTCTGCAACTCACATCACCTCTCTTACTGCTTGTGGTACACACGACCTTGCTTACTCCACTCCAGCCATACAGATTGCTCTTGTTCCTGTAACAGATCAAACTTGCTTCTGCCACAGGACTTGTAGTTTCCTCTGCCTGGAAAACTTTCCTCTTCCTGAAAATTTTCTGTTTTGCTCTCTCATTTTCTTTAGGTCTTTTCTCACATATGCCAACTCTTCAGTGAATTTCTCTTGTCATTCTGTGTAACATTGCAACCTTCATCATGTGATTTCTTATCCCTCCTCTATGTGGTACTTTTTATAAAACAATATATATTTTATACATTGTTTATTGTCCATCTTCACATTGGAATATAATCTTCATGAAGGAAACTATTTTGATCTCTTTTGTTTGCTACTGACACTCAAGCAACTAGAACAATGCCTAAGTGTGTAGTAATCACTCAATAAATATTTCTTCAAAAGTAAATAGTAGGTGACATTTGTTGCATGCTCCATCTATACCATGTACTCTTTTAACTGCTTTACACATATGCAATTTGCTACTCACAGTGGTTCTGCTTTCCTTCATTTCACTGAAGGGAAAACGGATGGTGACTTTGACCAACTTCATGATTATATTACTAGGAAGCAGTATAGTAGAATTTGAACTCTGATAGCCCTAATTTTACAAACCAAATTCTGAGCAATTTTACTATTAACTTAATAGTAATTTACCTACCTGAAATCTATATTTTATTATGATTTGGAGACAGGGAATTTAAATTTTTTTAATTTAAGGTTAATTTTTAAAAGATTCTCATAATCATGTCTCAAGCAAAATCTCTTGTGGGTGTCATAATTACAAATGTCGTTTAGTATTTTCTCCAACAGCAAAATATATTAAAATATAAAAGTTTTGAAAACCTCAGTAACATTGCAGATATCATAAAACCAATGAAATTAATGCCTTCAGGTAGATATGAAACAATACATCTGAACAACAACATTATGAATATCTTAGTTTTATTTTTAGCAGTAATTGTACTTTATAAATCAATTATTTTCTATTTTTAAAGAGAAAAATAGTTATTTTTAAGAGGTTGTTATAAATAGGATCATTCATGTTGTACTTTTAGAATGCAGATGTGAAAATTAAAGTTCAGAGATGGTGATTCTTAAGCCCTAATAACTTGTTAGTAGTAAAAATAGGAGCAGGACCCTTTACAATTATAGTCATTATTTGATGACTGAGGAAGTATCCATTGCTTCTTAAAAACTAAAGTCAGTGGTTTATATTAATTTATCTTGCAAACAAGAAATGCCAAAATGTATTTAAATTATAAATGTTGTTGTTTAAGAGAAAGTAAAATATACCTGTTGTTTAAAATATACTTAGCCGTCATTTAGATTTTTATTACATATTTAAGTAATTTTCATTTGTCTTTACATAGGTGAATGGAATATTCACCTTTGCATGCTGGGCAAAATAAGGGTATAAATGTTTCTGATTTGTTTTAGTAAACATAAATTGTGTAAATTAAATTCTAAAAACTCTTTTTCCCTCAAAAGCTTTCAGAAAACATATCATGGAAGCATCAATAAATGCCTGAAACTTTTTATATTCAAGATTAAAATATCTAATATCTAAGTTGGTTAAAATCCCTGCCTTCTACTCTCCTATATAAGAGAGCGCTATGATATGACATAGCATAGGACAGTGTATACTTGTCTCTACCCTGTTTTGTGCTCAGAATTGAATTACTTTAGAAGATACTAGATGGACACATTTTTTCAAATGTTAGGATGCTCCTCCATTGTATTGCCACCTATGACACTGTAGGCATTATTCTAACCTATTCTGTGGGTCTAGTGGAAGGAAGCACAGTCCTATTTTTGGAGGAGATGAAAATTAGAAAAAAAATGGGGAAAGGAGGGAAAGAACAGAGAGAAGCAAGAAAGAGAAAAGAAAATGGCTTTAGGAAATTTACCATGTAAAGAACTGTCACTTCATGTCTTAGGCAGGTGACATTGAGACATGCCGACCCTGTTAGAACAGCCACTAGGTACAGGGAAGCAGTTCTGCTGTAGGAACCAGAGTAATGTGGGCTTCGGGTACAATTCTCAAAACAGAATAAATGGGACTCCTTTTATTATATGACTAGAAGTTACTCTCTTTAGTAAGATGGAAAGAATTGTCTACAATAATGTTTAACACAATACATACTGTTGACATAATTCATTTGATCCACAATTTTCAAGCATCTGTCTAATTGGAAGTAGTACATTGAGTTAGTTACTTGGCATATGGGCAATACTAATAATACTCTGCTATTTTACTTTTCATTTTCTCCCATTCTTTTATGAAATAGAGAGGTAAAGGCCTGAATGGTAGTCTACCCAACTTTTACTCCTGAAACACCTGCTCCTCCTTTCCTACCCGCCTCTGCAAATTGATCTTGCACTAATTTCTCTGCAGATCATGCAGCTTGCCCTTCAAATTGACAGCTCCTTGCTGTTGCTCTGTAATTTGTGATCAGTCTTCCTTGTTACTTTCTCTTTCTTCTTAGATCCCATCTTGACTTAGTTCCTGTCTCATGTAAACTCAACGGGGAAGCGTTGGTGAGATGTTAATTCAGGAAACATGGCTTGCAATCTGTGGAGCAACAAGAACAGCTGGTGCTGCTGCTGTTCAGTTTTTCTTGGCAGATGGACATAGAGAGAATTACGAATGGGGAAATTTGCCTCAGCCTTGGCTGCTATTTCCTCCAGAAACATTACATTTGCCAGCGTGCTCTCTCCTATAACCACTCCAGCACCAGGACTTAATACTTTAATGCATTCCCGTAAATTCATGGAGCTTTCTGTGTAGACTTTATTCTAGGCTTCATACCTAGTAGCCCTCTGATTGTCCATTTGACCACAACGAGAGGCAGATTTGGTTATACTTAAGTAACTTAACGTATACATTGAGTAAGTGCTATTCCACATTCCCAATAATTTTAGGTCAATACCTAAGTGTGTGTCTATATATTTATTAAAAATAAACTTTATTATTGTCTCTGTATCATAAAATTCACCAATTTTAAGTGTAGAGATTAATGAGGGTTGAGCCACCAGCACAATCATCTTAGAATATTTCCATCACTTCTAAAACTTTTTGCACCCTTTTGCAATAATCCCCACTCTCTAACCCCAGCTTCTAGAAGCCACTGTGCTTTCTTTAATCATAATTTGCCTTTTTTAGAGTGTCATTTAAATAGAGTTAAATAATGTGTAGGTAGTGTTTACTTTGTGGCTTATTTCATTTAACTTGATAATTTTGATTTATCCATGTTCTTGTGTGTATCATTAGTTCACTCCTTTTTAATGCTGAGTTTAACCATTTTTCCAGTTGATGAACATGTGGGTTGTTACCAATTTTTACCTACAATGAATAAAGCTGCCATAAACTTCCAAGGACAAGTCTTTATGGGGATATATGCTCTCATTTTCTGGGGTAAATATCTAGGAGTGGAATTAGTGGGCTGTATGATAAGAGTTGGTTTAATTCAGTAAGAAAATGTCACCGTGTTTTTCAAGTCATCATACCATTTTGCATTTTCCTTGCAATGTGTGAGAGTTCCACTTGCTACATCCTCACCAGCACTTATCATTCTTTTCAGACTTTAACTGTTCTAATGGGTGTGTAGTGTATCTTGTGGTATTATACATTTCTATATTGACTAATGCTATTGAAGATCTTTTCATGTGTTATTTACTACTTATATATCCTATTTGGTGAATTTTCTATTAAAATATTTTATATATGTTTTATTGAGTATTTTGTCTCCTAATTATTGAATTGTAAGAGTTCTTTTTATTTTCTGAGTACTGGTCCTTCATTTGATGTATGTTATGCAAATTTTTTCCCAGTCTGTGACTTGCTTTTTCGCTTTCTTAACAGTGTTTTTGAAAGGAAAAAACATTAAATTTTGATATTTTGTTGATATTTTATCTTATGGTTAGTGCTTTTTGTGTCCTACCTAACCATATCTTTGCTAACCCAAGGTCACAAAAATTTGATTCTGTTATCTTCTAGAAACTTTGTAGTTTTAGGTCCTCATTTAGGATTATGATTCATCTATTTCTAGCTAATATTTTACATGGTAAGTGATAAAATTTGAGTTTAATTATTTGCATTTGAATATTAAATTATTCTAGCACCATTTGGTGAACCCAGTAACTATTTCCCTAATATGCCCAGAAACAGAAGTCTTCTCCAAAGTATGACTTTGATTGAAAAAGCAATAGAAGAAAATGACAATAATATCCCAAATATTTTTTAAAAAACAACTTTAGTGAAGGGATCCTAGATATAGTTTGTGTGATATAGTTCTAATTTAATATGACTATATTTCCAAAAAGAAAAGGTGAGTTGATAGGTCGTTCATTCATGACTTCCCATTTAGAATAACCATAAATGAAAATAAAAGTCCCCAGGTTATTGTAGATTTCTAAATTGCTAGTACAGAAAACATGTTCAACATTCTTACTGCATTTTTTATATCGATCTCTCTTCCAATTTTTGAGATAAGCATATTGTGAGTTTAAACATAACTTTAATAAATCTTAAAAGACTTTTTTAAATTGTAAAGGCTTCTAATAATATTTCATAAGTACTCATCAGACCATGAATGCCTACTTGTTTGAATAACCATATAATCATCAGTTCTTCAGGCATAGAAATACTTCCAGTCTTGGTCTGATGGAAGCAATTCTGTTATGATATTATGAATAGTTTGGTTGCTCAGTTGATTAATATGGAAAATAATGACAAGACGATCTATATTTACCATAGCCATAAAGTGAGTCCATCATCTATTTTCATACTGTGCATTCGTAACTTGTCATCATTACAAATGTCTTTTCACTTTATTTCAGTTGTAGATTATTTACATATTAAATTGATAAATTAAGCCTTCTGTTTTCTGTTGCATTTTTAAATTTGACTTGTCACCTTCTCAGAGTGCATAAGCTTTGTGCACATACCATTATAATCAGATGACCTATTCTTGAGCCCTGTAGGTTGACCAGACAAGGGATATCATAGCTGTACATGCAAATTTAATTCTGTTATTGAAATAACTATCGGATGTGACAGACCTGAAGGAGTTCGTGTAGGTCTTTCTTATGTCGTAGAGATGTAATACACATTAAATCTATTTTTAATTCTGCCTTATGCAGCCTCACAGCAAGATTTCACACATGCAAATGAGAATTTGTAAAAAAAAAAAAAAGCTTTGTGAAAAAAATCTGTTAGTTTAATTTAAGCAGCATTGTGATGTGAGAGCCAATTTTGCATTTTAATGCCAAATTGACCACATAATTACTTTAGCTTTATGTCAAATTTTCCTTTGCATTAGGAGATAAGATTTAAAGAATTTAAAACATGTACTATATTTAAACAGTGCCTGGCACATGGTAAGTGCTAAATGAATGTTATTATCATTGTCATCTTCAGTGGAGGGATGAAGAGACCCACAAATTTATGTTTTAGGGTTACCTGACAAAGAGAAACTACATGATACCTGAAATAGTTTGGAAAGTATCTAACATAAATTATTAAATAGGAGTACTAGTACTAGTTAGTTGCAACCAGGAAAATAAAAGATAGCCAAGGATATAAAACCAAAAAATCTAACTGAATATATAGTCTGAAAATTATATAATTTATGTTTAACAAAATGATTGTGCCTGATTTGGATTTGATTTAAATGGTTATTTAAAAATTAACCATTAGGTATACTAATGCATTTGTAAAGAATGTGGATCTCTTATCAAATTCTCTTTTAGATTTTCTTTTATGCTTAGTAACAGACTAGTGGGTATAGTTTCCAGAGTATTTCTTTTCTCTTTCTTCTTTTAATGACATGAGAACTCCTCTTTCCATTAGTGAACCCATTTCCTGTCGCTCGAGTGGAACTGCCTCCACCTACAATCCCCAAATTTGGTACATAAATAAGGAATAGCCAATGGCTGATGAGGGTTTCCTATTTTCTCTGACAACAGTCATTTGTTCAACATTTGGCATATCAATTCCACTTACTCCAAAGTACATGCAATTTGAGCTTCTCTCCTACTTCATTAGGTCTACAGTAACCATTTGCTATTTCTAGTGAAGTAAGGTTTGCTGGTTTATGTCATTTTGCGATGACTAAATGATTAGTGGATGGTGTCTCAAATCATAGGAAGAGAAGTTATTCTACTCAAAAAGTGACAAAATGATTGATGACTGTGTTTTTAAAGGACAAACGGGGTGAAGATTTTAGACACACCGTGAGCCATCTTTCCCTGATGGTAGCTCCGAGCTATAGTGCTGGGCTCTGTGTTAGTCATTGCTCTCTTCTATTCTCTGCTTTGGGGAACTTAAGCAAAGTCCTTCACAGTACCCTTTTCCTGGTGCAGGTACTTCCCAAGGTGGAATCCTTTTTCTTCTTCAAGTCCCCACTCCATATTAGATGAAACAAAAGAACAGATTCAAATTTTATCCCATGAAGATTCTTATATGCCAATTTAAAGCATTTTTTTGTGTGGGGGGGTTGTTTGTGTGTATATACCTGGATGATCATAAATGCCTCCAAAGAAATGAAGTAGCAAGATCTAAGCTATGTGTTAGAACAATAAGACTGGAAGCAGAATAAAAATGGGATGGAAAGGCTAAACACTGGGGACTGGTGACAAGAGGGCTATTTAAGAAAGACCAAAAGTAAAAGATATCTTAAAGCATAGAGATGAGACATCTAAAATGCCTTGTGGGAATGAACCCAGATTTCCTGGGTTGTAATGTGGTACATTTTTATATTGACGAATAAGTTATTATTAATACAGCAGATAAAATTGGACTGTGACTTTGACTTCATAATTCACGTAATTTTTTTCACAATTCACATAATTGATTCTATGTACTTTTACTAGCTCTACTCCTATTTTTTTTTTTTTTTGACACAGGGTCTCCCTCTGTTACCTGAGCTAGAGTACAGTGGTATCATCATAGCTCACTGCAACCTCAAACTCCTGGGCTCAAGCAATCCTCTTGCTTCAGCCTCACGAGTTGCTGAACCACAGGCATGTGCCACCACACCCAGCTAATTTTTCAATTTTTTTTTTTGTAGAGACAGTATTTCTATTGCTCAAGTTGGTCTCGAACTCCTGGCCTCAAGCCGTCCTCCCACTTTGGCCTCCCAAAGTAGTAGGATTACAAGTGTGAGCCTCTGCTCCTGGCCTACTCCTATTTTTAATAATTAAAATATACAAATATATCTTGAAGTTGGATTTGAAGTTGTTTTTGAAACCAACTTGAAGCTGGTTTTGAAATAAAGAACTAATAAAAGTTGATTGCTGACTGGACATAGTAGAGCAATAGTGAGGGAGAAGGTAGTATTAAATAGCTCCCTGAAAGTTTTAGTGAGAATTATCTGGAAGTCGGTGGAATGGTACACAGAGCAATAGACTGAGAGAATAGACTTCTAGACCTATTTATTTTAACAATTTCTAGTGTGATATTGGATCTCTAGATCTTAGTTTCTGATTTAAAATGAATGTGATGAACCAGAACACTCTAAGCCTTCTCAGGTTCTAATATTGTGTGCTTCTGTGTGATTATTAAAAATGATAGCTCATCTGCTATATTTCTGGACCTTGTATTTTTGCTGCATTGCTTAAATTCTTATATTTTTAAATTTTTATATTAAGAAAATAAAGTGAATATTTACTTTTTAAAGCACAAACAGTACTATATTGTGAGACTTAAGTTGTATCTAATAGTAAATTATAAGATAAGAAGAGGTGTGAAGATGTAGAAATAGAATTATGCTGCTGTAAGATTTTCAAATTATTCATAGATTAGTATATTTAAAGGCAATGGTGATAACATAAAGAAACATATGGTAAACTTTACAGCAGACATACACACAATCATACACCCTACAATAGAATATAGTTTAAATGTTAATGTAAGAAATAAAGTATAAGATGAAAAATAAGTAACACACTCAAAAGAAGACAACAAAATAGGAACAAAGATTAAAAGAATTCACAAGAAAAAATCAAACAATCCCATCAAGAAATGGGCAACG
>VBSM01000272.1:75623975-75653577 GCA_008086735.1 Cheirogaleus medius
AAATAAAAGCAAAAAAAAAAAATAAAAGAATTGAAAAAAGTATGCCCTGTAACATTAAACAGTAAGAAGGGACTATAATAATATCAGACAAAGTAAATTTTAATGCAAGGAGTATCACAAGAAAAAACAGAAATATTTTATAATGATAGAAGAATTAACTTAATAGCAATATTCAATAATTCTAAATGTGAATGCACTAAACAGAGCTTCAAAATACATGAAGCCAAAGTTGACAAAAAAGAGATAAAATAGGCAAACCCACAATCATGCTTGTGTATTTTAATGCTCCTCTCTCTATAATCAATAGAACAAATAGACAATAAAAATTAACAAAGTTTTAAAAGATGTGAACAGCACTATCAACCAACTTGATTTCATTGACATTTATAGAGCACTACATGTCATTGAGAGACAATTCTCCGTGGTTCTTTTGGATTTCTATGTCTTGCCAGAAGAGGCACTGACTACCTTTGATCTGGAATAACCTTCAAAGATGTTTATACAAGAAACAGACTGGGAAGACAGATATAATGCAAAGAACAGGCATGTGTATTGCCATTATAAAATATTCAAATTATCTAATCAGAGTTTCTTTCTTATAACACAGTTCATGGCATGTGCCTTCTTCAAATTACCCTATAGGAATTGAGGCTCAGGAAACCAGTACACATGCTGATACTCTGGCTACTGCTCTGGCTGTGAGTAATGAATTAAACTTTGTCTCTGACAAAGGAGTCTCTTGCCTTCTGCTAGCATCCACAAATCTGTGGCATACTCATTAGCTTGAAAGTTGGATAAAATCTCAAATCCTTCAGAATTCTTGACAGATCTAAAAATTACACAATATACATTATTTTTAAATGTACATGAAACCTTCACCGAGATAGACCATTTGTCGGGTCTTAAAAAAAGTCATAGTAAAATAAAACAATTTAACTCATACATAATATAACTCTTTGCCCATAATTATGTTAAATTAAAAGTCAATAAAAATAGGGTATCTTGAAAATGTATAAATATTGGGAAATATATCAACATACTAATTCATAATTTATGGATCAAAAATAACAAGGGAAATTAGAAAATCTTTCTAAATAAATGAGAGTGAAAACACAACATGGCAAACTTTGTTGGATGCAACAAAAGAAGTATTTAGAGGGAATTGATAGCTTATGTAAGGTCAATGCTTGTATAAGAAAAGAATGACATGAGATCCTATGCTAAAAAGCTGGAAAAAATAAGAACAAACTAAATAGTCTCAAAGTAGATGGAAGATAGAAAATCAAAACATTAGGGTAAGCACCATTGACACAGCAAATGGACAAACATAAGAAAAACTAACAAAGCAGCAAATGGACAAATAATAAGAAAAACCAACAAAGTCAACAAATTATTTTTCTTTATTATGTCTACCTAAGTACATTTGCTGTCATTGACTTATTATCCTTCTTGATCCTTGGGGAAGGGATCTTGTGTTGGGGATGGCAGGGAAGTCCTTGTGTGTGAGATGGCATACACAAAGCTTCAAGCGAGAAAACTATGCCGATGGTCATCACATGAGACCCAATAGTAGGTGGCAACCTAATGTTTCAGGTATGTGTTTGTGATAGGCATGCCAATAGTGATGGTATTGATCTTATTCTTTTAATTTGGTCCTCAAAATATGACAACTTTGATACACTGAGTTAGTAAACCTGAGTCAGGCCTACATCTGGGTCTACATCATTCAACTTGCCACTAATTATGTAACATGGCCTGAAATATTTATAATACTATGTTTAATTCACAGTTTCCCAATCTATAAAATGAGAACAACAGTATTTACTCCTTTGAGTCACTGCTAATATGTGTAATAATTTACACAGGCCTTGATGACTATGATAGTAATGATTATTACATTCTTATTTTTAGTATATTGTAAAATCAGATACTTGGGTGAATTAAAGTTATAAATTAGCTATTATCAAAGTTGATAGAAACAAAACCAAATGAAATAGCCTCAGTGTGTTTTCCCCTTTAAACTGCTACTGACATGCAAATATCCCCAGTGTCTTTGGCGATGGAGATTGGGGACATTATAAATATTTCAATTCCATGGTTAGAACTTTTCTAATTTTCCTAATATTTTACTTTATATCTACTCGCAGGACCCAGTTGGGATTTTCCATGGCTGTGTTCTTGTTCAGTCCCTGTGTATCTCCTCTCTTCTTTCTCCCTACCCCTACCTCCGTGTGTGTGTGTATGTGTTTGTGTGTGTGTATAAACATATAACTATACCTACACATATGCATATATATTTTCCCCCACTGTACAATAGCAGGTTACTTAAGTGTCTCAAAACAACTGGGTCATAGAAACCTAAGGGTCCATATCATTCTTTATCTATTGTAAGATATGAGTATTAAAGAGATAATATTGTAATTAAATGATCACTCAGAGGTCATTTGGACCATCCTCTAGAGATGGAAGGGCACATCTTTAAATCCTTGAACATTTTAAATCCTTGTTAACTCCACAGTCTTCCTTGTTAAAATTTAACATTACTGTCCAATTTTTAAGAAAACACATTTATTTTGATGAAAAGAGGTTATTACTACTAATTAGTTTTAAGCTGTGATTGGAAAATATTTGCTTAAAAATCAAGGCTTTTATATTTCTTATATAATGAAAAGTCTGAGGATAGGGAATCTAGGGGCAATATTTTATAATTCCAACATGGACTCGTGTTCCTTCTAATTTTCTGTTCAAGGAAAAGGACACAGGGCAGGAGGCACATGCCATTTGAAACCATCCCTCTCATGAATGTCCCATGGAAAAACTTGCTTTTATTTCTCTGTAGTATTGTGTTTCACAGGCTAGTATTGTGTTTCACAATCACTCCTACCATTCCAGTCTGTAAAGGACATAGGGAAATGCCATTTTATTTTGCTGGGCACATTGCCATGTTCAACAAAGTAGGAGTTCTTTCAGCAAGCAAAAAAGTTAAATATCTTGTTAGGCAATTGGCAACTTGTTGTTAGCAGTGTCTGCCACAGCCAGTTTTAGTAATTTTTGACTTTCCTTATAGAAAAGTATTACGAGAATAACAATTCATTTTCTTAATCCCAGCGATCATAATTGACCAAACAAGAAAAACTTGCAGCCTGAAGTGGATCTATTAAAAATGATCATAGAAGTAATATTCATAAATAAAGATAGCAGGAATTTTAAAGGCAACAAGAATAGGATACTTTGCATAAAGTGACACATCATTATCTAGAGAAAAAGAAAAATGGTACCATTAAAGTTTACAGAATTTTCAGTAAAGTAGCACTCAGTATCCTAATTGACTAAAGATAAAGCTCAAGGTAGAAGTGGCTGTCTCAGGAGGTGTGAGTTTCCTATTGCTAAAAGTGATCAAGGGATGGCTAATGACCAGTTAAAACAGAAGTCAAGTCTCAGGTGGATTGCTAAGCTAGATGATCATTGTGATGCCATTCTTGTCTTAAGATTCTTTGATTACAGAGAAAGAGGATACTAGATGTTAATCAGGCAAGTATGTGGCCTAAAACACAGTATCCTTTGCTTTTAACCTTTTCAGCAAATGAATAAAAATATATTAATTCTCTTTGATAACTCACAAAATAATCTAAGATAAATGTAACTAAACTAAAAATCATGAGGCACAATATTTCTGGCTACCGAAATATTTGTTTTGACTATACTTACTATTTAAGGAGAGACTCTATTATTACTATTTGACTTGTTATGCAAAATCTATCTCCAAATGATTTAAGTGATAAAGAGATTTATTTAGATGGTTTAAGAGATTCAGAGAAATAACATGTCTGTTCATGGTTTGGTCAAATCTCTGGACTACTCTGTGTTTTGATTTTATCTTCAAATTGTTTTTTCTCAGGGTGACAAACTGATGGCACATCCATAAATCACATCATCAGGGGGACATGGGCATCCAGTTCTAGAATCCTCTTCATAAATACCAACTTCTGTGATAATTGGGATAATCTTGAATTAATCTCAGTAGCTAGAAAAATGCCGTGTATTAATTAGATTGTTCCTAGGTTGCCAGAACCATTTGCTGTGTGAACAGATGTGGCATTAGATGTAGTAAGGAGTTTAGGGCCTGAAGGATGTGGACCACTCAAGGGCTACTCAATCCCACCCAATCCACACAGCTGCACAATGCAGAATGTTTGAACGATTGTGAGGAGATAACCACAATGTTGATTACTGAAGCAAAAAACACTTCAGGTGGTTTGAAATATATAGGAAAAGACATGATGTTATGGTCTTACCTTCAGAGGTTATAAAAGATACTAAAAGCTCAGAAATTGAAATTGTCAGTTCTACAAATGAAGTTGCCAACCACCTTACTTGGTTATTGCATTCACAAAACTTTTATTTTCAATGATAGAGGTAACTGACACATTGATTGAGTGTTGGTGAACAGAGGTTACAAATTCCATTGTGCCGTCAAAATAAATTGTGAAACTACTGAAGACACAGTCCAACATTCACACACCTTGGAAAAACAGATTCGAATGTCCACTGCTGTCTGTGGTCACAATGGTTGTCAAATGAGTAACTGAAAGAAAAAAAAAAAACCATGTTTTTTTGACCAAGAATAATCCTCAGATAAAACTCTATTAATTCTTAAAGATAGATATCTTCTTAGGGATTTCTGTCATTGCTGACCATGAGTTTAATCTAAATCGAAGGATCTTAACTGACACATGCTTTTAATACTCTTGGTCTTTTCCACATATATTGAAGAAATTGCTACCATCAGTTCTCACTCTATCTTTCTTGAGTCTCACACAAATTGCTGCCAAATGACAAAAGAGAAATACAGGAACTCAATCATCTTTGTATTGAATGTTTTCTGTATAAATTGGTTTTGGAGAATGAGTTATTATACCCAATGCCAGTAATATCACAGAAAATTTAACTTTCATTATTAAATGGCAAAAAGCCATAAATTGTGTCCTATGATGAAAAAGTTATTAGAGGGAGTTTCAATGTTTCTTTTTAATATACATGTATGTTTACCCAATGGTTTGAAATTTAGAAACATAGAGTTGTATCATTTTAGAGTATTATTTTCTCTTTTTCCAATAGTTTATAAAGTTAAATGATGCAATGTATACCTAAATAAATTTCAAATATTTTATATAAAAGCTTTAGTGCAGTAGAAAAGGCTAGAAAGATATAGATTTCAGCTCCAGCATTTAATGTGAGGCAAACTAGAATAATCGCGTACATCATTGAAACCTTAGTCTTCTTATGAGTAAAATGGGGTAATTTTGTGTATGCCTGGCATCACTGTGAGCATCAATGAGATAATCATAAATCACGGTGCTTAGTAATATTCAACATATGTTCATTCTACTTGACATAATTACAGCGTTATTACAAGAATATATAAAGAAAATATATAAATGAGAGTACTATGAAAATAAATATATTATTAATAATGTTGTTTACAACTATTATCTAAATCAGTACTATTCATTACGGTGGAAAGCAGATCTGTCTTAAAAACACAGTTATTTCAATTCCCGAATGGCTTTTGATTACAATAGCCTGAAACTAAAGAGAAGAAAGTTCAATACTGATTTTTTTATTATTTAAAGATTTTTCTCAGGCCAGGTGCGATGGCTCATGCCTGTAATCCTAGCACTCTGGGAGGCCGAAGCGAGCGGATCCTTTGAGCTCAGGAGTTCGAGACCAGCCTGAGCAAAAGCGAGACCCTGTCTCTACTAAAAAAATAGAAAGAAATTAGCTGGACAACTTAAAATATATATAGAGAAAAAATTATCCGGGCATAGTGGTGCATGCCTGTAGTCCCAGCTACTCGGGAGACTGAGGCAAGAGGATCACCTGAGCCCAGGAGTTTGAGGTTGCTGTGAGCAAGGCTGACACCACAGCACTTTAGCCCGGGCAACAGAGTGAGACTCTGTCTCAAAAAAAAAAAAAAAAAAATTAAAGATTTTTCTCGACTTGGCTTTAAGTATCAAGGGCAAAATTGGAAACTTCAGAGCATACATTTATATGATAAACCAAAGAACAGGAGAAATGTGTGTGTTCCTATAAATATAGACACACATATATGTATGATGTGTGTATATACACATGCACACACACATCATACACATATATTTAGTTTTACTCTCACATGAAAAGGGGATCAGAATCATTACTAGGCTCAGGTTAGGAGTTTAGAGGTACTGAGAAAGGAAAGCAGAATTTAGCCACTAGTGCGTAAATCTCCTCCTTGTCAGTCTGTACTACCAAAACCCCGTGATCACATGGTGAGAAGGATGGAAACTCCTACATGGTAGCATCTGTGGTTAGATATTTGTGATATTTGTCCCAGTTCCTGTCTAGAGCTACAGGAAAACTCATGGTTGTGGAGTATCCTATGCCAATATGAGATTGTTGAAATAGAGAAAAAATGTCAGCAGAGTCTGTCTAGCCAGAAAAGGCCCAGAGATAAATCCCCTCTGTCTCACTCACCATTTAAATTTTTACACTGCAAGTGCAAGGGATCTGGAAAGATTCGAAGAAGAATCAGGTATGGGATAAAAGCAGCCAAGGATTTGTCATAGTAAGGGATGAGGACTCTATAGCAGAGTCTGTACTCGCTGGCTTCTGAAGGAAGAATGCAGAAGCTGAGGAGGGAGATGCTCCAGGAGGATAAGACTGCGGTGTTCTCTGCATGTCATGTTGCCTTTCCCCAGATGGAAGAACAGAGGAAGTAATCAGTTAGCTTAGATTACCCACAAGAAAAGGAGAATGGAGAGGAAGAGAACTCTGATTTTATTGGTTATCCAAAAAGAAACTTTTATGTGAACAGGAAATGAATAAGATTATTATCTAGATTATTTCCTCCTGCTGAAAGAAATGGACATTTGAGAATTATGTTGACTTCAGTAAGAAGAAAATAAAGTTCTATTTAATATTTTAAAATATTTAAGTAGTTTGGACTTTTGTTATGGAAAATTTTAAAGCTGCTATGCAAAGTTTCCAAGTTGATGAAACTGCATTTATTCAATAATTCTTTATTTCTCATTTTTAATAAATAAAAGTATATTTAATTAACATTCATAGCTTATGGTCACCATGGGACAATCAGTAATTTTAGTCAGCCTATATTACATCAAACTTTGAACTTCAAAAATAATAAAAATGACTTATTTGTTTTATTATATTTTCTAACCACTCCTCCCCATTACTCTAAGCTTAGCTATATAAAATTGCTGACATTTGACCATTTTTGAGCTACAAAAATGACAATTTCATGTAGTAGAACTTAATACCTTCCATAATATCTAGGTCTCAGGAGCACTCCAGGTTGGAAAGCTGGAAAACTATAGAATAGATGATAAACAATTGTTGCTGAAGTTTATAGGAAGATGCATTTAGCAAGAAGCAAGTTTATGATGACCTGCTTCTCACAATTTAATCCAATTTTCCAGTGTGGTCTGCCTAATAGGAATAAAAAGAATTTTTATGGTATTTATACTTGGGTTAAAGCATGCTACTTGAGTTGTTTTTAAAGTTTTATGAAATTTTTAATTCATATCATCCTTCTGGTTGATCAAAACCTACTAGTTACTTTTATATTAACTCATCCATTATAAATGAAAGGAATGTTCAAACTTACCCTAAACTTGACATATATGTATGCTCTGAAGAGAAGCTATTAAAACTCATCAATTGGAAATAAAGTGTTCAATAATTCAAATAAGGTGGGATTTTATAAAGCACAAAAATGATAGTGAAAATGTAGGTAGAAAGGAGAATAATTTGGGCATCTGGACCCTCTCTGTCCTCTTAATGTCATACCATACTGTATAGTTTTGCTTTTTTTTAATGTTATTTTATCTCTAAGTTCAAATGATTACTTTTTTTTTTTGGCCACAGGGTCTTGCTCTGTTGCTTAGGCTAGAGTGCAGTGGAATCATCACAGCTCACTGCAACCTCAAACTTCTGGGCTCAAGTGATACTCCTGCTTCAGCCTCCCAAGTAGCTGGGACTACAGGTGTGCACCACCACATTCAGCTAATTTTTCTATGTTTTTGTAGAGATGGGATCTCACTCTTGTTCAGGCTGGTCTCAAACTCTTGTCCTCAGACAATCCTGCCATCTCAGCCTCCCAAAGTACTAGGATTATAGGCATGAGCCACCACACCTGGCTCAAATGATTACATTTTATATGAAAAACAGCTTGCTTTTCTGAGGAGTATGGGGAAGTAAACCATTGCAGTCATTCCTGTCTTTGCCTATGTTCATTCACTAAATTTAAGTAGAGCGAATGATGAGAAAGGTTATTATAAAAAATAGTTACCTTCACTGATGAATAGCACTTTGGAAAAGCTATGTTTTCCTTAATAGGGATTATTGAAGTAGATAGGATTTTAGCATCTGAATAAAAAATCCTTTCTTTCTCTTTTGTCTTAACAGCTTTCAGCAAAGGCATCTTTTGACCCACATATAGCTCCAGGCCAAGACCCACTTTGGAGCAGTCACAGCATTGGGCTGTAAGGTAAATCTCCTATGTGTGAAGAAGCCTCAGAAATTCTAAAGACCAGTTACCTCCTAAATATGGTAATGGAAATTGGATTCCACACATTCTTCCCATCTGTAATGTACTAAGGACAGAAATGTGTATGATCAATCTTGAAGACATTCCAGAGAAGTCATTTGGTGATGCAGTATTCATGATCTGTTGACATCTAAGATGAATCTGAGATGCCACAGTGATTTTCAATGCCAAATTTATTAATATCTGGTAACTTTGATAATTTAATATTTACATCTGTATCATTCTAATCTGTGTTTCTATATCAGAAACCTTGCATTCCTGTTGCTTACAAACATCCCTATGTCAACAATCCAAAGAAGCACCTGTTTCATATTTACTTGCAAACACAGTATCTCAGCATTTAATTGTTTAGGTATATTAAACAATAGCATCACCATGTTTCTTTAATCTACAAGTGCATGTTGTTGAGATTTGAAAGTCTGGCTCATTTGAGTTATGATAAAAAAAATACAGTTGTTTAAAACCTTCTATTATTTTGGCCTTGATGTGAATTTTAATGGGAATTATATTTACCATGGGAAATAAAATTATTAAAGTATTCTCATGGCAAAAATATCTTCCTTAAATCCTTGAAGATATTATTCACTATGAGTTTTGTCACTGATGAGATTATCACTTATAAAGGAATGAATGCTTTAAATCCTAGTGTCAGCAGTAATAAACTAGAGAGAAGCAAAACTAGCCACAGTAACTACCTTCTAACTTATGATAAAGGCCAGGATCTGAGATGGGAAGAGCAGAAGTGTTTGGAGGAATGAAATAACTGCAAATGGATTATAGGAAAAATAGGTGATTAGAGTAAGAGCAGGAGTTGCTTAGAGATTGTAGGTTTCAGGATCTAACCCCAGGAAAGTGGTCAAGCAGGAATGGAAAGAGGGAAACTCCATAGGGTTAATTATACAATTCTACTCAAGAAGTTCTTTTTTTAAAGCAGATTTAGGGGGTCCAAGTGCAGTTTTTTTACATGGATATAGTGTATAGTGATAAATTCTGGGCTTTCAGTATAAACATCACCTCTATTATGTTCATTGTACCCATTAAGTAATTTTTCATTCCACACCCACCTCCCAGCCTCCTACCCTTTCAACCCTTCTGAATCTGCAGTGACTATTTTTCCACTCTCTATGACCATGTGTATACATTATTTAGCTTCCACTTATAAGTGAAAACATGTGGTACTTGACTTTGTTTCTGAGTTATTTCACTTAAGATAGTGACCTCCAGTTCTATCCATGTTGCTGCAAAAGACATTATTTCATTCTTTATTTATGGCTGAGTAGTATTCCATGGTGTGTGTGTGTATACACACACAATACACACGCACACACCACATTTTCTTTATTCAAATATCAGTTGATGCACACTTGAGTTGATTCCATATCTTTGCTATTGTAAATAGTGTTGAGCTAAATATATGAGTGCATGCTATCTTTTTGATATAGTGATTTCTTTTCCTTTGGGTATATACACAGTAGTGGGATTGCTGAATCTAACAGTAATTTCATTTTTAGTTCTTTGAGAAATCTCCATACTGTTTTCCACAGAGGCTGTACTAATTTACATTCCCACCAACAGTGTATAAGTGTTCCCTTTTCTCTGCATCCTCTCCAACATCTGTTATTATATTTTTTTACTTTTTAGTAATAAGCATTCTTACTGTTATAAAATGGTATCAAATTTATTGAGACTTATTTTGTTGCCAAACATATGGTCTATCTTGAAGAATGTTCTATGTGCTGATGAGAAGAATGTGTTAATATATTCTGCAGTTATTGAGTAGAATGTTCTGTAAGTGTCTATTATGTCCATTTGGTCTAAAGTCAAATTTAAGTCCAGTATTTCTTTGTTGATTTTCAATCTCAATGATCTATGTATTGCTGTCAGCTGGGTGTTGAAGATACCCACTATTATTGTATTGTTGTCTATCTCTTTTTTGAGGTCTAGTAATATTTGTTTTATAATCTGGGCACTTCAGCATTGGGTGCACATATATTTGGATTGATCTCTTTATCATTATGTAATGATCTTCTTTATTTTCTTTTTAAATGTTGATTTAAAGTCTGTTTTATCTGATGTAAGTATACCTACTCCTGTTTTCTTTTGGTTTCCATTTGTGTGGAATATCTTTTCCCATACCTTTACCTTTAGTCTATAAGTTTCTTTACAAGTTAGGTGAGTTTTGTGTAAACAGCGTATGTTTGCATCATGTTTTTTTTTTTTTCATCAATTCCAGCAATCCATATCTTTTAAGAGGATCATTTAAGCCATTTACATTCAAGGTTAATATTGATATATGAGCTTTTGTTCCTATCATCATGTTAATTGTTATCAGGTTGTTTTGTAGTCTCATTTGTATAATTGTTTTATAAGACTTGTGACTTTTATACTTTCATATATTTTTATAATGGTGAGTATTGATCTTTTATTTCCATGTTTAGAAGTTCCTTAAACATTTATTGTAAGGCTGGTCTAGTGGTGGGGAATTTCCTCAGCTTTTGCTTGTCTGGAAAAGACTTTATTTCTCCTTAATTTGTGAAGCTTATTCTAGCAGGATACAAAATTCGTGGCTGACAGTCTTTCTTTAAGAAGTCCAAAAATAAGACCCTAATTTTTTCTGGCTTGTAAGGTTTCTGCTAAGAAGCCCACTCTTACTGTGATGGGATTTCATTTATAAGTGGCTAGACACTTTTCTCTTGCTGATTTTAGAATTTTTTCCTTCATGTTGATTTCAGATAGTCTGATGACTATATGTCTTGATGAAGTCCTTCTTGCAGTGTATTTCCCTGGAGTTCTCTGAGCTTTTTATATCTGGATGTCTAAATCTATAGTAAGACTAGGGATATTTTCCTCAATTATTTCCTAAAATAGATTTTCCAAATTTTTTGCTTTCTTTCTTCCCTTGGGAATACTTATGATTTGGACACTATGTAATCCCATAGTTCTCAAAGCCATTGTTCATTTTTTAAATTCTTTTCTTCTTTATATATGTTTGACTGGATTAATTTGAAAGATCTGACTTCAAGTTCTGAGATTCTTTCTTCTGCTTGATATAGTCTATTTTTTCAGCTTTCAATGGTATTTTGTAATTCTTTAAGTGAATTTTTCATTGTCAGAAGTTCTGTTTGGTTTTTCTTTAAAGTATCTATTTCTCTGGTAAATTTCTAATTCATATCCTCAATTTATTTTCTGATTTGTTTGTACCGGTTTTCAGATTTCTTTCTTTTTTCTTAATTTTTTTTAAATTTTTATATTTTTATTTCAGCATATTATGGGGGTACAAATATTACGGTTATGTATATTGCCCATGCCCCCCTCCCCCCTTGAGGCAGAGCCTCAAGCACGACCATACCCCATACGTTGCACATCTTACTCATTATGTTTGTATATACCCATCCCCTCCTCCCCCCTCCCACCCGCCCAACACCCGACAAATGTTATTCCTACATGTCCACTTAGGTGTTGATCCGTTAGTACCAATTTGCTGGTGAGTACATGTGGTGCTTGTTTTTCCATTCTTGAGATACTTCACTTAGTAGAATGGGTTCCAGCTGTATCCAGGAGTATACAAGAGGTGCTATATCACAATTGTTTCTTAAAGTCGAATAGATTTCTTTTGGATCTCATTGAGCTTCTTTACAATCCATATTTTGAATTCTTATGGGCATTTCAGAATTTTCATTTTGGTTAGGATCCATTACTAGAGAGCTAGTGTGATATTTAGGGGTTGTTGTGATACTAGCTTTTTTGATACTGCCAGAATTATTACCCTAGTTCCTTCTCTTCTGGAGAAGCGGCCATGTCTTATTTTTGAATTTACCTTCATTTGAACGGGACTATATGGAGAGTAGCTGTAAATACAGATGAAGCTTCGCTGGCTCTCCCGCTGCTCACCTCCTGCTGTGCAGTCTCCTGGTTCCTAAGTTTCATGGAAGACAATTTTTCCATGGACTGGGCGTGTGTGGGGTGGGAGTGGAGGGGGAGGAGGGGCTGCGGAGCTCTGCAGCATGGCCCTAACAGGCCACGGACTGGTACCTGTCCTCGGCTGTGGGTTGGGGAACACAGTTGTAAAGTACTATTCAGGTTGAACTCCACTCCAGTAGGTGGCATTTGCAGGAGAAAGCCAGCTCAGGTGGTGGCTGGAGGTTTTTACTTGACCTTTGTTAACCAGGAGAAGTAGTGGAATGCCACAGGTGATGGGCAGGCCATGGAACTCCCCATGGGTCCGTGTCCCCTGTTTTACCACTGAAGTAGGTTGTGGGGGCAAAGCTCGGCGGGGGCCTGGGTCAGGTGACCCATGTTCAGCTTCCCCAACAGTGGGTGCAAGTGGCGGCCCCATGGGGGTTGGAGCGCAGTTCCCTGGCTGCTGGGGCAATGTTCCAGGGAGGAGCAGAACCGCCTCTGCCACACTAAAAAGCTCGCATGGAGAGAGAGGAGAAACCTGGGGGCCACAGCCCCGCAGAAGGCAGTGGGACCCACTTAGCGCCTACGCTTTTGATTTGGTGGGTCTCGCATCCATGGCCCGCTGCTGGCAACAAGAGAAAACAGCCAGCTCAGTCCGAAGCAGTCAGTGTTCGGATCAGAGAATTTCCCTTGGCTGCAAGACTCCCTGCCTGGGACAGTAACCTGGGCTTTCTAATCACACTCATCTCTGTCCGGGGCCGTAAAATGTGGGAACGCCTAACTACTGCGCCCTTGGCAGGTATGCAGTCCTTGTCACCTCATAGTTCTGGCCATGGCGATTTGTCCTCACTTCAGATTAGATCGCAAATATCAGTTTGGAGCTTCTGCCAACCTCTGCCAGCCGTCTGAGTTGGCTGCCAGATTTCCGCAAGGTCCCCTATGAACTACAATAAAAAATGACTTCCTTCTATTGGTGCTGGGGTCTGGGAGCATTCACAAAGCACTTCCTGATGCTGCGCCTTCTCGCGGACTCTGCACTGCTTCCCAAGTCAGATCCAGTGCTGAGTAGGGGTGAGGAGCTCCCCTATGGTCTGGATTGTCCAGTGAGAATAAGTATCTCAGAGACAGTGTCCCTTCTTTCACGCTCTGAAGACTCACAGACCTACAACCCAGGCTGCTGCTTGCTGCACATTTCAAAGCATCAGAAGTTTCTTTCACTTTTTCTGTTGTGCTCTCGTGTTGCTTTTTGGATAAAAGTTCACAGTGTGAATCTCTATACACTGTTTTGCTCTTTCGAAGTGGATGAGGTGCCCTAACAAAGCCTTCAATCTGCCAACTTGGGGAAAACACACACACACACACACACACACACACACAAGGTACAATTCTTATTCAGGAAATAGCCATTTATTGGCATCAGAGAGGTATCTTCAATTTTAAAATAAAATCTGAAAACAAAATATAATAGAATTTTCATCATTGGTGAGTCACTTTGGATTGAGGGAGATGTAGTGAGGAGAAATGAAGGTTGAAGTTTGAAGAGAAAGCAGGCAAAAGGTAGGGTGGGAGAAAGAAAATTTCTTGAGTACCATCCATGTGTTGGACACTACATGAGATGTTTCATTCATGCTGTATCCTCTTATCTTCACAAAAATAGCTCTGTTAACAGATATTTTATCTCCATTTAATAAGTAAAGAAGTTAAGTGATTTGAACAATGTTATGTACTTAGTATAAGTGGTTGGATTTAATATTGGCTTCCTTTAATAGAATGCAAGCAAATTCTGAAACAAAATAAAACAAATAAACAAAGAGAAAGAAGCTGTATAGGATACCTGGATTAGTAAAAAAGATGGTAGACATTTCTGTTTAGGGATAGTAAGTGAGTAAGCCAAGAAATGATATAAGACATAGAGACATGCATGATAGAAGAACCCTAGAAAAATTATGTCTAACATTCTTTTTAGACTTCTTTCCTATTTTTGATATACAGAAATCTCTCTTATTTAATCTTAAACATTGAGTATCCATTACATGCAATGGTCTTGTATTATCAGTTATTTAGAGAATGAAGAAAATCTTGTGTGGGGAATAGTGATCAAAAACGGAATAGCAGCTGTCAGCAGTTGTATTTCAAACTGAGACATGACCAAGAGGATGACTATAA
Organism: Cheirogaleus medius; assembly: GCA_008086735.1. Taxonomy (NCBI): domain Eukaryota; kingdom Metazoa; phylum Chordata; class Mammalia; order Primates; family Cheirogaleidae; genus Cheirogaleus; species Cheirogaleus medius. The sequence goes on from VBSM01000272.1 coordinate 75,638,650, forward strand.
TTCCTCAGGGAAATCATGAAAAATCTTGAAATTCTGAATGTCCCTCAGTATGTGGGATATGGACTGACTTATTTAATTTAGATATTTATGGCAATGAATCCAGAAGATTGGAAGATTTAGGAAAATACAAATTAAATGTATTTCCCCCTTAAAATTCTACTTTAAATTGATTTCCTAGTTGAAAACTCTGTATAGAGCAATTGCCTAGAACCTAATGCATCTTCTTTTTGGAAGATTAGAAATAGAGGTCTATAAATAGTATAACTAGGAGGATAAAATTGTATATTTATGAGAGAGGTCTTGAAACCTGTTAGCCATCTATTCTGTCATGTATAATTAAAGTAATAATTAAAGTAGGTTGTCTGTGTTCATTAGGAAGATTCATCTAACATGTGCACATAGCTCATGATAACAGCGAACAGCTTTGCTTCCTGAAACAGTGTCCCATAGGCTAGATAAAACCTCCAAGCATATTATATTTGCTCTGTATGGTGTCTTAAAACATCTTCAAAATTAGTCTCCAATATTTAAACACTGGGAAATTTCAAAAAATAATACGGAATTTTGGCCTTTCCTGAAACTTGAGAAACATTAGTTCACTGAAGCCCAACCCACTAATTTATGTTCCCTGTTTAGCCCCTGTAGGCATTTGGATTATACTTAAGAAAAGGGACCTCTCTATGTTTAGGCCCAAATCTTGATAGATCAGTTTGATCATGGAAGTATTATTTTTTCTCCTCTCTTTTCTCTGGCTCATAAGGCCTCACAAAATGGCTGGAGAAGCTGAGAGTGATAAAATAATTTAGCAAGAATGTCTTGTATAAGAAATAAGGAAAGATTTTAAAGTTTGGAGGAGCAGATGGAAGGCACAGGAAAGGAAGATGGGATTCCAGAGATAGAACAGAAAAAAGAAAGTTTTCTATGGGTGAAAATTTTTGAGAGGTTAAAATCAAAGATGCCTAATATTAATTTTAAGATATTTTCTGCCTGCACTGGTGATATAACACACTTATTTGTCCTAAATCTTGTATAAGATACCCATTCACACACCCTCAAGGTAGCAGGCATTGGGAAATGAAGGCAATGGAGCACCTTACCTTGGTTGGCAAATAAATATACATGCAGGCAGCAGGACCAATGCCAACAAAAGCAGATGAAGTAATTTCAGATGATGAAGAATTACTCCCCTCACCCCTCTTGTCTATTGGGATATCAGGCTCCCTGCATCTCTTGAAATGGAAGATTCAGTCTATTTTCTTTTAAATGCAATGTGACCTCCCCAAAACTCAGGGGAACAAAGGATATCCAAGAGTCTGACAAAGGAGTTAGAATAGTTAAAACATTTTGTTACATGAGGGGCTTCTTTAACTTGAGACTTTGTTTAAAGAGCTGTTGTTTTGAAAATGGGAACAGCAAGCAGTTTGTCAGAAATAATTTCTGTCAGCTGAGATGTTAAATCTAAGCACAAGAAGTCTGACTATCTGAACACTTTAAAGAAAATACATAATACAGTGAGTTTACATCTAATAAGAAAGTTAGATTCTAAAGTAACAACACAAGGCAAAAATTACATACATTCAAAATTACCCTTTAAAAATGCCTTTATTGCCCTTAAATCACCAGGGTGGAGCCTTGGCAGACTTATTCTCTCTTTGGATTAAATCTGTAGCTTCATACCCTTGGCAAATGGATGATAAGATAAATAAAGCAATGCCTTCCCACATCATCCTCCCTGTCCTGCTCCCCAAAGTGCAAGCACACAGGATACAAAGTTAAATGTGTGTAAATATGTGTGTAAATACAACTCCAGTATATACCAAATAGGTTGATTTGGGGAATTCTATGGTAGTATAATTTTGTATACTATTTTAAAGTGCCCAGAAGTTTTGATTTTTTTCTATTCTTTTCAACATGCTGTTTACAAAATTAAAAAGAATGATTTGATAAGGCATTACTAAATGTGGTTTACCCTACAATCTCATTGTTTTGAGTAATTATGAACTTTTTTGGATGTGTATGGGGAAAGTGTTGCATCTAAATATGCAATAGCAAATGTTTGTGTTCCTTAATGCAAAAGTTACTCTTTGTATGTGGAATGTATTAATAATGTATATCTAACAGCCCGATGAAATATACCATATAGCCTCAACTTTCTTTCAAGTTTGCTTTTAAAGGAAGCTGAATTCATTCAAAGGAGGATTAGCCAACCAGATGCTACCTACACATTACTACACTTCTCTTCACAGTTTGTGAGATACTAGTAATTCTGTTGTTTTTAAAACTGTACAAGGCAGCTGTTTTCCCACATTTTTTAACAGTGTTGAGCACAAGATGGGGGAGGAGCATGTAGCTGGAAACGTTTTATTACTTAAAAAAAAATTAACATTGACTTGATTCTAAGACCTGTAACTTTCCTTTGCATTTTCTTCTCACATATACTCACATTTCTCTTCTTATAATTCATATGTACTTCTTATCTATGGCTTTGTTAATATTAAGTAAATCATACGAATATGTAGGATTTAACTAAAACATTATTGTTTTCTTTAGGATCCTGAAACAAACATTATTTATAAAGAATTTATAAATGTTTTGAATGGAGCTAAACTCAACACATCTGTTTTTTGTTTAGTGACAATTTTTAAGGTGCAGTTGGGGACAAGGTTCATCCATCTTTGAGTTCACTCAATTTAGTCAAACTGGAGCTTACATACCAACGTGTCTGTGTTTCTATAAAATTGTTGTCATGTCAGCATGACTCTTGGGAAAAATTATTTTTCTTCCCATATTGTATTTTGCTATTGCTGGTCCAACAAAGATCGAACAGAATTGTAAAGTATATGTCTAGAGTGCATTTCTGTTGAAAGGAAAGGCTGGGATAGAATTAACTCAAAATAAACGTAGTTTGTTAAAATTTTTTATTCTCAAGAGTACATCAAATTTAGAGTAGGCTCATATTGTAGCTGAATATTGTGCAGAATCTGAATAAACAGATGATTTGCATTTGTCACACTAATATATGCCAATATTTTTAAAAAATCTATGAAACTTGAACTTTTGCGAATTGAATGTGTGATTCCAAGAAGCATCTCAATGAACTGACCAGGCTGTCTCTGTTCATTTGCAAGATTCAGGTAACATGTGCACACAGCCATGATAACTCAGTGAACAGCTTTGCCACCTGCTCGCTGAGGACTTGCAATCCTTTATCCCTGCAAAAATATCATTTAAATGAATATATTTGCATGTTCAGACCAGAAAGTACCAAATATAGATGTACACTGCATATTACTTTGGCCATCTCAGAGTAAGCAATTTAGAAAAAGTACAGCTTACACATCAGGGTGCAGATGGAGGTACTTAAGCTAAAAAGAAGCCACAGTCAAATATACTTATACCTATATAATTACTACATCAGAAATAGAAGTAAGAAACTACAATCTATTCTCTTTACATTTAATTCCAAATGGTCAATTTATTAGGCTCCATGGAAAGTGCAAAATAATAATAATCTGTGTTCTTAGACACTTAACCATCTATACTGTAATGTGTCATTAAAGCACATGTTTTGAACCTTATATTCTTGAGTGTTCCTGGACTCAAATAAAAATTGTGAGCATTTCAAAACATTATCTTTATTTCAGCTCAGCACCACATGTTTTGTGCAAGTATTCCACCATTAATTTTGCTAATAATCATCTTTAGAAACAAGAAGAAGATGGTAACATTTTAAGAAATCAATAGCTCATCATTGATCATCAGGTAAAACAAGGCAAAATACATGTTCCTCCTAGGCAATGGGTGATGTAAACCCCACATGCACTGACTGGAAAGGATATTTTTGCCAGGAAGTTTGCTTCCATTCTACTCTGAATATTGTGGCTACTGATAGGGGTAACAAAGTGATATTGGAAGGGTGGTACAGAGCTAGCATCAACCTTGGAGGGTTCAGAGTTGCCTATTGAGGTTTTGATTTGAATTTTATTTGTGGCTCATTTCACTTGGAGAGCTAGGAACTCTTTCTCCACTGATAAATTCTTTTATTTTATAGACTGTTTCTCTTCCTGACCTTTCCCTTCTCTTCCTCTCTTTTTTCTCTCTCTCTCTCTTAAACACACATACACCCGCCCCACACTCACACACAGAGAACTTCTTCTTACACCATAAAGATATATGTCCAAATTATTTCACCCTTGTTACAGAGCTTATCTTCCAAATCTGAATGGGTGAGTTTTTGATGGTCAGGAGGATGTTTATGTTAAAGCCATTAAAATGAAAATGTTGCGAACAGACATTTCTTTGGGCAACAGGAAATGAACCAGATTGTGATTGGGTTTGAAGTTTATATTATTTCCAGGGATAAGGAGACTCTGATGAGTACAAACTGATTTGACTGCAGGTTTCCTTGTCAATTCCTCACATCCGCAAGTTATGAAGCTTTATTCTGACAGCCGAAAATTAATTCACTCTGCTGTCTTGATTGCTTTCCCACGGTGTTCGCTCTGTGGCTCCGGACCAGCAATTACTGTGGCGGGAGAGTGAGAGTGGGTTTGCTTCATGGCAGGTTGGGCCAGTGCCCCATGAGGGTGAAGAATCTGAGTTGGGGAAGGGTAGTGAGGAGGGAAATATTTCTCATGACTTCAATAGTCAATGACAAAATTTAAGGTAGAGAGTTTTATCCATAAAGAGATGTGGTGGGTTTTGCTTGCTTTATCCAACATAAGAGAGAAGGCTAAGCCCTTTTATGACCATTTCCTTGCTAATTGAAGTTTAGGGTAAAGTCATCTCCCCCTTATAGAGGCTAGTGGGAACATTTATGATAGGAAGTTTAGAGCCCAAAGTCCAGTATGAGATGTAGTGCAGAAATATCTTCCAGTGTTGGTGGTATTTGATGGTTACTAAACAAATACTGGAACACTATCATGATTTCACATTGAAATGCCTGGGAAGGTGGGAGTTTTTTTCAAACTCTAAATAATATGCCATTATTCACATACTCAGGAAGATTACAAAGGTCTTACGTTCACCAGAAGCTAGGAATGTCTATGAAGAAAAAAGGCAGATTGTTGGTAAGTAATGATTTTCACACTCTTTATGATTTCTGGAAGGTTTGATTGTTTTGATAGAGAAAATTTGACATCTTATTAGTATCACACAAACGACAACTAAGTAAACAAAGATTTTGGTGGCTTTTGAAAGCTTTATAATATAGTGTGTTCCTTCCACTCCCCTGCTAACATGCCATGAGAGCCTTAATCTGGGACTTCACAAAAAGGGACTGATTATTCATTAAGAGCTGGGGAGCTTGGTGGCTCAGGCTTGCAGTCCCAGCTACTTGGGAGATTGAGGCAGAAGGATCGCTTAAACCTAGGAGTTCAAGGCAACATAGAGACCCTGCCTTTCTTTTTCTATATTTCTCATCCAAGTCCCTATAAGTAAAGGAATGTCTCTTTCTAGGAATCTGGGCATTTAACCTCAAAGAATTAATTCCAGCCATATGATTTCTTAGACGTCTCATATTATCTTAAAATTTTGCAACAATTTTGCATTCTTTTTTGTTTTATATCTCAGCTGGTTTTAGATGAAGAATAATTACTTATAATGAGAAATAAAAACTAAATGTTCTTACTTGTTTCATTGGTTTACTTGTTTCAATTACCCAATCATTTGCTATGAGTGTGTGTGTGTGTGTGTTTGTATATATACATATATTTATATAAACACATATTTATATGTTCCTTTAATCTCTGGTCTTTCACAAAAATACACAAATTTGTTTCATGTGCGAAAGCATTTTGTTCATCTTACACAAATTTTATTTTAAAAGCAATAGCAAGGTATTAGAACGTCTTAAGAACAGGTAAGTTATCAGACACAGGTCACAGGAGTGACCTGGACTAAAATGGTATAGTTCAGATGGAAATAAATGAGCAAATTATGTTCTCAATATGAAGCTAATTTGACTTGCTGGTGAACTGGATGTGGGATGTGAGAGAAAGAAAAGAATCATAGATGACTTCTTAGATTTTGGTCTGCATAGGTGGGGGGTTACCAGTTTTTGAGATGTGGAAAGGAAGGAAGAGATAGCTTAAGAGTTGGGGGGAAAATGAACCTTGTTTTTGCTGTGTTAAATTTGAGATGCCTATTTTACATTTTTAATACAAAGCATTAAGTAGCAGCTGGCTATATGTCTGGACCTCAGTGTAGAGATAGGGATCTAAGATTTGAATTTACCAGTCATCTATATTTACAATTTATTTAAAACTATGATAGTGGGTGAGGTATGTGTAAATAGAGAAGAGAAAGGGTGTAAGACTTAACCTAGAGAGTATGTATAAATAAAGAAGAGAAATGTAAGACTAAGCTCTTGGCCATTCCAACATTTAGGTTGGGGAAAAAGAGTAAACACACATGACTAAGAAGGAGTGGTTACTATGGCAGAAAACAAATGAGGAGAGCATGGTTTCCCAGAAGCCAAGAGAGAAGAAGTTTTGAAGAAGTAAGTAACAATCAATTGTGAAAATTTGATCAAGAGTGAATCATTTGAGAAATATGTGGACATAAACACACTTAACTGATCTTGCAAGATGGAGGTCATTGCTAACCAGGATAAGAATGTTTGGCATGGAAGGGATTTCAGCCCAACCGCAGTGGGTTCAGGAGACTGTGGGAGGGGAGGAAGCACACTGAGAACTGATAAGAAGCTTAGAAAAGAAAAGTAATAGATAAATAAGGCAGTTAGGGAATATGCGGCCAAAGAAGGGTTTCTAAATTGGGAGATAATGCAGCCTGTTTGTCACTTGATGAGTGTGATTCAGCAGAGAAGAGAATTGATTGATGCAGGCTGGAGGGATAACTGCAGGAAAGTCACTGGGTAGATGAGTAATTAGCATTGGGAAGATGGAGGAATTCCTGTCTTATCCCTTTCATTTTCTCAATTAATTAAAAGGTGAGATTATCAGCTAAAGGGAAAGAGCAGGGGCATCGGGGTTTGAGGAGAAAGGTGTAAAGGAATCTGAACAGGAAAAAAACAAATTGAATTACTAAAGAAATATATTAGTGCTAGAGATGCTAGGTATGGTAGTAGAACCTTAACATTTGAGAATTCAATGGTCAGGGTTTCAAGGATTTTAGGATGTATTAGACGACAGTTTTTATTTTGAAAAACCATGAATTTGAGTCATACACTAGAGAATGAAAATGTCTCACCTACATAGTAAATTAAATTCCATAATAATTCTTTTAAAGAGTTTTTTTTTAAAAAAAAAATCCCTAACAATAAAAACAAACTGTTGTTCTTTTAAATTCTGCTAAAAAGAAAGCCTAGTGTTGAGCTCCAAAGTCAAGCAAATATCAAGAAGGCTAAAGAAGGGATAATTCTTATCCAGGTAACAGAAGTTTTAGGTACATTAAAGGACAAAATGTCTATTTTAGTGAATGTCTTGGACCAGTGATATGAACAAGCATATCCTACACTCTGTGGAAACAAAATAAAATATGACTGGAATGTTCTAGTCAATTCTCCAACTACTCACATGAGGATATTCACAGGAAACATGTGGTTTGAGAGAAAACCAAGAGCCTGGACAAATATTTTTAGTTAGCAGATTCACAAAGGTCTTGGAATGTGTCCTTCACTAACATCCAGAATCAATCTCCCTGTCCAGCCCATGGTTTTCAAGCCCTTCTTGCTTCCAGTTATATTATGGGTTGCTCTACAATCACCTCGCAGATACTAATAATCACTAAGTTACTCTCTTGTCAGTGTCATGGATAAGTAGGAGAAATAATTGTTTTCTTTCTACATTGTTTAATGTATTTACATACAATAACCAGCATTCATTTCAGACTTTACATTTAAACATCACTTTATAAGTTTATCTTAATCATCTTTAAATCAATTCCAATAAATACATATTCTTATTAATAATAAAGTTCAAAAATATTTTGTGATATATCTGTGTTCGTATAGCTGAAGAAGAGGCAAAAACAGAATCAGAAACAAAGTTTTCAGATTCTAAAAGTGCCCACTGGTTCTCATGCTATGAAGTCTTTTAAAATATTGAAGTATATTTAAATCCTACATATTCTACTAGGCTTTTGTGCTGGCCACGAGGTTTCTCAGCTGTTTTGTGCTTAATTGCAATATTTTTCTTGTTTAAAATCTTATTTCGTGTGTATGACAAAATAAGAGTAACTGGGGACATATCTAGAAACAATGAATGATAAGGAAATAAAATTAGCTCTGAAAGAGACTCTTACCATCTTATCAACCAATCCTCCTTACATATGAGAAAACTGAGTTATAGAAAAATTAAGACTTGCTTAAGGTCATTCAATTGGTTAATAGGATTATAGCTGGGATTAAATCTCTTGACAACTATCTCAATGTGTTTTCCATTGTGTTACACTGGCTGTAGAAACTTAACTGCAAATCACCGAATTTGAGAGCTGCAACGGACCCTGGAAATTGACCTTCAATCCTTTCATTTTATGAAGGGGGAAATACAGATCCAGAAAATTAAATTGTTTCTGCAAAGTTATATAGTGAGTGTTAATAGGAAGTTAGTACAAGACTGTGCCTGCCTCAGGTTTCAACTGAGTTACCACAAGGAAAAGTATCATATAGCCGAGAGTGGAGCAAACACCCCCAATCCCGCATGCTGATTTTCAAAGGAAATGGCAGAAAAACGTGGCTCTTATACCCCCTCTGCCAGATTAAGGACATAAAATGTTATCAGAGACAGTGGGAAGGAGAAGAGACTGGTAAAGAAATTTCTTTGAAGAAAGCCCTTGCTTTGATTTGAGCTCAAATTTTAGGGGAAAGTTTGGAGAATGCTAACTTCTAAGCCCGAGCCTAATGAGGAGGTCGGTGAGAGTACCACTTGATATGCCATATGCCATATCTACATTTTGTGGTAGAGTCAAAAGAATGTTGCACCATTTGTAACTCCCAGATTTGGCACAGAATATGCTGTCATTTCTTGTGGATCAGGTATGGGCCATGGAAAGTGAAAGAGCTGCCATAAGACTGTGGGTCCTGTGTTACAGTGCCACTTCAAGGGACAAGGGGACTTCAGAAGGAAAAGGAAGAAGATGCACTGCGGAATGCCCAGCAGCTGAGGATGTAGCATTAAGCCACCGGTTAGAAGAGAAGTTCATTCTCCAGGGTTAAGTGTTCCCTTTTTTTCAAGACAGGAGCCTAACAGGGAACCACCACCGACCTCAAGAGAAACAAGAAAAATAGTTGACTTTTAGGTCTTTCAATGCTCGAAAGGACAACTTTTGATGGCACCAATCTAAGTAAAAAAACAATTATCAGAGGTCAAGAAGATTACAACCAAAAGGAGGCAGAACCGAAGTTGTTCACAGTCCACGATGGGTCAAAATGTTTAGCATGCTTGTTACAGGAGTTCATCATGCAGTCTCTTCTAGGACTTCCTCCACTGCACTCTACGGTCTCCAAATAAAAGATGTGAGAATCGAAAGAACCAATATATTTGGTTTTTTATCTCTGTTTCCTAGTAGCCACACAAAATAAGAAAATGTTCTTATCATTTTTGAAGGCTTTTGTTAAAAAAAAACTCATTGCATAGATTTCCAGTAATGTTTTTGAACAAGTGAATAGATGAAATGAAACGCTGCTATCACTGAGGGGCACATGGTGGGGCGTCACTAGTGTCAGACAGCAGGAGCAGCTGCAGACACTAATGCCAATCAGAAGGGAAGCCAATGTCTGGGGCACCAAGGGAAGAAAAATACAAACACAGTGCTGCGTGCCAAGACTGGCCACTAGGCCCATCCCAATTGTGCTTAGGACACCAGCAGTGAAGTGTAAACATGGGTGAGTTGAGTTATTTTACTTAGGCCAAGCTATATACACAATGTGTGCTCATGATTTCATTTGGGAAAAGAACACATGGAGTTTGCTGGCCTGTTTTTAAGGCCATGGAACTTGCAATAAATCTTGTTCTTTTCACTTCAGAAGGATCAAGAAGGGCAGCAGGAGCTCTGCCTTTTCCCCAACACAACTGGCTCTGACATATGCTCAAAATCATCATCCCTGACTTGCGTTCTCATAACTGTACTGCAGCCACCAGCGGGGCTTTTTCCAGAGTTAGTGTACAATTACAGCACTTCCGTGAACCTGAAGGTGTAGAGTTTTGAAATGAGTGACTTTTAGCAAAGGTCCCAGCATTGCCAGACAGTTCTGTCTCACACACTGGAGGAAGAACCTGGTTATGGATGCAGGCTTTTTATTCTTAGGGTAATATCAGTATCCTGAGAACAGGGGCAACATGAATGTCACATCCCAAGAGCCATGTCACAGTATTTCTCAATGGTAAAATTGGACAAAAACATACAGAAAAGATAGGATAAGGAATTATCAAGAAGGCAACTGATGACATTGTTGGAATTTCACTGAAAGAAGTTAGAATGGGCAATTTTTCTTTATACATTTACAGATCAGCTATAGGATGTTTGATGATATGGCACAAGATCCTACATCTGAAAAACAAAAGGGAGACTAAAATATAGGTTTTCAAATTAGTACTTTCAGACTTTGGTGGCAACTCTCCCATCATATGGATTGTCTTGTGGAAGTAAGTTTTTTTTTTTGTACTTGATTAATTTAGCCATTCTATAACATATTTCAAGTATCCCTTTAGCTAATCTGCCCTAAGGTAGCCAACTTGTTACACTACAAGCCACTTCAGGTTTTGTTATTTAAAATTATGTAGCACCATAATACATTTATGATGAAAAATGTGGAAATCCACAGTACCGTTTTAAAAATTTCTTCAGTCCTCTGGGTTGGTAGCTTGCAAAAATGGTCACAGTTCTCTACTTGTTTGTGTATTCCTGGTCTTGGCAATGCAATTTTACAGCATCTGTTTCCCTCTCTTTTATTCTCAGCTGGCCATGTGACTTGCTTTGGCCAAGAGAATGCAGAGGTAAGTAGTGTTGTGCCCATTCTGAGCCTGGGCCTAAGTCTCCTCACTATCTTGGAACCCTATGACCAAGGAGGACTGTTGGAGGATGGAGACATATGGTGTGGTCATCTCTGTCACCCTGGCCAACAATATGCCAACTGCACACATCTGAGTAAGGCAATCCTGGATTAAAAGTGCCTGACTCATTGACTAACTGTAGGAACATAAGTGAGCCCAATGGAGATCAGGTAACTACCTATCTAACCCACAGAACTGTGAACAACAACAACAAAAACCCACCAAAGGTCATTTCTTTAAACCATAGAGTGTTAAGTGGTTTATTATGTAGTAATAACTAATTGATATACCTGGTTATATCAATTATGGAGCTTTTTTTCTTTTTTAAATTCTTACAAGTTCATATTCCATGGCTAGAAAACTCTAAAATTGTCTCTAAAGGCTTACAATTGGAAAAGACCACAGAGATTCTCTATATGCCATTGCTCTGATTCACCATAACTTTGGGAAAATGCCGCATTGTAAATATTACATTTTCATGAACACATAGAGAAAAGAAAGAATGGCAAAGAATACCCTATCCCACTGCTTTACAGCTGTGATATTGCTGGCCATGGGAGTCAAGCACATGAGTATGCCATCTGTCTGAGTCAGGCTCATGAGACGTGAGAGTAGTATTTGTGTCTTATTAAACTTTGTATTTCACATAGCCCTTCACTTGCTGTATTATCAAACAGTAGTGGCTCAAATACAATTACCTGAAATTAAATCAACTTCATTTGAGCCCCTGTCATAAGGGAAAGCCCAGCACTTTCTTCATATAGCAGTTGCATTCAGGCTTCACATGCACTACACAGCCTTCTGAACAGTCTTGAAGTACCTAGAACTGCCTGAGAGATTTGTTAGGATTGTGCAAAATTCATCAGCTGCCATGGCATATTCAATCTAAGTTTAGGAAAATCTCCACAGTCTAAGAGAAGTATATCTGAATGAACCTAAATAAACTTTTGGGGGTCCTGGAAGGGTCTGGACTGAAGAAGAAACCTCCCATTTAATGTCTATTTCCTTAAGCCCTAAATTCATGGATTAAAATTCTTGCGTACAGGCTGTGGTCTGGGAACTGATTTCCCACCAGACCTTATTACATAAACTGAATAGCCTAGACTATAGACAACTTTTCCAGGCTAGCACATGAGAGCTACTCCAAATGCAGAAATATAGTATGATAGCCAAACATTGTTTCAGGCAGTTGTCCATAAGATCTCCATACCGTTTACCTTATCATTCACTACTGCCCCTCCGTACACTTGGACTATCCTGAGCACATCCTCTGTTCCCTGCTTCTGTGCCTTGCACATCTTGTTCTTCCTGCCTGGACTGCACTTTTCTGATTATCATGTTTTCAACATTTAAAACTCAACTCAAGCACATCCTTTTCTCTAAATTCCATCCCAACTGAATGCCGCACACTCCTTTGTAGGTAGACATCTCAATGTCACCTCTACTTGTATGTCTGTGTGTTTGCATTTGTGTGTGTACATGAGCATGCACACAGTATTTTGTTGTTGCCTTTATGGGACATTTCACCACTAGTTGTTTATTATCACATTGTTACTTCTTTATCTAATTTTTTATATCCAGCTTAATGATTGGCATATGCTGATATATTCAAGTGTCTATGGGAAAAATGTATAAATGAATGTTATTGTATTGTCTAGCATTCTACTGTTCAGAAGAAGTGCTTAGGAATTTGCTCTAAGCATATGATTTTTCTTCAAGTTCTGTGGGTTTATATGAATGTTATTTCATAATGATTTGTTACTTAACATCACCAGAGTGGAAGGACAACTCTCAGGAGGAGCAGTATTCTGTAATATCTGAGGGAAGTGGATTTTGCTTTTTAGTCAGAGGTTTGTGCTTTAAGCCAGTAATGAAACAGATGATCATTTACATTGCTGATTCATTCTTTATGCACTTAGAATCCTTATTAATGGAATGAAATTCTAGATATAAGTAATTGTGAGTAATATGCAAGAAATGCATATAATTATGCATACATGTAAAACTAATAAGTAGTCATAAATAATACTTTTTCTATGTAGGAAAATAATTTATTTAAAAAGCACACTAAATCAGGAAGAAATATACCATATGGCTTGTATTAGCAAGTGATTGTAACACTGTGTCCAGATTTAAATTCTCTTGATTTTAGTTGTTTTTTTAATGTAAAATATAAGGGCAATAATATATAACTCTTTACTCCTTCAGAGGTTGTAAGTAGGAGTAGAAAAGTAAACATTTTGATCATTTTAGGAAAATAGCAAGTAATATACATAGGGGATATATATATGTAGTCATCATAGTGTAAATAATATACATATATATATTTTTTGAGACAAGATCTGGCTCTGTTATCTGGGCTAGAGTGCAGTGGAGTCATCATACCTCACTACAGGCTCAAACTCCTGGGCTCAAGTGATCCTCCTGCCTCAGCTTCCCAAAGTGCTAGGATTATAGGCATGAGCCACCACACCCAGCCATAAATAATATATTTTAACTTGGAATTGTGTAATGAATTGAATTGACACAATGGCATTAATATTTAAGTATCTCCGAGCCTCTCATGAATATGATCCATATAATAAGAGCTGATTCATTCTCATTTGTTGGCAAACTTGAGGAATGTGCTGATGTCTTAAATAAACAGTAAATATTTTAGGAGTTAGAGCTTGCTCATAAGAAAAAAAATCATTGTGCCTGAATTATTTAGGTTAGCTTTCAGCATTGCTCTGATTTACTTAACAAAGTTTCAACTATCCACTGTATTTAGATTCATACATATATCAACATATAGGACTGGCCAATGGAAAGCACTGAGGGTAAAATTGAGGGCAGGAAGACAAGGAGAAACCAGGTCCATTTTCCCCCCTTTTCCAGCACCAGGAGGCTATTCTGCAATATCTACACTATCTTGTGGCTCCCTTTGGACCAAATCAGCTGCTACCTTCAAAGGTCCAGTTTCCACGTGATAGATCAATGGGATAGAACAGTATCAATCATATCAATAAGATAAAGCTTTTCTTAATTCATTAAGATTAAATGGAACACCAAACAGTCTCTCCCCTTTCCAGCTAAGCATGCTTCACTGTCCTTTGAGCTAGCAAAAATTCTATCTGCATTTGATAGGGAATATTCTCAGGAAAAATTAGACCATTTCTTGCTTTTGCCACATACATAATAAATTCCATATAAATCAGTATAATTGAATTTAAACAAAATTTAATTACAATGACTGCTATGTCCTTTGAAAGAAGAGCACTCCTTAATTAATTACTAAAATTCCACAAACTCTTGGATGTTGGCTTTTAAATATATACAAAAGATACTCAACCTCACTAAGACATTTTGACATGGATGACCTTCTTCTACAATGCCGCTCATTTCAACAATGGAAATGCTCACAATCCCTCTACATATTTCCTCTTCTACGTTTATAGGAGATTGAATGCTCTATTCAGGCACACTTTTTCACAGGATGGCCTTTTTCATAAGATGAAAACTATACTCTTGATCTCCTGACCATTAAATCTTTTGAGTTTACCAATAATTCAAAACATAGAAATACTAGTAATTTTCAAAGAGGATCATCTCAAATTCAGTGCCACTGCGTATTTATGAATAGGTCAGTACTACAATACTAGAGAGCAATACTATTCATAAAGTATTGCCTGAAAGATTATTCATGTGCCTATTCTTTAGATCTGTACTGTCTCGTATGGTGGCTACTAGCCACATGTGGCTATTAAACAGCTAAAGTGTGGCAAGTCCAAATTAAAATGCACTATAGGTAATAAATACTCACCAGATTTCAAAAACAGTACCAAAATAAAGTAAGACAATTTATTAATAAGTTTTACATTGGGGCCGGGCACGGTGGCTCACGCCTGTAATCCTAGCAGTCTGGGAGGCCGAGGCG
>VBSM01000272.1:75653677-75669472 GCA_008086735.1 Cheirogaleus medius
AAAAAAAAAAAATAAGTTTTACATTGATTATATGTGAAAATGACAATATTTTGGATATATTAGGTTAAATAAACTATATTAAGATTACTTTCATCTCTCTATTTGATGTGTCTACTAGAAAGTTTAAAATTACCTATGTGGCTCGCATTTGTAACTCACATTATATCTCTATTGGATATCACTATTCTAGATCAGATTCCTTTGAATCTCAGACACCATCTAAAATCAAATAACAATAGACATATACAGTGAATATACATTTCTGTTATAATCTTATCCATGGTCTACAGATTTTCTGCCCCAGATAATTTATAATCTACTTTTGGATTAAATAAAAAGAAGATGTCACAACTGAATTATTAATATTTTGCTTCTTATTTCATTATCTAGAATTTGCTTTTTATGAGCTGTATTTTGTATTTATGCCACAGGAATTGGCTTTGGAATCATATCAGAAATGGCCTAATAAAGTTCTCTGTTGTGCTTACCAAGAGACTGTTGTTAGGATGTTGCTCTTTGTATCATGAGACTCCAGAGACATACCACATTTCACATTACAGATACATTCCTGAAACATTATGAGCAAATAACCTTGTAAATTTCATTATATTTTCACTTGACAGGCTGCTATTTAAGGTAATCTTTAATAAATAATTTGGTAAATTAAATGATAAAAATTAATTACTTTGTTACTCTTTGGCCAAGACCTTCATTTAACCTCTATTAAAAAATTAGAATAATCTCCAAATATCTGAAATACAACATGCCATTAGATAAAAAGAGTAAACCCTTGATTCATTCCTCATCTAAATTTTTTTCTGATTAATAACAAGCTCCTACAATTCTATGGAAGCCAAAATGCTGAAACAAACAAAGCCTCAAGCTTTTATTATTTTTAGTTTCTTCATCCAAAAATAGCAGATTATACTCAGTGATCTTTGAAGTTCTTCTTAATTCTAACTTTCTATAACATTTTCTCCTAAATCCAGATGTTTAATATATCAAATATGGTTAAAACAGAGTATATAATAAATAGTTGATATTGTATATGATTCGTGGCTAAACTACATTCATGAGCATTGTTTCTCTGCCCACATTACAATAATTGTGTAATTTTCTACTTATATTTAAGAAGTATTTGGGATTTAATTTTATTTATTTTTTAACAATGACACTTGAAAAATGGCTGTAGAGTTAGTAGAAGCTATCTAAATTTTAAAACTGAGGGATCTGAAGCAATTGGTGATGAAAATTTTCTATGTTGTCCACTTCTAATTTTTTGTTTGCTATTTCTTACCTTTTTTGTTCTCTTTTCATTTATTCATTCTAAATCTCTCCTAGGAATTTACTTAAAATTTTAGAGAGCATATGATTTCTATTCTATTTACTGCTTTTGAAAGACGAAGAGTGAGTAACACCTTGTTTAATACTACAGTGATCATTATAAAACTTTGCATTTTAAGCTTTTTATACATCATCTATCTTGAAAAAATACAGTTAGCATTGAGGTCTCTGCAATAGAATAAAGTGAACACACCAATAATTATTAATAGTTGTATCTTTCATCTCAAATCAAAAAGCATTTATCCACCATCTTATTTGTCTTAGTTGGTATGTGTAGGGACTTCTGGAATTGCTGGGAGGGTGTTGCTGATAGCAACTCCACTAATTTCACAAAAATTTCGAGGTTCACCTGGTTATTGTAAAATTGTCCCTGAATGCTTTGTGTTTTTTTTTCCTTTTATTTCATCATATAATGGGGGTACAAATATTGTTAGGGTTACTTACATTGCCCCTACCACCCCCCCCCACATGCCAGAGCCCTGAATGTTTTGTGAACGGTGGACTCCACCATGGATTCGTGCAAGGTGTAGGGGTAGTGATTTTTTTTTTCTTATATTGGAGAGTGTCTGTAAGAGCTGCCCAGATAAGCAATGAAATAGGAATACATTCTTTTACAATTTGACTTTTTAAAAAATAAATTATTCTTAAAGTCTGGCAGTTCATTTTTTTTTCAGGGTTTTGTTTTGTTTTTTAACTGCAAAAGTGAGATTAGCATAAAGAATTCTTCCAGAATTTTTGAGAGGTTACAGTTGCAGGTTGAAAACAGTCTGATTAATGATGTCAGAGGGAGAGGATATTACAAGTTCAGAATCAAGGAAGCATTTACCAAATATGAGGATTAATTGTGGTGCATCACATGGAGACCATCACAAAGCTCTTAAAGCCATGGCTGCCTTCCTGCACGTTACCAAGGGGCCTCAATTTAAATGTGACTCATGCTTACAATGAACTTAAACCTGTCCTCTAACCTGAAAAGTCCTAATTCCCGACAAGAGTCACGCAAAATGTATGATATTTCTGTTCAGTCAACAAATCAGTAAAATTTCTCTTCCCCCTATGATTGAAGAAGAACCACAACACTCCTTGCTTTCAGACCGGAACAGACAGTAGGGAAGCACCAATCTGTGGTTTCGCTTGGCCTTCCAGGATGATGAATAAGGCTCATGAGGAGAGTGACCTCACTTCCTTGTTTGAGAAACCAAGTCATGCTGTTTTTACTGGTATCAATTGTCAAATATATGGTGAATGACTTGGGGATTCTATGTAGTTTTGCATCAAATATTGCATAAACAATACAGCTGTTGCTTATTCTTTCTTCCAGGGGAAAAAGTAAAAATTAGCTGCAGAAGGAAATAAAAAGAAGCAGAAACAATGCTGTGTAACAGTGCTTTTGCCTGATGACTTCTGAAATGCATTTGTATCAAAGCGCTCTTGAAACCACAGGTGGATGATTTTCTTTTTAGAAATACTGAAGGCAGTGATCTAAAAACAGTTTCAAAATGTGGCTCCCCAATCCCTCCTTTCTCCCAACATCATATCTTTTTTTAGATATGTCATTATGATTTGAGGAAGGAGAACACTGGAATATGTCAACAATAAAGAACAATTCTTTTCATAACTAGCAGGTCATACTGAGGCAGGATGGAATTATTCCTTCCTGAGCCTGCCTATCCTAAAACAAATCCTCGTGATTGAAGTTGAAGAAGTGGTAAGAAGTGCAATATATGAAAACAGCCAATAGCCTATATATTTTGCCTTTAGGGAATGCTCAGGTATTACTTCTTCTACTAAATTCTTCCTCTAAAACCAGATTTCAAACTTTATAAGGAGATATTCTTTTTCCCTTTTGGGAGAGTTTGCAATATGAGTTCTATAGAGTTTATTAGTATTGATTTATAGCTATTTACAGCAAAAAAATGCTTTAAAATATACCTGAGTTACAATCTAATTAATTGTCAGTGGCAATGGTTGAATATTAAAATATTTATGAAAAATGTGAAATCTGTGATGTCATCATAGAGATGGTTTCATCTTTATGTTAAAGATTTTTGTCTATTAGCTTATTCATAAAAAAGACTTTGTAGGAAATTAGAAGGTAGCTTAAATTTGGATTAAATTTTTGTGTCAATTTCACAATCTTAGATTTTCAAAGTAAATATGCACAGTAATATACATTTACTAGTGAGGAACATTTTAGCATATGACTCAGATATTCAATCATAAAATTTATGTAACTATTTTATAATAATGAGTATGTGTGAAATACTAAGGGAGACTGATAGTATAATTATATGACATTACATAAAGTCTGTGCTAAAATTCATATTGAGAATGGGAAAAAAATGAGACAAACATATATGAAAGATAAATTATTTATTCTTAATCTAATGCCGCTTACCCAGACTACAGTAGAAATACATAATTCACATTTAAAACATTATATTTACATATATTTACAACTTTTAAAATAATATTTCTTAATTATCTTTTAAACTAGGAGGGGTCTTTAAACTTTTGCTATTGTCATAAAAATCATAGTAATGCTACCAAAACTTAATTTTGAAATCTAAAAGAACAAAGAGTTATATTTATCCATTATTAATCAAAGTCTTAAAATTACATTTAGAAGCAATAGATTGTTAAACTCCTTGTGATACTATCAATTTTCTAATAAATATCTTCAAAAAGCTTAGGAAAGAAATTATTAAAATTGGCATGAGAGTTTGATCAAAAAATCACATTTTGTTTCTTTTGAATCATTATTTTGATACATAGCATAAAAATAATTGTGTATTGACATAATATATTTTATTATGAAAATAATGCTTCTCTTTTCATATCAAATGGACATTACATCCACCACTGTCTACCTCTGTTAGTTTACTGTGTGATCCCAACCAGTTGCTATATTCCCATTTTCTTGTTATATTCATTTCATTTTGGAGTCTATAGTCATTCCAGACACTAAACATCCACTGATATTCTGGTTGGAAGAAATATTTCAAACTCTGCCTTGTGATAACATTGTATTGTGCTGTTATGAAAATAGAATGGACTTGCTTCAATTTAATCATGTAAAGCTGCTCTGTCCAATTTGACTATTTAAATTTAGTTCAAATAAAATTGACATTTCATTTCCTCAGCATACTAGCTACATTTCAAGTGCTCAGTAGCCACATGTAGTTAATGACGGTCACAGTGGACAACGTAGAACATTTCCATCATTGCAGAAAGTTCTATTGGAGAGCACTGTGAAGTGTGTCTATTGGCAAGCTCTTTTGGACATCCCTAGTAGAACTTTGTATAATTTTCACAAGAAGAAAACTCCCTTCTCTTTTCCACAGAAACTCTTTAATAACAAACCCAGAAGTCCCAAACATGAAGAGTATAGCAATAAACTAGAATTACATTATACTGTGAGACTCACAGTTGTGCTCAACCAAATATAGTTCTTTTTTTATCTTTATCTTTTTGACTTTCCAATATTTCCCCTCCCTCCTCTGACTATATAACACAAATTCATGTTCTTTGGCCATTTACTTTTTCAATATTTTAAAACAAATAATTGAAATAATTGAAATAGCATTTCTAGTAGAGATTCATAAGAGATGGGGTCTCGCTATATTTCCCAGGTTGGCGCGTAGTGACTATTCGCAGACAGCGTCAAACCACACTACAGCCTCCACTTCTTGCGCTCAAGTGATCCTCATGCCTTACGCCTCAGCTTCCGGCGTAGCTGGGACTACAGGAGCACGCCACTGTCCTTGGCTTAGAATTCTTAGAACTCATCATTTAAGGGACATGTCTTCTGTGGGCTATACTGACTTTCCTCCAACAGAAAACAAAGTTTGTATTCTATCTTCTTGTTGGTATTCCAATGGCACACATCAATACTTATTTTTCAATTAAATAAATTTATTACGTACCATCGTGTTTTAGAAACTGTACTGAGCACTGAAGAAACTATTGAGCAAAATGGGAAAAACATTCTTTCTTCATATAACTTACCTTGTAGTGTGTGTGTGTGTGTGTGTCAGACAAACGTGGAGTTTATGTTCAAGTGGGAAGAATACTGACTCACAGATTCCTTTCTGAACCACATCCATAAATAGTATAATCAAAAATTCTCGATGCAAGTTTATAATTATATTACTCCTGTACTTTACATAAAAGGCAAAATAATAAATTTTATAAAATGATAAAAATGGCATATAAGTTCATGATAAGCATATATTTCTTGAATCAAAATGTACCTTTATTTCCTACTACTTATACATACAAATAATAAATTTAAATTAAATAGAAAACTAAATCATAGGAAAGAACATTATATACATATGTTTACACATACACAGTTATGTGTTTGTGTATGTATATATTTTTAACATTTTTTTCCCAAGGATACAAAGGTGGTCAATGTAGTTTGTTTATCCTTAAGAGTTTTAAAATTACAATATTAAAAAGTTTACCACCAAAACATTCTAATAAGCCCATTAATTAATTGCTCATTAATTAATAAGCTCATTAATTAATTAGCTCATAATAAGCTCATTAATTAATTGAGCACCTTTATAGGGCACTAGTTATATACCATTTATTATTATGGATAAATATTAAGGATTAGTTTTGTCATTTTGTATTCAACAATAACCTCTACACACCTTAAATATTATTTTAAATTAAGTGATACAAAGAAAGAAGAAAGATTTGAAGGAAAATGTCACTACTTTGATTTGCTTCTTTACAATTTTATTTATGAAATAATGAATGTCCTAACTTGTTCTTCTTTTGATGAAATAAGCCAAGATTTTGGCTTTCTGCTATCACGTGTAGGTACCCTTTAAAACTTGTTAACCTAAATATGAACAGAGAGAAGATCTCTAAAATAAAATGATGTTTATTTGGGAATAGGGCATTACAATGTGAATACACATGCCATAGTAAAGAATTTGCACATTCAAGGAGGTAAAGGAAGACAAAGGTTTTTAAAGGAAAAATGAGAAAGATTATATGATTGTTTTGCGGTCATTATCCTTGGCTACAAGGATCAATAACAAGGGTGTTACCAGTTCAAGGTTAGACAGGCAGTTGCTGTGCAGATGTTTTTGTGGAAGTATTTTTTGTGTAAGGTTGTTATGGACTTTGTGCAGGTTATGGTTTTTGCAGAGTCTTTTGGGATACTTCTTATCAGGCATTTGTGCATGAGAACCCTCTCTTCATGGCCCTCTTTGGCTTTGTTTGTCAGGTTTGTTTTTTTTTAAACACAGTGACTTCATTTCAATTCTGACAACTTTATTTCCCTCTTTTGATTAAGATCCTTCTCTGAGAGCATCACAGATCAAGCATCCTGCAGTTAGGTTTTAATTGTCCGTTGGTACTGAGATGGACCTGTCTCAAGTTGCTCGTCCTGTCCCACACTGGAGGGAGTGACTGGCAACGAGGAGTCAGTGTTAAAACTCATTTAGCCACATTTGAGCAACAAAGGGCGTTTCAAGGGAATGGCTCTCAGGCCAAGTCTGCCTGGAGTCCATTGTTAAGTTCTATCTTGTCTGTTCCACAGCTATTTGCTATTATCTCAAAGTGCTGGGCCAGTATTATGTTGTTAGGAGTTTTACTTCTGCAGAAATTTAACAAGTAACAGATATAAAGTTTTAAAAGGAAAATACAAAGTACAATTAACGGTAATATGACAATCCCAGTTTGCATAATGGTTTTAAGCCATGAACCAAGGCTTAAAGGCAATCCAATCAATTGAATAACTAAAATGACTATACGGAAAAATGCACAGGGCTTACAATCTAATAACAGACTTGTTATATTTTTTCTGTAGAAACAAATTTTTCTTTTTATATTGATCATATAGAAATCTTAAATTTAAAACCTCTTAAGGCTAGGTAGCAAAAACAGTAACCGTAATATTTGTACCCCCATAATATGCTGAAATAAAAAAAATTAAAAAAAATAAAATTAAAAAAATAAAATAAATAAGGTAAAACTTCTAAAACAAACAAACAAAAAAAAGAAAGCAAAAACAGTGGACTTAAGATTTTACCTATAGTTTTAAGGTTCCTGGGCCTGCCAGGAAGTGATCACTTTTATTCACTCACTGTAAGTCTGGGAACCCTTGAAGCCAGGCATTCTATGCACATTCTCAAATATGATATTTCATTAAAACTTTGGTAATATAACTAATGTTTTCAATTGTATCCTGTTATAGAGAGAAGATTTCTGTTGAAATTATGCAAATAACCATATTGCCATAAGAATACTCATGAATTATTCCCAAACTATGGAGGGATTAAGTAGGGAGAAAAAGCAAATGTTTCCACCTTTGTTCACAAAAGTATACTTTAACAAATTGAGTATACTATAGATAGTTTAAGAGAAAAGTTTTCCTTAATGTTGAAAACAAAACATTTAAGTTAAGAGCTAACAATGTTTCAAATAAAATTTGTAAAAACACTGTCTTCATCAGTTATTTAATCTCATGTAATTGATTTTATTTTTGCATGATCTTGATTAGCAGTTTCATGAATTCATCAGTTTCTTCATTAGAATTCTGGAAAAATTTTTACTTAGTACATTGATCTTAAAGTTATTAGAAATCTATATTCAAGAGTACTTATTAATTTTTTTCCACTAATCTGATTATAAATGCTCTTAGAGAAGAATTCAAAAAGTAACTCTGAATGAGAAGACTTAGAATAGTCATGGTTAAAAATATGATGGTAGTTAATTGTAATCAGCAATTGACAAGGAAATTTAGTATTTTTGTGGCAAAAGAAATAATATTAAGAATTATGACTGATGCTACATTACATTTCTAAGAGTTTTATACAGTTTTGGAACATTCATATCAACAACATAGCCAGGTGTTCACTAAATAAGAACCAAGTGTAACTGAAAGAAAGTCTAGCATCACCTATCATTTTACAATGTTTCCCATATAATTTATTATTAAATATCTCTATGAGATGAGAGAGACATTCTTTGAGGCTTTCCAGGGACCCAATTGAAAAATCCCAAAGTTAATTGTAGGTCAAAAGGACTTAATTTAGAATTTTGATCCTGGGGGAGCCTGCCAAAGATGTCAAAAGGTTTAAAACACTTAATCAAAACCAGGTCACAGGTGACTGTGAACTGATAGTCATTTATTTAACCAGAGTGATAATCAAAGTCTTTGAAAGCAATTCAGAAAGTTACATGAATGTAATAAACCTTAATCTTTCAAAAGCTCAGTTTTCTCAAGTAACTAAAAAAAAAACCAATAACACCCTAGTATCAAAGCTCAAACTTTGGAATTATAAATAATTATCTTCTAATTATAGCCAATTTGATCACAGGCAAAATTCCATTCATAAATCTTTCCTTTATGAACTTTTTACAACTTACATAGAACTTTGACAACATTCTTAGACTTCCTTCTTTGCCCTATGCTTATTCTTTTTCAAATAACCAGTTAGTCATTTTACTTTAGGATAAAAATTTACCACACAAAATTCTTTCTCATACAAAATTATTCACTTTTCTTTTTAACCTTTCTCACCAAAAATACGTCTTCATACCTATAACTTTCTTCACATCTTTCTCCTATATACCGGTTTCTTTGTATCTTGTTTCTGTTAATATTTTTTTTAAATCCATATTTTGAAACAACCTTCAAATAACCTCTGAATTAGACAAAATTATTCTTTTTACCTCAATTAAGGATAATTTTTATGTCTTTCTCATAATTTTCATATTAAAAACGCATTTCATTTTCTTTGGTACATTTTGTATACAGACATATATATATATATTAATTAAAACTTTAACTCTTAGTAACCTAAATTAATTTGTAGTGAGAACATAGAAAGCTAGCAATTTTGAACTATCATATAGCAGTATTTTATAGATGAGAACCTTTTCATAACTTTTGGAATCATGTTTTATCATAACATTTTTATGTGTATGAATAGACCCAAATATGTTTATTCTTTTTACAAAATATAAGAAGCCAAGAACAAAAATATTTATGTTTAACAAATTTGTTTCAGTTTTTTAAAATCTTACTTGGAAATGACCCATTTAATAAATATCTATCATTTAATTTAATATTAATTTAACTAAAATTTAAAATTACATAAAGTTTCTTTATAAATGTTTATACTATTTACATTCACCTAATTTATTAAATTTTAATAATGATACCTAGAATACTTATGAAAATTGAGATATTTAAAAAAACTAGTCATCATTTCAAATTATTTTTCTGTTAACCATTTTTATAGCCTGTGAATACCAGGTGTTCACCTGAGTAAGAACATTAAGGTTAAATCTATGGGTATTTTGCCAATAACTCACAAGGTACAGTTGTTTTTATTAAGCCAATAATACTATTAGTCTTACTTACCAAAGAGTCACACAAACATTATTCTGTTTTTAAGTTGGGTTTATAGTTTTGTAACTTTAAAACATCTGTCAGAAACAAATATAAAACAGTATGACCAGCAAACCCAGACAAAAATGTATGCTGACAATTTTAAAGACGTTTCCATTTTTATTTTACCAATAATTTTAAAAAAACAGCTTATTTATTAAGGATTCGCTTAAGTCATGTGAACTATCAGACATTTGGATTAATTACTATATATTTTATATCAAGTGCTTATTGAATTCTTCAGGGATTTCTGGCCAATTACATCAGATTTTACCGTGTAGACACAACACATAACATAATACATGTATGTGTGCACATGCAAACACATCTAAACATATATATAAACACACAAAGCTCTGAGAGCTTTCATTTTAGAATTTTAGTCATGAGATGATAATACAAAATCACCGGTTTACAAAAGACTGTTGAATCCAAATTATATTTCTAACAAAATGGGACCTTTTCACATGCCTAACTTTTATTTTCCTTTATAGGTGATCTAATAAAAGCTGAGAACCAAAATTTTTGGTAAAGCAGTTTGGTTTTTTAAAAAAGATCATGTTCATTCTTTTTTTTCTTTTTTTCAGTTTCAAATGAGTTTATGGTCAAATTTTCGATGTTTACATTTTAGCTAGCACTAGCTGAATTTTATTTTAAAAACCCAAAATATCCAAGTAAATAAATTTTAGTAACAAATCTATCTTTATTTGCCCATCTTGTTTACTTGACTACTCAATATGTATGGGGAAGCATTTTAGCAGGTTTTGAATACCCTCCTCCCACCTTTTTCTAGTCCTTGTATGGCAGACAAAGCAATTTTTATGTTGGACAAATACCTTATATTATTGCTCTGAGCTCAAGATTTTGACCTGTTTGACCTGAAAGCCTAACTTTTATAAACTATTATCTAGTTCTTTCTCTTTTAGACTATGAACCATTGAATTAACTGTTCTATCACCCTAAGCAATTGTTAGTCCAGCAAATTTAAATTTGCATTACAAAGGATGACTGCTAGGTTTAGGTTGTTGGTTGCCACAAAGCTACTTAATTTGTAAAGCCTTAATTTGAAAGCCCTTTATGATTTTTTGTTTTTTAATCCTGGCTGGAATATCATAGGCAATATGTCTTATCTTATTACCAGTAGAAAAGTCAGTAAGCAGTTCAAAGTAGTCAGAAAAATAAAAATAGAATTTAGAATTTATAAGACTCTAAGTTATATGTTAATTCTATAGTTTTATTTTATTTTATTTTATTTTTTTCTTAATTTGGTATTAATGTCAGGTTTGGCAGTCTCGTTCTGTGTTCTTGGTTCTTGGTGTGCCCTTGGCCAAAGAATGACCAGACACACCAAAGGCAAGGAGGAGGTGAAATTTACTGACGGTGAGCAAAATAGGATTACAAATCAAGAGCAAAATATAGGTTTACAGAGCCACATACGCCACAGATGATGACTGGACCCTTGTCATAGCAAAAGAGAGACCTATGGTTATGGTTATGGGTCTTGTTTTACAGTGTCTAGATAGAGACCTCCTGTGGTTTAAATGTCATCATAGAACCCATTTTGATGGACAGTTGGGAGTTATATGACCTGAGTCTTACTGCGTGTGCAGATCTCCCGTGAGTCTCTCTGAAAGCCCATTTGGGGGAGGGGGGTGAACCACAATGTAGATTTAAGCTAAAGACATGATGATTAACCTTAGGTTATCTTAAGTCACTTTCTAGACTCTATTATACCTATGCTTCTTGGCCCATGGCCTAGAGTGTCCTCTGCATTCTTTTGCACTTGGTTCGCTAAGTTCTGATTGGTAGATTGGTAGAGTGTTCCCTCCTCCCCACAAACCTGGTTAAAAAAGGCAACTTGCTTTAAGTGCACTATTAGGTAATAGCCATACCTAAAGAACTTCTTTGACTTTCTTGCTAAATTCTGGATCCCCATAAGAACTTCATGAATAAAAAAATTAGAGGATTTGCTATGGTTAATGATAGCTTTCCAGAAACTCTGAGAAATAATTCTCTTGAGAGGATTAGAGCCATAAAATGGGGAAGCATCATGTTTCTTTATCATTAAGTATCAGGGAGATGTGTTCAACTAAGCCATTTTTAGATTTAAGGAAGAATGTAGTTTTATGTCCTCTTTGCTTTATATCATTCTTTTTTTTAGCATTTGTTTCACCACTTTAAAATTCTTATTATTTTTGCCATATTGTAGGTAACTTTAATCATTCTTATACCTTTGGAATCTTTTCTGGAACAAGATCACTATATAAGTAAATACATTTACTTGACCTCTCCCAGCTTCAGTCACCTTCCCTATATAATAGGGAAAATAATTCCTATTTTATAAGACTTTTATGAAGATTAAATGAGAAAACATATGTAAAATATCTAGCAATGTGTTCAGGCCATAGTAGCTACTTAATACATATCAGCTTTCTCCCCTGCCCCATTTAATTTTTTCTTTTGGTCACATGGGCTCTATTAACATTTCTATTCTCCATATTAGTAGACTAAGAAATTGATGCTAAAGAAACTTTTAATACCTAAAGTCTGTGATTTTAAACTTGTTTCATTTATTTAATTATTTTTTGTCCTAAGTCCTTAAAAATACAGTTACATTTTTCTTTCTAACAAGTTCTTTTACTTTACTCAGAAGTCCCTGAGGAAAAACCCTTAGGGAAGCTGATTTTTTTAAATATAAATTTACAAATTCAATGTTTCATTCTTTTGCTGCCATTTTCCGACCTGTCACACACATCTGTTTTGCTTTTGCCTCAGTGGGTTCTCTGCAGGAGTCTACTTTTTGACATGATTATCCCAGCAATCTCATTTTCAGCTCCTTCACTGGCATCTACCTCCTGAAATGCTTTAAGATATTTTACAGATTTTTCTCTTATTGACTCTTAAGAGACAACTTTTTTTTGGTGGTGGGGGGTAAGATTCCTGAATTAAATCATCTGCTTGAGTGTCTTTCTAATCTCTATGTTCAGTCTTTTTCTTAAATGAATAATTTATGTTCTGTGGTTCCTGTCTGAAGAAAGGTACAAACTTGTATCTCCCTATAGGAGAGAACTCTAGGCAAGCCTAACTCTTGGAAGCTTAGCTGATGGTACCACGGAGCTCTAATGCATTAGCAAATGTGTTATGGCCTTAGGGTGTCTTTTAGACAGTGATGAGATGTCAGATTCCCTCTGGAGCTCAGAATTCCACCAGAGAGTGAATTCTCTCTCCACTGAGACATTTTCCTCCAAAACCCAAGAATTTCTGACTCACAGTGGTTTTACCACCTGCAAGCTTCACCTTTCCTATCAATCCATTATCCTAGATGACATGTGACATCTCCCACTTCAGAACAGCTTCACCACATTTTCTCCTCCATCACTGTAATGTCCTTCAGAGTGGCAATTATTCACTTCGAAAATCCTACTGAATTATAAGTTTCCTATAGCCTGTGACTTTCACTTTGAACTCATCCTTTCCCCAGACAGAGTCAACAATGCTATCTTCTGTGTTCTTTATGTATATGACACACACTTCTGTTTTTTAAAAATCATTTTGATCTACCACTTATTTTTAGCTTCTGCCATAGTTAAAATTCTCATCATGACATAATTGGATGAACTACTTTCTAACTCTTTTCCCTGCCTCCTATCTTTCCTCTCTTCTAATCCATTCTCTTTACTGCCATCAACACTCATTTTTAATACATACAGCTGATTACATTATTCCCCTTTTAAAACTCCTTAAATAGGTCCTATTACCCATACATAAAGGATTTTCTTCTTGATGTTCCATAAAGGGTTGTTTGCAATTTAGCTCTTACCTACTCTTTGAACTCTATCTTTTGCCACTTCCAAATAAATATCTACATCCAACCATCCTTCAAAATTATAATGTTTTTTCCATGTTCTGTGACTTTACATATTGTACTACTTCTTTCTGGAATGCCACATTGCTTGCAATCTCCAAATTCTACCTTTAAGGTCAGTTCATATGCTAACACCTCATGCATATCTATCTTCCCACTAGTTTATTACCTTTACTGTGTTTCTGAACCTCTTTACATCATCTATTAACAATGCATCATCTATGGCATGTATATTTCTCTTTGTATTAGAGTAAGTAACTTGGAAAAAAAAACTTTAAAAGATGGATGGCGTATATTTTTTGTCCCTAGTGCCTAGCACAAATTCTACTACATAGCAAATATTTACTGAATCAATGATTGGAGAACAGACCATGCAATGATCAGTGCAATATATTAGTACATGAAGATACAATATATTTTACAAAGAAGATTAAAAACAGACCAGAATGAGTCTCTGGGAGGAAATCCAGGATGAAGAATAGGAGGAAGGTAGAAAAATAAGACCTGAAAGGAGATACTGAGTGAGAACTTAAAAAGAATGAAAGAAGGAAAGAAAGAACAACCTTAGGAGGGGTTTACAATTTTGTGTAGACATGTCTAACCAAGTCAGTGGCCTTGAGAATTTAAGACTTGTTCTATCCTAATGTGTCTATTTCATTAGGGAAAATGAAATTTATGTAGCTAGATAGCTACTTTGTCTGGACTCTCCTGGCATTCTTAGATAATTCACAATAAAATATATTAAGGTCTCAATAAAGGTGTAGGTTTACTCTACTAGTATCATGTTTGAGGTGGCCAAAGTTCAGAGTGTTCAAACAATCTGCTACTTAGATGACTCTGCACTGCAAAAGAAGGTAAAGCCTGCAAAGACTGTGGAGAAAAATCGAATTAACAGAAGGACTGATGGCTTAATAGGGGGTGGAGACAAGGAAGTTGGAAGAAAACAGCAACATAGTACGAACTTGTGGTGGAAAAAGAACTGAACATAGAGTCAGAAGCTCTGGTTTCTGTCCAGAATTTGCCAGTATTTATTTAGGGTACCTGGAGTAAATCATTCAATGTCCTCAGTTCTCATCACTAACACTAAGACATTGATACCAATTTACAAGGCAGTTATAATGATTAAACTACATTATGCATGTAAAAGTAATCTGCTGATTTTAGCATACTACATCAATATGGTTTTTTTTAAATTTTGCCCACTGTAAGTCTTTCTTTTTGAAAAATTAAAAAGAACACACTTAAAGTGTTTAAAAGTAATAAATAAAAATTCCTCTATCACTCTTGCATTAGAAGTTTGTATTTATCGATACAGCGAACAATTTTATTCATTATGTAAAATAAAATGAGTGAAGGCTTAGGCTTTTCCTCTAGTTTAGGAATTACTTTAATTTCTCTTTGGTCTCATGCTTTCCCACAGGCAATTTAGAATGTCACAAACACTTAGAATAGACACATTGTACAGTGAAATTGTGCAAAACGTTCATGACAATCCTCATCTGAGACATAAACACTTTTTGTTTCCTGCTCGTGTTTTCAATAAAGCCATATTATTTCAAGCAAAATTACTTAGAATATGACTAAACACATGCTCTGTGAAACAACATATAATAGAAGCACTTCCTTTTGGTACATGAAAGAGAAGGGAAAAAATGCATCCGGAGAATTTCTTTGTTTAACTGACACTCTCTGGGATAGAGCTAATTAAGTTACTATTGAACTCAGATCTACCAATTCTCATGATCTGTCCCAAACTCTCTTAGCCACCAGGTCTTCCTACATCCTCCCATTTTTTTCCATTAATGATGTCCAAGGTACCTACTCTCTTTCTAATAATAATTTTCTTTCTCATTCTTCCTCTCAACGTCTCATTTTTCTTGTCTCTTCCATTGAGGGAGAGAAGCCACAAAGCAGGAAGTTGTTTTGGCAAGTCATACTCCGGCCCAGAGAAACAATTGTTTTCAAATTAATTGAGTAATATCATAACCTTGACTATTTTTTTCCTCCATGGTCCCCAACGTATAAAGAGGTCTGAAAAGATTCATCACCTCTTTGGACGGGTTTATATTTATTTGTTTTGTTTTTTTTTGTTGTTTTGTTTTGTTTTGTTTTGTTTTTATTCCATCTTGTAATGGGGGTACAAATATTGTTTGGGTTGCATACATTG
>VBSM01000272.1:75669572-75736568 GCA_008086735.1 Cheirogaleus medius
GACGCTCTAACTGGCGGTGTTTCTCGTCCGCCATCTTGCTCCGCCCCCCGGTTTATATTTATTCACAGAGGAATCAATTTCCTAATGTATCAACAAGAAAGATATATTCCCTCATATTTGTTTTAATATATATTACTCAGAAATTTAATTTTTTAAATATTTGTTTATTGTCATCAAATTTATGAGCAATATAGGCATTCTTTAATGTTAATAGCTGCAGGTGTCTGGTTTCTAAATCACTCATATTAACTAACCAGATTTTAAATTCCTTTTAGACAGGGACCATATTTTATTCTTCTGGTTTTCTCAAAGTTCCAAGCATTCATAACAGAAGTTTCATACATATATCCTAACTCTAGAGAAATATGTGAAACACAGAAATAGTACCTACTTTTAGAAAAAGTATGCAATGCTCTGAAGAAAGAGCACAAATATTAGCCTATTACTGCCTTGTTGAAAGTGTCATTGATAAGTGGCTCTCTAGATCATAGGCCAATAAAGTAATATAAGTACAGTAAACAGGTCAGTATACATTCCCACTCCTCTTCACTCTTTTGTGTCCACCTTGGGTTTTGAGAGAAGGGCAGAAATATTACCATAGCTACATGTGTTTGGCTTACGGAATTTTCTTACATATTGTGCTGTTTAACAGAGATGTGCCAAGACAGCTGAGTCTCTGCCACTCCTACTATGCTCTCAGTATAACTGAAAGCAATACTTAGGTTTAAAATAGCTCCTTGGTTGTAGCACAATTCACAATTGCAAAGCTGTGGAAACAACCCAAATGCTCATTGATATATGAGTGGATTAATAAAATGTGGTATATGTATATGTGGAATATTACTCAATAACAAAAACAATAGTGAACTAGCACTTCTTATACTGTCCTGGACAGAGATTGAGACCATCCTTCGAAGTGAAGTGTCACAGGATGGAAAAACATGCACCACATGTACTCCCCATCAAATTTGTACTAATTGATCAACACTAAGGTGTTCTTCATGTGGTAGTAATACTCATTGAGTGTTGGTTAGGTGGGGGTATTGGGAGGGGAAGGCCACAACTAATGGAAGCAGAGCACACTATACGGGGGAAGGGCAGGCTTGTAGCCCTGGCTTGGGCAAGGCAAATGCATTAAATATAACCACAATGTTTGTACCCCCATAATATCCTAAATTTTTTTAAAAAGCTCCTTAATTTTTTGCTTTTGTCTTTGCTTCCTTAATTATTATGACTTTATTTTTATTGACCAAATTATCATGCACTGTTATCCACCAAGTGACAATCTTTTGGGAAGAGAATGATGTTGATCTTTGCTTTGATGCCATTTGAGGTTAAGCCATTGCTATACGTTTCAGCCAGTCACACATTGTGCAGTTAACGTCGCATCAATAAACTGCCCATACAAATGAGCCGAAGTTATATATTATTACTCAAAAATTTTAAACAGCTGGCAAGATACTGGGACAAACACTTTTTAATTGAAAACAAAAAAATTCTCTTTGGGTAAAAGATGTATGTTGCACAGTTAGGTTTCAGTGTGGTTTTACTAGAGTCCAGCCAGAGGAAGGGTGTGCAACTACATGAATTATGCTCACTGAGCATTCCAATCCTTTGTGCATATTTACAAATTCCCACCTCCTTCACACCACAGCTGGTGCTTGTTTCCATCACTGAGTTTTAAATAATTCAGTGAAATTCTTGAGAAATAGAGAATGTTTTGCATAATTTTGAAGCTTGATTACTATTTGCACCAAATATTGCTGATCAGCAAGATTGCCTCAATGGGAATAGTGAAGATTTCTTTTGAATTCAAATTCAAAACAAATTCATTTTACTAAAAGCTCAAAAAGAGGAGAATCATCACAATATCATTTCACATTTAAAATAATAAAATTATGAAGGGAGATCACAATATAATGTGAGAAAGATGTCTATTTTATTGGGCTTTACTTCTAAACAATTAAAAAGTAATAACATTTCTTTCTTGCAATTATACTAAAATTTACCATTTCTTTTTCATATGGCCTTGTTCACTCACTCTTGAAATTGTCTCTGTGTATTTCTCTATTCTACCCAAAGAATAAGCATTAATATTAAAATAAAGATTCCATTATTATGCCAGAAATGATAAGCATTCCATTTGAATGTTCTTTGTTTAAATTTTTATTTATAGTTAAACAGACTCTAATTCTTTAAAGAACATGAAAGACAATTAGAGCAAAAGACTCATGGGAGATACAGAGAAGTATTTGATTTAGAATCGATAATTTCTAATATAAAAATGATTATACTTTGAGGCACACTAGGGAGGTAGCTGAGGTCCAGAAATAAAAGGAAAAGATAGTGAATCAAAGAAATAAGAAAGTTAGTTGAAGAAAGAAATATGTCTAAATATCTTCTTTAAAACATTAGATTTGGAGGATGGGCTAATTCAATGTCTTATGCACAGGGTCCAAGAAGACTGGGACTGGGTTTGAGGATGGTGGAAAAGAAATTCCCAGACTCAATTAGTTCGATTCACAGGCATTATCAAGTGGGTGCGTACATGTCCAGGCCTGAGAAACTCTGAACAAATGGCCACTCTCACATTGGCTACAAGGGTTATCACACACAACGACAAACAAACAAACACGGTACATATGTTGATAATTCTACTATTGAGGAAGTCCTGTCAAAGAGACCTACACTTTTGGGAGTTTTTGAGTCCTGAAATTCTTGACACAACAAACTTATGCAATCTTTCTTCTGCTGCTTCTGAAAGACACTTAACGACATCTCTCATTATTTATGCCTACTCCTCAATATTCTCCAATAAAGATGTCCTATTTATGTCTATCTACATAGGGGCAATGACAAGGCTATTGCCAAATATATCATCTTTTTGGTAGCATATTATTTACTGGATTTATCTAACTTAATGTGCTTTTCTGCATGAATATCTCATGAAGGGAGGAAGGATCTTTGATTTTTATTCAGGCATTAGTCACAAGCAATCACTGAACAGAGTAGGCACACAAAGTTTTTGTTGAATAAGATAATAAAGAAATGGATCTTTTATTCAATTCATAACATATCACAACATGACTTTTCAACAATAATATGATTTTGGCTTTATATACAAATAAAGAAGATAATTTTCTATTAAAGGCAGCAGTCCTTCCATTATTCTATTGTTATTTACATATTCAACATCTAAGTGCTCTAAAGTCTTTTTGAAACATTTGCAGAAGAAATTAATGAATTTGTAACTGGTGAAATTTTAGTGCAAATAATATAAAGATGATACATTAGACAGAAGGAACCAGAGGACAGCTCAAATTTTCCCTGAATGAGATAATTGTTTTTTTCTTATCATTTAGATCGTCAAACAGGGAGAATGCTATTTGTTCATATTTACGACTTTAAGTTTTAGAATTTACAGAATAAGAATGATCTTCTTCCTTTCTGTCTTCCCCTCCAGAAATTAAGTATTTATAATAGATCCCTCAGAAAATACCTTATCTGAGTAATCTCTTTCTCAACTTTGGACTGAATAACAGTAATAATATACCTGGCGCTTCTTTCTATCCCACTTGGGGTAACTGACTGACTAAAAAGGCTTTGGATACTGAAGTTGAATTCAGACACTACTGCTTCTGTGTTTTAGGAACACTTGTAACCTACTTGTTTGCTTTTGGAAAGAACTCAGTGTGGTGAGTGGATGGGTGGTCTCCATCATGATGAGCCCAGTGAAAGGATTTATGCGATTCAGTGAACCTGTGTTTAATAAGCATATTCATGACCTACTGAAAAGTAGTGAATAGAAAGCAATTAGAGCAGTTCAGGACTCCCATAGCTCCTTTAACTTTCCAGGAAGCACATGGAGAATAAATAATGAACTAATTTTCAATCTACCCTATGCTGTGGGAACATGTGCTGGACTCTAGGATACCAGACTTTATGCCAAATCCTCATGTCTTCTTCTCTACCAGATTGCAGGTATGGTTGTATTAGAAACAAAAAAAAATGGAAAAAGAAATTGAAAAATTTATCACTTAGAGAAGGCCTTTCATTTAGGACTTCATATTGTCAGCTCTTCTTGAAAGAAGTGACAGAAAAACTATATTTCTATCCACTTGTTTAAAATCACATCTGAAAGTGAATGCTGAGTATAAGAAGCCTACATTAATGAATACACATTCAGATGGGTTGGAAAAAAAACAACTAGGAATGATAATAATGATATTTATTTCCAAATGTATCATATAAATATATTGCATATGTTACACATGTACAAGCCAATGCACTAATAATTTTCAAATCAATCTGTAGTCAGATGAAGAGTTTGGATCAGATCATGAAGCAATCTAAGGAGGAAAAAAGACATACAGTCTAATTTCAACTCTACCATCTACTAACTCTTTGATGTAAAGCAAATACCAAATTACTTGAGATTCAATACTTTTATTTATAAGTTGTGGAAAATAACACCTGCCTCAAATTGGGATATCA
Organism: Cheirogaleus medius; assembly: GCA_008086735.1. NCBI lineage: Eukaryota > Metazoa > Chordata > Mammalia > Primates > Cheirogaleidae > Cheirogaleus > Cheirogaleus medius. Next base: position 75,674,067 of record VBSM01000272.1, read on the forward strand.
AAGATGATGAGACATGTGGATGCTTTTGAAAATACATATGCAATCAGGAGTGATATAGATTATAAAAATATGAAAAAGAAGGGAAGGAGAAGGAAAAGATGTACAGACGTTGGGTTTCAGTCTGAAATGTTGGTTCTTGGCATGCTCATGGCTGAAGAATGACCAGATACACCAATACAAGGCAAGCAAGAAAATGGGGTTTGTTAAGGAGAGAAAGATAGGATTATAGAGTGAGAGCAAGATATAGGTTTACAGAGTGAGATGCATACACCACAGATGATGACTGGACCCATTGTTGTAGCAAAAGAGTGCAAAACGGGGCTTGGTTATTGTCTGGGTCTTGTTTTATAGTGTGTGGATTGGGACCTCCCTCGTGGCTCAGACATCACCAGAGTATCACTCTGATTGGACAGTTGGGAGTTATATGACCTGAGTCTTACTATGCATGCAGATCTCCTATGAGCCTCTTTAAAAGCTGTTTGTTTTAGATCACTTTCCATATTCTATTGTACCTATGCTGCTTGGCCTGTGGGCTAGAGAGTCCTCTGCATTCTTTTGCAGTTGGCACACTAAGTTCTGATTGGCAGATTTGTAAGGTACTCCCTTCTCCCCCAGGTATGGCAGTCACTTGGGACGGGATTAAGGTGGTGCAGCACCAGGACTGGGGCCACATTTTGTCCCTGGAAGACCCGGAATCCCTCACTGTCTACCTAACAGAAATTCTAGGGAAACCACTGTTCTCAATACCATGGTGTCTAATTTCCTCATAATGCATCTTCCTCTCCCCACCCCCCACCCCAATCATTAAGACCTTGGAGTAAGCCAATCATAGTTTTCAGGAAATCTTAGGAATTGCATTTTTAAAGAAGGTCCAAAGGTTTGAAATCCAGTGTCTTTTATAGTTTAAGTTTAGATATCCTGATTGTAAGAAAAAAGCCAACACAGTTCAGACTACTTTGTGTAGAAAACAAAATTTTCAGTAAATAGAAAAAAATATATAGTTTCTTAAAATTAGCAAGAATGTCTGCAGTAAATTACATGGCAAATCCCAAGTCATTAAAATGGGTTTTAATAATTCAATTGCATTTTATCATCAAGGAAAGTCAATATTGTATACTCATGATATTCAATCAGTAGAAGAAGCGAAATTAGGCTAAATGATAATCTCGTTAGTGCCTATGAAGTAGTCAATAAAAGAGAAGCTCTTCTGTTTGAACATTTATCCAGCTTCCTGCTCCTGATTGTCCAATTAAGAAACTTGCATCGTTAATTCAAGTCAAGTGATCGATACCCTTTTCAAAAGTAAAGCAGATAATCAACTGCAGCAGAATCTTGCATTTATTAAAACAATGTCATTTATTAAACAATGTCAAAATATACCTATATTTGCAAAGGTGATTAGAAGAGCTTGCTAGGTCAGATTTCTTTATAAGCATTGTCCCAAATGTACTTCATTGCTGTTTAGCTCCTCAGTTCACATGGAGGGACATAGAGAGCTGGTTGAACTGCATTTGTTGAAAGGCCAAAATGCCAAAAATGAATGAACCTTGTTGGATCTTCACAGAATATACTACTTTGCATGTTCAGATACTATTATGTTATATAGGTGAAAGCACACACCTATATAAGCAAACCATTGAAAACTAAATTCTGTAGGCCACTTCCTGCTATAAATAACAGAAAGATACCCAGACTCTGACTACAAGTTTGAATTCCAGGGGCAAGCAAGCTCCCAGTATGGCGTGGTGCAGTGGCCATTCTGCCTCCCACAGAGCATAGGCTTCATCCTGATGCTGAGTCTTTCATGGTTGATAGTTGTCTACCAATGGCACCTGGGAATATGTGTATTAGGCATTATAAGTAATTTAGAGATGATTTAAAGTATATGGGAGAATGTGCATAGGTTATATATACACCAGTATTACACTGTTTTATACGAGACTTGAGCATCTGTGGGAGGCAGAATGGCCACTGCACCACAGTTGCCTGGTACGTGGGCTCTGGGGCAACTGTATCTACAGTGGGTCTTGGAACAAATCCTCCATGAATACCAAGGGACTGTATTTCCAAACAAGGCATAACTGTCAGGTAGGGCCATGGGGGCCCTGGGGGCCCTGTCGCACCTGGGGACAGGATAACAGCAAGCTGGAGTTTAGAGGGTAGCTTACATATGACAAGGAAGAAAGGGTTAGCTAGGTTTTCCCTATCCCCATGAATTGGCTAATTTGAATAATTTTGTTGTGTCCAAGGCATAGGAGCTGTCCTCAGTTGCCTGGTACGTGGGCTCTGGGGCAATTAAGAAACTTGCATAGTGGCCTACAGTGTGAGAGCCAACAAGGGAAATGGTTAAAGTATGGACTTAGTCAGATGCTTAAGAAGGGGCACTGAGTGGCTTCCAGCCAGGGTCTCAGAACTGGGTCAGAGAACATTAAAAAACTATATTATACTCTTCCTGCCCACCCCCTTCCATTCCCGTCTCCTTCACAGCTGCCATGCCTGCACAGAGGCCTGAAGGCTTTCTGTCTTCTATGGCACCTTATGCTTTATCTTTCTTAGACTTTTCTGCCTCAAGAGTAAAAATTAGGGGTATATGTGTTTCCCATGTGCAAGCAAGCAAGCAAACAAGCAAACAAATGAGCACAAGTAGTGACCACCTGCCAAATGGAAATTTTCCTGGAAAATATCTATGAAGTTTCTTAGGTGATGTCAAACGATAACCATTTATGTTTTAGTTCAGTAATTGTTACATTTTTAGACCAAAAAAAGTTACTTCAACTTTCTTTTGCTTGTACAATATACTGAAAATGTCTGACAATTTAATTTTATTTACTGAAAAAAGAATAAACCTGTTTACATATTATTAATTATTAGCATCTTGGTTGTTCATTTGCATTCATAAGGCATGCCATGTTTTCAAAAGGCTTTAGTTATTTCACATTAATCTATGCAGCAAGCTCATTAGACAGTTGCAGTTTCAGTGTTTTCCTTCAATCACATGAGATTATTAAAGGTGGAACTCTAGGTACATTGGCAAAATAAAATATTTGTATTTGCAAAGACTAAAATTTACGTTCTGCTTTTGTTTTATTTTAAAAGGAACTTACTGCCTTTTGTTCTTACAGTTTCATTTTTACCAACCTACTTATTAATAGATGTGGACTAGGACAGAGGTACCTACATTTATGTATTTCTGGAAAAAGCTAGAGGAAAGTTTGAGAGAGAGAGAGAGAGAGAAAGAGAGAGAGAGAGAGAAAGAGAGAGAGATTCCTTAATGTTTGGTTATAGTTTCTAATTCTAATTTCTGTAAGCATCAAAAGCCAACTAAGGAGTTTGAAATATATAAGAAGGAATTAAAACAACAACTTGGGGGGATCTATAAAAAAAGAAAACAACAACAACAGCAATTGAATCTACTAAATAAAACTATAATAAAGAAATCCATTCATGGGAGAAATTAATCAGTTGAAATATTTTTTATGATCAATGTGAAATAAGATAGTAATGAGACCTTTAACAACTCTATAGTAGGCAGACACATTCTCTCAGGCATGACAAAAACGACATACTGTCTTTCTCGGAACGCTTCAAGATCATATGTCAATGTCGATAGTCAGGTCTAGATTCACTGCTAGTCCTAGGTGTAGGGTAATAGCAGTGGAATGGGTAACGTAACATGTTTTTCCAAGCTCAAAATTCTCCTAGATCCTTATCATAAAACACTACTTTAAGATTATTAGATTTTCCTATCTGACCAGGGGGAAGTCATGCAACTTTTCTTTCTTCATTTTCCATTTCTTTCAACTCAAATTTTGTGTAACTTTCTATATAAAATCATGTGAGGTATAAAGATGTTTCAGTCAACAACAGACCATATACAGGATCGCAGTCCCATAAATTGTAATTCTGTAATTTTACTGTATCTTTTCTATATTTGGATGTGTTTAGATACACAAATACTTACCATTGTTTTATAATTGCCTCCAGTATTGAGTATAGTAACATGCCATACAGGTTTGTAGCCTAGAATCATTAGATTATAGCATATAAATTAGGTGTGTAGTAGGCTATACCGTCTAGGTTTGTGTAAGTACACTCTATCATGTTTGTATAACAATGACATCGACTAACAATGTGTTTCTCAGAACATAGTCCCATTTTTAAAAGACACATGATTATACTAATTCCACTCTGTGTTCTTCAGTTTATAACTACCCATCTACAAAATTCTTAGGTTCAAGTGTACTAGATACAACATACATAAGAACCGGACACACATTTATTATTCTATAAACATACATATGTAGTGCTCTAAAACATAGCTATTAAATTTCTACATTATCTTTTATATGAACTTATGTACTCATGATATTTGTTTTGTTTGTTGATATGGTTGTGTGTTAGCAGTTGTCTTAGATACTAAATGGCTAGAGGGGAAAGTTATATGTTTGAAATGGATGTGGATTAATTACTTAAACAATATGACTTTATGACAATTTTAAGGAAGCATAATATTATACATTTTACTATTACAGCTAATTTCCTTTAATATACAGGTAGTACAAATCATATTATCTGTAAAAAAACATTAATTTTTTTGTGAGAAATACATAGAAATTGGAGAAACAGTATTCTTAAGGTATGTTTCTCCTTTACAGGGCATTTGATAATATAAGTCTCTTTACAGATGAAATATTTCTAACAAAAATTTATCATAGAGAGATTGGCATTGAAATGAAATTCAGAGAGAGAAAGCTCATAGATTGATTTATTTACTGTAGATTGAGTACAGTTAGAATTCGCTTAACAAAAATTTCTCTACTATAGGACAGTAAAGAGAGTACTACACATTAAATATTAGCAAAATAAACACTGAGTGCCATTACACAGTCATTGCAAATGGTGGCTGTTCAAAGGTGATGAGGCTTCTTGGACATTTTCACAGATTCTTAATCTTGTATGAGTATGCCTACATAGGATGGGCAGAGTGAAGGAAGAAAGGAATTGAAATAGATATTGATGGATAGAAATACAAAAGATTATCTCTCTAATTAAATCAATCACTCCTTTACACTCAAATAAGCAAGAAAACAAAACTAAATTAACCAAAAGTAACTGACAAAAACCTCTTCATACTGATTATTCCATTGTTATTTTCCAAACACATAATTCACACACTTTTCTTATTATAAAACAATAGAAATAATTTCCATTTTATTACTAAAATAAGGTAAAATTTTACTAAAAATAATCAAACTCTACAAAAACCTAAAATATATCCCTATATCTCTTATAGACTATTTTTTTCATTTTTGTAAGTAAAAGTTAATGGGAATGTTTTCAAAGCTGACTTTGAATATATTTTCAAATTTTTTTCTCAAAAGTGAAAAATTTTAAATGCAATCTCCTAATAATTCCCTGATATTTGCCCTTCAATGAAAACTTATATACTCTCCAATTTATTTAAATTTGTTTTTTCCCAAATGAAGTCATTTATACCAAGAGGTTAAAAAAATACTAATAAATCAAGCTACAGCCCTATTTAATATGCTAATGTAAAATGTTGAGCTATGTAAAAACTAGCAGACAATAAATGCTCCCCTTACAAACATTAGTTCAAGGCACTGCTAATGACTTCACCTCTATTATCTTTCAGACTGCAGCTCCATTAGCAGTGTTGTAATACCAAAGATAATTAGTGCAGGCTTGTCAACTTGATTTTCGCTAACATTATGGCTTTTATTTTGCACTATATTTTTTAAGGGTCCCTCCGAGAGTCTGTGGATCACTTTGTTGGCCAGGCAGAAGCTATTCATTCTGGCCTAACAAAAGCACAGTTTAATTAAGAAGCATTCTGCCATTTATTGTATACTTTAGACTACAATTTTGATGTTGGTCTCTAAATGCTAAGATTTGTCAGATTCAATTTCTCTGTTCTAATTTCCTATCAGAGAAAATGTGACACCAGGCATGGATCCAATTTTCCTTTTCTATTAGCATTTATATTGACAGAGTTAATGATTTTATTATCATCTTTGGCTTGTTGCTAAACAGCAGACATCATATCCCTCCTTGTGGATGGTTACATATGTATTATAAATTAATTGTCCCAGGAGAAATTATAACTCATTCTATTAAATTTATTTTGAGGTTGCCAAGTTAAGTGGTGGGAAAAGAAGTCAGAAGGGCATTAGGAAAAGGACAGTATACCCAAATAAGAAGCAAGATTAACATTTTTTTCTATATAAATAACATGTCCCGGTGAATAGGACAGCATAGACCCTGCAACACTCTCCCAAATGGTTGACATATAATGCTTGTGATTTCTGATACTGCTCCAGAAACAGAATATTTGAGAAAGTGTAAATCCTATACTTCTCAAGAAATATTCTAATGGCACAGTGAATCTCTTTTGGATTTAAACAAAATTAATAAAATCAAGAGGTGACATAATTTGCATTTATTTCTTACATTCTTTCATAACTTAATTATCTCAATTGAAGCAAGATGGTAGATGAGAAAAATCATCAGCCAGAGTGTCTCTGCAAGAAAGATAGATTTTACATGAAAGTGAAAAAAACGAACAGGCAGACTAACATAGATCGAATGAATGTCGGCGGAAGGTTTCCTGAAACTATAGGAGGCTCCACAGGAAGAAGTCATGGAGAAGAACTGGAAGGAGAAAGGTATCAGCAGGGTCTAAACACCAAAAGGCTTGTAGATCAGTGATGAGGGTAGATGGAGTGGTTAAATTTTCCCTCCTTTGCATCTCGGACTGCTGGTGGGCTCCTGAGCTTCTGGAGATACCTGCCAACAACAGCCCAGAGATGGCTGCCACCAGTGAGTCATGAGCCTCTTGCAGACAGGGCACCAGGCTTCCAGCTCCATCACGGCACCTACTGCCCCACAGACCCAAGCCTATCAACAGGCACCATATTGCTTCATTCTCCCCTTCACCTCCCCTACTTGTGGCTGCTGAGAGAGACAATTTAGCCACCATTCAGAGGCATCTGCAGAAAATGGGACCTTTACTTTTGGGACCCTGCAGCAGACCGAGGAGTACTTGGACTGAGAGCTCCCTTACCGCCAGCATTCCCAGATGATGTTTGCCTGGTGACTCCAGCAGAGTGTGGCAAATCCCGAGGCAGAGAGACATCGATCCAGCTTGGGCACCTCATGGGTGACTTGAGACCAGCACTATTCTCCTTGGCAGGGTAAGGGATTGATCTCTGGGGCCCAGGGGACAGGCCTGCAGGCCAGATCCCATACACCCAGGTCTCAATTGCATTGCCTGGGGGCACAGAAAAGATATTTGTGAACTAGTCTACTGAGGTGTGTGTGCCTTCGGGGGCAGATCAGAGTGGGTCCTAGCTGCAGCATGCTCAATAGGCAACCCTCCTCCCATAGGAGGGCCACCTTTCCAGCTCAGATTGTGATCCTGGGCAGGGAACCCTCTGTTATGCATCACAGTTAGGGGAGATCCACTGGCTTCAGGTCCTGCCTGCCGGCAGAGGCCCAAGAAAAACAGCAGAATAGGGGAGAGTGGAAAAGAGAGAGGCCTGCTCCAGACTGCAGGTCTCAGACAGCCTTAATTTCACATGCAGACTTTTCGGTTGAGTGGAGCCATTTCAGCCCCTCCCTAGTTGTTTTGCCCAGAAGCAGAGAACACACCTTTGATCCTTGCTTACAGCATTTGTGAAGTTTGAGGACAGGCTCACCCAACCCAGCCCAATCCAGCCTCACTCCTCCACCTCTCCCTACTGAGGTGGAGAATAAGGACACACCTGGAAATCCCAGAGCCCCACCCACCAACTCAAACACTAGAGTCCCTCTCCAGAGGAATGAGAGCTGGTTACAGGTCCCAAAAACAACACTGCAGCTTGCTCCTCCCAGCAAGCACCACATACTGACAGGGAGGTCAATTTTCCCACCCCTCTACTGTATTTGCTGACTCATTGTACAGGGTATGGTCTAATGTCACCAACAAATACCACCTACTACCTCTGAGACTAAACAGGGCATGTCATTATCTAAACAAAAATCTAAAGGTAAGAAGCAACAACTGCTCCAGATGAGAAGGAATCAGTGAAAGAACTTTGGAAGTATAAAGAATCAAAGTGAAAACACATCCCCAAAGGGGGACATCAGCTCTCTAGCAATGAATATCAACCAAATTCAGAACACTAAAATGACCGAAGAAGAATTTCAAGCAAGGATTATAAGAAAACTCAATGGTATGCAAGAGAAAATGGATACCTAACACAAAGAAACCAGATAAAAATCCAGAACTTGGAAGAAAATTTCACTAAAGAAATTTTAGTGAAGAAAAATCAAACAGAACTTCTGGAAACAAAGAATTTGCTCAAAGAATTCAAAACACAGTGGAAAGCCTCAAGAATAGGGTAGATCAAACAAAGAAAGAATCTGAGAGATTGAAGAAGATAACATCTTTCAATTAAATAAGTCAGTCGCAGAGATAGAACAGAAAAATAAGAGAAAATAGCAAAGCCTACAAAAAATGTGGGATTATGTGAAGAGGCCTAACACGAGAATTATACGCATCCCCAATGGTGAAGAAGAAAATACACAAGGGTTAGATAATCTATTTTAGAATATAATGGAGGAAAATTTCCCAGGCCTTTAAAAAAATGTAGATATCCAAGTACAAGAAGCTCAAAGAACTCCTGGGAGATTCATTGCAAACAGGAAGAACCACAACACATAGTCAACAGACTGGCAAAAATAAACATGAAAGAGGCCTTCCTATGAGCTGTAAGTGTAAGAAGAAGGTAACTTACAAAGGAAAACTCATCAGACTAACTGCATACTTCTCAACTGAGACCTTACAAGCCAGAAGAAACCGGGGTCCCATTCTCACTCTTCTCAAACACAATAATGACCAGTCTAGATTCTTGTACCCTGGAAAACTAAGGTTCTTATATGAAGAAGAAATAAAGACCTTCTCAGACAAGCATGAGTGAGGGAATTCATCAAGACAATACCTGTCTTCCAGGAAGTACTCAGAACAGTGTTACACATGGATCTGCACAATAAACACTCACCAGTGTAAAATCATCCAAAATAAAGCTCAAAGGCTAGATACCACAATGGCTCAAGAAAGAAAACAAAGCAACAAAGTTCAGCTCAACAAGATGAAGAGAAATCTGCCTAATTTATCAATTATTTCAATAAATGTGAATGGCTTGAATTGCCCACTAAAGAGACACAGGCTGGCTAAATATACACAAGCCAAGTATCTGCTGTCTTCGGGAAACACATCTAACCCACAAGGATGCATTCAGACTCAAAGTGAAGGGATGGAAAACAATATTTCAAGCAAATGGAAGCCAAAAGAAAGCTGGCATAGCACTTCTGATTTCAGATGACTTAGTCTTCAAACCAACAAAAAGATAAAGGTGGTCACTATATATTGGTAAATGATACAATTCGACAAGAAGACATAAAAATTGTAAATATTTATGCACCTAACTCAGGTGCACCCAGATTCATAAAGTAAACCCTTCTTGATCTAAACAGAATGATAAACAGCAACACCGTAATAGCTAGGGATTTCAACATCCCTCTGACAGAACAGAACCGATCCTCCAAACAGAAAATGAACAAAGAAACAATGGACTTAAACTCTAGAACAAATGGGCCTGACTGATATTTACAAAACATTCTACCAAAACCCACTGAATATACATTTTTTTCATCGGCTCTTGGGACATTCTCTGAGATTAACCATATCTGAGGCCACAAATCATGTGTCAACAGATTTAAAAAAATAGAAATTGTACTATGCATCTTCTTAGACCACAGTTGAATAAAATTAGAAATCAACTCCAAAAGAAACTCTCATCTTTACACAAAGTTATGAAAATTAAACAACCTTCTGCTGAACAATTATTGCATTAAGGAAGAAATTAAGATGGTCATCAAAATATTCTTTGAACTAAATGGTAAAGGAGACACAAGTTATCAAAATCTGTGGGACACAGCTAAAGCAATCCTAAGAGGAAAATTTATATCCATAATGCCTACATCCAAAAGGCAGAAAGATCACAAATCAACAATCTAATGAATCATCTCAAAGAACTGGAAAGAAATGAGCAAACCAACCCCAAAACAGCAGAAGAAAATAAACAATAAAGATTAGAGCAGAACTACATGAAATTGATGATAAAAAATACTATACAGAAGAATGATAAAACAAAAAGTTGGTTCTTTGAAAAATTAACAAAATTGACATGCCTTTTGCTAGATTAACAAGAAGCAGAAAAGAAAGGACTCTAATAAGCTCAATTAGGAATGAAAAATGAGAAAATACAACTGATACCACAACAATACCAAATATTATCTATGAATACTATAAAAAAACCTATGAACATAAACTGGAAAATGTGGAGGAAATGGACAAATTCTTAAGAACACACAGCCTCCCTAGGTTCAATCAAGAAGAAACAGAATTCCTGAACAGACCAATATAAAGTACTGAAATTGAAGCAGTAATAAAAAACCTTCCTAAAAAGAAAAGTTCTGGACAAGATGGTTTCATACCTGAATTTTACCAGACCTACAATGAAGAAATAGTGCTTATCCTGCAGAAATTATTCCACAATATCAAGAAGGAAGGACTCCTCCCTAACATGTGTTATGAAGCCAACATCACCCTGATACCAAACCAGGGAAGGATGGAACAACAACAACAAAAAACTATAGACCAATATCCTTTATGAATATAGTTGCAAAAATTCTCAACAAAATCCTGACAAACCAAATTCAGATGCTTAGAAAAAAAATAACCCATCATAACCAAATAGACTTAATTCCAGAGATATAGGGATGGTTCAACATAAACAAATCTATAAAGGTAATTCAACACATAAATAGAAGCAAAATAAAGGTCATATGATCCTCTCAATAGATGCCAAAAAGGAATTCGATAAAATTTAGCACACTTTTATGATAAGAACACTTAAGAAAATAAGCATAGATGGGACTTACCTAAAAATAATACATGCCATATATGACAAACCCACAGCCAACAGCATACTGAATGGGGAATAATTGAAAGCATTCTCATTTAGAACTGGAACCAAAAAAGGTTGCTCTCTATCACCGCTTCTATTCACTATAGTGCTGGAAGTGCTAACCAGATCAATCAGACAAGAGAAGGAAATCAAGGGCATCCAAATTGTGACAGAAAAGGTCAAACAATTGCTCTTTGCTGACGATATGACCTTATAGCTAGAAAACCCCAAAGATTCTCCCATGAGACTACTGGAATTAGTAAACCAATGTAGCAAAGTCTTAAGTTACAAAATCAATGTACACAAATCAGTAGTATTTCTAAATGCCAGCAACAGTCAAACTGAGAACCAAATCAAAGACTCAGTATCCTTCACCATAGCAACAAAGAAAATAAAATACCTAGGAATGTATTTAACCAAGGAGGTAAAAGACCTTCACAGGGAGAACTGTGAAACACTGAGGAAGGAACTAGCAGAGGACATAAACAGATGGAAAACCATACCATGCTTATGGGTCAGCAGAATCAACATTGTTAAAATGTCTATACTACCCAAGTGATCTACAGATTCTGTGCAATCCCTATTAAAATACCAACATCATTTTTCACAGATCTAGGAAAAGTAAGTCTATGCTTCATATGGAAAGAGAGAAGACCCCATATGACGACAGCAATCTTAATAATAATAAAAAAACATATTGTGAGGCATCAATTTACTAGCTTTCAAGCCATACTATAAGGCTACAGTAACTAAAACAGCATGGCATGGGCACAAGAACAGAGACATAGACTAATGGAACAGAACTCAGAACCCAGATATAAAACCATCCTTATATAACTATCTAATCTTTGACAAAGCAGACAAAAATATACACTGGGGAAAAGAATCATTATTCAATAAATGGTGCTGGGAAAACTGGATAGCTACATGTAGAAGACTGAAACAGGATCCATACCTTTCGCCTCTCATGAAAATCAACTCAGGGTGGATAAAACACTTATACCTAAGACATGAAACTGTAAGACTTCTACAAGAAAATGTTGAAAAAACTCTTATAGACATTGGCCTAGGGAAAGAATTTATGAAAAATAACCCAAAGGCAATCATAGCTACAACAAAAATAAATAAATGGGACCTGATCAAATTAAAAAGCTTCTGTACAGCCAAGGAAACTATCATGAGAGCAAACAGACAACCTACAGAATGGAAGAAAATATTCACATGCTACACAGTTGATAAAGGGGTGATAATTAGAATCTATATAGAACTCAGGAAAATCAGAAAGAAAAAAATCAAATAACCCATCAAAAAGTGGGCAAAGGACACAAACAGAAACTTTTCAAAAGAATGTAGTCTAATGTCCAACAAAGATATGAAAAAATGCTCAACATTTCGAATCATCAGGGAAATGTGAATCAAAATCACAATGAGATATCACTTAACTCCAGTTAGAATGGCCTCTTTCAAAAAGTTCCAAAACGATAAATGTTGGCATCAATATGGAGCAATGTGGACACCCATACACTGCTGGTGGGACTACAAACTAGTACAACCTCTGTGGAAAGTAATATGGAGATACCTCAAAGAGCTATAAGTAGATCTACCATTTGACCCAGAATCCCATTACTGGGCATCTACACAAAGGAAAAAAAGACATTCTATAAAAAAGACATCTGCACTCGAATTTTTGCAATTCACAATTACAAAGATGTAGAAACAACCCAAGTGTCCATCAATACATGAGTTGATTAACAAAATGTCGTATGTGTATGCCATCAAGTTCTACTCAGCCACAAAAATCAATGGTGCTCTAGTACCTCTTGTTTTATCCTGGATAGAGCTGGAGCCCATTCTACTAAGTGAAGTATCACAATAATGGAAAAACAAGTATCACATGTACTCGCCATCAAATTGGTATTAACTGATCAACACTCATGTGCGCATATAGTAGTAACTTTCATGTGGTGTCAGGCAGGTGGGAGGTAGGAGGAGTGGATGGGTATATTCTTGCTTAATGGGTGCAGTGCCCACTGTCCTGGGGATGAACATGCCTGAAGCTCTGACGGTGATGGGGCAAGGGCAATATCTGTAATCTAAACATTTGTACCAGCATAATATGCTGAAATAAAAAAAATATAACTATATCCCTGATTTAGCTGCTATTTACATGTTAATTTATCTCCCAATTGTTCATGTTGTAATGTGTTTTAAATCTCCATTTATCATTTACTTACCCATTACTTAAGTGCAAATGAATTAGTTGTAGAGTTTTGTGGGGAAAAAAAGCCATTATGTGGCACTACTATTTCATGTATTTCTTTTCTTTGTAGGTTATTACTAGATATTTCTTTATGGTAGTTTCCTTAAGATTTTCCCTGGGCATTGGTGTTCTCAGAGCACACAATAATAATGTATTAGAAACTCTTACATCAAGATAAAGGCAGAAAAAAAATTTTATTTTATCTATTATCTAATCATTGATAAAGATATTTAAATATATTTCTCTACAATTTATAGAAATGAAAAATAAAAAAAGAGCCTAGCTGTTTTTTGTGTGTTCAATTAGCACAAGCATAATCATATTTTTGCCACAATAAAGTGAAACAGAAATGTATTCATGGGATGCAATTAAATATATTTAGTATCCAAATACTGTCTATATGCAAATTCCTTGTCAACATTTTAAAAATTATATTCGCCCTCTGAGACACATATGACTGACATTATGATTTCAGTGTGGTGAACCAAATCAGTCACTCCTGAGATTTTTTAATTTCTAGAGGTATTGAAGAGCAGAGTATTTCTGTTTGTTCACATCTGTGGCCTATACTTTAAAATAAAAATAGCAGAATATAGTTGGCAGAAATAAACATAACAAAAAAGATATTAAGTGAGCAGACAGTAATCTTGGGGGAGGGAGAAGAGAGAGAGAGAGGGAGATAGTACATGACTGAGTGTATATTATAGAGCCAGCCCTCTTAAGTTAAAAAAAACAACCCTAATAATTAAAATATATTACATGTTGGATGAACTATGCCTGATTTAGGGAAGCCAAATGCTCAAGGTTGTCTTTTGCATACAGGGTTACTGTAGGTTAAAGGACTCATGACTAGGAGTTAGAAGATGCAGACTCCAGTTTGTGCTCTACTTTGAATTTACTGATTATTTTGAAATAGAAAACACAATGCAATCAGGAAGCTTATATTTCAATACAGCCCACCTGTGTGTCCTTAACGTCTTTGAAATCCACTTTTCTTATTGGCAAAGCAGTGATAATAACATATGCTCAGTAATATGGGAGAATCAAATATGAAATTACAGTGTAAATTGCAATGTGCTACACAAGTATATTGATGGCAATATTGTCATTGAATTAAATAAATGTGTTTTCCTACTCATTCTCAAGTTAAAGCTATTATATATTTAAAATTCATTTACTATTTATTGATAGCCACAAAATTATACTCCATTCAGCAGAGATGAAGAAGTTAGTGGGTGGGTAAAATGAGGCACCAATTTAGTCTTTGGTTCTACCCAATTCTAGTGTATCTTGGGAAGATGTCAGCCAGCTCAGGATCCTTATTTTTGAATAGTCATTGAATTTGGATGGCCATCATTCTAAGCATTGAGTACGTAAAAGATAATAGAATTCTTGCATCAGCCTGGAGAAAGATATAGAATGACCCTGTCAAGGCCTAGGCTAATGTGTGTGTTTGTGTCAGTTTTTAATTAAAAAGTTTAAAGTATAAAGAAAAAATTAAAAATAGAAAAAAGTTTATAAAATAAGAATATAAAGAAAGAAATTATTTTTGTACAGCCATATCATGTGTTTGTGTTTCAAGTTGTGTTATTATAAGAATCAAAAAGTTAGAAAAATGTATGTGTTGATAAAGTAAAAAATTTGCAGTAAGCTAAGATTAATTTATTATTGAAAAAAGAAAAAATTTTAAGAAATTTAGTGTAGCCTAAGTGTACAGAGTTTATAATGTCTATAGTGGTGTACAGTAATGTCTTAAGACTTCACATTCGCTCAACACTGACTCACCTAGAGCAACTTCCAGTCCTGCCATCTCCATTCATGGTGAGTTTCCTATACAGATATATCATTTTTTATCTTTTATACTGTATCTTTACTGTACCTTTTCTATTTTCAGATATATTTATACACACAAATACTTACCAATTGCTCAAATGGTGGTAGTGTTCACTAGGGTTGGGGAGGGCAAGATCCACATCATAGGGAAGTGGCGGGCATTGTTCCGGGGAAGGGCATACCTCTAACCCTTCTTAGGGAGAGGCAAAGTTATACAATGTATCCAAAATGTAAAAAAAAAATCTTTTGTCGGATGGAGGGCAGGCGGGAGGGGGGAGGAAGTGTAGAGTTACACAATGTGTGCCGTGTGCACCACCTGGGGATTGAACTTGCTTGAAGCTCTGGCATGTGGGGGGGGAGGGGTGGTAGGGGCAATGGATGTAACCCTAACAATATTTGTACCCCCATTATATGATGAAATAAAAAGGAAAAAAAATACTTACCATTGTGTTACTATTGCTTCCAGTATTCAGTACAGTGGCATGCTGTATTGCAGCGATCCCCAAACTTTTTGACACTAGGGACTGTTTTTATTGAAGACAATTTTTTCACAAACTTGAGTGTGAGGGGTTTTGCAAGGGATGGTTCCAGGATTATTCAAATGCATTATATTTATTGTGCATATTATTTCTATTATTATTACATTGTAATGTATAATAAAATAATTATGCAACTCACTGTAGGTTGGGTACCCTTGCTATACAAGTTTGCAGCCTAGAAGCAATAGGTTATACCATATATCCTAGGTGTGTGACAGGCTATGCCATCTAGGTTTGGGTAAGTAGACTGTATGATGTTTTCATAATGATGAAATCACCTAATGATGGATTTCCTGCATGTATTGCCACAGTTAAGCAATGCATGACTGTATATGGATCTTGTGTTTAGATCTTTGATCCATTTTGAGATAAATTTTGTATATGGCATAAAGGGTCTAATGTAATTCTTTTGCATTCCAGTCACTGTTTTTATTCATAGATTTTTTTTTTACCTTCTTTTTAGCTATGTACCTTTTATTGTCTGTCTCTCATCACTAGAAGCTACACTCCACGAAGATGGAATTTTTCATTTTGTTTTGTTTGCTTACTGCTATAGTAACAGGCATTTATGATTTTCCCATGCTTTTTCATGGCTTGTAGTTCATTTATTTTTAGCTCTAAATAATAATCTACTCTATAAATGTACCTGAGTTTATTAATCCATTCATCTATTGAAGGAAATTGTGATTGCTTCCAAGATTTGTAAATTATGAATAAAGCTATAAACATTTGTGTGCAAGTTTTTGTGTATACATGAGTTTTCAACTTATTTGGGTAAATAACAAAGAGCACAATTGCTGGATCACATATTAAGAATATGTTTAGTTTTGTAAGAAACTGCCGAACTGTCTTCCAACTGTCTATCATTTTGCATTCCCATCAACGATGGATAAGAGATTCTGTTCCTCCACATCCTCATCAGGATTGGTGTTGTCTGTGCTTTGGATTTTAAATAATTTAAAAGGAGTATACTAAGCATATATGTTTTAAACTGATCAACCATTTCTTTTTCTTTATTATCTTTTATTTCTTTTTCTTTTAATTTACTACTTTTCATAGTTATAGACAGAGAGATAAATAATATTAAGTATTTGAAAACTTTTATTTTTGAGACAGGGTTTTGCTCTGTGGACCAGGCTGGAGTGCAATGATATGATCATAGCTCACTGCAACCTTGAACTCTTGGGCTCTAGTGATCCTCTTGCCTCAGCCTTCCAAGTATCTAGAACTACAGGCACGTGCCACCACACCTGGTTATTTTTTTAAAATTTTTTGCAGAGATGGAGTCTTGCTATGTTGCCCAGGCTGGTCTTGAACTCTTGGCCTCAAGCAATCCTCCTACCTTGCCTCTCAAAGTGCTGGCATTACAGGCATGAGCCACAATGCTTGGCCAAAATTTTTTCTTTTAGGCAGAAAAAAAATGAAGTTTATCTGGTCAACCATTGAACAGAATTTTCATATTTAGCATTTATTTACAAGTTCCAGAACCTTACCGTCAACAAGAAGTTCAAGACAGTTTAATTTCTATAGGATAAATAAAATTAATTTTCCCAATATTTTTTACTCTGCCTTGAGATTTTCCTTGTGGTTTGTGAAATTCAAGAATTTTTTGAAGAGTTTTACTTTGTTATTTCTTAGAGGTCTGGGTTTTTTTTAGTGATCTTACACACCACAGGGAAGAATAGAGTATACAGGGAGCCAGGCTTAGCAAGCCTTTGGACTGCTCATGTCAATTTCAAAGAAACTTGATTTATCATCTAAAAAGTGATGCATTATTACTCTTTTAGATACTTCTTGTGATATTTTATAACATTTATCATAATTTTCTCTGTATTCAGAACTAAGCTGAACACATCAGTGATATCAGATAGAATGATTTCTAGGAAGTGACTTACAACTTCCTGTGATTTTGTATCTTCATAGTCTAAAGCTAAGAATCTTTCCATTTATAAAAGGTTTTTTATTATGATACCAGTATGACAGTTCCATGTACTGGAAAGGACAAGGTTTTTATGGTCAAATATATTTGGATCCAATTCCAGGTTGAGTCCTTCCTAGCTAAGTGACTTGGATGAATTATTTAAATTTTATGATTCATATTTTCCTTATCTGGAAAATGGGTCGTTAGCACTTACTTAATTGCTATATAGTTATAAGCAATAAACCCAATATAAATAAATATTTCAAGATGTGAAGCATTCAAGAAATGGTAGCCACATTTTGTTAAAGAATTTATAAATCTAAAATAATTGATATTAGATTGCTTGAGTTTAGTGGGTAATGGTTGAATAGATATATTGATAAAGTCCTTGTTTTGTTTATTGTGTGTGCCTATTATTAAATAAATATTAGTTATCCAAGTCACCAGGAAAGATAATATAATTCTAAAAGCTGAAACCAAATTAATTGAATCATTAAAAATAAAAATAAACTATAAAAGCAACTAGAAATCATATATATCAGCTAAAACATTTACTAGCTCTCAGTAATCATGAAATGGAATTCTAGCATTAGAAAGAATAAAGAATAAAATAAAAATGCATGCAATTGAAATATAATTCTTAAGACACTAAAACAATATGCTAAAATATTGTTAAAGCAACACTAATAACTTTTAAATAAGCATAAGAAAATGCAATTCTAATATACTTGAGATGGTGCTTAAAAAGTATGGGGTAGCAGTATAGTAAAATGATTAAGAGCATGGGTTTAATGTCAGAAAGACCTGAGGTTGAATCTGGGTATTTCTGCCTTTGAACAGCAAACCCTTAATTAAATTATTTAAACTCTGTTGAATCAGCTATGCCTCAGTTTTCTCATACATGAAATGGAAATAATTTTTATCATGGATACATTAAAAAATAAAATGATCTAAGCATAGTATCTGACATATTATAATCATGCAGAATCATTTAATGGTAGTATTATTGTTGTTATTTCCTGTTACAGAGACTAAACTAGTCTATTTTACATTAGCCCAGCAATGGTTAATACTGTTCTTGGTGTTGTATGTTTCTAAAATAGCTGAAAATATTAGAATTGTAGGGTGTAAAATTTTCAAGAAATTGGACTTCTAAATAAGTTTCATGGAAGGAAAAACCCTAGTCTGAAACATGTAGGCAGAATGCTCTTAGGCTAATTTGATTCTCTAGCATTTATTCCCAAAAGTAAATGAGGGCAGACCAATCATCACAAATGTAACATGCCCAACAGCCATAGGCCAAGCCCCAATCAATCACATACAGTAAGCATTTGTTCCTGCCATTGGATGGTAAGTAGAAGACAATGGGAATTTTGGGTGGTAATGAGAGATGAGCTTGGAAAAATACAGGAGCCAGTTGATAGAAGGCTTTGGTCTTGATAAATGTACATAGAAAGATTTCATTTCCTAACCAGATGTATGTTGCATCTGGAAATAGTTATATCTCTCCAAGAGAGGTTCATGTTCAACACTTCATCGTGTAACATTAGGAACGAAATTTTTTTCAATATGAATTTAGAGATGCAAATTGATTAGTGTTTTTGTGGTCAATACAGAATATCTCATCGTTTTAGACATTGTTAATAAAGATCCTAATGCACTGACCTTTCTTTGGTTCTATATTTGAATAACACAGGAAAAAATTTTCAAAAACTGAATAGCAATATCAACAACCTTTTAGCATTTGCTCATCTGAGAAATTCCAAACAGTACTGTCTTTTTAAGCTACATTACTACTCTTCAGAATTTTCAAATCTATGTAAGGAAATGGTTTTACAAATGTAAAAATAAGACTATAACAACAAATTTAGAGCTTCAGATACTTAAATAACAAGAATATTCAAGAATTAAATCTTTCCAGCATCACATCTGCAACAGCAGAAAAAACTTTTTCACCTTAGATCTACAGTACTCCATTATAGAGTTCTATAGATGTCAGGTTCTAATTACACAGTTACATTTGAAAAAGTTTTCAGATGCCCATTAATTTCTTAAAATTTAGAAGACAAATAAGTATTTGTATGATCATAATTTTAATTTCCAGGCAGATGCTTAATGAGCCATTATTTTTAAAGGTTGATGACTTCAGCAGTCAGAGAACAGGTTCATGGGATAGAAGGGTTGGCAAACAGCACATCTGTTGGTTCATATTTTCTAAAGACTTTACACTTGTCCTTAGTCTTCATATGTCAGATTCAAATTTATTGCAAGTAGGATGCTAGCAGAAAGCAGGTGCTGTTTTTGTATTCTTATGTAATATTTTATGTCTTTAGGGAGGAAAATAATATAATATGGCATCTTGTTGAAATGCATGTGGGATATATTTCTGAGAGCCTTGTAGTTCTTTGTATCTGTTGCTTGTTGCACATGGTACCTTAAAGAATTTCAAGGGACACTCTTGAAGACTTGCTTTAATTTTTAAAAATATCTTTGTAACACATTTGGTTTTGGCCAACTTTTGAGCTAATCTAAATTATTTTCTTACCTATGTAACTCTGAGATTTTAAAGACTACATTCTAAGCAGATCTTTTGTTTAAACAATTAATTTTCTGTATACTTAATACATGGCACTGCTATTATTTTTTGAACTCTTTGAGGGCATAGATCTAGGTCCAGCCTTTAATACTATTTATGACAAATACTAAACATTTACATAATGATTAAATAACTTTATTGATCAGATCAATGAAGTTTGTAAATTTTATGTTGTTATTACACAATCTATATTCAGGACATATTAAAGTATAATATATAACATAGATACATACATGGAGTTATAATTGTGATATAATTTCCTGCACTTTAACTGTTTTCCATTGAAAACAATATTATGGAAATTTTTTAAAATCACTATAAATTCATCAGCAATTTCTTTTTATATTTGTGATTTCTAATTGTGACTTAGGCAAAAGCTACAAAGAGTTCAGTTGCAGTATTTCTTCTATATTTTATAGGAAAATGGAAAATAACTTCCCTGTTTCTCCTTTTATTGAAGTGTGTTACTATCAACGTATGAGGTACTATTATCCTTAATTACCTTCATTTTCTACTGAGTAGAAACTCTTCAGAATTTTATCTTTTACCTATCCACAATTATAACTGGTCATATATTTTATAGAATTACACTTTGATTTGATTCTTAACTAAGAAAACTGAAATTTGTTTTTCACTGATAGTAAATACAGAAGTAATCTTAAAAAGAAATCAGACAAGTGCATTCCTTTCAATACTACTTCATAACTACTTTCTATTATTTTTCTTTATTCTTTCTTCAATGAATCTTACTGCATCTATCATATGTTCTTTGCAGTTTATAGTAAAATATCAAAGGAAATCTCAAATTCAGTATGTTAATATTCTCTAGGTTTACATTTTTAAAAATCCTGGCTAAAAACCCAGAACGTTGAACTTTTCAAATGCTGTTTACACGACAACAAATAAATATTTTGGAAAACAATTAAAGTTGATTGTGTCTTGAGTTTTCTCTGTCAGCTTCAAAATTTCCATAGTTCTCTGATTTAAGTCATTTTTCTTCAATATGCTGAATATAAAATCTTAAGAAGTAGGATCATATAAAATATTCAGTTATGGCAAAAGCATTTTAGCTATTAAAGAACTGTTATGCTGTGTGTTAATAAAAAGGACAAGAGACAAACAACAGCCTTTTATTATCTGTAAACGTACTCATACATCACTGTAACAAAACAAAGATAGAAACTCCAAATTATCATAATGAAATGCTGACCCATAGCTCCCCTTGTTGTGCCTCAGAAATAGTACCATAAAAGACTGTCTACTGTCATAAACAACAGTAAAAGAGCAATAGTTTAATATTTTACTGTGTTTTCTTCTTTTTGCCTTTTTATATAGAAGACTCTCATCCTAATCCACTTGAAGTAACCATCTACCAGAGCAGGAACAAGGACTTTGTATAAAAAAAAAGGAGACAAATAACTAGCAAAATGTGATTTTTCATATTTAAATCTGGATTATAAAACTGGATGAGAGATTTTTATCTAGCATAATGCTATAGTTTGAATGTTTGTGGCTCCTTAAAAATTTGTATGTTGAAACCTTAATCCTCAATGCAATAGTATTGAGGCCTTTACGAAAAAATATAATGATTCATTTCTTCTTTCTGCTCTCTGCCATGTGAGAATACAAGGAGAAGACAACCATCTGTAAACCAAACGACAAACCCTTACCAGACACCAGATCTGCTGGCACCTTGATCTTGGGCTTCTCTGCCTTCAGAACTGCAAGACGTAATTGTTTGTTGTTTAAGTTCTGGTATATTTGTTATAGCAGCCCAACTAAGATAGCTACCATCTAAAGAAATTCTTCCCCCCTGCTCCAGCCATTTTTTTGTATCTCTCTGTCTGAGCTTAAAGAGACCTTTGTCCATGATTAAGGTATCTGATTGGGAGAGGATTTGATGCAAGGGCAATAGGCTGATATTTGTTTTTATTTGGTTCTTTTCCTGATAAACAGAGTGACTGACCTTCATTTCTAGGTTCTTCAAGAATGGTGCTAGCAAGGAAAAATAAAAGACATTGCCTACAACAGCGAAAAGAATAAAGGCAGGGAAATAAAGTGATCAGATGTGGGTCCCAATTATGCCCCATCCAAGAAGGAAGGATACGGTAAGACAAGTGAGGGTGATGTAAAAGTTGGGGGCTTGTGACCTTACTCAATTTTAAGGACTCTGAAAGGATATGATCTCAAAGCCAGCTCCTGTATCAACTTAGGGTGTGAGGTTACCAACTTGATGGGGCATTGTTGATGACAGAGGGAGAATTTAAGTTTTAGCATTTCCCTGCCTCTTTTCATTTCTTAGGTCTTAGACAAGAAGTACCAGACATTTTGGCTAAGAAGATGCAAGAGAGGGTGCAATGTTGATGTGAGGTGGCTCTGTGCCTGCAGCCACAGAGCAGATCATGTGAGCTGGGACAAATGAATCACAGACAGATTCTAGGGCCCCATAGCATTAGCAGCAGCTGGGTTCTGAGGAAGGGCACCTGGCCTTGATTGTCAAAGAACATAACCAGATCAGAGTTATAGCAGCTACAGATTCAGTTGCAAAGAGCAACTCAGGGGACCAAGGATAGCAGGATATGGGGAGGTAGAGGTCCCTAATTCTATTGTTGCAATGAGAATGAATAAACTTCCTTTACTTCTACTACCACTTCCCATTTAGAGGAGACAAGCAGGGCAGACTGAGGGTGTGTATGAAAGAGACTGAACAACTCGACATATATTTTCTAAAACACACTGAACAATGCCTCTTAGAAATTTTTTAGTTATGAGATTGAGCTAAATTTAAAAGATAAGATTAATAGTTTTGTTTTGTTTTGTTTTCTCCTTCTCCAGTGAATTATTAGCAGAAACTTTTGAAGAAGATCAAATTAGCTACATATAATAAAAATATTTATTTTTCTGCACCTTTGAATTATTGTTTGAGGTTTATACCAGTGCTTTGCAGTATGGGAATACAATGAAGGCTTTTCTTCAAAGACATAATCTTGTAATTTAGAGACATTTATCACATATATTATCTGCATATAAAGTCTCAGATGCTGCTTTCCTATTTTCAGAAAAAGAGATTTTCCTGATAGAACTAGACTCTAGAGTTTTAAGTAGTTCTCATACTTAGCAAGGACTAAACAGGTTTTGAATCTACAAGGTTTGCATAGAGGCCTTACTACTTGCTGGTTACATACACAGCTTCTCTCATTGCTGTTTTTTCAGATGCGCCGGCCCACTTACACTCGTTGTGATCTTAGAGGTTGGGAGTAGATCTTCCTCTATATGGATATTATAAGTATGTTCCCAACTTTATCACTTTTCTAAACACTATTCAGGGACACATCTTAGCCCTCTATCTCTCTCTCTCATTCTCTCTCTCTCTCTCTCTCTCGCACACACACACACACACACACACGCACATCTATCCTCAAATTTGTATAAATTATTATAAATCATAATTATATTTTAGAGATAAACTGAACATTAGAGAAAAAATCATGTAACTTGAAAAATACTAAGAAGATTAATTCATAAAAACTATTGAATTTATACTAAAATTTTAAATATTATTATGAAAATAGTTTTTTCTGTTTTCTTAGACATTGCTCCTTATGAAGAAAATAATTTTATTAACTGAAATCAATCTACTTTTCTATATAATTTTTTCCAACACTTTATAAGGAAAAAATTCAAGGTTTGCAACTTGAGTCCATTTGAAATGTAGTTTTGATAGTTTTTGATAGTTTTCTGCTATGACATGTTGCATGCTCATAATGGGAATTTTCTGACTCATATCCGGCACCACACAGTTTTCTAAGGATTATTATAATTCTTATTAGGGGGAAATAGTATCAAGATGGTCTTTTCAGTGGTCTGAGCTATAAAAATGTGTATATTTTAAGAGAAAATTTATCATGAATTCTTAGCATAACTTATAATTCACATTAAGAGCCAGAGAGATGTTATTAAACTCATCCATCTTACATTTATATTCCCTTTTTTCCAGTTCTCAATGATACTGACACAATTACTTATTTGGCTTATCCTACAGAACATGCACACGCATGCACATAATAAACTGAGAATAAAACTAAAATCACTACCATAAAAACAAACTATGGAGAAGAGTTTAATATCTTCTAAGGTTCTTTTTATTTTTAGGCATATCTACAGTCAAATCCCTGTGTTTTAAAGTCATTGTGCAATTATTCCACTAACTGTTTATGTAATTTAATTCATTTTGCTTTTAATATTTGTGGATAGTTTTTTAAAAATGTAATTTTATTTTGTATATGCTTAAGGTTCCAAGTCAAATTGACTTACATGGTATCTGCAGAGAATTTTCCAGCTCTCTCTACTGATACACCACACCAAACACACCAGTATCAAAGAGAATAACTTGATTTCTAAATATGCTTGAAATTCATATTTTGCATATACTGGCTGCTGAATAAATACTAAATGAATCAATACAACCTTCTGGCATTTTCATTTTAGGCCAACATTTTATTCAGTGCGTTTATTTCTACATTGTATTTACAAAAACACTTCCATTTAGACAAGTGAAAAAAAAGTAATTGATAGAAATCTCTCAAATATCTTTATTATCTTATATTTTAGATAAAAGCAAATATATCATCACATTAGAGAGCAGGCAAATATGATAGTTTATGAAAATATATTCTATTTTTAACTTTATAAAGGCATCAAACTTCTAACAAAATCAGGTTTAAGTCAAAATATATACACCAATGAGAAGTGTATATTTCAGGTTGCAATTAGATATGACTGACTAAAGATCTCATCTTTAATAAGAAAATTAAAATTATGAGTAAGAGATTAATTTTGTAAATTTAAATAATTTTTATGTTTCCATGAAAATATTATTGATTATATAATGCTTACCATAGTCATTGTATTGTTCTAAGCTTTTAAAATATATTTAATCCTTTATTTTTGACAATGACCTTATGAAGTATTATAAGTAATATTATATTATAAGTAATATTATTTTGTCTGTTTAGAGACAGGTACAGTGAACACTATCTGAGTGAAAGGCACACTTATAACCAGACTCAAGCATAACAAAAACAATCCATGTAACATAAACCATTTGTATTCCTTTAATATTTTGAGATAATAAGAACATAGATGGAACAAAACATAATGTTTGAAGACGGAGACATAAAAATATAATATTGTAAATTTTAATGTTGTAAAACCCACTTTTACTGAAATTTTTTAATATTAAAAAGAAGATATATCCATGTTTTAAAATGATATATAAAAATCTCTATGGACAAGGAAAAAAGAAAACCTGCAGCAGGAATCAAAATATACCTGGTTCTGGGGCATAAATGGGCAGTGATGGTCAAGATGCTAATCCTATGCGGAAACAGTGACAAAAGTTCCTGTGATATGGTGGGAGAAAAAAGCCCCACTCAGCACTTGAAACCAGGACCTAAGAAACTCCCCTTATACAAGTTATGCTCTGCAGAATCTGCCTACTGCTTGGGAGTTCTGTGGAGAGCAACCCTGCCCATTCCAGGGATTCATAGATCATTTCTTTCAGGGCCTGCTGCTGCCACAGCTGGTGTTCATGTGTGCCTCTCTGGGACCTGGAAACAGTCTGTCTGGAGCCCATTTCCTGTTCCAGTAGTGGGGTTGCTCTGCACCCATACGTGTTGCCCAAGGGCCCTCCCTGGTGTTCCCATACCAGCTTGTATTTTCCTGGATAGAGCTGGAACCCTTTCTACTAAGTGAAGTATCCCAAGAATGGAAAAATAAGCACCACATGTACTCACCAGCAAATTGGTTTCACTGGTCAACACCTAAGTGGACATATAGGAATAACATTTATCGAGTGTCGGGCAGGTGGGAGGGGGAGGTGGGGATGGGCATATACATACATAATGAGTGCAATGCGCACCATCTGGGGCATGGACACGCTTGAAGCTCTGACTCGAGGGAGGAGGGGGACAAGGGCAATATATGTGAACCTAACATTTGTACCCCCATAATATGCTGAAATTAAAAAAAAGACAACACAAAGAAACCTCTAATATAATCTGAAAATTTACTTATTAAAAACTTAAGACCAGAAAAAAAAGAACACAATAATTCTCCAGTAACAAACACTGAAGAAAAAAATCATTAAAATGCCTGAAAATGAATTCAAAATGATGTTAAGGAAACTCAGTGAGATACAAAGAATATTCTGCCTGAGAGGCTTCAGCCCTTCAGTCATCTTGTCACTGGAACCCACAAATTCCCCAACACTGGCTTGATCTGCAGAAGCCGTGGAGGGCTGGTGAGTGCTGGGGGAAATGTGGAATTCCAGGACTTGGATCTAATTTAGAGTGGGCAGCCTTCAGGTGAAAGGATAGTGCAGCAAGCCAGGGGAGCACCTCAGGACAAAGGGGGCCAGAGTGCCAGATCTCCATTCAGACTTTTCTCCTCCTCTTCCTCCCCTCCTCTGCCCTCAGCTGCTGGTGGAGCCAAGGCAGTTCCTGTGTGAGGTCAACACAGTTGCCCCAAGGAATGATTAACCCAAGGTACTTGGGAGAAGCTTCTTCCTCTCTGTTGGTGTGCCCACCACACACAATCTTCTACGGAGAGTGTGGCTCATGCATTTACCCTTAAAAACCTGCAGTAGACTCAGTGGTGCTCAGACCATGAGTTCCCTGACCTCTGGCCTTCCCAGGTGCTGCCTGCCTGGCTGCTCTAGCAGAGTGGGACATATAACAAAGTGCAGGGACACTTAGCCTACTTTAGCACTCCACAGGCAACAAGACCAGTGTACCTCTCCCTGTCATGGTCAGGGCTTGAACTTGGGGGATCAGAGTACAGGCCCGTGGCCTGTTCCTGTACTCCTAGGACTCCATCAAATCATTCAGAGGCATGGAGGAGAGATTTATAAACTGAATGGGAGGTAGCCCATGTTGGCAGAACTAAAATGAGAGTGTGGTGTGAGTCTGAGCTACAGCACACTCGTGGATCACCTCATCCCCCAGAGGAAAGCTGCTATTTCATTCTAAGGTGGGGTCATACACAGGAAAGTTCACAGCCTGTAGAGGCATTGCTGGGTGAGCTTGGCTGGTTTGGGCTGCTACCTGTGGCCAGATGCCAGAAGGATATCTGTGGATCCAGAGAAGTAGCAGAAGAGTAAAACTTGCTCCTGCCTGTTGGTCTGTAAATTTCAGACAGCCCTTCCCCAATGAGCAGACTTTTTGGCATGGTAGGGCCTCCTCAGCTCTTCCCTGGTGGCTTTCCCCATCAGTTCCAGAGCAGCCTGCTGAGACAGTGCTTGTGCCTGCCTTTGTGAAGCCTAAATCTGGGCTCTTCTGACCCAGCCCTGTGTAATCCATCCCCCATCCATTTCAGCTGCAGTTGAGAACAAATAGGGGACCCCTGGGAGCTCCAGGGCCACCTGCATCCATTTCCTTGGACATCTGAGCACATCTCTTGAGTGTTTAGGGCCAGACACATGCCCCCAAAACATTATCACAACTGGTTCTCTCCTGAAAATGTAACCTACTGGCAGGGAGATCAACTTGTATAGCCCATTACAGAATTTACTGATTCAATCACACATGGCTTAGCTGACTCTTACCTACAAGCACTGTACTGACTTGGAGATTAAACTGGGCATCTCAGTATAATTCATACTTTTAAGAAGTCCACAAATCTGGGAAAATATAAAAGATTTCAAAGACCTTCATCTCCCCTTCTCTACAAGAGGCAGAGACTCTGCCCCCACACTTAGTACACCACCACTGCTATATCTCTACAAATAACTAGCAATTGAGAAAACATCCACATGAAGGCTATCTGTAACCAAGGTATTCATTCAGTTTGAGTCACCATGAAAGTATCCACAAGCAAAGCCAAAGTCCTTATCCAACAGATGCTCCTGGCACACCCTTAAGAGGGAGGGGAAGAAAAGTCCCATTTAAACAAAAGAAAATTCAAAAACAAGAAGTGACAGCTGCTCCAGATGAGAAGGAATCGGCCCAACAACTGGGGGATTCATTGCTAAAAGGATATCACCAGGGCACACAATCATCAGACTGGACAAAACAACATGAAGGAGGAAATTCTACAAACATGAGGTGAAAACAAGTAGCTTACAAAGGAAAACCCATCAGACTAATAGCAGACTTCTCAACAGAAACCTTACAAGCCAGAAGGGATTGGGATCCTATCTTTATTCTCTTAAACAGAATAATTGTCAGACAAGAATTTTGTATTAATATTCTGCAAAGCTAAGTTTCATAAATAAAGGAGAAATAAATTCTTCCCCAGACAAGCAAACACTAAGAGAATTTGTTACCCCTATACCTGCTCTACAAGAAATGCTCAAAAGTGCTCTAAAAATAAAAAAGAATGGTCAATATTCAACAGTATAAATACACCCCAAAGTTAAAACTTATAGATCTTATAAAATAGAAACACAGGGAGAATACAAAAATCAACTGATAATAATCAACACAATGACTGGAACAGTATCTAACTTATCAATATTAACATGGATGGAAATGGCCTAAATTCCTCACTTAAGAGATATGGATTTGTGGGATGGATTAAAACAAACACAACCCAGACATTTTCTGTCTTTAAAAATCCATTTCACTCAAAAAGTCCCTTGGAGTCAAGGTAAAGGGGTAGAAAAATATTCCATGCAAATGGAAACCAAAAGCAAGGAGGAGTAGCTATTTTTATATCAGATAAGGCATATTTTAAATGGACATTAAAAAAGACAAAGATGGTCATTTTATAATATTAAAGGCATCAATTCAACAAGAAGATATAACAATTCTTACTATATATGCACCCAAAGCTGGAGCTCCCAAATTCTTAAGACAAATACCATTAGACCTAAGAAAAGCAATGAAAAGCAACAAAATATTAGTTGGGGGCTTCAATACTCCACTGACAAAACTAGACAGATCATCAATGCAGAAAATGAGCAAAGGTACACAGGACTTAAACCAGGTGCTAGAACAAATGGACCTGTAAACAGACATTTAAAGAACATTCTCAAAAATACTCAAAATACTGTAGAATATGCATTCTTCTCATAAGCACAAGGAACATTCTTCAAGATAGATCATATTTTAGGCCACAAAACAAGTCTTAGCAAATTTTGAAAAATAGAAATCATGCCATGTGTCTTCTCAGACCACAGTGAAATAAAACTAGACATCAATCTCAAGAGGAGCTCTCAAAACTACATAAGTATTTGGAAATTAAATAGCCTGCAGTTGAGCAATCTTTGGGTCATTGACAAAGTCAAGATGGAAATCAAAATTATTTTTAGAATTGAATGACAATGATGATATAAGCTATCAAAATTTCTGGGATATAGCAAAAGCAGTGCTAAGAAGGAAGTTTATAAATTCCCTCTTTATAAAATGATGTAAGCAATAAATACTTACATCAAAAAGTCAGAAAGATCACAAATTTACAACCTAAGGTCAACCTCAAGGAACTACTAATAGAAAAACAAGAACAAATGGAGCCCAAAGCTAGCAGAAGACCAGAAATAACAAAGATCAGATCAGAAGTAAATGAAATTGAAACAAAAGTACAAAATATCAAGGAAATGAAAAGTTAGTTATTTTAAAAGATAAACAAAGTCAATAGACCACTAGCCACATTAACCAGAAAAAGAGAGGGTAGATTCAAGTAAGCTTAATCAGAAATGAAAAAGGAAATATTATAACTGATAGCATAGAAATACAAAAGATTATCCAAAACTACTAAGAAAAACTTTATGAACACAAACCAGAAAATCTAGAGGGAATGGATAAATTTTTGAAAACACACAACCTCCTAAACTTGATTCAGGAAAAATAGATATCCTGAACAGACCAGTAATGAATAGTGACACTGAATCAATAATAAAAAGTCTCCCCCCTCCACAAAAAATAACCAAGGACCAGACAGATTCATGGCCAAATTCTGAAAGACCTACAAAGAACTGATAACCTACCATGCCGAAACTGTTCTATAACATCAAAAAGAAGGGAATCCTCCCTAACTCATTCTATGAAGACAGTATCACTCTGATACCAAAGCCAAGAAAGGACATAACAAAAAAAAAAGGAAAGAAAGAAAAAGAAAACTACAAATCAATATCTTTGATGAACATAGGTGCAAAAATCCTCAACAAAATGCGTGCAAACTAAATCCAAAAGCACATCAAAAAAATAATTCACCATGATCAACTGTGTTTTATCCCAGGGATGCAAGGATGGTTTAACATATGCAAATCACTAAATGTGATTCACAAATAAATAGAATTAATAATAAAAACCATATGATCACCTTAATAGATACAGAAAAACCATTAGATAAAATCCAACATCCCTTCATGATAAAAACTCTCAACAAACTAGGCATAGAAGGAACATACCTCAGTATAATAAAAGCCATATATAACAAACCCACTACCAACATCATATTTAACAGGGAAAAGCTGAAAGCATTCCCCCTAAGAACTGAAACAAGACAAGATGCCCACTTTTGCAATTTCTATTCAATGTAGTATTGTAAGTTCTAGCCAGAACAATCAAGCAAGAGAAAGAAATAAAGGGCACCCAAAATGGAAAAGAGCAAGTCAAAGAATACCTGTTGGCTGATAATATGATTTTATATCTAGAAAACCCTAAAGACTCCTCCTAGAATTGATAAGTGAATTCAGTATTAAGTCCCAGGTTACTCAAACTAAAATACACAAACCAGTAGCATTTCTATACACTAATAACCACCAGTATGAGAATGAAATCAAGAACACAATTCCATTTGCCATAGCTGCAAAAAAAAAAACCTCCAAAAACAAACAAACAAAAAAAGCTTTTGGAATATACTTAACCAAGGAGGTGAAAGTTTTCTGGAGAACTATAATACAAAGCACTGATGAAAGCAATCATAGATGACACGAACAAATGGAAAAGCACCTTATACTCATAGATTTGAAGAATCCATAGTGTCAAAGTGTCCATACGTCCCAAAGTAATCTACAGATTCAATGCAATTCCTATCAAAATACCAATGTGTTTATCATAGAATTAGAAAAGACAACCCTAAAATTTATATGGAACCAAAAAAGAGTATGAATAGCCAACGCAATCCTAAGCAAATCTGGAGGCATCACATTACCTGACTTCAAATTACACAATAAGGCAATAGTAATCAGAACAGCATGGTACAGATATAACAGTATGCATTTAGAGCAATTGAATAAAATACAGAACCCAGAAATAAAGCCAAATATCTACAACCAACTGATCTTGGACAAAGTACACAAAAGTATATGCTGAGCAAAGCACAACCTATTCAATAAATGGTGCTAGTAAAATTGGATAGCTTCATGCAGAAGAATGAAACTGCATCCCTGTATCTCACTATATACAAAAAGTAACTCAAGAGGGACTAAAGACTTAACCGTAAGACTTTAAACCATAAAGATATTAGAAAAAACTATCCTTGACATTTTCCTAGGTAAAGAATTTGTAACTAAACTCCAAATACAACAAAAATAAAAATAAATAAATGAGACTTAATTAAACTGGCTTCTGGACAACAAAAGATATAATCAACAAAGTAAATAAACAACCTATGAAGTGGGAGAAAATATTTGCAAGCTGTACATTGGACAGAGACCTAATATCCAGAATCTGTAAGGAACTTAAATAAATCAGCAAGATAAAACCAAATAACTCCGTGAAAAAGTGGGCAAAAGACATGAATGGACATATTTTAAAGGGAGAGAAACAATTGGCCAACAAACATGAGAAAAGCCTCAACATCACTAAATCATTAGGCAGATGCAAATTAAAACCACAATGGGATACCACCCTACCCATGTCAGAATGACCATTATTAAAAAGTGAGGAGCCTACAGCCTCAAGGCCACATGTAAACCTCCAGCTCCCCAAGTGCAGCCCCCGGACCAAATCCAAACTTCACAGAAAAATTCCTTAATTAAAAAGGTTTGTTCTGTAAAATTTGGATTCAGTCAAAAGGCCTCATTCAAGGATCCAGAAAGCCACATGTACCCCAAGGCTGCAGCTTCCCCACTCCACAACTTCTATAGAAAACAGTATGGAGATTTATGAAATAAAAAAGTATATCCACCATTTAGTCCAGCAATCCACTACTGGGGATCCGTCCAAAGGAAAAGAAGTCATTTTATACAAAAGACACCTGCACCCATAGGTTTATTGTAGCATAATTCACAATTACAAACAACGAGTGTCCACAAATTTATGAGTGGATAAAGAAAGCGTGTTATACATATATACCACGGAATACTACTCAGCCATCAAAAAGAATGAAATAATGTATTTTGCAACAACTTGGATGGAACTGGAAGCCATTATTCTAAGTAACATAGGAACAAAAAAAATACTGCATGTTCTCGTTTATATGTACGAGCTAAGCAATGGGTATTCACAGTCACACAGAGTGATGTAATGGACATTGGGGAACCAGAAGGAGGATGGGAGGGGGTGTGGAATGAAAAATTACTTATTAGGTACAATGCACACTATTCAGGTGATGGGAACATTATCATTTTTTCTGCTTCATATTATTTGTTTTTGTTTTCTCTTTTTTCAAATTTCAGCATACTATAGGGGTACAATGAAGGACACAGTAAACCTGCTCTTTGTCTCAGAGGAAGAGAGTATCTCATTCTTCAAGGTTGTTCACTACAAATACAACCCTGAGAAATTGTCTGGATACAGAACAGTGAGGGCTTTTCTTTCTCGGCACATCCAACAAGAATATGCAGTGACACTCAGGGCCCTTGGTGTGTTGATTTTGTCAACAATTACATTGGAGGTTCTAGCAAATTCATTTAGAACATTAAGTAACTTTCCTCTGGAAAGAAAAAAATAGAGACCCTATTATACTACATATAATAATAAATTATGTATACATTGAAATAATTGAAATATTTCAAGAAGTCTAAGTGACTAAAATATATGACAGGAGAGACTTCTAAAACAAGATTGGAAACTTGGAAACCAGAGAAGACAAGATTATTTAACCATAGAAAAAAATTTTTAAAAAGGTATCACAAATAGGATCAATAGACAAATAAGATATTTAGTCATATTTTTGCTGCACAGAAGATTAATATCTTTAATGATGATCTTACAAATTAATAAAATCAAAGAGCAAGGAAAATGTAAAAAGGATATGAATAGACAAATCAGAGATATGAATAGACAAAGATGTAAATACACAAATCACAGAAAGCAAATCTAAATGATAAACATTAGTAGTCAGAATAATACAAACTAAAGTAAAAATGAGATAAAATTTTTACCTACAGACAGGCCAAAATTGTAAACAGCAATAATACTTATTTGGTAGGGCTGGATCAAAAGGGTATATGCCTAAAGGCTGACGTAAATTTGACAATTCTACTCCGGGAAACTACCTCATAAAATTTAAAGACTTAGTATGTATATTTTTAGCATATAATGTTAAGTATACCACCTCTTATAATAATTATTTTTGTAAAGATCTGTGCTATGGATTGAATGTTTGTGTTCTCCCGAAATTCATATGCTGAAACCCTAATATCCAATGTGATGATATTTGGAGATGAGGCCTTTGGGAGATCAGTAGGTGATGAGAGTGGAACTTTCATGATGAGATTAGTGCCCTTATGAAAAAAGACAGGAGGTCTCTCTCTCTCTCTCTCTCTCTCTCTCTCTCTCTCTGAGACAAATACTCAGAACTGAGGCAATCTCTAAGACAAAATCTCCTATAAATGCCAGAAGGTAAAATAAAGAGGAATACAGACAGTTCCCCATTTACAACTTACTATTTTGACCTTGTGACAGTGTGAAAGCCGCATGAATTGGTAGAAGCCATACTTTCAGTACAACCATTCTGTTTTTCACTTTCAGTACAATATTTGATAAATTGTATGAGATATTCAATACTTTATTATATTAAGAAAATTGGCCTTGTGTTAGATGATTTTGCCTAACTGTAGGCTAATGTAAGTATTCTGAGAATGCTTAAGGTAGGCTAAGCTATGATGTTTGGTAGGTTAGGTATATTAAATGCATTTTTGACTTAATATTTTCAATTTACAATGGGTTTATTGTGACATAATCCATAATAAGTTGAGGAGCATCTATACATACTTTTGGACGAGTAACCATGACAAGCAAGAAGACATTAAAAAGTAAAGTGATCTATAGAATTATCTCTCCTTGGTATATATCAGCATGAGTTTTGACCTGTTCCATTTCCAACCTGGGCCATTTCTCCTTCAGCAACCTGGTGGTCCCTGGCTTCCAGGAGGTCACCATATTGATGCCAAACAGTGCTGACATCTAATCAGTATCCCTTGGACTCAGGCAACCCCACTGCCTCAGCCTCCTGAGTAGCTGGGACTACAGGCCTATGCCCCCATGCCTGGCTCTCCTGGACATATATCTGGAAGTTCTAGGTGCCCTGACCTGGGTTGATATCACAGGATGAAGCACAAGAGTATATTCGAAGAGAAGGGGTCAAGGACCAGAAGGCCAGAGGGTCTCCTTCACCATATGTAATACATTGTTATAAATACCAGCTGTCATCTAAACTGAGGGCATATTTTAGGTTGAGTTGTTTACCTATCACCTGAGATATACCAATGATGTAGTACTGAGAGAGAAAAACAAGTTGAAAAGTAATGTCTACAGTATTAATACATTTTCCCAAAATGACACATATACATGTATTTGTGCATATGTGTGTGTGTGTATGCTTGTATATTTTCAGAGTATGACAAAGACTGTTAATATTATCGATTGGAAATAGACATTAAAATGAAAAAGGTTTGAGGAGAGCACATATTAACTTTCTTCACATCCTTTTGCATTATTTTACTAGTTTTTATGTGGAAGTATTACTGTGGTAATTTTTGAAAAGTAATTTAATAAAAAAAGGAATTGTGTATCTCAATGCCTTTTGAGGAGTTGCAAAATATGTCCCTCCAAAATATGCTGTTCTGCCGTAAGGATTATATTGAGCTAAACACCCTTACAAAAACAGCAGATACGAAAGGGAAACTCTGCCCTATCTATACCAGAAGAGAAGAAACATTCTTTTCACCAGATGGGGAGTCAACACTAAGAAAAATCTGTATAAACAGACTTGTTAACATAACTCTCGTAGTCCTTTTGCCTCCTCACACTTTAGTTACTTTTCTATAATTGCCACTCTTTGACCAACATACCATATAAAAATTTAAGTTTTGACACTTCTTTGGGCCTTTGTTTTTTTATAGAGGCTTCATGTAGATGTAAAAATCTGTATGCTTTTCTCTTGTTACTCTCTAATGTCAATTTAATTCTCAGGCCCAGCTAGAGACACCAAGAAGGCTGAGGTAAAGTGTTGCCTTTCCTACACTTTTCACACATAGAAGGAATGGCATTTTGACCAATGGTTAAAACTGTGCTGAAAGAACTCCTTTCCCTGCATCAATTGTATGTAGTGGAAAGATCATATAATAAAACTAATGAAAACCAAACAAAATCTGTGTATTAGTTTAGATTTCACCTTGTGGGTGCAATTGAACTATCTGAATCTTGTTTCCTTTCTCTGTCATGGGAGAAGCTTACTTCATTGATTCTATCGTGAGGAGCAAAGGAGATACTACATTGTTCTGAAAGTCTTTAAATTGGATATTACTATTAAATTGTTTTCAAGATGGTAAAAATGATTTCATTATTTTATTCCCAAGGTGACTATAAAAAAAAGGGTGTGTATGGGTGAGGTGAAGGAGTTTCTTTTGAGGACTAGAACTCAATTATTTTTATAATTTTAAAGGGATGGACAAGTATTTTGTCAACAATCATATGTTATTTAATGCAAATGTTTACCTAGCAATATAGGCATGTAAATATAAAATTGAATTGAAATATTGTCCTTTCTGTATGCAAAATCTTTTAGAGAAAAGAAAATACTGATTTGTCTAAAATGAAACATGTTAAAAATATGAAAAGGTCTTTAGGATGATATTTAGTTTTATGTAATATTTATGTAATATTTCTATGGTACATGCGAGTCTCTGGAGAAAATTTTTGCCCTTTAGGGAGATAGGAAATTGAAAGAAACAAAAAAGAAGAGAAAGATCT
Organism: Cheirogaleus medius; assembly: GCA_008086735.1. Lineage (NCBI taxonomy): Eukaryota > Metazoa > Chordata > Mammalia > Primates > Cheirogaleidae > Cheirogaleus > Cheirogaleus medius. Next base: position 75,710,388 of record VBSM01000272.1, read on the forward strand.
TAAAAGGCATAGTGCACTGGTCAGTCCCACCATTTCAGGCAGTGCTTAACAATCTGTTGAGAAAGCAAGTTGAACAGAACAACAAGCAGGCGTGTTTTATTTGCTTTCCAAGAGCGACAGGTGCAAAGAAGCTTGAGAAAAAAGCATTCATTATGGGCAAGGTTAAAATTAGGTACTTAAAAATCGTCATCTAATTTAGGTCATTTATCATTCTCCTCAAAGCCCCTTTTATACAATTGAATTCTGAAGTGCTTAGTTTACTATTAGATCATCACAGCTGCTACAGTATCACTCAAAGCAGATGTTTCACAGACAGAAAGAGCCCGGCTAATTTTAAAAGAAACATGGTAACTGCAAGTCACTTTTTGGCAGTTCCAACAGTGAATGTGAATATACCATGCAGGTGCAACTGTATGTAGTGAATTGTAGAATAAATGCTTGAGAAAGGGAAAAGTGATATTGGTGAGAGATCTTGAAAGGGTTTTATTCCTGATGGATTAGAAATCCAGAGCATGTAGACTGTGGTTTACTGTGCTGAGATTCAAACTATTTTTTCTCTTTTAAAGGGAAAGAACAAAGCAAAATAGTTTGGCTAATTATAATGCATTCTCCCAATCATTTTCCAAATCAATTTACTCTTGTAAATAGAATAGTGAGGGAATTTCTTACACTGAAATTATTAACTCACATATTAATTTCTTCTCAGCATTTATCCCTAGTGATATTGAAGTATGTATTTGTATTTCTACATGTTTGAATATATGTATATGTATGCAGAGATAAGAATAAACATGTGAAACTCAGAAATATTGGACACATATCACAATTCTCTTATTCAATTTCTTATAATTCATGCATGAACTTTCAGTGGAAGAGAGAAAGTCCTTTCCACTTATAAAATTTGGTAGAGATATTTGTGATAAGTGGTTAATTTAATTCTTAGTGTTTAACAGACAATGAAATGCACTTGAGCTGGAGAGTCCTTTGCTTGATTATTTTTGATTAAAAAGTATGAATTGAAATAATTAATTTTCAATTATTGAATCACTGCCCTTGAAATAAATACACACATATATAATACTCCCTAAAATATATTTCTAAAGAATATGTGTGATGATATTTTTAGAAACTGATATAATTATAAAATGCTAGGGCATTGTATGGATTACTTAGGGCTATTGTGAAAAATTACCACAAACTGGATGATTTAAACACCAGAAATGTATTCTTGTAGAGTTTTAGAGATTTCACTCCTTCCAATTGCTCTAGGGGAGAATCCTTTTTGCCTCTTCTCACTGCTTGTGGCTCCAGCAGTTCCTTATCTCTGCCTCTGTCTTCCCTGTGTCTTCTCTTCTGTCTCATATAAAAATACTTGACATTGGATTTAGGACACACCCAGATAATCCAGGATGATGTTATCACAAAACATGTAATTTAATTACATCTGTAAAGACCCTTTTCCCAAATAAAGTCACATTTCCAGGTTCTGGGGGTATAGATGGGAACACAACTTTTGGGTGGCTACTATTCAACCCACAACAAGTATTATATATGTAAATGAATATTCTAAGCAGTGCTACTTAAAATCTAATCCTCAGATGGCTGCCAAGTTTATGAACTGATTGTTACTGGTCGGTGGTGAGATAAGAAACTTGTACCAGAATATAAATCAATTTCATTACAAAGCACACTTAGATTCAGCTGACATTCTTCTGGAAAGATTTTGTTGATGAAGGAAACAGTGCATTGATTTATTTTCTAGAGCAAGCTTCTTATCTCATCATGAACCAGCATTCTTTGAGTTGTATAGTTTTAAATTATAATGGCCATATTGACTTTAACTTGGTGAGTTTAATGTAGTGCTATTGGACTGTGAGTCCAGTGTGATCACTATGGGAAGATCTTGGTAGCTGAGAATGGAGTAAATATCTGGTCATCAGAAGAATCATTAATTTATTAATCTTAAGGGAAGATACCGGGTACCTTCTTGCATGGAGCAACATGATATAACTGAAATAGAGAAAAAGGAACATCAAAGTGTTTGGAAACATACCATTTACCTAACCATGAATGTAGTTGATTTGCTTTTGTTTACTATATTGTATTTTTTCCTAGTATAAATAGTAAATATGATATGAAATACAGTATATATTTAATTTTTATTGTCATTACATGGAACACATGTTATCAAAATCCCAGCCACCGGATTTTTCACCTCGCTCGCCTGTAAAGCTGATGTCACCATCTCCAAGGTATCATTTGTGTGCACCATCTGCAGGACTTTTCCAATCCATGAATATCCCTGGTGGCTAAGAAAATTTAATTTGTCCTCAGTTGTGTGCAAGGCACTTCTCCCTTGGATTATGTTAAAATCTTACATGTTTTTTAAAGTTTTCTAGGTAAGATAATTATCTTACTGCAGTAATATTTCTCCATGCAATGCCATATTTACTTTTCTCTTCCAATCCTCAATTTTTCTAAGTATCTATTGCTTTTACTAACCAGAGTAAATCAGGGACATCTCTCTATCCAACTGGTTCTTCAGCCCCACTCACTTTTGTTGTGCATTTCTATATTTATCTTATTGTACATGGTTTTCATCTTCAAAGTTAAGAGCATAAAATCATATTTTCCAAGGATAAAAAGTCCTAAATCAATTCCCTAAAATGCATTCCGAAAGCAGTATTAAGTGTGGAATCTAACCTTATTACACTTTTGAACTAGTACTTATTGACCTGGGAAGTTAAGATGTTAATGTCAGTCTAAATCACAAAGTTATTAGACTTGGGGCATCGCAGTCCATTCAAAATTGTCACTTGAGTATACAGTATATAGCATGTCCTTGTAAAAGTCCCAACATATTTTTAAAATAATTTCCTCTTTTTTTTCTCTATCCTTAGGGAACAGTTTGAAAGCAAAGCATTTCCATATGGAAAGAGTGAGGAGATTTAACAGGCTGTATAGCATCACTCATGAATAGTATTTAAGTCTCAAGAGTATAACTGGGACTTGACGATTAGATTGTATAAAAGCTTTCATTCCCTACTATGTTCATATATTGTCAGGGTAGGAAACTCTACAAACACAATTATAAACAACCTCCAATGCTATGTAATCAAGCCAACCATCACATAATCTTGTTGGACTATGGGTAAGCCATTATAATGGTTAAAAGGAAATAAACACAGTAGCTTCCTGGGCAGTTTCTCTTGTGAAAACAAGGGCAGAACATAGATTTCAGCATTAATATTTCACAAGTTGAAAAGAATAGCCTGGAAGAGATGATCATTTTTCTGTTAGTGATGCAATAAACATTCTTAGATTATTAGACTCAGAAAGGGTATATTCTCCCATGGCTTTCTATGGACTTGAAGGCAGGCAGTGGTTCTCAGACCTGAGTGCACAGGGGACACGAGGCAGATGACGAGCTTTAACAGAATCAGACACTCGGGTATGCCCACCTGATTCTGATTCATTTGGTTCAACGTTTTTAAAGTGCCTAGGTGATGTATCAGTAGGTTGGAGAAGGATGGCTTGTTCAAGAGCACTGATTATCAAATTCTAGCATATAATAATCACTTGGGAGCTTTATAAAATGTATATTCTGGTGCCAAACATCCAGAGATTTTGATGGAACAGGGCTAAGTAGAGGTGCCATAATCACATTATTTTGTAACCATTCCAGGAGATCCTGTGTCCATGTTCGAAGTATTTGACCAGTTGAGAAAAAATGACAAAGAATCCTCAGGGAGATATCCTACCAATTCAAACATTACCTCATACAACACTGTTTCTTAAGGGAGTTTAATTATCTTGGCTTATATAATCACATTAATGCTTGGTTTCCACTTACGGTTGGTAAAAATACTATATGAAAATCTGAATTTTATAAATGAAGAAACCACATCACAGAGTGCTAAAATGGCTTCCCACATCACACATTGGATTAATTCTGGTTTATTGTTTTGTCAGTCTACCTAAATAATCTCACAGATATTTAAAAACTTGAGTAACATTCTTAAAAGCATTTATACATATGTACACAGGTTTACATTAAAAAATATAAAATTTCAGATTATCTAAGTACTATCTAAATAAGGTCACAAGTGCCTAGGTCTGGGATCAAAAACTGATAATTTATTTATAGGATTAAAAACCTAATACAGTACTAAAAGATATGCTTCCATAAAAACTTTATACCTCCCTGAGAGGAAGAATAGTCTAGTGGACAAAATCATGGGCTCAGTAGCTAGACTACATGGTATATGTGAATCCTAGCTCTCCACTCACCAGCCGTGTGACTCTAGGCAAATTATTTGATCTCTGTGCCTCAGTTTCCTTATTTGTCACACAGTGATAATTCCTACCATGGGTAGTTCCTACCTCCTAGGGTTTTTGCAATGGTAAATAGATTATTCTGTATAAATGCCTGGAATAGTGGCCGGCATAACATTAAGTGCTATATGATCATAAATGTTGTATAGTTGGCTTTTACTATTTGACAAATTTGTAGGATCTTTATTTGGATGCGGTGGTGGGATTAAAGCCACATAAGACTACATATTTGTTTTTAATTAAATCTTATCAAATCTTTATTTGTATTTGAACACAAGGTACATTTAAAATATCTTTCCATTTAATCAAATGAGTTGAAATTGCATAATAGGGCATTATTTCACAAAATATAGAGGAATCGGTCTATTCGGTTGAGTATCTACCCTAGTCCTCCTCCAAAAAAGAAAAAAAAGAAAAAAGCAAAAGAAAGAACCTAACTTTGTAATAATGTAGTAATATTCAAGAATAAAGCTTAACAGATATAAAAACAAAGATAGATCCCACCCCCACCAAAGGAAAAAGGAATGTTTTGGGGCCGAATTATAAAAGCCTGGGATGCTGAGCTGAATTTTATACAATTACCCTGTTTGCAGTAACTGCAGACACATCAAGAGTGGGTTCTAGAAGGGAACCCTATTTTAGGAGATGTGTTCTTTACATAGCTCCAAAGGGAGAAATGAGTCAATCATTTCAGGCCACCCTCCTACACCCAGTCCTAAAAGCTAGAGTGGCATTCCTCATCAGCAGGGATACCCAAGAGCAATCTCCAATCATCTGGACAAACTGCAGTAAAAGACTATAATGACATCAGATGGCAGCCACAGAGAGTGGAGACCCAGTCAATGTAATGAGCAGTTTTGAAATGACAATAATTATGGTCTGACGAGTCCGAGAAGAAAGGTTTTGGAACCTATTTTTAGGCTCATCTAATGATCATCTCTTGCTTTTAGCAACTTCACTGGACCACCTTGTATGGCTTACCGGGCCTGGTTTTATAATTTTATCTCTATTTTCTCTTCATTTTAAGTCACTCAGTGTGTGTATTTGTGTCACTCTGGAATAAACCACAGTATAAAAATACATAAATGAATAAAAATATTGTTGAGATGGGTGAAGAAGTTGAATTTTAGCAATAGTATCCGGACATGAAATATCTTGTCACCATATTTTATACTACTGCTGGTTAGATGGTTTGCCCCATAATAGTGAAACTAATTTAGAAAAGAGAAACCTCGAGTTAAAAATTCCAGAGGTGATATTACTTTTTATGTATAAATAATTTTGTCTTTATTGAGATAAGGAATGAATACTGTTATTTGCTGTTCTCATAGAATAAATAATTTATATTCTCTTCTCCACAGAAAGTTTTGTTCTGGTTCAGTATTGCCTAAAGTATTTTATTTGTTTTTGTTATTGTAGTTGCTTTATGAGACCAATAAGGATTTGTACCATCAGCTTAATAGAATTACTTCCTGAACATTGTGTTGGCATAAGAAGCCAGAACTCTGTATATTTAGGAACAAGCAGTACATACCTCATTATTTGTGATCACTCCTTTCAATTCATTTCAAATTCTGCTTACATATTGCCAAGTGTTTTAAACATCTAAGTGCTTATTGCTTGGGTTGATAAGAACACTAGCTGACCTAACATTATTTGTAATGCTAATAAATGTTTTACAATAAATTTGTGCTCATCTTTAAAAATAAAGCAAAGGAAATAGAAACACACTAAGCCATTTTCTACTGTGTTGTCCATTTGTTTTCCTTTTTTCCTGCCTTACTTTTGCTGTACTTCTGCTGATATTCATTAATCCCTGGCTCTTCTTCTTTTTCTGTCTTTGATCCAAAAGACTGTGTGTAGAAAGAAATATTTAAAGACGAACATTTTGAAGGTCAGATAATAGCTGTTTCAAACCTAATCCCCAAACTCTATTCAAAAAAGCAATGAGTCTTCTTTAAGAATTGGGGGCCTTAAAGATAAGCATTGATATATATTTTAACTTAAAAGCACCACTTTTTATTAATTACCTTTCACCTTTCAGGTTTAACTCACTATGGTTTTGTTTATAGAGTAAATCATTCTTTAATCCAGGCTAGCTCCTCCCAATAGGGGTCCTACAACCACTTGGTGGCGATGTTGTAGAGGGGATTCGGCAGTGGGTGGGGGTTAGAAAACCTAAGGCCCTTTTCAGTTCTTGGGCTAGCACTGTGATTTACTGAATCACAGCCCTATAGTTACATCTTAATTAGTTAGAGGGCCTCATAACATGGGGACTGGCTCAGCTTTCCAATGACAGAGTGATAAAACATGTTACATATACTTACTTTTAACAAAAATAACCACCATACAAATTTACCAAAAGCTAGCAGAATTAAAGAAAAGCCTTTAATTTTTATCTTTCTTCAAAATAACTGTAAAAATACATGAAATGCAAAATAAATAAATAAAACAAAAAATACAAATCTAAAACTAAAACAAAACTGAGTTCATCTCATATTCAAAAACGTATGGCATACCAAGTCCTACAAAGTCTGGATCTAATTTACTACTACAGCTTCGTATGGTATTCAATTTTCCCCATGAACGAAATACTGAAGCCAAAGTGAATTCACTTTCCCCTACAGATTCTATGTCTTTTAACACCTCCATTTCTATGTTTATGCCGCTTCCTCCGGCTAGAATACCCTCCCACCTTTAGCCCCCCAAATATCTACAAGTTTCCCCTTCTTTAGGGAGCTATCCCAATTCCTCACCCCTTACTCCTCAATAAAACATTGCAACTGTATTTTAATTAACTGCATGCTTGTCTGTCTCCCTAATAAAATGTGAGTTTCTCAAGGGAAGGGACAAGTTTCATTCCTTTTTTTGTTGCTCTCTTGGTTTCCTCCCTTCTTTCTTCTCTTCTTTCCCCTTCCCCCCAGGAAGGAAGTACGACGTGGCTACAGAAGATCTGACATTGTGCAGGTATTGTAGACACGATAAATTCAATAGGGCACCTAATCTTATAGTATTTACAATCTAGCAAGAAACAGAGTCAAGTAAATAAACGATTATATGTATGTGCTTGGATGAGGGATAAGCACATTGCACAGTCATTCGTTGCCTGGAAATAAACTTTAAAAAGCTAAAATATACTAAATGGTCACTATGTCGCAAATACTTTTTAAAGAATTTTACCTATGTTAACTTTTTAATCTTGATAACAATCTATGAAGTAGATGCCATTATTATGCTAATTTCACAGAAAAGGACTTAGAGGCCTACAAAGATTATAATAATTTATATTAAGACAAACAGCTGGATTTCAACTAAGGTGCTTTGGATCCAGAGTGTGTACTTTTAACCACTGTGATTGGCTGTCAGTATATATAGGGTAGAAATATAAATGAATTAATAAAATGTTGAAATGTTCAAACAGATTTTATGGTACATATGAAAATCGGTTTCTCATTAATAAGCACAATATGATATATACTTTTATGAGTTTTTTTCCTGAAATTTTTCTTTTTATATACATACTATACTTTAAATCTGTATTCTAAATACTTATTTTTTTCTCTGTATTATAATTTTATGTTCTCAGTTAAAATGCAAATTTTTAGAAAATATATATGTCATCTAAGTCTTAGATCCAAACACTCAAGAATAACTTGGTCTTTCTGCAGGAATTGGGGCTTGGAGAACCAGGTTAAGAAATTCCTGACACTCTTGCTACTGCTATTGCTGTGAATCATAATGTCCTTTATCTCTAGCCTAGGAGTACTGTGTTTTCTGCCAACATCTATAAAATTGTGGCAGGCTAACCTGTTAAGTTGAAAGTAGGGTAAATCCTTCACAGTTATGGATATACTCTTTTCTGTAAGAGGCTCACGAGGAAGCAATGAACCTTCACATTTGATTTTAATTTTAACGAGATCCAGAACAATGTATCAAGATTTTATTTGGAATATAAAGACTGACTGATCCATAATTAGTCCACTTTCTGAGTTAACATTTTACTCAAGAACATCTCGTATCCTAACAACGATGTCACCAATTTCTGACATCCACAACCATCAGTGGACTAAGCCTGCAATCCTCTTATATTATTATCTCATTCCAGCTCCTCAGCCGTCCCTCATTTTCTTCCCTGGACATCACATCCCTTACTTCTTTCAAACCCTCCCTTGTAATGGGTACAATGCCACCTAAAACCTTTGCAAAATGCCTAAGAAATTTTATTTTCTCATCTCTTTTTTGGGGGCAGAGAGGTGGGAATTTCAAAGCATTTATTATATACTGATTTTCACAATGGTTACTATTATGCTGTCTCCCTTTCTATATTTTAAACTCCTTCAAAAGTGTAATTCAGTTTTATTCATTTTGATCCCCCATACCCTGGCATACTGACTTGAATTTAAAGATTAGTAAAATTCTTTTTCAATGAATGAATTTTGAGTATATAATTACATATTTGTTGCACATTCACCAAGTGTATAATATGATTTCAATGTGTTATTTTTATAAGCCAAAAATACATTGGACAAACATGGCTTGTACTTAAAGAGGGAAATTAGAATATAATTAAATTGTTGTCTAAGGGTTCTGCCTATTAGAACAGTTAGAATAAAACACCAATAAGTCTTTAATATAAGGCTAAATGTATAATTTGAAAAGTTCTGTGAATAGTAAAATAAATACATACACACCAGCTAATCAAATTAAATTATACCTTATTAAGGTTACAGTCTTAGGCTATGGCTTTCAGGTAAAGACACACAAATATTTGTGTTTCATAAATCACTAGTCAGATGAAATCAATGATAGTTCTACTCAGTAGGAACTTCTTGTTAAAAGCTTCAATGACAAGATATCAAATATATCAAAAAAAGTATGTAAGAAGTATGTAAGAAGTAGTGTTTTCTTAGTGATTTCCATTCATCCTAACTTTATTATATATCTCCGTGTCCATGTGAGATCTCAGTTTTTTCTGAAGTTTTTTCTTAAGGTCTTAGAGCTGGGACTCAAAACATTTGAATTTATAAATGTCTATTTCAAATATGACATACTATGAATTTAGGCAACTCTGTAAACTGAAAAATGATACTTCATCTTTTAGAACTATGCTTACTAATTTTATCATCAAATATGAATTATGTAGCTAAAATAAAAACATATTGCTTCTTTAAGGCTCATTAAAGCCTATTTTTGCTATTCCATGGCAATATTTTCTTTTTTCATAATATACATTTACATAATTTTATGTAATATGAAAGATGTCTTACCTTCTTAGAACACAAAATAAATCAATAGCAAAGGAAGAAAATTTAGAAATGTACTGGGCATTAAGACATCTTTGACTTAGGGAGGCAAATATTTGTAATAGGAAAGAGATTTAGTTTTTAATCTCAATTTAAATCTTGACTCTGTAGGCAATGTGTAATCAATGAAGGATATAATATTGTATGATTTTAATGTTATAAAAATAATTTTCTGAGTAAAGTGTATGATATTTTGGAGGGAAAAATGATTAGTAGCAAGAGAATAGTTTGATGGCTGTTAGATGTGAACAGGAAAAAATATTGCATAAGGTGTAGAGAGAAAAAATTCAAGAAATCTAAGAAAAGAAACAAAGATACAGACAAGAATTATTCTCAGGTTTCTGGTTTCAACAACTGGATGAGTAGAGTTACTGCAATGCTATATATATTTCCTCAAATTTGTAAATAGCAACATTTAAATATACAGAAAATCATTAATAAATCATTATCTTTATGTGGAGAGAGAACATGGGGGAGGGGGCAGGATGGAAATGGTATTTGTTTGAATATTAATTATTATTCAACATTGATGTTGGAATAATATTTTAAACATTCAAAAAAAAATAAAATAGAATTGAAATGGAAAATCCATTGAAAAAATCACCTAAAATTGGAAAGCAAACTGAACAAATGCATCTGTTTTTCAAGTTGTTGACATAATACATAGAGAAAATAACCACTTAGAAGGCCTTTATTTTTAGTTTGTAAACAACAGAAATTTATTTCTTACAGTTTTGGAGCCTGGGAAGTCCAAGATCAAGGCTTCAGAAGATTCTATGTCTGGCGAGGGACTGCTCTCAGTTCATAGATGGCACCTTCTCACTATCTCTTCACATGGTGGATGACTCAGGTGCTTTTTAGATAGAACACAGATTTGGGCTTGCATACATAATGGAGTATATTCTAAAAATTAATAAGCAAAGACTTTCAAATGCATCCATAAGACTTATTGCTAATTACAATATTGGTATTATTTTGAAAATATTTTGTGTATGTTGAGAATAAAAGAAGTGATTACAGGTATTTCAATATTGTTAAAATCTATGATTTTCAATGTACTAAAAGAGAGATATAACTATAAAATCAAAGTTGCTAAGACTTTAGAATATTAATATGAAATGAAAATATCAGCATGATCTAATAATTTTTTATTTTTTTAATTAAATGATAGTTCTAATTCTATCTACAGACAAAGCTCAGATTATGTTCTCTAAAAACTATTTCCCACTAAAGAGAATGAAAACTTTTGAGCAATAACTAATACTAGGTCCAGAAATGTGAAAATAGAAGACCAAGATAGTTTGGGAGAGGTGAGAAGAAAAGAGTCATGGACCTATTTGTTCTCAGTACCTATAGGATATGAAGTTATTAGGAGTCTTCAGAATTTCTGATTTGGGGCCTGACTTTGCAATTTAATAAGTATTTACTAAATTTCTATAAATTTAAAGGACTGAATCTAATGATCTTTAGGATACTGGCAGTTCTCAAAATGTGTATGATTCTATGACTTTAAGTAAAGTTACTATATTTAAGAAAACTCAGAGCTAGAACATTGGTGCCTAATGAAAGGCACTGGCATAATCACTGAGAATATAAGACAGTGTCAATTCCAGAGTCACTTTGTTGAATGAGTAATTTACATGTCATAGGTCAAAGAGTTTATTTAATAAAGCTAGTGCTGCCTCTCTCCCTTTTGCCATTTTTCATAATTTATGATTAGTCTGATTTGCATGGCCTTATGTTTATTTTGGGCTTGTTTAATGAAATTTAAAAATAAACATGTCAAACCATAAAAATAATTGTATATTTTATACTTTATACTCCACATTTAAAATGTGTATTAAAGTTTCTTGTATCATTTCGGCCAATGATTTCACTTCACCTTTAGATTTTCTATTTAAACGTCTTTCCCAAGTATTTGTGATCCCTTTTATGAAAAACTATTTCCTGACATCTGCCTTGAATTTCCTTTTTCCCCCAGTCCCATTCTTGAACTCTCATCTTGTTATCTTCTTTAAGTGGAAAATAGTCTGCTTGACATTATTTCTATCATGTTCAGTTCTGTGTATTTCAGTGAAATCTTTCTTAATTATGTTCTTCCCAAGAGAGCACTTAATCTTTTTTAGCCTGTCTTTACCTGTTGGCCCCAGGATAAACTCCATTGCTTTTTAAAGCAACTTTAATACTTGAAAGTCTTGGGTACTTTATTAAAAGACACCCCATTAAAACAATATTCACAAAATATCACAACTCAATTTTCGTGCTTTGGAAGAATTTGTTTTCTCTGACAATAAACAAAATATCCAAAGAACAAAGTGATATCAAATGTAATATAGTCATTTGTACAGTTTTATTCCATCTCTTTTCTCTTTTGTTTATTAACTTTACTACCTTGAGGGTTCAAATTGAATGATGAAACAGTGTTCATTTTCCTTTAAAGTTCACTTCATACCCAATAGAGCAGAAAGATCTAATACCTAGAGACATTAAAATTAAATTAACCTTCCCATTTAGATTATTTCTTGTATTTATTAACCTCAGGTCAAAACAATAAAAAAGGCAAATTTAAGAAAAGATGCATCACAATAAAATGGGAAACCAACTGTTACTTCCATTTAAATGAACAATTAAGATAATAGCTCAAGAGTCACAGTGGAGCAAAATATAAGAAAGAATATACATTTTGTCAATATGATTCTATAATGCATAATGTGAATTAATGGCTCTCTATATAACTGTGAAGAAAAAAGCTCATTTTTATTTTGCATAGTTCTAAGTGTTGTCTATACTAGGTCATTGCCAATTAAATGGATATTTTAGTGAACATATTGAAGTAATATCCAGAGTACATAATAGTTGACAATATATCAAAAATTATCGGAGACTTTGTAGTTTACTGTGTAAATGACAGAACAAGTACACTGAATAGAATTAATTATATTCAAAATTTGGGCTTCCTAGATATTTTAATGGATGCTTGGTCTAAGCAGCTATCATAATAGGTATGTAAATTGGTAAACTTTAGAATTATCTGTATATCAATAATATCATTAGATATTCAATAGAATTTGGAATACTGGTCATATAGTCAAGCAAAGCAATTCTAGAAATTATCTTGGAGCTATTTTTTTCTTTTCACAGGAGAATTTTCTTTAGCTCAGAAATCTGTCCAGTTCAAAGGAGATTTCTGTAGTTATTTTGGATCTGCAAGTTTTTCAGGGAAAAAGTAAACTGGCTTTTAGACAACAACAAAAAGGGACTATTCACTAAATGTCTTCCTATGCTAAACAGTTATGTGTCATCTTCTGAAATGGTTTCTGAACACATGTATACATGAATGTCTTTGCTATCTCTGTGTAGGAAAAAAATGACGTGGATAAATGAATTATGTCATAAAGATATGTTTAACAGTTTTCTGCCTGTTTCCTAAATAATGGACAAATGTCTAATAGATATTATTGGAGAGTACAGTACAAAGTAAAGTTGTGGATCGTGGGTAGGTTGTAAAAGAAAAAAAAAACTGTCCTTTTCTAATTTTGAATATGTAGTAACTTAATTGGTTTAAAAATATCAGTCAACTACTTATTTGCATTATATAATGTATTTGGCAAACTCATTGGTAGGTAATTTGTTTAGAAAGTAAAACTAATAATTGTAATATTTGCATATTTTACATATAGAATATAATACTTTACAAATTTTTCATGTACAGGTTTGTAGCAAAAATGTAAATCACTCCAATACATCATTTTAAAGACTTTACCTGAAAGGCAAGGCATTGAGTAGTGTAAAACTTTTCTTTCTCTGTTATAAATCTTTTGTTGTAAAACAAAAATTGTTATGCAAAAGACCTTTGGGCAGTGTCATTGCTCTATAAAGAAAATAAACCAGGAAAAAATAGTGTACTATCAAATATTACAAATGAAGAATAGATAAAAGTGAACTGTGGTCTTTCTATGTTTTCTTGAGCAGTAATAATGACAACATCTACATAAGTAATACTTTACACGTCCAAAGGACACTATCCACTTTTGCCTAATTCTTATTCACCAGTAATTGACACAAACCTTCTTTCAAAATCCAAGCCTTCTAAAGAATTTATTTACAACTATTTAACCCAAAGTTCGACACTTTTCAGAATAAATGTAAGTCTCTTAAAATACAAATTTCCTTTAATATTTAGATAGGCACAAAATATTGTTTATAATAAGCTTTCTATACATGTTTTATTATTTTTAGTTTAAGTTGAACTAAATGAGGGCAGATAGCTATATATTTATTTTTTTAATAATCAGCAATATAAATTATTTATTTTTTCTACCTAGTATCACTTTTTAAAAATCTGAAAAGTAACCTCCCAGCTCTAAAATTCACTGTGAAAGATAATTTTAAAAAATAAAATTGGTTTTACTGCTAAGTTTCATAAGTTGCTATGCCCTATCCTCTGAGTAAATTATTTCTCTTCTAGGGAAAGAATTTGTCACTTGGAAATTATTTAGCTGTATTTCAGTCCAATCCATTAAAAGCATGAAATGACAAGTCAAGACTGGAAAACTCCAGTTATTACTTCTTGAGTTGCTCTTCCAGTGCTGAGCACCAGAAGTCAGAGGTTCCTTCCAGACACATCAAATAAAAGTCAGCCCAGATACAAGATGAGTCAGCATAGGAGTATCCTTAACTTTAAACAGTCAGAAGTAAAAGCTGACAAAATAAAGTAAGTCTTTGGTTTCCTTGTGCTATTCCTTATGTTTCTTTCCCAGATTATTCCACTGAACAATTTTTTTATCCCACCTTTCCTCCTTTCAAACCCCAGTTCTCTTAGTACATCTTTCAAACTGAACCGATGTATTTTCTCAGGCATGAATTTCTTTAGGCTTCTATTACTGTTGACACACTCTTTTGTGTAATATTTTCCTTTTCTTTTTTGTAATCTCTGATTTTTTTGTCCTTATCACTTAGACTCTTGTTTTCAGGCACCATATTAATATTTTAGTAAGTGCCTTTTAAAACACTTCAGTGTGAATTATATAAAAATTCTGTTCTTACGATATGTAAAGGTATAGCTTCAGAACTGCCTTTTAATGGCTACTGAGGTTTTGGACAAATAATTTAATTTTTAAACCTCTCTTATCTTCATGTATAAAGTAAGGTTTTTCTTACAGAGTTTATTAGAATACTTTTCCAGCTTCTATTATTATTCTTATTCTTATCTTTTTTATATGCCCACTCCCTAAGCCAATCATTAAAATGAGTATTGACTACAACAAATGTTCTGACTAAAAGCAAACATAAAATTAGTAGATTTTGTTCTCTCTTTTACTTTTAAAACTAAGTTAATAAAACTTTATATATATAGTGACATTGTTTATAACCTTTCTTCAACTATACAATTATCAGAGGCCACCTTGACCAGCTGAAGCTTATATTTATTTATTTATTTATATTATTTTTTAAAATTTCAAAATATTAAGAAGGTACAAATGTTTATGTAACACGGCTTGAGTCAGGGCTATAAATGTGTCCATCACCTGAATAGTGTTCACTGTATCCGTTAGGTGAATTCCCCCCACCCATCCCCCTGATTGATTTCCAATGACTTTTACTTCCCTCTGTGCACTTGTGTGCATAGGTTAGTTCTAATTTTTATAGAGTATGTATGGTGTTTGTTTTTCCATTCTCGAGATACTTGACTTAGAAGAATGGTCTCCAATTCCATCCAAATTGGTGCAAAAGGTATTAATTCATCCTTTTTATGGCTGAGTAGTCCTCCATGGTATACATATACCACATTTTGTTAATCCATTCATGAATTGCTGGATACTTGGGTTGATTTCAGATCTTTGCAATTGTGAATTGTGTTGCAGTAAACATTCAAGTGCAGGTGTCTTTTTGATAAAATGACTTCTTTTCCTTTGGGTAGATACCCAGTAGTGGGATTGCTGAATTGAATGGTGGGTTACCTTTTAGTTATTTGAGAAATCTCAATACTGTTTTCCACAGGGGTTGTACTAATTTGCAGTCCCACCAAGAATGTATAAGCATTTCTTTTTCTCTGCATCCATGCCAGCACCTATTGTTTTTGGGCTTTTTAATAATGGCCATTCTGACAGAAGTAAGGTGATATCTCACTGCAATTTTAATTTGAATTTCCCTGATGATTAGTGATGTTGAACATTTTTTCATATGTTTGTCATTTTTCTATCTTCTTTTGAAAAACTTATGTTCATGTCTTTGTCCACTTTTTAATGGGGTGTTTGGTTTTTTTCTTACTGATATGTTCGAGTTCTTTGTAGATTCTGGATATTACTGCTTAATCTGATGTATACATTGCAAATATTTTCTCCCATGCTGTAGGTTGTCTATTTGTTCTGCTGATTATTTCCTTAGTTGTGGAGAAGCTTTTTAACTTGATATTATTTTGTATCTGGAAAACTCTGAAGACTCTACCAAGGGACTCCCAGACCTGATAAATAAATTCAGCAAAGTCTCAGTTTATAAAAATCAATGTACACAAATCAATAGTATTTCCATATAATAACAACAGTCAAGCCGAAAGTCAAATCAAAGACTCAATACCATTTACAATATCTACGAAAAAAATACCTAGGAATATACTTAACCAAGGAGGTGAAAGTTCTCTACAAAGATAACTATGAAACACAGAGGAAAGAAATTGCAGATGACACAAACAAATGGAAAGACATATCATTCTCATTGACTCATAGAATCAACAGTGTTAAAATGTCCATACTACCCAGAGTGATTTACAAATTCAGTGTAATCCCCATCAAAATACCAATGGCATATTTTACAGATCTAGAAAAAAACCAATTCTACACTTTCTTTGGTTCTACACTTTGTTTGGAAACAGAAAAGAGGCTGAATGGCTGAAGCAATCCTAAGCAAAAAGAACAAAGCTGGAAACATCTCATGACCAGACTTCAAACTATACTACAAGGCTATAGGAAACAAGACAGCATGGTATTGGTACAAAAACAGAGACATAGACCAATGAAACAAAATAGAGAACCCAAATATAAAATCATCTACCTATAGGCAACTGATCTTTGACAAAGCAAATGGCAATATATACTGATGAGAAAGAAGCAATATTCAATAAATAGTGCTGGTAAAATTGGAAAGTCACATGCAGAAAAATGATACAGGACCCCCATCACTCATCATATACAAAAATTAATTCAAGATGGACAAAAGACTTAAATGTAAGGCATGATAACATAAGAATTCTAGAATAAAATGTAGGGAAAACTCTTCTAGATATCAATCTAGGCAAATAATTTGTGACTAAGTCCCCAATGGCAATTACTACAGCAACAACAAAAATAAATAAATTGGACTTCATTGAAGCTTATATTTAGAGTCAACATGACATGTATACATTATTGTGGGAAAATGGGCATAGAGTTACCAGTGTTCAATGACACAACTTTGTAAGAGAATCTAATTTTCTTTATTTTTCAGTTTTTTATTCATCATGCACTTTCTGACATTAGCTAATTTCATAAGTGATTTTTCAATTGTTAAAAGAAAGTTTATTGGCAATTATGCATTTCCTTATATACTCTTTATTCCCCATGTTCAGTACCAATCATAAAATAGACTTTTATAATCATGTTAATAGTAGATCAAATACTAACAAGTAGATTTTTTAATACAATGAAAAATTTGATTTTGATTCAATTTTATCATTAGTGACTAGAAATAAATAATTGAAGACAAGGTCAGCCCTTCAAAAACTTTACTATAGTTTTGATCATTTTATGTTGGTTGTGCTTTTAAGATCTGGCTACAAAATTAATTGCCTCATGTTGAACCTATAAAGGATAAATTCAATTGAATATGAGGTCCACCTATATTTTCCCTCTAAGTGTGTTATCACTTAAATGAATAAGTTCTGA
This sequence comes from Cheirogaleus medius, assembly GCA_008086735.1. Taxonomy (NCBI): domain Eukaryota; kingdom Metazoa; phylum Chordata; class Mammalia; order Primates; family Cheirogaleidae; genus Cheirogaleus; species Cheirogaleus medius. The sequence goes on from VBSM01000272.1 coordinate 75,727,945, forward strand.
CTCACTCTCTTGGCTAGAACTCGAGCATAAATATATTTAATTAGGTAAAATTATAACATGGTTTATGAATACACTAAATATACTAGAGAGTATTCTAGGGCTAGTGAATATAAATCAGGGATAATTTTAATATCCCCTTGGAATAGCCGATTTAACAGATGCTACAAAATTTCATGGTGCTTTTTACCCAACAGTGCCTTGAGATTTGCAAATGACCAGTAACCTTGTCTTCATCAACCTACTTTGAATATCCTTTCCATTTTGTGTTCTTTTGGAAATTTGACAGTTTACTGAAGACAATTCCCCTGAAACTCTCTAAGGTGGAGTTTTTTTTTTCTCTTCTTTCTTTATCTCTTACCTGTGACCTCAGTTCCTGGGGATGGGTAGTATCCTTTTTATTTCCATTTGCTGTTTTTCAAATAAGTTCTCTTTCTCCTACAGAGTCCCAATTTCTTTAAAGATGCATGCTATCAGACTAAACTTCCAGACTAAACTCTTTTTATGGAGTCATCTGTTGATTTCCATATCAATTCCTACCTTCACACCACATTTATATAAGGCCTTCATGTCTAGATCACTTTCCTTCTCTCTATTACTACTCTTGCTTTGATTTTTAATGTCATCTTTAACTGTGCAATTATTCCACAGACACCATGATCCCTCAGTTGCTTTTTTCCACTCTACTTTTTTTTTATCACCCTTAAGGACAAACTTGAGATATTTACATGAACAATAATTATATCGCAGCTCACATCTCAATTTTAGCTATTCTATTCTGTCCACTTACTTCCAACTCACATATATTTTTATGGCATTCAACAATTCTTTGACCTCCATTGAGAGTGCAGAATCCATTGATTTCATCATCTCTTCATTGTACAACTTCCTCCTTTATGTTTTCCTTCTCCTTCTTACCCAGTTTATATTCTGTGATATGCTACTAAAATGTCTCTGGTAAAAACACCCTTTGCTGCTGTGCTCTTCCCTTCCTCCACCTCATCCTCTGCATCTCTCTACTGATAAACTCTCAAACTTACTGTAAAACATGTATAACATGTATATATGGTTACAGAAATTGTCTACTGAATATAGAAAATCATGATTCAGGAGAGAATGAACATTTCAGAACAAATTCTTAGATTAGGTGAGAGGTGATGGAAGAAAGGACCTAGTACATCAGTGAGCAGATGGCCCAAGATAGGTTATAAACAGTTCATCTATTGAAACAGGCATCTTTAGCCTGGGGACGGGGCTTTGGTCAAGTGAATATAAATTGAGAGAAAATTGAGCAAAGGAGTTTTGGGCATATGCACAGAAATTGTTATAAAGATAGGCCATGAAATTTAAATCAATTAAAGAGGTAAGTGAGAATACAAGGTGAGAGATGGAGAATGAATATGTGGACTGATGATCCAGTTGAGTTAAAAAATTTTTAGAGTGAGATTATTATGATTGTCATGCTAAGAGGATGAGTCAAATAATTGGATGACAAGGTCAAAGTATTGGGTGCTTGAAATCAAGATTTTGGTGATGGTGCAATTATTATAAATAAAGTCTAGTATATAATCATAGGAGATAATTGGTGAATGAACACATGCTTGTTCATTAAAGAACTTGATTTATAAGAAAGTTTTCCTCTGTAAGAAATAATGTAATAAGTTGAATGCTGTTTTATAACAAGATCAAAATTATTTCTTAAAATTTTAAGATAGCCTTATCTTTAGTCATCTACTACTCTAGATTCTAGAATAACCATTCTATGTTCATAAGAGCTTCAATTCTTCCAGTTAGTCGATGCAAATCTGATCAAACATGCATAAACTTTGCTTAGAAAATATGCTCATGTAAAAAAATAAGCACATATACAAAATTTCAGAAGATTCATACTCCTCCTGAAATGCATCATTGGATCCCTTAAGAGAAATGTGTGCTATAATGGTGTACAGGGTCACATTCTTCTAGTAGCTTTTAGCGGATGCTGAACCTTCCATTTTGAATTTTAAGGATCACTTGTAAGATGACAAAGGCACTTTAGTGGTGGAAACTGTCAAATTAGCTAAATTGCTTTACTTAAGCTGTCTTTTACTAATGAGAATTCTCCTTAAATAGAAACAGGTGCATACTGAACTATACCTTCCTTCTCAGCTCCACATCATGGGATCCAAACTAAACTGAACTTGTGAAATGAATATAGAAAATACCACTGCCAATTACAAGATGGTTTATTTTGCCTAACTAAAGAGATTTGGAATCCTTATACTTCAAGTCCAAAGTATGTATTTCCTTTATTTCCAAGTTAAGCTTTCTATGGGTCCTCCTCTATCTCCTGTGGCTTTTTTGTTTTTGAGACAAGGTCTCACTTTGTTGCCTAGGCTAGAGTACAGTGGTATCACCATAGTGTACTGCAACCCAAAACCCCTGGCCTCAAGCAATTCCCTTGCTTCAGCCTCCTGAGTAGCTGGAACTATAGGTGCAAATCACCATGCTCAGCTAATTTTGTATTTTTTACAGAGACAGTGTCTCCCTATTTCCCATGCTTGTCTTGAACTCCTGGCCTCAAGAGATTTTGCCTCAGCCTTGCAAAGTGCTGGGATGTTACCACCAAATGGGATGGTGTCTTTTATTAGTTGATTCCTATGGAATCCATATAATAAAGTGAAAAAGATGGGCCTACAGAAATTTTCCAATTATAATTTTTATATAAAGATTTAAAAATTTTATCATTATTGATAGCACTTGGTTTTTATCTTTGACATTTAAATTAGTTATTGGATGGTTGGATAAATATTATATAACATGGAGGAACTAAATATAAGAATTTATTCAAAGAGCCTAATAAAATTATGGTCCAATATTTATGATACACACTATACGCACATGCACGCACACATACACCATATTAAAGCAAGTCAGAATACAGTAAGTATGAACTTATTTTTGTAAATATTAAATGTACACATATATATTTGAATATATATTGAAAATGTCTGTCAGGTTATGAATGTGGTATGTCTTCTAGAGAATAGAATGAAGAGGTTTTTTCTTTTTCTTTAGACCTTACATTTAATAAGAAACACCATAAGCTCAAATAAATATATTAGTAAAAATAAGTAAGAAATGATGAGGGCCTGAATTAGACTAATGTCTTTTGCAGTTTGGAGGGTAGTTGAGAGGAAAGGACACGTTGATACTGATATTTAGGAAGTGGATTTGGCAGGAGGTAATGACATTTGGACAAAGTGGGCAAAGAAGATTTAGAGTTCATGACATGACTCATCTTCCTGGTTAGAGTATCTTTCACCCTGAACAAGCAGGTTTTGTTGTTATTATTGGTAAAAATTTATCAGTAATCAAACAGTGTACAACACTTCTTGTTTAATCCAAAAAAACATACAGTGATCTAAACATTTCTATGCTATTATTGAGGTAGGTACTCTTTTTCTTTTACACAGAAACTGGTATTAGCTTAAATTATCTTGGAAATAATATTGATGAGTCTATCTGTATTCTAGAAGCTCCACGAGGACACTAGAATAGAAGGAATTTTTGATTGCCTAACAGTGGAAATTAAAAAAAAATATCTGACCTGCCTTGCAGAATCAGGGTCAGAAATTTCTTGGAGACAAGACCAATTTAGTCAGCATTAAATTCAGTAAAAGTAAGATGCCTACTATCTGATATAGGTATGTGTTTAACCTCGTAGAGTCTTTATTTTGACTTACTAAAGAATAAACAGGATATAATTATTCCAGGTAGTAATAAAGTGATTTCAGTAAGCAATATCCACACTTCTACCAAGTACCCTCAAGTATTAAATTTTTCAGTACTCAGAAACTTAATGTAATTTTCTAATTGAGTATCTTTGATCCATCGTTTTTGCCAAGTCCTATGGATAGAAAGATCAAAGCTAATATAAGAATTAAAGACCTTTATTTTAAAAGTGTATTTACTATGTACATATTCAGTTATGGTTCATTAGAAATATCTTAAGAAATAAAGTATATTATTTCTTATGAATGCCTAGTTGGAATTTATTACTAGGCACAACTTGTTTTACTTTTAAAAAATTTGCAATATGTAGCCCACAGGATATAAGTATTTAAGATTTCTTGATTTTACACAGTGGAAAAAATAAAGAAAATGTGGATGGTTTAACTTTACCTATGGAAAAAAACATGAACAATTGATACAACATTTTAGTGTATGTATAACATATTTGTGTTTTTATATTAATTTATATGTGATCCTCAATATTTTATGATAAAGTCTCTTTTGAATTAAATGTGTGGTAGCATTGTTTCAAATTAAAGCAAAGAGGGAGTTCTCATAATACTTTACATTGGTTTCTGAAGAACATCTTCTTTTATTCATTTTCTATAGCACATAATTATAGTGCATGGCTCATAGTTACTTTCAGAATTATAAGAGTGTATTGAAAAGATCATCTCAAGAAAATCCATTGTTCTAGTTTTAAATATCCACTGTTACTATGCAGCTTTATCTTCAACTGTATTCTCTTGTAATGCTAACCATTGTTTATGAAGAGAAAATTATTGTCTTCAAAGTTTTTAGGTGATCTATAGTTCTGTAAAAATAATTCCAAAGGAGTAACTGGAAAATAAGCACATGGTTCAGTACAAAATTAAAACCATTGTTTTAATCTTTTAAAACATGTAAAACCTTGGAAGTTACAAAAAACTATAAAAAACTTATAAAAATGAATATACATAAACATTGGTAATATTTACACACTTACTGTTTAAGATATGCTTTCTTTAATGAGTACATGTTTGAGTAACTGAAGTGTTTCCTTTTTCTGGAAGAAAATCAATTTTATGGTTATATTATTCAGTAATTTTCTTACAGATTTTGTTTCCTGGATGTGTTCAGACAATGTGTAAAGGAGTAATTCAGTTCTACGATTTTAGCAAAATCAAATAATTTTCCTTCTATGAATGTTGATACCTATTTACCCTTAGCACCTGCAATTAAGTATTGCTTGGTGAGTAAGAAGAAGTCGGGCTATGGATTAAGAGTACTCATGTTGTATCCCAAGCTCACTATGTGACCTTGGGCAAGTCGCACAACTTCTTTGTGACTCACAGTGCTTTCATCTTTAAAATATGGTTAATAATAATGATACCTAGATTCAAAGTTTGTTATAATGATGAATGACACATAAAGAGATAAACACATTTCCTAGACCATTTCAAGTGTTTAATTCATAGCTGGTATTGTTTTCGAAATGTTTGAAATACAGGAAATAATCAATAGCTATGAATAAATTTTAGCAAAAATCAATTGTCATATATTTATAACTAATAATATAATTAAAGTCCATTTACCCAAGTTCCAGCTGCTTTACAAGTTGCCAATGAACATATCTTCTTGGATAGATTCCATCACAGTGAACTTAACAGGTACCAAAGAAAATACATGCTTCTCATTCAAACTTAGTACTTCTTATAAAATCTTCTTTCTCTATTAAGTTCCCAGTGATTTAAGGGTTCAATCTTGGAGTCATCTTTGGTTTATTTATTTCATTCATTTAATATTTTGAGAATGTAGATTTATAGTCAATTTCTTCCAAGTTGACCGCTTGCCACACCTAGCATTATTTACCTCTTTTGTTTTAATACATAGCTTTTTTCTTTGACTTATTTTTTTATATATTATGTTCCTTGGCCTGACTGTAAAATTTGCCATTTTTCATGACCATGTCATTGGTATATTCTTTTATTAGTTAATTTATGCTTTATTTTCCCAAGTAAACACATTCATCCCTAAGTCTTCAGATCTCACTAAAATTTGTGTCCCTAGCTTCAATTTCTGTTCTGCATTTTGGTTCCATATATGTAATTGCTTACCAGATGTTAATGAGATCTTTACTTCAAAAATGTCTAAAACAAATTCATAATTTTTCTTCCTCAAAAAAGACTTTTTTTCCTTTGGTATGTTAGAGGCTTTCTTTTCATTTAGTTTCTTAATTTAGAAACCCCTGTGTAATTTTATATAACTTTCTCTTATCTCATACTTGACATACAATTAATTTCCAAATCTTGTTCATTCTATTTATTTAATCTCTCTAGTAATCATACTTACTGCTATTACAGAGGTTTAGAGTTCCATCAACTCAGACCCTTCCAATCGGGTAATTGTTCTTCTCTTTGTGACTTTCTTGTACCTCTCTAATTCCTTATCAACACTTTGGCCAGATTTATTAAAAATACATATTGTCTATCACCATCTTTTTGTGGATATCTAGGCCACCTACAACACTGCCTAGCAAGTGAGTTTAGGATGGACAGGGACTCTCCATTTCTGTTGTCCCTATGAAGCCACATTTCTGGTATTCCCATAACACAGAATTCTCCAAAGGATATTCTTTCATCTCAATCCTTATCTGCATTTATTATGAATTCTCAATGAATTCTTTGAAGTCCACTTCTCCATTCCCATCTGTGTCAAATGTATCTATTACTTGTAAGTACCACCGAACACTTTTGCTTTCTTCTCCGTCTCTGAAGATGGAGAAGTCCAGCAATGTTCTCTATGTATTTAAATGAAAGCATTTTTCTCTGTGAAGCCACATTTTCCAACATGAGCCTCTTGAAGCCAACTAAGTGTTATTGAATTCTTATTCTCTCAATAACTAAGTCTAGCACTTAAAAGTCTGAAGGAAAGCAACATGAAAAGAGCATATCAATGTGGTGGAGAAAGGGAAGGCTTGGCTTTTTAATTTATCTTTCTTCATCTTTTATAACAAGTATCTATATATACATATGTAAACATTTATATATAGATATTGATGGCTTTCCTTATATGTAGTAGGTTGGCTTTAATTTAATATACTTGATTAAGAAACTAAACAATAGAGTACAAAAGTGCCAGGCAGAACATAAAACATCCTTACTTAGATTTCACAGTTTTATGTAGGTAGAAGATTGTACAATTTGAGCTGGGTGTTAGGCCAGCTATTTTCCTTTTTCTGTGCTTTCTCCTTTGAGAGATTGACAAAGCCTTTGTTAATGCCCTATTATTTACCTTAATTAGATTTTTGTAACAAAGGAGTCTGTAACTTTATTTATACTTGAGAATATATTTCCAGGGACTACATCTCATTGCCTCATTGCCTAGCAGCTTTTAATACACTTCTGCTTGAGGAGAAAGTGTAAATTTGGTGCTACTGCCAAGAGCTAGTACTTGTATTCATATAGTAACTGTACAGTGTTTATGGCTGCTTCATTCTGTTACTTTGTAACTAGCAGCCATTGCGTTTATGAGTACAATGCAAGTTACCAGTTATGATTTTATTCATAAAGGCCAGAAGTTGTCTTAGGCAATCATGATGTATTGTATGAAGTATTTAATAATCATGTAACTGCTTAGGATATCCATTTGTTTCATTACATGGGTAAATAATTTGTCATTAAACTCATGTTTGAACCATGAATTTCCCTTCTGTGTTTGAAAAGACTTGCAACAGATATAAAAATATGGTGATATTTAATGTGCATGTATGTATCTGAACAACCAACATATATCTGTGATTTAAATGGGAGAAGTCTTACTAATTATATGTCACAGAAGAGCAAAATTCTATTCAAATTTATACCTCTCCTTACCATAGGACGCAGAGAATGCGTGATGGTTTTTCCTTGTTTTGCCCACATAATTGGCCATGGATGATAACTTAATAAATTTTTGTGATATAAAAGGAGTGTATCATGTTCTACCACTTGATGTTATTCCTTCCCTTTTCTGCAAAGGTACTATTGGCTAGAAGAAAAACATTTTGGTTATCTTTGATAGACAGTAATCTTTCCCTATATAGTTTTTCTATAAAAACGGGTTTTATAATCATGAGTGGAAAACAGCAGGTTGAATCAAGGTGAATGAACCTTAAGTGAGCACACCTGCCTGCCACTGCCGCTCCTTCAACTGAATGAGTGCTGCACACCATGGGCTCTGTCTGTGAGGGAAAAATCCAGTGCTTGGTGTCAGTGCATGACATAGATCAATTTAAAGCATACCTCTTGTTTACATAATTTGCATAATTTTAAAAGATAATGTTGCCAAACTTTGGAAATGTTAATGTTCAAACTGAAAATCTTCACTCCATGTAACTTTCTCTGGTTTATAATCATAGCCAGTGGTTTGATCTGTTCCAGTGTCAACTGCCGTGTGCTCTGCTTCAAGGGAAAGCTAGTCTTTTGTGAATTTTTTGTACATAAGTATTTTTTTACAAATATTTTAGCAAATGCTTTCTATTTCTCTTGCTTGTGCAAATCTTGGCTGGCATTACAGAAAAATAGTGCAAACATTATTTTCTTGCTGGGGAATGAAGGTTTTCTTTCTTTTCTTCTTTATACTTTTTCTTTTTTTTAAGTTTGTGTGTGGGGTTGGGCATGGGAGAGGGTGGTTTATGTTGAAAGTTTAGATTTTCTTATGCATGATACGTCCTGTTATGGGATCTTTAGAAAACTTCATACTGTATGAATAAGAAAATAGAATATCTGAAACTTGAAATAAAAAGAATACATGTTGTCTTAGGTTACTTCCTTTCTGCAGTTCTAATTTTAAGGTATGGACGATGTCATTATATGTCATTATATAGTTAATAT
>VBSM01000272.1:75736668-75752574 GCA_008086735.1 Cheirogaleus medius
TTTGATTTGGTTCTCGCTTTTACTGTTGTTGGCGTGTATGAATGCCTCTGATTTGTGTGTATTGATTTTGTGTCCTGAGACTTTACCAAATTTATCTATCAATTCAAGGAGTCTCTTGGTTGAATCCTTGGGGTTTTCTAGGTATAATATCATGGCATCAGCAAAGAGTGAGAGTTTGATCTCTTCTGCTCCCATTGAGATGCCCTTAATTCCGCTTTCTTGTCTGATTGCTGCTTTTAATCCCAGCACTTTGGAAGGCAAAGATGGGAAGATCGCTTGACCCCAGGAGTTCAAGGCTGCAGTGAGCTATGATCACACCACTGTAATCTAGCCTGGGGCAACACAGCAAGACCCTGTCTCTAAAAAAGTATAAAATTAAATTTAAAAATGAAGTTGATAATTTACTATTAACACTACATACTTTACACTATCATATTTCCATATCAATGTATGGAAGATAATTGTAGAAAAGAACATATAAGAACATATATAATCAGTCTTATTATTGCTTCTTGCAAATAGTTTTCTTTCTGGCTACTTTTAGAATCTTTCCTTTGTTTTTGATAATAAGCTATTTCATTCTCGTGTATTCAGATGTAGATTTCTTTTTATTTCCTCTGATTGAGATTCTTTGGGCTCCCTGAATCTATAGACTCATGTTTTTTTTAATCAGTTCTGAAACTTTTCAGCCATTATATTTTCATCTACCTTTTATTACCTTATTGATTTATTATATGTAGTACAATATAAATATCAACCAGAAAAAAGAAAAATTTATAAATTATATTGGCAGAAGCCTTGTGAAATATAAGATTAGATAAAGCATAACAATTTTTGAAATAGCTAGAGTTGTATTAATAAAATAGGGAATTCAAATAGAGTCTTGCCTCTAGTTTCCATAGATGTTCATGACATATGTGATTTCCTATGCTTTTCCTTTACCTGAGCTTCATGGTACCAAATAGATTAACTCTTTATTTGATGAAACTATATTCAAGCTTCAACTTCTTCAAAAAGGTGTTTTCTCAAATCACCATTGAAACCACACACATTTTTTTTATTTAGTTTTGAACATTTCCTTATCTATTTCATAAACTGTAATCTAAACTTTCTCAGTACCATGGAATGGCCCTATCTAGGATTCTATAATATCTTAGTCTAGTCCAAAATTTGACTTAAAATGTAATATAGACATTTGGAAAAAAGACTAGACTATATTTTTATTTTATAGGTATCATTATTGCATTAAACACCTACCCACACAAATCTGTTTTTTTCTTAATGAGTCTTTACTACAGTATTGTACTTATTTACATTTGCAAAATCTGTTAATGTACATGTATTTAGCTACACTCTTTGAGGACTCTATATATACATCAAAGTATAGGTCATACATTATGAATATTGTAGCTGACAGCTAAGTAGTAATAAAACATTTAAAATGCATGTACCAAAGTGTGGTGGCTAGGGTGTTGTCCCTCTCAGATCTCCCTGATGGATTAAAAGACAATGGGATTCAGATATATATACAACATTGTTTTTTACTACATGGATTTTAAAAATTTTGTTGTTGTTTTATATTAATAGTTATATTAATTTTAAAGAGTGATAATTTATTTGCTATGTATCAAATATGAACTATCCTTAATATGGTAAATATGCAGATGCATTACATATCTTTGGAAGTGCCTTCAGACAATCCTGTTCTTGACATGTTATGCTATACAAGCATGTTTTATTGGCATTATATGTGAATTAGAACATACATCTGTAATTCAGACAAATTAAAATATTTCTAACAAAAGTGATTTGTCAATTCACCTGTAAAGAAAATGATATTTGAGTTCTTTGTTTGAATTCCTGTGCCTTATCTCAGAGGTACAGATTTGTCTTCTGATTTAATTCTTTTGGGATTAAATATCCCATCATTTTATTACATATTTATACTGTAAATTTCTACTCATAATTATCTGGTGAGTCAGTCTTTAGAAAGAAACCTTATTTAAGGACACACATGTAAAATATGGGAAACGTTTTGCATAGAGACAGGTATGAAGAATTTTTCTGAAAGAATGCACCTAAGCAATTGTCTGTAGGTGTTTGTGTTTCTGTCAAAATAGAAAATTACTTCAAAGAAGATAAGTACATACAGCTAAAATTAGCTGTGCTCTGATATCAAGACCAAATAGATTTTGCACTTTCCTTACATAAACTGCAAAATCCCCCGATGGTTGCTCATCTCCAATAATAGTCCTTATAGTAGTTTATAGCACTTTACCATTCTTATAAGTTATTTATATGAAGCATGTGAATTATGTGGTTGGAATTGTAGAAAATTTTCTTTTACCTTAATTTTTTTGTAATACATTCAATTTTAAAATTTCTCTTTTTGTTATGAAAATGAAAATTCATTTAGAAATGATTCCTGCTAATTTTAGAAACCAATTCAAATAAGTTTGGCATTATTTTTATTACTCAAAAAAAAAAGAGAATCTATATTTCCTTTCAGATTTACTGCCTTTGGTAGAAATGGATGGGATTGATGTGTTACATTTTGTCTGATTGTTAAAAATTCTTGATATATTGGTACTGTAGGCAAAGTTATATGAAACATCAAATTGTTAAAGAATCTAATAAAGCAATTATTTTTATTGATAAAGCAATTAAATTTTTTTCTTGAAAGTGATACTTATTCTGAATAAATATCATGCTATTTTTTTTCTAATGACATCATTGGAATGAGAGATTCTTAATAGATATGGCCTCCCATGTGTCACTATAATTGTCTCCTAAGGAAATATATTTTATGATTTTAGTCATATTAAATATTTAAGGGTTTTAAAATAACCTCACTAAACTTTCAAGGAAATTGACATAAATGTAGAGCTAATGTTTTAAAAAGGACAAAATGACTACAAGGACTTGGTGTTCTCTAGGAGTCTCAGAAATTCATCACTGCTTGTATGTCATGCATTTTATTGCCTCCAGGAAACCAGGGACCTTTATCTGAAGGACATTCTTTGGTTCTTTAATAGATGGTGACCATTCAGAGCATTTAAGAAATGAACACATTTTTCAATATTATTTTTTTACCTTTAATTTGACTTAATTATAAGGTAACATTTCCTATCTCTAGTGAGTCAAATTTCCCTGTTGACATATTTGAGATGTTTTTCTGGATTATTAGGATTTAATGGTTTCTTTCTCTCTAGTACCATTGGGCTTGTGAAGCACAGGTGCTTCGAGTTCTTTATAAAAGGATGGTAATAAAGGGGCTCAAGGAGTAAAGTATCCTGGTTAGCATGCTGAAAGCTCATTTGCATAATGTAATGATAGGAAGGACACAGAGGAACATATCAATTGCAGGTGTTATTCTGAGGTTGAAAAGTAGGTCAGTGCCATTTATGTTAAGATCTTGGAGAAGCAAAGGGACTTTGCTGAAATTAAGAAATAAACAACTTTGCTGAGTAATTAAAAATAAATAAAATCAGAGTTATTATATATTCTTCAATCCAAATGAAATTTACCATTATACCAATGTTTAATTATTGCAAAATTTTGTTTCCATCAATGTTGATGTGGCTTATAGAAACTTTAGTCACATGCAGAATCTACATTTTCTAAAAAATGGTCATTACATATTTTATCTCAACCTCTGCTTATAGGCTAAAAGTCAGATTAGTTTTATGAACAAATATGTAATTAATAAAATTGGCATAACAGCGCATTAACATTTCCTATAACTATGAAACTATTAATTTTGATTTCATTATTAAACAGAACAGAACGAGCTATAATTTAAAACCACCCATATTTCAATTTATGTTAATTTTGATCCATTTTCCTATCATGTTATATTTTATAACAATTCTTTAAAATATCTTAATTTTTATTCTTTTCTTATAATTCATGATATATGATGCATACTATGCTTAATTCACATACTACATCTTCATAAACATATTTGCATCTTCAGGCTTTAAAATTAGCATATGTTTCTCATTAATCAACTTTCATTTTCTCAGGTGTTAGTGATGTAATTACAGTCAGGTGTACAAGCCTAGCTTCACGTATTCTTATTAGTACAGCATCACATTATTATCAGTTTTACTACTTGGCTCTAATTGCATTTTCATGGCTAAGTAGAATTTTTATAGGGCTTCTTATTTCATTAGCATTGTTATCTACACTGCAATCTGCCAAAATATGTAGGTGATTTAAAAGAAAAGATTATTTTAATACAACTCTTGAAGAAAAAAACATAATTCATTTTCTATTTCTCACTCTGTAACTCTCATCCTTGCTGTATTTTACTCAAAGAAAAAAATGTTATTTCTTTATAGTTTTTAGCATGATTTAATGGTGGTATCCTTGTGGTTCTTCAAGTGATTGCTATAAATTGTTTTCTTAAAAAGAAACCTTTGCTGGCTTCCCTGTTAATAGATATGTTATCTTTTTATCCTACTTATCTGTATCTCCAACAATCATCCATTATCTATTGGTCTATTTATGTCTGTCTGTCTCTCTATCTGCCCTTTTGGAAGTGTAGGTAGCTTGCTCATACTGTCTCACTTGTATACATACCAATTCTTCTTCTTGCATATTTGAAGCTTTATAAATGGTTTGTAGAAAACCACTACACATTTGTCCCAAAAAGTTTTTCATGTGCATCCTCACTCAATACAATAATCTTTTATGAGTCTTATTTTTAATGAGAGTATTGGAATAATGCAAATCTGGATTATTACTTTTTCAATCATCAGTATCTGCTTCATCATTCTTTCCTTTCTTTGGAGCATAACTTGGAAAATGGAAATGGATTCACCATTTTGTGCAGTGTTTCTGAAATCATTGTAGTTTACCCTGAATCTGACATTAGATTTTTGTTTTATATGACTAAAATGAGCCAACGAATTCTCCTAATTAAAGAATACCTACTTTCTTTGAATTTTTTTCAGTTTGATTTTATTTTTTCTTTAATTTTTTTAAGGCAAGAAACTTAATCTCCACACAGTTATATGCTATATTTATAATTATATTTTATCATATCATATTGATAGTGTTAAAGAGTGCTTATATGAATGTAATGAATAGTTAAAAATTTAAGAGGTTTCAGAGAGGCAGGAAGATTTTTTAAAATTTCCAATAGACAATTCCAGCAGAAAATAATTATTAAATTTTTGGTCTTGCCTCTAATTTTTAAATGCATAAGAATTATTTCCCCTTATAACTGTACTGCAAGTACAGTTTTCAATTTATCTTTCTTTTTTGATACTATGACAATTATTTTCTCCTTATCATATATTTATTTCAAATGTTTCTACACTAGTAATTTTTTTTAGAGAATATACCATGAAGCTTTTTTTTGCCTTAACTAAATTTTCTAAAGGCAAAATGCCAGTATTTTAAAATTAACTCACTGAGTCAAAAGTTATAAACAGTTGAAGTGTTTACTATATTTCAACATTTTACTTTAAAAAATTTAAATTAATTTATACTGTTGTTTACAATCATTGTGTAATGATAAATATTCAGTAATCTGATATCAGGCAAAACTTTTTTCTTATTGTTTTATTTAGCATATTTTGTGATCTTCTTCCGTGCTGTTAGCCATCATGGACAGTTTTGAGGAATACTGTTGTAAAAGGTCCCTGTATTGAGATTTGTCTATTGTTTTTCTCATGTTTAGATAGAGGTTACGGGTTTTTGGAAGGAAGACCATAATTCAGGATGCCATTTCATCATGTTAGGATACATGCTATCAGTATGACTTATTCCTGGTTTTGTTTTGTTTTGTTTTTTTCTTTTTTTTATTTATTTTTTTCAGCGTATTATGGGGGTACAAATGTTAAGGTTACGTATAATGCCCTTGCCCCCTCCCCCCTCGAGTCAGTTTTGTTTTGTTTTTGAGACACAGTCTTGCTCTGTCCACCAGACTAGAGTGCAGTGGTGTCATTGTAGCTCACAGCAACCTCAAACTCCTGGGCTCAAGCGATCCTCTTGCCTCAGCCTCCCAAGTAGCTGGAACTACAGGCATGTACCACCATGTCCAAATAATTTTTCTATTTTTAGGAGAGACAAGGTCTCGCTATATTGCCCCGTCTGGGACTTATCCCTATTGATGCTGACCTTGATCTCTCAGCTGAGGTAGTGTTTGTTTGTCAGGTTTCTCTGCTATGAAGTTATGCATTTTCTTTCTTCTTTCTATGTTATACTCCTTGTAAAGATGTTACTATGTACAGCCAACACTCAACCTTTTGGAGGATGGAGTATTTAGATAAATTATTTGGAATTCTACTGCATGGGAGATTTGTCTCTTCTCCTCCTTTATATATTTATTTATGTAAGTATGGACTCATGGATATTTATTTTATTTATTTATTTTTGCTCGTATCGTTCCAGCTTTAGCCATTGGGAGAACTTTCAGTTGACTCCTGTGTCCCTTTGATACCTTTATCAATGTGTGTCTCTGTGTTTGTTTAGAGAATTTCCTTTTTATGGCAAGATGGAGCACAAGGTGCTCCAGGTTCATCTTTTTCTATCCCAGTTCCAGGGCTAGAATCAGCTGTTTCTCCAAGGACCTCTAATTCCTTTTAAAGCCTTATTTTTAGTGAGTCAATGGATTCATTCCTTAGCTTTATGCATATTTCTGTGTAATATTTACAATGCATGACCAAATATGTTTTCCCCAATATTATTTTGAATGAGAAGTTTGTTGTAAATTCCAGGACACACAACTGTTCCTTTGAAATACAGAAGAAACTCTTACGACCATGAGGGTTTCTTCTGGAAAAACAGAGCACTTGAATATTCAAAGGAGACATATCATCAGCTCAAAGGTGAAATTTTTTTCAAAGGTTCAATGCAAAATATTTTGAGAAGTGGGATTAAAAATGTGCCTTTTAAGATAAAGATAATAAGATTTCAGTTTAAGGGCACTTTAAAGCAAAGAGTGGACAAAGAAAGGATGGTTACTAAGGGAGTTCTATTTTCTAGAGGTTGGAATCAATCCTTGTGTTCATAAAATTAGTACTTCAAATCAGATGACAGCTTTGTATTAATATTTTAATAAATACTTCATAAGTCACAGATGTAGAAGGAGATATTAATAATTTGGATAAAATATTTCTTAGAAAAATAAAACTTTGTTATGCATATTCTAAAGGAAAAATTTAATTATTCTTCTCAATCTGTCTAGATGAAATGTTCCAGAAATAGCCCATGGCAACATCATTTGGTAAAGAAAATTTTACAAAGTCTATTAGCCTGATAAATACAAATGCATCAAAATAAGATAGTGGAGAGACATTATATCTAGAATATGCAGGTACACAGAAAAGTGTGTGTATATTGGAATATTGATATGCCTAGAGAATTTATATATAGTGTTAGGAATTTTATAAATAATACTATTATTTATCTCATATATTTTTTGTAACAACTAAATGGTATAATGATTTAAATGATGGGTCCATGGCAAAACACTAAATAAATTTGAGCCATTATTATTACTGGTAGTATCAGCAGTAGTAAAATTAGTATTCATAAAAAAGCAGGTACTTGTGACCCTCTCCATCTAATAGAAATGAAAGGTTTAGGTGTAAACCAAGAATTTGTTAGATTATAAGAGGTTTACTAGGGACTACATTTTTGGGTGTCAGTTTTATAAATGAATGGATATATTATGTTATTTTTTAAATTATGTGTTGTACTAGACTGTGTAAATTCATGGAAGAATCAATTATACAGGGTTAGATAATCGAATGAATTCACAAGACTCCACTGAGTGTACTAATGCCAAGGCTTTAATAAAAATGAATGATATGGTAAAAGAGAAAGAAAGCAAAGCAAAGACAGGCATCAGGGGATGTAGAACTGTTTATGTTCCTTTTTAGGAATTATTTAGATATACAACCAAGAGCCTTATGGAGTTTTAAATAGTATTAATTTTAATTTGTAATTTAATTCTTGGTCTTTCTGTTTTAATTTAAATCTACCATTTTCCACATTTATTCTCATTGTTTTATATTTATATAATATTTACAAACTTTTCAGCTCTTCTCAAAAATTTCTAATGCAGCTTTCTCTGCCTTTCACATACTTTGTTCTGTAAGGTACACCTAAGTCAGCACTGTATTCTTAGTATATCTTCTGTAGATAATTATGAATATAAGAGAGTTTTAAAATTGTGGATCTTTCAAATAAGAAAAAATTTGCTTTTCCATGTATTTGCTTATAAATACAGAGTAGTTTTTATTATCAAATAGTAACAAAGGTAGAGTAGATTTAATAAAGGTGACCATCCTTCATGTTCCCTTGCTGAGGGACGGTTAGACCTTTCCAACCTGATGGGCCAACCCCTGCCAGGAACATTGCTGCTGGGAGTAGAGCCTCCCAGCTGACCTGTGATAAACATGCAGAAATAAATCTTTGTGTTATTTAAGATACTGTAATATAGTAGTTTGATGGTTAATTTTATATGTAAACTTTACTAGGCCACAAGATGCCCAGATATCTGGTTAAACATTATTTCTAGGGGTGTCTATGAAGGTAGTTCCAGAAGAGATTATCATTTGAATTAGACTGACTAAAGCAGATATTCCTACCTAATATCAGTGGGCATTATCCAACCTGTTTAGGACTTGAGTAAAACAAGAAGGTGGAGGAACATGGAATTCTCTCTCCTTGCCTGACTGCTTGTGCGGAGACATCAGTCTTCTCCTCTTAGACTGGAACTTATACCATTGATGTTCCTGGTTCTAAGGCCTCTGAACTCAGACTGAATTTACACTATTGGTGGCAGATCATAGGAATTCTTGGCCTCCATAATCATGTGGACCAATTCCTTATAATAAACAGTATTTTTTATATCTGTTTCTCTGGAGAACCCTAATAGAAATCATTTCCGTTCTCAACCTTTGCTAAAATATGTGGATATGTATCAAAGATTTATATCATAATCTCAATTTATATTAATATACTAGATAGATTTGTTTCATATGTAAAGTTTATTTTGTATTTGGTTTTCTTTCACCCAAACATCCGTGGACGCCCGTGAATATCAAGTCATGAAGAATTTGCTTTTGTGATTTTACAATTAAAAGGGAGATGAACAGATAAACTATTGTAAAAAGGTGTGAGGAATAATTTCATGTTTCTTTTGGAAAAATTAAAACAGCTCTAGAAAAATAAATTGTGTGAATACTATATTAATAGTTTCCAAGTGACACTAGCAATGACTTTGGATGAAATGTTTTTCAAACTAAAAAAAAAAAAAAGCCCTGCAAAAACTTTTCCTCATGATTTTGGGATTTTTAACTATAATGATGAGATTACGGTCTATGAATGGAAGCAGATATCATAAAATAGAGAATCTGATCATATGTTATCTTAGATGCTTTTAAAGAACATATTAGTTTAGATCTGTTTTGGCTTCCACAGAGACACTCATTGAGTATAAGTTAAATTTTCATAAAATATGAACAAGCACCCTAGAACTGGCAAACTAGACTTTGAAGTCCAGTTTTGGTTTGAAATGATTTATTTTTTGCTCCTCGTGTTTCTTCATGCACTGTTTCTGAATTCTTACAGGCATTCATTCTATAACAAAATATTAAAGACATAACCATAAAAATTCTCTGCTTCTATATTGCTATTTTATGGTGACAGTATTTTGATGCAAATAAAGCTTGATTACAATCCAGTAAATGAAACTGACAAGTCAAGGCAAAAACCTCCCTGACAGTTGACATTTTTGTCCTGCAATGATTTTATTTTTTACCATATTGTTTAATGCAGATACAACCTAATAGCTTCTCTCTTATAGCTGAGTAAGTAGTTATATGGTTGTGTTTTTTAAAAAAATATCTCCAAAAGCTCCACCTTTACATGAAGTTCAAATAGTGTGTAAAAAACACTAGGGGAAGATATATAAGGTGCTTTAACCTCCTTAAGCGTAAACTGAGCAAACACACACTGTGCAAGAATAATTCATTCTTACATCTCTTTCAAAAATTATACAACAGTCCATAAACCCAGAGTCTTTAATAGGAAGAGGCATCTGCCCACTGGGATGCTTAATTTGCATATCATGGGCCAAGTCCTGTGTGGATGAGGGCAGCACAGGTGCTGAGGGTGATTTCTGGATGACGGTGTCACCTGTGAAATGACAAAAATTGACTCTTTGCATGTCTACCTCCCTGCTGCTGGTAGCTAAGCAATACTGTGACTTGGCTGATTTCCTAATAAACTACAGGTGGGAGGGTGTTGAGGTTGTGCCATTACAAATCATCATCTGTTAGATCAAAGTGCAGAGGGAAGAACGGCAGGTGTGCAGTATTAATAGCTACATTTATCTCTCCAGTCACTTAATAATTGGTTCTAGTGTGGCTTCCTTGTAACAGAGCATTTCATGGACTCCAAAAGCATTTTGATGAAGCTTAATGTGTTCCATGCTGGCAGAGCTCTCCTGTGCTAAGTGTAGGGGGTGTGTATTTCATTTCCCAAGGAGGCACTGGTGTAGCAAACAGAGATAGGGAACCACTTGTAAGTGAGTTATCATTCATAGTGCTTTTCTGAAAACAAATATTGGAGTTTGCCTGTATGTTTTTAACATCTGAAAATAAAAGCTAGTATAGTAATCTCATTTTTATAAATATTTTCCCATATTTCACAGCTGCTCCCATTTATCAAGTGCTTTCTGTAAGTCAGCCAGATACTGGTCTAAGCTTTTATATACTTATAGTTCTCACAACACTCATTTTGTGTAGATTATTTTATAATTGTAATAAATATTATCATTGGTTATAGTTGCAATCAAATATTGGAAACCAACAGGATAAAAAATATTTACTATTTCCTTTTTGAGAGTCTTAAAAATTTAGATTTTTCTACTGGATGAGAAAAACTTTTTGTAGTAATGGGAAAACAGAAAATTAATGATAGAGCTCAATTTTGGAATGTTCTGGTGGTTTTCTAATTCTCTGTGCAATGACATATTAATAACTGGATTTCTCAATGTATACTATGATCTGCTATAAAACTTGGACTGCATTTGATTGTGTGTGTTTGTGTTTGTATTTTACAAAGAGAATTGAAGGTCTGAGAGAGGAAAATGGAATGAGGGAACATTTTGAGGTGCTATTTGTATTGTGTCTAATGCTATGCACACACTTCTAGCCCAACACTGGGGAGATCCTAAGGAACTTGAATAAATGATATACTGATTCTGTATTGCTTTGCATCCCTTTTTTGCCCATATAAGCCAGATGACACATGTATTTATAATTATTTTTGGACTTCTATATTGTTTCTCAGATAATGACTTTCTTGGCTTTGAAAATGTCACCACATCTGTCTCACTCTATGATCCTGAGATGCAAATATTAGAACATATGGAATCAAAACTGGAAAATAAGGGAGAGTCTATGGTTTGGAGTTTCTAACATGTATTAGCACAAATATAGTAGCCTCCCCTTACCCGTAGGTATGTTCCAGGACCCCCAGTGGATGCCTGAAACTGCTAAACCCTATATGTACTATTTTTTTCTATCTGATAACTTAGATGGCTACTAAGTGACTAATGGCTGTGTAGTGTATACAGCATGGATATGCTGGACAAAGGGATGATTCATGTTCCCAGTGGGATAGAGCAGGACAGTGTGAGATTTCATCAAGCTACTCAGAATGGCAAGAAATTAAAAACTTATGAATTATTTCTATAATTTTTTATTTAATATTCAGAGAGTGAAACTTCATTTAATGGAGGTGGGGCTACTACTGTATAATGCATTTTTCTTTCCTTTGAATTCACTCCTATTGCAAGCAGTAATAGAATGTCACTTAACAATAGGTAAAAATGTAAAAAAAATAAAATCTATTATAAGTTATAGAAATCAACAATTTTTATTATTTCTATAAATGTCTAAATATTTCAATGCAAATTTGGCAGTTTAATTTTATGATAATTTTTAGAAAATAATTGTTCTTTCCATCTATTAAAGTGTGAAATTCTGACTCTATAGGACAGTGAATATTGGTATATTTTCTTGAATGAAAAGGTATATTTATTGTTATTTTTTGCATATCTTGAAATATGTTTCTGTGCTTGCTTCTCAGTTATCTAGACCTTGAACCACAACCACACTCCAACAAGATGGAGATGCGCTGCTGTCTTCTGAAATTAGTGCTTGCAATTCCAGCAACTGCCATCAGAGGAGAATGGTGCCTGTTACAGCGATTACTGTCCCTCCACCCACATCTATGTTTTCCTCTTACAGATACAATCGCCCAGGATTATATTGAGAATCAAGGCTTAAATACTTTTTCTAGGCTCTCTTGAAGTAATGAGTCCACATGACAAAATCTGAATAGAATGTGAGAGGAGTCATCTGAATCATTTCTGAGACAAGACTTTTAAGATGGATGTTTGCCTCCTCTAAGCTCTCTCTTCTCTTTTGCTGGCTGGATAAATATGATAATCATGCAATAGCAATTAGATGGAAACCACAAGATGTAAGGTGCTTGGGTCATTGAATATTAATGTGGATGAGTGCCTCCTGTCAAGCAAAACTAAAAACTTTAGACGGTTGCATAAAAAAGAAAGAAACATCTATTGCATTCCAACAACGTATATTTCTGAGTTTATTTATTATAGCAGTCTAATCCACCCTAAGTAATACAGTGCCAATGCATAAAACATAACTAAAAGGATGAACCTTACTTCAAGAAAAACAGAGAGATCTAGGAGGGTCAATTATTGGCTCTAATCTATCAATAGTGGGTGTTTGGAGCATTATTTTGAAAAGATTTTAAGAGTTCCTTAGGATTCAGCACTGCAGACTGCTGTGATCAATCGGCATGGTTGTCGTGGCACACATGTAGCTGTGGCAGGTGTTTCACATACTTGCCAAACCTGATGCAGATAAATCAATGACTGCCTTACCTATAAAATTAAAACATTATTAAATGTTAACACACGAAAACATGCAATATGGGACAGCTTATCTTTATTGATTAGTAGGTATCAGTTATTTTTGTCTTAAATATATTTGGTGATCTCTGTAATAATAATATGCCTATTAACTTCCCACCCTATAATGTCATGCTTTCTTTCTATCTTCCCTTCTTTTTCCACCCAAACTGAAAATTTGATTATTTAACATATGGTACTTCTTTTCCTTCTATATAGATTTGGTAGTTTAAAACTCACACCCTTTTTTTTAAGAAAGCTTTTACCTATGGCAGCTATCAAGCACTAATATAATTAACATACTTATCACTCTAAATAATGCAATTCAAGCTTTGAAGATACATTTATTACATGATATGTTATGAGACCAAAAGAAAGATTGAGTTTAGCACATCATTTCCCAACCACACCCTGGGAATGAGGCCATGGCTTCATGTTTAATAGTTTATTGAGAGGACAGATCTCGATGGATGGTTAAGATGTGAGATATTTTCATACATTGTACATTTTTGCACCATTTCATATTCTTCTATAACTCCTTGTGAATTAACTGCATGATTTGTCTTAATTGGACTTAGTCTATTCAGATATGGTAATTGTGTTGGATATTTTCCATTTTCTGAAATTGCAAACAACATTGCTAGGGTATTTAAAACATTTCTATCATATCAAAATAAAAAAACAAATAAAACAAATTTTAAGTTAGAAAGAAAAAAGATGCAATATGTTTTGTGAAGAAGAGATAATGAAAAGGCATAATTGGAGAAGTGAAAATGACAGTGGCTGAACCTGAGTGTAGGGAAGACTCCTTCATGTAGAAAAGACACAGGAGTTAAGAAAGCCCATGACAGGATTAGCATTGCAGCATCCCATGGCATCAAAAGTGAGAGGTGACAGGACTTTGGAGAGCAATACCATCTAGGGAGTTTGGACATAAGGTGATGATGCTCTCAACATTGGCACTTTCAGAGCTGAGATGTTTGTCTTCAATGGACCTCTTGGTGTGGGCAATGGGCATTGCAGGGGCTCTCCTGCTTCAGGGAATGATAAAGGTCCTTCTCTTATTTCTTTTCATATCACAGATGTTTATGTATATTTCTAGGCCACTGCAATAGCAAGGAAGAGAGGAGTAGACTTAAAACATGCCTGACATGATAATTCTCACACCTTGAAGAGTACCAGTTGAGAGTTATCTTTGTATTGGTTGAAACAAATCAGAATGTGGAGTGATATTTACTCTTGACTCACATAAAAAATGTATGATCTCTGAATTTATCATGTAGCATCATCCAAAGTCACTTCTATAGTATCAAAAGGGATCAGTGTATAGTATAAAAGTTCTATATTGACCTTACTTTGTTTTTGTATTACAGATAATAATTATATTTGATGATTTGTTTTATTTTTACAAAGACACATATTTTTGGAACCAAATTGAGTTACAAATAGACTGTAATAGAGAACACACTCCATATTACCTTAAGTTACTTCAATACTTAATCCCAGAAATATGCCCTTTAAACATTGGCATTTTTATCAGATATTTTAATATGAATGGGAATACTGGCTCTAAAATACAACCAGTTCTTAAATTTAAAAATAAAAAAATGTTAATTTCATTACTGCACAGTAAATTAAACCAACAACCACTTAACTTGTAACTCTCTTTGATTTTTATCTACTTATTTATTGCTAATTTTGTTTGGATTAACTACAGCAGAAATGAGAAACAAAAGATTGATGACAGATATCACAAAAGACTTTTCCTAGGAATGTATTTAACTAAGGAGGTGAAAGACCTCTACAGGGAGAACTATGAAACACTGAGGAAGGAAATAGCAGAGGACATAAACAGGTGGAAAACCACACCATGCTCATGGGTCGGCAAAATTAACATTGTTAAAATGTCTACACTACCCAAAGTGATCTACAAATTTAATGCAATCCCTATTAAAATACCAACACCATTTTCAAAGATCTAGAAAAAATAATTCTATGCTTCGTATGGAACCAGAGAAGATTCCATATAGCAAAAGCAATCTTAAGCAAAAAGAATGAATTGGGAGGCACCAATTAAGCAGACTTCAAGCTATATTGCAAGGTTAACTAATACATCATGATACTGGCATAAGAACAGAGACACAGACCAACGGAACAGAACTGAGAACCCAGATATAAAACCATCCTCATGTAGCCATCTAATCCTTGACAAAGCAGACAAAAACATACACCAGGAAAAAGAATCCTTATTCAATAAATGATGCTGGGAAAATTGGATAGCCACATGTAGAAGACTGAAACAGGATCTGCACCTCTCACCTCTCACAAAAATCAACTCACGGTGGATAACCGATTTAAACCTAAGGCAGGAAAGTATAAGAATTCTAGAAGAATATGTTGGAAAAACTCTTATATACATTGGTCTAGGCAAAGAATTTATGAAGAAGACCCCAAAGGCAATCACAGCAACAACAAAAATAAATAAATGGGACCTGATCTAATTAAACAGCTTCTGCACAGCCAAGGAAACTATCATGAGAGCAAACAGACAACCTACAGAATGGAAGAAAATATTTGCATGCTACACAGCTGATAAACAGCCGACAACTAGAATCTATATAGAACTCAGAAAAATCAGCAAGAAAAAATCAAACAACCCCATCAAAAAATGGACAAAGGGCATGAAGAGAAACTTTTCAAAAGAAGACAGATGAATGGCCAACAAACATATGAAAAAATGCTCAACATCTCTAATTATCAGGGAAATACAAATGAAAACCACAATGAGATGTCACTTAACTCCAGTTAGAATGGCTTTTATCAAAAAGACTCAATACAATAAATGTGTGCATAGATGTGGAGAGATAGAAACACTCATACATTGCTGGTGGGACTGCAGACTAGTACAACCTCTGTGGAAAGCAATATGGAGATAC
>VBSM01000272.1:75761755-75790309 GCA_008086735.1 Cheirogaleus medius
TTGTGAAAGGTATTGAGTCTTTGATTTGATTCTCTGCTTGACTGTTGTTGGCATATAGGAATGCTACTGATTTGCGTACATTGATTTTGCAGCCTGAGACTTTATTAAATTTATATAAGATATGTTTCTGATTTTGTGAAAAAAACAAAATAAAGCAATGTAAATATGCATAAAATGGTCAGAAATATTAATATATATCAAAATATGAAGTGGTGATTATTTCTAGGTGATCATGTTATAACATATTTCTTAATCTTTTATCTATATTTTATAATAATTCTCCAATAAATTGTGTCATTTTGAAATAAAAATAGTTCTAAAATTTCTAACTAAATTAGAATTTAAAATATCATGAGTCAATGTTGTGATTGCATGCTTTGTGTAAGGAAACCACTGAAAATATTTTTAAAGAAAGCAATTTAGTTCTCAAAATACTATAGATGATATAGCTTTGAACATTTTAACTCATAACTTCTAAATTCTGATTAAAAGTCAATGCATTCTTGGTTAGTGCATGCTTGAATATTTCTGGAAGGTCCAAGATGAATACACTCATGAGTATAAATAGTAGTAATTCTGTAATAATTCTGTGTTTTTGACCTTGGGTAAAAAAGTATATGTAGATAATACTACTTCCATCTTGGCTTATTATTGTGCTAATTTCCAAGTGCAAAATCTTGACTCACATCTTGATGAAAGAGATCATCCTGGATTAGGATGTTACATTCATTCATTAAACTTATTACAATATTAGGCATGCATTCATTCATTCCACATATATCTACCTAACACTTTCTGTATGCTAGAGCAAGGTGGGGAAACATTTCATATTGGAAGGCCACATTAATTTAGCTATAAATTAAGGCTGCATTCAAGAAACTTCAAGTATCTATACTTAAAAAAGCATATTTTGTAAAAATCTAACTACTATGTATTTAATAATTTCAAAATATTAAAACTATTTGTTAATTTTAAAGTTAACTAAACTTTTAATTACTTTGATGTGTCTGCTTTTTGTTGGAAGATATTTGAATATTTGGTTGCACCATGGAGGTCCGCAGTTTCAGTTGATCCTCTAGATGGGTATCAGTCATTTGTGACTTTCAGGGTGTCTTGATTTTGATTAAGTAAGGGAATGTAGATTCACAGCAATAAGTGGTTGAAAAGTAAGAAAACATTTCTTGGGCATGTTGCTGAAGGTATGTGAATTTACTGCATTTTCCCATATTTCAATTGGATCTTTCTTAGCATCAAACAATGACTTTAAAATGTCATCTACTGAGAGCTCAATCAATGCCATCTGTAGCTCTTGAGGTGCCTTGGTGATATCAACTAGGTAAGGCTGAAATGCTAATTTAAGTGTGGTGTCATGATTGTCAAAGTCAGTGAACCTTTCATTATATTCTCCAATTAACAGGTCTATAACAGCTGTGTATTCTTCATATGATTTGCATATATCATCCTGCTCATAAATGACCTTTGCTAACTGAGGAAAATGTCCACCCAAAATTTCCTTTTGAAGAAGAAGTGTTTTCAAAAAAGATGGCTTTTTTTCAAATGCCGGATTTTTTTTGTCACATATTATATATAGATTTAGTTTTACCTCGCAAAAAATATTTAAGTCATTTTGATTTGATATGATATCACACAAATACTGCATTCCTATAGAAATCTCCTTTCAATAATTCACATTGCTGATTCTGTTCTTCATAAAATTTAACGATCTATTCTTGCACAGATAAAATTTTGGCTAACACCTGTCCCTGCGATAGTCAACACACTTTAGAATGATATGGCAAATCCACAATGAAAACTTCATGGTTCAACTTTAGCATGTTATGAAACTGATTATACCATACAAACTATATTTGCATGAATATAGTTAACAATACTTATAACTTGTTGCAAAGTGTCACTTAAATTAATAGCTTTAGCACAGAGATTTTGCTGATGCAAGACACTATGAAAAGAAATGAGAGCATCTAGATCTGTTAATGCTTTTTTAAAAATCTGTGCAATAAACTTTTCATATTTTCCTGCTATGGAAGGTACACTATCTATATATACACTCACTAAATTTACCAAATTCAGTCCAACTTTACAAAACTTATCTTGAAAGTTGTTGAAGATATCTCTTCCCTGTGTTCTGTTCGCAAGAGTGCTCAAATTAAGTAACTCTTCTTAGCAAAAAAAAATCTTCTATTAAGACTCAAAATGAAGTATAAAACCTGTGCTGAGTCAGTAGTATCAGTTGATTCATCCAAAGCGATTGAGTAATATATATTTTCCTTTTGAAGTATTGCATGAAGTTTTTCTGTTACAGTGAAGTCTAATTCATGCTGCTGATCAGTTATAGTTCTCATTGAAAGAGGCAGTTTGTACTTTGAAACATTATCAGAGTTTAAGCATCCTACAACTTCAACAATGCATTCTTTCACAATTTCTACATTACTGAATGTTTTCCCTTTTTTCGCGAGTATATAAGCTACTTTATCTGTTGCTTCAGTGGTATTATTTCCAGGTCTTATTGCTGCTTGCAAGAATTGTCTTAGCTTTTGCTTTTCATCTTTTAATTTCTGTAATACAATCTTTTGTGCTTCTCCTTATAATTTAAAATATTTGTGGTCCTTATGAGTGTTATAATACTGAGGAGCATTGGATTTCTTTAATGTCGATATTACAGTATCACAAAGCAAGCAAATCATCTTATCTTTCACAGATAATATTGCAATTCCCAGTCCTCATTAAAAAATCTGTTTTCTTCCTTCAGCATTCTCTTGGTCTTCTTTGACGTGATGGGCTGTTAAGCAGACAGAATTAAAAAATACTGTCAAACTGGGCATTCACAAATTGCATTCACATGCATTCACAAATTCCACTTCAAACAGAAACACAGTACACCATTGTCAAAAGCTGATAACAGACTGGCATACTCGACCCGCATAAACTCTCACCAACCAGCCTCATGCAGTAATGGTGCCAGTCAGCCAGGGGAAGTGAGAACTAAATCATGAGTGTAGCAGCCATCTATTTATCCCTTATGGTTTACTAATGTTCTAATTGTGCTGGTCAATCTGGGAGATTATTTCATTGAAACTTATTTTATTCTTTGTTATTTTAAATACATTCATTTTAAAGATAAAATAAAAATATAAAAGATGAGTAAAAAATTATTAATAAATATAAAAGAATTTGTTCTGTAAAATTTGGATTCTGTCAAAAGGTCTCACTTAAGGACCTACAAGGTGTAGCCTGAAGGTCACAGGTTCCCCACGCCTGTGGTAGAAAATGAATTTAAAGATAGATAAAACATGATCTTTATCCAAGACAATGTATACTTGTGAGGTAAAAAGCTAAAGTTGTATCCAAAATTGGATGTGATCATCCTATTATATAATGGCCACATCCTCTGTAGCCAAGTTGTGCGGTCCTCTTCATTTCATTCAGGGATATTTAGGCTGCGCCCATTTATATCTGTCATTTCTTTTCTTACACTATCCATTTACTGGTTTCACAAAAATATCCTTGACCCCCAGCTAAATTCAACAAATATTTAGTAAGAAAAGTTCTCTTGCTATTTATGTAGGTTATGGAAAGATGAGAAGGCTTAACAAAAATATCCATATAACCAAAGTAAATCGTAGAATGTGCAAATGACATAAGAGAGTAATTAAAGGAATTCATGGTGAGAAAAATCAAATTAAGTTTAAAAGTGTGAGGAAAGACATTTGAGCTTTTGAAGGATGGATAATATTTCAGCAGCAGAAGTGAGGAAATGATGATATAAAAGTAGATGGAATAGCACAGGCAAAACCAAAGTGAGGAAATTTAGGACATGTTCTAGGTAAAATGAGTAGCCTGTTTTGGCGGGAGGACAGAATGAAAATAAAGAAGCCTTAGGAAAGAAGATTGGAAATGTAAGTTAGAGATGCATGGCTGAGCACAATGGATTCCCCAGGAGTGTTCTTGGTATAGAATGTAGAAGTAATGGAAAACCAGTAAAGGAACTCGCAGCATAAAGTGATTATTTAGACCTATGCTTTAGAAAGACTAATATGGTATCATGGATAAATTTATGACATAGACACTGGAACAGAGCAATATGTAAACTCACTTTGACACATAACTTAGAGAAAATTTGCACAAATATTTTTATAAATGGAATAATATTTAACTTTTGTTTTTAACTATGCTAAGATAATTGACATTCAGTGCAATTTGAGGTTTCTTTTGTCAAGAACAGTACACTTAAATATACTGTCTTCTTTTTATAGTATGGAGTTTATAGATTTAATTTAAAGCAAATTAAATGTCCAGTGAAGTAAAATCACTTCCACAGATGTTTAACATCTCCTATTTTTGCAACATTTTGAGAGATAAAAACGATGAAGACATGATCCCTGTTGTTCAGTGCAGCTTTGTCTGTTTTAGGTTTTAAACTTCTGGACAGCATGTACTTACTTTATGGAAGCTTTTAAAAAATGTGTATCCAAATATTTAGGTTGATAAAATGTAAGTTCAATCTAGGGACTAGTGATATCAGATAATTTAAAACCTAATAATTATGTTTTTATCTCTTTCAATGTCTGCTGAAACTATATGCAAGAGACTACGGGCAAATTCAGTTGAAGTATAAAGGGCTAAAATAAGGCTTCTCTCATTCTTTTTCACTAGGGAAGCAATGAACTTGAGAGAGCTCAGAGGAGTAATGCAAAGTTTACCTTTCTGTTTAGAAGGTGAGGGTACATGCAAATCCACTAATCTTGTCCTAAATGTGTTGATTCTACATTTGCTTCAAAATCTAATTCATACCCTTTATCCAATCTATGAAGTCTGAATACTGTAGAAATAGATGAATTGGAAATTACAAATATAGTGTTATTAATTAGATTTTAAACAAATTCTATACCAGTCCTCAGCTTATGTGTTTAAAATAAAACAGTATTATTGATTTCTGATAAATAATTTAATAAATAAACATTTATTAGGCTGTGCCCATTTATATCTGTCATTTCTTCTCTAATAAATAAATAAATAAATAAATAAATAAATGTTTCAAGTGTCTTGAGATTTTTCAGAGTAATCTTTTGAGTAAAAAAATTAAAATGAATATTGAGCCAGTAAATAATGCCTAAAATTAACAGGTGATCCCATCTGAATTTTATTTTGTCAGAGATGGTAGGAAGTGAGTAATAGGGAAACATGGAGGTTTTGTTTTTATATCTGCTTATTCAGGCTTAATATTATTAAAAATTCTATGATATAAAATATTTTCTTACTGTAACAGTATAAGTTTATTATATGACAATTAGAAAATTGAGAAAAGTATTAAAAATTCACATGATATTCTTACTATCTAAAAATTTAACTACCATTCACAATTTAGTTTTTGTGTTCTCTTCTGTATTGTGTAAAATATTTTTCACAAAGTTTAACATATTAATATATTAATATTAATATATTAATATTTACATAGTTTTATAACTTTGCTATTTTTCATAACATATACTATATAATTTTTAAATGGTTAGTTATTTTTATACGTATTATTAGCTATTATTTGAAAACATGCTATTTAATGACTATACAGAATGCCATCACCATGAAAATTTTATTCTATTTAAAACTTGCACAATTTTTGGATTTTCTTATAATAATTTTTTTTTACAAGTAACAATGCTGTCTCTATAAGTAAATAACTTGAGGCTTTTCTGTCTGTATTCTATGTTAAGTTATTAGAAGCACAATTGCTCAACTGAAGACTATAAACATATTTAGATTCCTGGAAATCCTGTCAAAGGAGATTTTGGACCTTCTGATGTTTAGGAAATGTTGTGCTTAGTTATAACACACATATACACACAGACACAATTTAATCACTTAACAACTTTTAGAAGGTATAACTATACATTGATCCAACCATCATCACATTCTCCCTTCTTCATGCAATATCTTCTCTTTTGTCCAATTTAGGTCAATGATGTGTCATCATAATCAACCGTTTGCCTTGGTTTCCTAAACATCTGTCATGTAAAAACAACTCAAATTAATTTTCACTATATCTCTTTCCTTCCTTCCTTCTTCCTTCCTTCCTTCCTTCCTTCCTTCCTTCCTTCCTTCCTTCCTTCCTTCCTTCCTTCCTCTTTCCCTTCCTCCTGCGCTTTCTTCCTTCTTTCTCTCTTTTTGAATGTCTATGGAATTCTTACAGTATCTGCAAAAGTGCATTGTATTGATGTGACAAAAGTAATTTTTGACTTGTAATAACAAAGGTTGTTTGAAAAATAAAAGTGTAGAAAAATCATCTCTATGATAGTCTTGGAGTTAGAACTCCTAGACATAAAGTAATGAAGAAAAGTCTTAAATTCCTCAATAAGCTCCTAAACTGCCTAATGCATGCTTTGATATAGTATCTAAATTACTTAACAATTAATTATGCAAAATATTTCTTTTATACACATAGATGATAACACATGTACTCTACCTTTTAATCTATGTCGACTTTTGCCACTTGTTAGCTGTGTAACTTTGAACAAGGTGCTTAATCTTTTTCTACTCATTTTCTTCATTTTAAAACTGTCATAAATCTGGTGTCTATCTCACAGTTTTTTTGTTATGATTAAATGATATCATATTTCTACATAGCCTAACAACAGGACTCATAATATTGTAAGCACTGAATAACTATTAGCAAGTATTATTATATAAGATACAATATCTAGTTTTTCTCATTATCATTTTAAAATATTAGGATTGGCAAATAATTTTAGAGGAGGCCGACTCCTTATTAACCAATTTAAACAGTCCGTCTAATGACTTCTTTTTCCACTTTATACCTATGTTATCTGAAATCAACCACTTCCCAAATCTGTGATAATAAGTAGCTATTGGATTTATTCTCTGCAATAAAGTCACCAATTTCACTGAAGTCGAATGGATTTAATTAATTTCAACTATAAAAATGTAAATGGATTTTGGGAAGTACATTATAAAATGAAAGATAAGGTCATTAGTAATAGTCCCAGAGTTTATTATCTTCAGAAATAATGTTTCTTCCAGATTGTCCAAGAAAGAAATGAAGTCACCATCTACTACTCTAGAAAGCCTTGACTAAAATCTTTGGGGAAAGGGTATGAATAAATGGTTAATAATGACTAACAAGGTCCATAAGAACTCATGACTTCATGTTCTTCATATGTTAAGGTTGTACCACACATGTTATTATGAAGCATCTTGTGGCTGGTGTACAAGATTGCAATTCATACTAACAGATGTTTGGGAAGGAAATTATTTGTTTAATTTGTTTATGAGTCAGAGAATTTTTGTCTGAATGTAATTATATGAGGAGACCACAATTTATGAATGGATTGTATTCCAAAAGTGCATTTGTGCTTCAGTTGTTGGGATGAAGAACATATTTTTATATATAAACTAGTTTAAATGTTAGTGTTTCCTAAGCAAGCCCACCAATAGCTGCTTTAACCCATTATTTGGCTGACATTATCTGTATATTGTTCCTGAATCCCTAGAGAAAGAATTTGGAGAGAAAATAGCCCCTTCCTTTTCTGGCACGTTTATTTGTTTTGATTTCACTTGCGATAGCCTTTCCACCTTTCCTGCACCATTTTTCCTGTTCACTCTCATGAGACCTCATAAACCCTAAACCACCCTGAAGAACAACAACTGTGGTCCAACTCATCCTTGGCAAAATTTACAGTGTTCCAAAATTATGTCTCCTCTTCCTCACCATCAACAAAGTCCATCTTTCAGTGTTGCTAATTTCAGCTTATAATAAGAAAGCAATATAACTTAATTCTTTTTTTGTTGTCCTAATAGCATTAATAATTATCCCAGGAGTATTTCTAATTTTAAAATAGGATATTTGTTCATCCAAATTCCTGTATTTGGTGGACCTTATGACTAATAAAATGAAGGAAAAAAGCCCAGACATTTTGGAGAGATGACGTTTTGTAATCAGGGCTAAAATGTAGGCCTTTTTCTTCCAAGAAGTCTATCTTAGGAGTCATCTCCTCTAATTTTGTTTCTGAAAACTTCCCCTTTTGCCCTTCATGAACTAACATGTTCTCTAAAACTTTTACCTAACAGTTCCCATTTTACACGCATTGATAAATACTGAGCTAAGAAAAAAAAAGAGCAAGAAAAAATTTATATGTGTATAAATTGCAGTTTTCCTGATTATACTTTTAATAATCAATAGCTGCCTAGTTATTAATTAATTAGTGGTGTTTGTTTCCCAAACTTAGTAGTGCATCTCTTCTGTGAGTAGAAGGGCTGTGTGTTATTTGGGACTCTCTTGTATGTCTAGAGCTTAGCACAGTGCCTGAAACTTAATAAATCCCCAACAAGTACTTAATGAATAAGTAAAAGTTTTAAAATTCTTTCACATTTGAAAAATACCATAATAAACACATAAAGTGCTTAAGTTAGGAAATAACAGCTATGCTCTATAGACTACATACATCTGTTTAGTTAAATGAACAATGTGATCATTTGATCTTTTCACTTAAGATATTTCTTTACTTTTTCTGATGAGGTTAGGGGGTTAACTTTTCTTTTATTACAAACAATAAATACTCACTGTGTCCACCTAAAAATTAATTTTGATTGATTTATTTATGTTCCAGCAAAAAAAAAAAAGTGAATGAAAAGTTGAGAAAGAAAACATTATTGTAGTTGTTCTCTGGGAAAACCCCATACATATTTTGAAATGCATTTGGCATTTTTTGCAAAAAAGAGGGATTTAAATAATGAGGAGTAGATAACATGGGAATTTTTAACTTGCTTTACACATGTGAAATGAAATTGAAACACAGGAAGTATGTGGAAAACACCCTGAATTTATATATGCAACCGGAAATTAGGACAATACAAAGTTTTATCTAGTGAGGTAATGCCACATAATACAATAAACTTAAAAGTAATCCGTACAAGACTGTCATGCTGGATGCACTTTTATTTAGTTTAAACAGCTCTGCAGTTTGCAAAGTATTTGGGTGGCCCTTTCTGATTTACACTTGAACACTGACATGTAAAACATGAGTCTGTGAGGTCTGGAGAGAACAGACAGCACACACCAGATGGAGCTGCTTGTTTATTAACAGGTATGAGTTAATAACATACAGCCCTGCGAAGTCTTGCTCTTGATTCAACTCTTTCTCAGACTGACTGTTTAATGCTATTAAGTTCAGGTTTAAGGTCTTATGCCAGACATTGAAATCTTGGTGGATTCTTTTCTAATGGGTCATCTGCTCTTCATTTTCAACCATTCTTAAATGAATTCTTTAAATGCAGTTTTAATAGAAAATACTGTCCAAAAATCCATCAGGCTACAATTCATTACAACAATCAATAGCTACTTAGCTCCAAATACTTACGTACAATTTTGACTTTACAAGTTTTTATTTACATACTAATACTATAAATTTAAACAATGCTGTTAGCACTCATATTTTATAACAAACACATTAACATTTGATGCAAACTCTGAAGTTATCCCAGAACAGTCACTGTTACAAATCACTCTAACACAAAGGGAAATATTGTGTTGGAAAGATTTCTGAACACAAATTTTAAATCAAAGAATTTCTGAGATAGTTAATGCCTTTGGGTCTTATCATTAATTTATTATCAATTTTGCGCACCAAGAAATATTCAAAGTTGTTGACCTAGAGCCATCCATAAGATTACATATGTGTATGTGTATAAATATATATATGTAACATGCATGTCATAGGAAACAAGGAACTTGTATATATTAATCACCTACTAGGAGCTGAAGATTTATGCAACAGGTTTTAGCATACTTTTGTTCTTTGCATTATTACAATTCTATGCAATATGTGTAAATATCATTCTGACTTTATAGCGATGACATAGAGAAGTTAAATAGCATATCCAAAGTCAATGTGAGTAAATAAAACAATGAATCTCTCATTGGAATGAAATTGAGAGCTATTTTTTATTTCCCACGACTGCCTCTCCATAGGAACATGTGGTTTGATTTGTAGGACCCGCACTATAAAAGTTATCTTGAACTCTGATCTTAAACTCAGAGTTGATGTGATTTTAACTTCAGAATTATCACCCAGGATTCATAAGCTCCTTACTCTCTAGTACCTTCAAACCAGGTTCCATCTACTGAGCTCACCCCTGTGTCCATATATCTGTTCATTCTAGTTCCATCACTACCAAAACTTCATTTCTGTAATCCCCATATTTAAAAATCCACCCATACTTCATAATGAGCCTCAATGTCTAGACCTACAAAGCTTTCCACTGCAATTTGAGCCCGGATTAATCTCTCTCTCTCTCTCTTTCTTTTTTATTTTTTTGTGGATAGTGCCACTAGAACTTTATTTTACCCTTGTGTTTTTTTCACCGAAAACATAAAACCCACAACTTAACACTTCATCCTCTACCTCACTGATATGTTTCTAATTATTTTCTACGTATGTTTATATCTGGTAACCAAATGACAATGCGATCATGTTTCAGATAACAGAATAACATCCAGAGAGGGCAAATTAATATTCTTTGTGAAATTAGCAGAACCAATAAATTCCTGTTTATATGTTGATAACACATATCACACAAAAAGAAGACAATGCTTTAGAGATTTTAGCATCAAAAAAGGGATTGGCAGTCACTATTGTTTGCCTATCCAAAGCCATCTCTGCACCCATCTGCCTCATGTTTTGATAACAGAAGCCATATTTTATTCATTCATTGGCATCGATTTGACCAAGGAGTAAATAGTGTAAGCAACTCGTAAAAGATTCATTCTTTTTGACAGTGAGTGCTGCAAATGTGAGTATGTGAGGCAAACCTGGCAAATACAAAGTAAGGAGATATCTGCTCAAGCATTTCCCACAAAGTTTTTTCCATCTTAAAAAGTACAGGAATCAGGGATTCTCCTATTTTTTGTGCCTGATGATGTTGCTGAGTAAAATAATGATGCTTAGGATTTCTGTGACCATCATATGACTTTGACAGGAAACAAATTGAGTTACTAAATTAGCCAATCTGAAGCCACCCTTTCTCCAGAATTCTTAATATTTAAACCTTAAAATTCTTAATATTTAAATATGTAATATTTAAAATAAGATTTATAATACATCTTATTATATATAAGAATAAATCTTATTCTTTAGGCTATATTTAGCTGGGTGTTTTGATACTCACAGAAGGATGCAGCCTAACTGGTAGAAATAGCTTCACAGATAATCTTAGTGGATACTCTAAGTGATTAGAAAATATTTTGTTGTTACTGCTTTTGGAGATGTAATAAGCTATTGCCATTTTGGGGGAGTTTGTATATGCTTTTCTTTCATTACTTGACGAAAGTTACTAATTCTTGAAGAAGTAAAATAAATTGTTAGCATGAAAGAAATTAACTTGAAAGAATTTAACTACAGACAGAGGAAATGTCAAATGAGTAAGACTGTTTCTTCCTAACTAAAGAGGAGTTTACATCAGTTGTTTATTACAGAATGATGTGAGTCATTGAAGGATTTACATAATAAAAGATGCATGTTTTCTTCCCATTTTATTTAAAATTGTAACATATGTTTCCATACAGAATGCTGGAAATTTCTGATAGAACAAAGCAGTTATGATCACCAAACACTTTTTAGACCAACAGAAAAAAATTGTAAAGAATATCAAAATAAGATGTTCTTGATCTACTCTTTTGCTTTTATTTCCTTCCAAATACAAACTAGAGTTTACTTTTACTATTAAAACTTGTGGGCTTTGAGGGGAAGATGAGCAAAGCATCCCAGATTTGCTAATACAGCACATTTTGACAGGTTGCTGTTCATAACATGATTGATCATCAGATGAAAATAGAAATAAAAAGTAGAGATGAAATCATGCCAACCTGAGGGAAATGAATGTTCTGTTAATCTTTTAATTATTTTTGAATAAATTGAGCTGACTTTTGTTTTGTAGAGTTTGTTTCACCATAATGATATGTTTTAGTTAGCAAAAAAAAAGCTTAAAATTATTTAGTATATTATCATCAAGATCAAGCCCACATGATACAAAAGATGAAGTGAACATTATTATTTGAGATATCTAACTACTTGAATTACATTTGTTCTTTGTTTGTAGGAAAAGTGGTCTTGATTTCCTTGTCCTCATGTTTTTTATTTCTCAACTCCTCCGCTTAGAAAGAGGTGTCTTTAGATAAGTTAGTTTACATCAACGAGTCTCACTTTTATCTATTTTCACATAATTATTATAAAACTATTTAAATAGCATATAGAAAAACACTTATATAATACTTGACTTAATCTCAGTTTAAAAAAATCCTTTTGGATTACCAATCTTTTATTAAAAATGTTAAATTTGCAAATTAATAGACATTATTTTAAAGTATTATTTTTGTCTTGAGTAAATGAGTAAGTCTTAAATTAGGTTTACAAGTGATTTAAAAAAATGATGAATTTAGAGAACTGATTATGTACACCATCATGCAGATGTCGCTACAGGGAATCCATAAGAAATATACTTTAAGAAGTTGAATTGATAAGAAGCCTTCCATAAGAAAATGTTATTATGCATATAAAACAAATGTTAAAAGTGGAAAATTACACATATAAAGTAAAATGGCAAATAATATAGAGAGTATGTGAACAGGTGAAAGTCATATTTAAATTATTGGAATAAGGATCGGTTATTCATGTACCTTATAATATAATCCATTTTTCTCTTTATAAAAACAACTATTAGCATGTTTTAGTTCCTGTTGGTTTAAAAAGCTTAGAGAAATTAAAATATTGATTTAAGGATACTGTGATCAATAAAAAATAAAAGAGTGCCACCAAAACAAACATCTGTCTTAGCCCAACAATGAATTAAAAAACTACTAACTTAAAATAGAAACATAATGACATTAGGCAAAGGAGTTCAAATGAGCTCATAAAGAGAGTGAACATTATTTATTCACTGCTTTGAAAAATAATTATTAGTTACTTTCTAGTTGTTAGATACAATGCCAATTTCCATGGCAAATTATATAATTAAATAAAGCAAACCTCTACTTTTAGTAATGTACTCTCCAATAAATGTGAAAACTATGTAGATAGAATTGAATTGAAGAAGATTATGCTTTAAGTAATGGCAATTGACACAAAGAATGCAAACACCGGTTAAGCATGAACTTGGAGCTGGAAGTTTAACTAGAATTCAGGAAGTAGTAGAGACATGTTATTAGCATAAACTGTCATTCAAAATGGCATTGAGGACAATATTATGACTTTCTTCTACAGATGACTGTGATGGATTATCATGAAAAATAAGGGAAAGAAGTAAAAAGAGGGCAGTACTAGAGTATCATTTTTCAATTCAGTGAATAAAGTAAAAAGTGAAAGTCAACTCAAGAAATAAAAATGATTTTACCTTCACTTTCATTTATATTATCTGAACAATATGACCTAATATTTCTAATATTATGCAATACATCTAATATTTCTAAAGACAAATTTTGTTTCTTCTAAGGACAACTTAAGATATTATAAAATACAAAAATAGTTGTTGGAATTTTTTTAAATTTAATCTGTTATATATGATAAAATACTGTATGAGATTTGGATTTTTATTCCTATGACCCATTATGGAGAAAGAAGATGGCAAATACATTGTTCCTGCTGAGAAAAATGCTGCATAACTGTTGTGCAAAGAAAGTTGTGTCCTCGCTTGATTTTAAGTAAACTAATTATAAGTGAATTTTACTTTGATACATTTTTAAGCAAAAAAGAAAAATTATTGACAGATAAAATGCTTATCTATTTCTTTGTTTTACATAAGAAGTTGTTTTTTTTTCCTTAATGACTATCATTTTCACTTGATAACCACTATTTGAATCATAGGTACAGTGGCAAGAAAAAAATGATGACATGTCAGTTCTATAGAGAAAGATGATGGAAGGCATCTGGCTCGGAGTGGAATGAGTGAGGAAAATGCTGAAAAAATATTTGTTGAATGAATGAAGAATGAATCTGTGAGAGTATTATTTCATTCATTTTAACTACTCATATTCCGTTTTATGAATATATAACAATGTATCCGTTCTCTCATTGATTAATACTTAGATTGGTTCTATTTTTGTTACTCATAAATATTACCAAAAATAGTTTTATATCTGTCTCTCTGTACATACTTGTGCAAGCTTCTCTAGAGTGGAATGACTAGGGATGGAATTGCTGTGTCATATGAGATGCACCGCTACTATTTTCATGTTGCTAGGCAGAAATCTAGAGGATTTTCTTCACATTTCAACACAAATTACATTATTATATGCAATGATGGTTTAGAATTTATTATATTAAAACCATTTCAGCCTCTTTTATGTGCTGAACCAACTGTTCCTTGGGGTGCAGAGTGCTGCATGGGCTTGGGTACCAGAAATACAACTGCATCACTGGGTGCATGCAGTTTGTGCTGCAGTGAGGTAGCCCTCTTGGTGGATGTAGGGCGATGTTGGTGAGGCCCCAGGGATACGGAGATGCAGGTGCTCTTGGGTCTCAGAGCAAGATGTAATCTTGTGTTGACTCCACTCTCAACTTGGCTCCATGCTTCAGCAGACTGGGTGCTGTGGGGGATTCAGAGTGGATTTTGTTTCTGGGACAATGCAGTCTGTGGATTTCTGGTAACGACCTATACTTCGATTGGGGCTGAAGAGCACTGAGGAGCTTTCCTATGATCAGGATTTCAGGCATCTGTGGTGGAAATGTGGATCTTCCATGATCTTTTGAAGAGATTTCTGTGATTTAGAATAACATTTGTAGTTTTGGCGATTTTTCGTATATGTCATAAGTATTTGCCACTCCATGAAATTGTTCCGTTATATGCTCAGAGAGAATGATGTAACATTCCTAGAATTAAGATCTAGCTAGGATATAGTTTTCTATTTTTCTTTTTAGGCAATGGTTAAGCTAGATTACTATATTTAAACAATAGTAGTTTTAGCAAGGAATCTTATTAATTTTCTTTTAAATGTCAATACACTCTTTTATTATCTGTTATATTACTAACATAAAGAAAGAATGAAATCTGTTCAATATAACACACACACAAATAAAAGATATTATGTATTAAGCTTAGTTTTGACTTACAAAACGTTTTTCAGTGGGACTATTTTCCTTTGAATAATGAGAAGATTATATATACACACAGTTTTTTTATTTCCTACCAGAAGATAATTTTAACAAAATATTGATGTCTCACAGAATAGTGACACATTGTCAAATATTTCACAGACACACACACACACACACAGGCACACACACACGTACAGAGGCAACATCTTTTGCTTAACGATATAGTGTTGCTACATGGCTAAAAATGTTCTATTCCAGTTTTTAAAGTTTTTTACTCTTTTTGTGTATTTTCTTCATGAAGACATAGTGACTCATTAATAAATACTAAATATCTACCACATTATAGCTATGTGTTCTGCAAAGACTAAGATATCTTGGGTCACTTTTTAGTTTTGTGGAATTTTGTAGTTCCAATAAAACTAAAAGTTTTCATTGAATACATTTCTTAGAAAAAAATGAGTATTTATAATAAAGTATTAAATTCTGTTTTATATTATTCATTGAAATATCTTCATAAATAATATATAAATTATGTAAATATATCACATAAAAATAATTTGAAAGAACAACTTTATAGAAAGGAGAAATAACTGTAAAATTAAGTAACAATGATTATTATCATCAGCATATAAAATAAACTAAAGATACATAATATAACTAAAGATAATCACTAATTAAACTTTAATAATAACCAGTAGGTATATTTTCATATATATAATTTACTTTTTTTATTATTATGTACTACTAAGGAATTAGTACTCCTAGGAGGCTTACTAATTAATATAAACTAAAGCAAAACATAAAAGTAAAAGTATTCTATGTCTCCTTGGATGCAAAATGTTATAGGACTTGCATCAAACTAATTTAAATACATTTACATTTATAAAATGTGAAAACTTTCTTGCAAAGGAAACAGCTGACTTGGAGAACTTAGCAGAAAGATTTTGACATCTGTCATATAAAATCAATTAGTCAACTAGATAGTCATACATATACTCAAAAATAATCATTACATTTACTCATGGTTTTTATTTCTTTTTTTCATATCTGAAATCACTAGAACCACCTTTTTTTTTTATCACTTGAGAAGCCAAAAAGAGTCTTAAAGAGTTTCAAATATATTCTAGATACTTATTCCAGGATAGTATTCTTCGAGTCTTATAGTTTAGAAAATGAGTGTTTGCAAGGGTCACCTGCCAAATTTAGCCTCCTTTGGTGATTCATGTGAATTACTAAATGTAATGATAAGTCATTAAGACCTGGTAATTGTCCAACGTATTCCTTTTTTTCTTTTCTATTTGGTGCTTTATTTTTTTCTTGCCTCTCAATATTTTTATTTGTTTGTTTTAACTGGTAAGTAATAATTGTACATATTCATGGGGTACATGATGGTGTTTCAATACATATAATGTAGTGATCGGATCAAGGTAATTAGCATAGCTATCATCTCAAATATTTATCATTTATTTGTTTTGAGAACATTCAATATCTTCCTTCTAGATATCTAAAACTATTTCACATGTAATGTTAACTCTAGTAATTCTACAATGGTATGGAACACTAGAGCTTATTCCTCATATCCAGCTGTAATTTTGTATCCTTTACCACATCTCTCCCTATCCATCCTTTTCTCCTAGTCTTCCCAGCCTCTTGTATTCTCTATTCTACTCTTAACTTCTATGGAGATCAACCATTTTTAGCTTTCATATGTAAGTGAGAACATGTGGTTTTTAACTTTCTGTTCCTCACTTATTTCACTTAACATAATGCCTTCTAGTTCCATCCATTACAGAATTTCATTCTTTTTTATGACTGAATAGTATTCCATTGTGCATATATGCCACATTTTCTTTATCCATTCATCTGTTCTTGGACACATAGGTTGATCTCTTATCTTGGATATTGTGAATAGTGCTGCAATAAACATGGAGGTGCAGATGTCTCTTTAATAAAACAATTTCTTTTCCTTTGTATAAATTCCTAGTAGGGGGATTGCTGGATCATATGGTAGTTCTATTTGTTGTTTCTTGATGAACTTCCATGCTCTTCTCCATAGTGGCTGTACTAGTGTAGATTTCCACCAACAGTGTATAAAAGTTCCCTTTCCTCTGCATCCTCACTAGCATTTGTTATTTTTTGTCCTTTTGGTAACAGTCATCCTAACTGATATCTCATTGTGGTTTTGATTTACATTTCCTTAATGATTAGTGATGTTGAGCATTTTATCATATATTTGTTAATCATTTGCATATCCTCTTTTGAGCAATGTCTGTTCAGATTGCCCATATACCTGTTAGTATGGAGTTTGAGCTGGGAGTTCATAAGCATCAGAATCTGCTCAGTTTGGCACTCTGGATAGAAAAGTTGGAGTTTTTCAAACACCTTTTATAAATATTAAAAATTCTTTTTGATGACCCATTATTAATTTTTGGGCAAAGTAATAGCAAAAGAGCTTTTTCTCCTAAATATTAGGTTTCACAACTGTTTTGCAAAAATAAATAAATAAATAAAATAAGCTAAATATCTTTGATTCCACAGTCAAGCCAATGGCTATTTTTTGAAAATTACTTTATGGTAAAAATTTAATTTAACAGCCAAATGGATTAGATTTTGAATACTATCTCCAGTCCCTACCATTTAAATAATTTATCAAGTGGCAGTGATAGACTAGGAGGAAAACCAGAAACAGTATGTATGACTCAATCTAATGGGAGAAGAGTCCTGAAATCCTTTTCATCTTATGCTGTTCTTCTCTAGTAGTTTACTGCATATATTGTTTGTGATAAATCATAACTTCCTTGCACTATATCATCATCATTGTCATCCAAAGGCAGCCAGAATTTGCCAAAGTATAAATTACTACTCAAGAGAAAGTTAGCCACACTGGAGAATGCATTCATATATCGGGGCTTCTGAAATACCCTCTGATAAAATAATTAACTAGATAGTACCTGGTTTGAATATTCATTAGGCTCCAGGGTGAGTAGATATCAATCTTCTATGTCTCATTTTTAAAATGAAGATAAATAACTGTTAGGAAAGTCTTCATACATTTAAAAAGAAAAGAAAACTATATTTTTAGGAAATTATTGAGAAAAACATTTGACTTACTCATTGCACTCAATATATACTTTGTGAGTGACAAGCATAAAAATTAACTATGCTGGGGATTC
This sequence comes from Cheirogaleus medius, assembly GCA_008086735.1. NCBI lineage: Eukaryota > Metazoa > Chordata > Mammalia > Primates > Cheirogaleidae > Cheirogaleus > Cheirogaleus medius. The sequence continues at coordinate 75,780,048 of VBSM01000272.1, forward strand.
AAAACCGAAAACAAAACAAAACAAAACAAAACAAAACAAAAAACACACAAACCTTTCATCTTCACCCAGTAGAATTTAACCTAGTGATTTATTAAGGAAAATTCTACTCAATCTCCAAAATTTAACACTGGCATCTTTTCCATTGGTAGCCTTCCTGAATTCACTGCAAAGTTTACATACTTACCACTTACCACATAGTTTTATTATGTGCATACATTTCCTTACCACTCTGAAAACCCTGAGAACAAGAACAAATCTTTGGAGTTCTATCTTCAAATACAATGTAGTGAATATCTAGATTTCAATAAATACTTGAGGAATAAATGCAACAAAACATTGATAAGCATTATTGTCATTCTGATTCAGTCAAAACAAGTTTGTGAATAATACTGAGGTTCATGAAATCACGAAATGATTTGTATATCTAACTTGCCTTGTTACTTTAATTTTAAAGTATGACTGAAAATGTGTATGAGCCTGGGACCTTTATTAAAGACATGTTATTGCTTTATTTTTATCTGATAATATCTCAAAAGAAATAAATTCTACAATGTTTGTTTAAAATAAAAATACTGTATCTTTCCATCAGCCTCTATACCATCCTTGAAATGCCATACATACAAATGCTCCAAACACGCATGGTTAAAAGTGGCAGTAATCAAGATACAAGGGCAGGCATGTAACAGATAGATGAAATAGAAAAAATAGTCTAGTAATAGAACCACACATTTATTTTGCAAAGGCCTCAGTGTAATTCAGCAGTGAAAGGCTAGTCTTTTCAGTAAATAGCACTCAAAGAATTAGATGTTAATATATAAAAATTAACTCAATATGAGCCACAGCACTAATGGAAGAGCTATATCTATAAACCTTCAGAAGTAAAAGTAAATAGATGAAATTTTTTTTCTGACTTTGCATTAGGCAAGCATTTCTTAGATAGGACAAAAACAAGCATAAACCACAAAAGAAAAAAATATATAAAAATTGGTCTTTATTAATTTAAAAAACTTCTCTTCTTTTAAAGTTGCTGTTGGGTAAATGGAAAAGAAATGTCACAGAGTGGAAAAAATATTCTCAAAACACATATCTGATGCCAGATTTGCATTTGAAATATTTAGAAAACTTTTGAGAGTAAAAACACATAAAAACAATAAAATGGGCAAAATTTTTAAGATTAAAATGATTTTTATTTTTAAAGGGTTGTAATAAAAGGAGAATGAGGAGGAAGAGGTGAAGGAGGAGGGAGAGAATATTTGACAGAAAATGAATATAATCCACAAAACCTATAATTCTAAATGGTGCTTACAAAGTTTGCCAATCCCTGGATTTGGAGATACAGGAATAAAAAGGTCTAACTTACTTATTTTAGGGGCATGACTCTAAACGGACATTCATGAGATTGGCTGAGGCCTCCCTTTTTCTGGTGACTGTATGTAATTCTTCCTTAGCTCTTCCAGAATTGTTGCTATCAGTGATACCCTGGATAAAGGTTCTGCAGGAAAATCTGTTTCAGAATCTATTTCCCTGGAAACCTAATCTAAACAATCAAGTAGGTCAAGTCGCAGCATAAACAGGTGAAAGAGATGATGAACCGGCTAAGAGAGGAAAGGAACTGTACTCTAAAGAACTGTCCAGCTTAGCCAACATTCATAGGCAAAGCCAGGAGAGTATGTCTGAGAACAGATTTTAAGGTTGCAGGATTGATGAGGTAGAACATAAGGTTTGATAAAGGAACATTTTTCTTAGAGGACTCTCTCTTAGCATATAGCATTTATCTTCCTGGTAATAACTGTGGGAGAAGGTGCTAACATGCTGCTAAGATATCTTTTGGAAATTTGCAGAAAGCAATGGCTCGCATTAAATAAAGTAGAAATGTCAGAACTCCTGAAATAGATATTGATAAGAGGGAGAAAAGAGCTGGTAGAACTGGGCATGCTAGAGTATTAATAGATATACTATTTGTTATTAGTCAGGGTTTCCCAAAGAAACAAAACCAATAGATTATATGTATAGGAAGAGATTTATGATAAGAAATTGGATCATGGAGGCTGAGATGTTCCAAGATTTTCAGCTAGAAAGCTAGAGACACCTATGAGAATTGATGATGTATTTCTAAAGGCCTAAAGCAGGAGAGATGATAGTAAAAGTTCCATTTAAGTTTAAAGGCAGGAGAAGATCGGTGACCCAACTTGAAGACATTTAAGACAGAGAGTGAATTCTCCTTTACTCAGCCTTTCTGTTTTATTTAGGCTTTCAATGGATTGGATGAGGCCAAGCCACATTGAGGAGGGCAATTTGCTTTACTCAGTCTATCAATTCAAATGTTTATCTCATGCAAAAACACTCTCAGAGGTACACCTAGAATATGAAATGAAAGTGGGGATATACTACCAATTATACAGAAATAAAAATGATTACAAGAGAGTACTATGAGCAATTGTATGCTAACATGAAATGGGCAAATTTCTAGAAACACAAAAACCTATCAAGACTAAATCATGAAGAAAAGAAAATCTGAATAGACCTATAAGTATTAATAGTAAGAATATTAAATCAGTAATAAAAAATCTCCTGACAAAGAAAAGCCCTAGACCTGACATCTTCAATGGTGAATTCTATGAAATATTTAAAGAAGAACTATCACCAATCCTTTTTAAATTTTTCAAAAAAAAAAATAGGAAAAAAGATAAGGAACACTTTCTAACTCATTTCATGAGGCCAGTATTATCCTGATACCAAAGCAAGACAAAAATACTGTAAGAAAAGAAAACTACAGGCCAATCCTTTGTGAAGATTAATGGATAAGTCCTTTACAAAATACTAACAAACTAAATTCAACAGCATATTAAAAGATTTATACACCATGACCAAGTGGAATTTTTTCCTGGAATACAAGTATGATTCAACATATCAAAATCAATCAATGTAATATATTACCTTAACGGAATGAAGGAAATAAAACCACATTATCATCTCAGTTGATACAGAATAAAACATTGGACAAAATTTAGCTCCCTTGCATCATAAAAACAATCAACAAACTAGGAATAGAAAGAAACTACCTCAACATAATTAAAGCCATATATGAAAATCCCTATTGGTGAGGATGTGGAGAAATTGAAACACTTCTACTCTTCTAATGTGGAAGCAACCTAAGTGTTCAAGAAAACAATGATGCTCAACTGAAAGCTTTTCTTCTAGGATCAGGAATAAAACAAGGATGCCTGATTTTATCACTTCTATTCAATGTAATAGTGGAAATCTAACCAGAACAATTTGACAAGAAAAAGAAATAATGGGCATTCAAATTGGAAAGGAAGAAGCAAAATTATATGTTTGCAGATAATACAATCTCATGTGTAGAAACTAAAGTTTCCACACCAAAAAAAACACACAAAAACTATCAGAATTAATCAACAAATCCAGCAAAGCAGCAGGATACAAAGTCAACACACAAAAATTAGTTACATTTCTATACACAAATATTGAACAATCTAAAGAGGAAATTAAGAAAACAATTCTATTCATAATAGCATCAAAAAGAAGAAAATACATATGAATTAATTTAACCAAGAAGGTGAAACACCTGTAACATGAAAACTATAAAACACTGCTGAAAGAAATTAAAGAAGACATAAATAAATGTACAGATATCCAATGTTGATAGATTGGAAGACTTTATATTATTAAGATGTCAATACTACCTGAAGCAATCTACAAATTCAATGTAATATTTATTAAAATCCCAATGTCATTTTTGTAGAAATAGAAAAATACATCCCCAAATCACATGGAATCTCAAGGGACCCTGAATAGCCAAGCAATCTTGGAAAAGAAGAACAAACTTGGAGGACTAACACTTCTGATTTCAAAACTTATTATAAAGTCACAGTAATCAAAACACTCTGTTACTGCTATAAAGACGAGACATATAGACAAATGGAATAGGACAGAAAGCCCAGAAAGAAACATTTGCATAAATGGTCAAGTGATTTGCAACAAGGGTGCCAAGATTATCCAATGGGGAAAGGGTAGTCTTTTCAATAAAGGTGCTGGAAAAACTGTATATGTACATTCCAATGAATGAAATTGGACTTTTACCTAACACCATATACAAAAATTAACTCAAATGAATCAAAAACCTAAACATAAGACCAAAAACTATAAAACTCTTAGAAGAAAACAAAAGGCAAAGGCTTCATGATATTGGATTTGGCAATGTTTTCTTAGCTATGACAGCAAAGGAAGAGGTAACAAAAGAAAAAAATAGACAAATTGTACTTTATGAAAATCAAAAACTTCTGAGCATCAAAGGACATTATTCACAGTGAAAAAAACAACCTAAAGAATGGGATAAAATATTTGCCAATCACATATCACATAAGTGGTGAATATCTAGACTACAAAGAGAACTCTAAAACTTAACAATGAAAAAACAAACAACATGATTTAAAAATAAGCAAAAAACTTGAATACACACTTCTCCAAAGATGTCAAATGGCCAATAAGCACGTGAAAAGATGCTCAATATTACTAATTACTTAGGAAAATACGAATCAAAACATAATGAAATACTACCTCACACCCGTTATGATGGATACTATAAAACAAACAAGCAAACATAAAAAAATATAGAAAATAAGTTTGATGAGTATGTGGAGAAATTGAAACCCTTGTACCTTTTTTTCGGAATATAAAATGGTGCAGCTGCTGTAGAAAACCATGTGGCAGTTCCTCAAAAACTTAAAAATATAATTACCAGTCCCACTAACAGTGTAGGAGTGTTCCTATCTCTCCGCATCCACGCCAACATCTATTGTTTTGGGACTTTTTGATAAAGGCCATTCTTACTGTAGATAAGTGATATCTCATTGCGGTTTTGATTTGCATTTCCCTGATGATTAGAGATGTTGAGCATTTTTTCATATGTTTGTTGGCCATTATTCTGTCTTCTTTTGAAAAGTTTCTGTTCATGTCCTTTGCCCACTTTTTGATAGGGTTGTTTGATTTTTTCTTGCTGATTTTCGTGAGATCTAAGTAGATTCTAGTTATCAGCCCCTTATCAGATGTGTAAGATGCAGCTCTAAGAAACAATGGTGATATAGCACATCTTGTATTTTCCTGGTTAGAGCTGGAACCCATACTACTTAGCGAAGTATCCCAAGAATGGAAAAACAAGCACCACATATACTCACCAGCAAATTGGTATTAACCGATCAGCACCTAAGTGGACACATAGGAATTGCATTTATTGGGTATTGGGCAGGTGGGAAGGGGTAGGAGGGGACGGGCATATACATACATAATGAGTGAGATGTGCACCGTCTGGGGGATGGTCACGCTTGAAGCTCAGACTTGTGGGGGGAGGGGGGCCAGGGCATTATTTGAAACCTTAAAATTTGTACCCCCATAATATGTTGAAATAAAAAAATATATAGAATTACCATATGACCCAGCAATTATTCTTCTGCATAAATACCCAAAAGAATTGAAAGTGGTGTCAAAGAGATATTTGTAAACCCATGTTCATAGCATCCCTATTCACAATACCTAAAATGTGAAAGCTACCCAATTGTTCATCAGTGGATGAATGGATAAGCCAATTGTGACATATACATGCAATGGAATACCATTTAGCTTGGGAAAAAAAGAAATTCTAACATTTGCTACAGCATCGGTGAAACTTGAGGACCTTTTATGCCAAATGAAATAAGCCATTCACAAAAAGACAAATACTATATGATTCCACTTATATCGTGTACCTAGAGTAATCAGAATCACAGAGACAAAAAGTAAAATGGTGGATGCTCCAGGCTAAGGGAAAAGTGAGTGGTAAGTTATTGTTTTAATGGGCACAGAGTTTTAGTTTTGACAGATGAAAAGAGTTCTAGAGATGGATGGTGGTGATAGGCGGCAAAAATACGAATAAACATAATATTACTGAATTGTACACTTAAAGTGGTTGAGATGGTAATTTGTACTAATATTTTATATGTACCTTTCTGAAAACTTTGAAAAAAGTATTCAATATAGAATAATTATCATGGAAAAAATTCATGAGATCTGAAATGTCCACATATATTAAATCTGTATAAAGAAACTTCCAGTAGCATAGGGTCTGATAATGGCCTTGAGGGGGAATTGCTTATTAGTGACTCAAAGGGAACCATGTCATTTCTTGAATTACTAGCCTTATATCCTCTTGCACCTGGATTTTCCTTGGAGGTCACTCTTCCAAACATTAACCAGATTTGACCCTGCTGAGCTTGAGAGCTCTGATGAGCTCATAGCCCAAGGTGGTGCAGTTTAAAAGACCGCATTGCAATAGGAGTATATCTGTCATAGATGAAAATGCAGGAGCATATTTATGTCTTCATGTAATCCATTCATTGCTTTTTATGAACCTAAAGTTCTCCAGGGAGTGACACAAATTCACATAACGTTTCTATGTGTTACAATGTGTATTTTGATCTCTGCTTTAGCTGACAGACTTTTTTTTATAATAACCAGAATACTCCCTAGAGCAGGCACATATGTAGACATTAAAAAAGTAAAAATTAGCTTAGTGATTCAAGTTAAAGGCAGTACTCACTTATTCTGAATTACTTTTTATTTCATCTGCTTCCATTTTCAGTTGAATACAATTTCAGTTGGTATTTGTATCAGCTCCAACCTCTTGGTGGGATGTTTCTCAATGGGTCAATGGTAGTATTCCACTTTGGACTCTCTTGGCTAGTTCTCCACAGGTATGAACACAGTAAAAGTTTTTTTAAATGATTCAAAAACTATACATCAAGCACCTACTATTTGTAGGTACTGAAGTTATAAAAACTAATAGGTATAATATATCAGAAACTTATAAGAGAATGGAATAGAATGACTAACAATCTTATTGTAGAGCCAACAAGTAGACAACTTAGTGCAAATCAGACTGATAAGGGTGTCTGCACACAAATAGATAGGACTCCACACTTTAGAACAATTATTTCTATCAGATATGCAAAAAATATTATTTTAAAAATTATTTCCAGATGTTAAAAATATTGTGATATAGCCAAAATATCTACTTTAACTCTCACAAAATGTGTGGACCTGGAAAAATCATTTCAACAGCTTGGACTGGTCCTAAGTTGCATAGATGAATAGAACCCACTTGCCAAGTAGCAGGGCCTCAGCATAGTTCCCAAGACAAAATGTTATCTGAGGACCATATTTCACAGAACCCTGCTTCCTGTCATGGCTCTGACACCCCTCTGCTAGGTCTTGTGGGGCTCTTTAATTTCTGCTGCAGTGGCTCTTAGATTGTCTAATTAACAGTGCTGGTCAATTTTGGGCTTTGTTGCCCTGAGGAGTCATTTTGCTTTCTATAGCAATCACTCGTTGTTCCTTAAGGCCTATATTGATTCGACACTGATTTTTTAGTATTGAGTTTTTCAGAGGAATATCTCACAGAAATATTTGGGGACCCTGATTCTCTGACTTTACCACTTAAGCTTTTCCTTCTCTGTACTCAGGACTTGCACGTTGGTGTATATGAGAAGACTGTGAATGCTTATGGGAGAAAGTTGAGTCAGAACGATTCACATCTAGCCTTATCCTGTATTCTAAACCATTACTAAACTAGTACACCTTTAAGACTAATTATGGGTATTTTCCGCCATGTGTTCTTTTCTTCTGAGATCTGTCAGGAATAATGCCTTATCCCTGCTTGAATAACCAGTATTTTGACACAATGCCTGACATTTTTTGTCATAAGAAAAAATGGCATTTCTTTTTTGTTGTAAGCATAAATGAAGGCTGTTTCCTGGTTTCTGTACTACTTATGTCGCTATTTTCTTTCTTTCTTTATTTTCTGACTCTTTCTTACATGTTTTTGCCTCTAATTGTCACCTTAATTTTAGTGTTCTCCAGAATTCCACACTTAACTTTTTAGTGATCTAAATGATCTTAAGTTCTAAGTGATCTTAAATGATCTTAAGTGCTACATTTAAGCATAGTTATCAAATCTCTAGTGAGAGCATATATATTGAATGTTCTTTTGGACTTCTCTAGCTGAAGTTTCCACAGGCATTTATGATCATCAGGGTCAAAGCTGAACTTGCAGTACTCTTCTCCACATGTGTTCTTCCCTTTGCATTTATTATGTTTTCTATTGCATGCCTTCCTCATCATCTAAGCTGGGAAACTGAGAGATCTCTTGGCTCTACCTGTTCTCTTATCCTCTAGAGCCAGTCATTCGCCAAATCCATGCATTATAGGTCCATTGAAATTCATTCACTCATTCAATCATTCCCGCATGCATCAAATTGTTATTGTGTGCCACTGGTATTATGCAGTGCTCTATCATGTAGAGCAAAAGGCAGCAAAACCAAATGAATAACATTCTCAAGAAGTTTACATTTCTAGGGACAGACAAGAAATGAGCATTGTTTTAAAAAGATGAATTTTCAAGTTCTGTTTAATTCTAGAAAGAAAAAATAAAGCAAACTGCAGATAGTTAATTACTAATGGTCAAGGAAGAACTGGTTCCTGATGGCTTTTCTGACAAATGAATCTTTAGGCAAATGATACGTAATGGAATGAAATTCACAGATCTGTGGGGAAAATGTCCAACAAGCAAAAATAACTATAAGTTGAAACAAGCTCGAAGGAAGAACAGAGTAACCTGATATCATAATGTAGATGGTTTTGGAGAGATAGACTAAAGCCCGATTATGTATATTATAGGATTTTATAGATTTTATTTGAATGGAAAGCTATTAAAGTTTTTTAAAATGGAAATAAACCAATTTAAACTCTAAAATATCTTTAGCCATGTGCTGGCAAATGTTTAACAATGGGCTCTTGGGGAGGAGAGGAGCATCTGCTAATATCTATTTTGTCAATACACCTAGCATGACCAAATTCAAGGTGGCAGTGTAACATCACTGAATACAGAATTGGGAAGAGTTGCATGCAATTGACTCTCTTGAGCTATAAGAATAAATGAGGACTGTCTCTTATTTTTTTTTCACTACCTCTTTGAGTAGTTTTTTAAATTTCTTCTTGCACTTCTTTATCTTAAAGAACCACTTAAATGCTATAGCACAGCACTATTCTATTCCCTTGTTCTGACGTCACCTAGACCTGCACTCTCCAATATGATAGCCATGGTCTCCAGTTTGTTCTTGAGCACTTGTAATATGGCTAATGCAACTGAGAAACTGAATATTTAATTTTGTTTAATTTTAACTAATTTAAATTATAAAACATTAAATTTGACTCAGTTATAGCAAAAATTTTGAGTACATTTGGATAAACTAGAGTAGGTAAAACTTTTCCAACTGTAAGTTTTGCAAAATCTAAATGCAGATTGAGTATTCCCAATGAAAACTTAAAGTATGAATTGAAATGTGTTGTAAGTGTAAAAGACACACTGGATATCTAACACTGAGTATGAACAAAAGAATGCAAAATATCTGAATATCAATCATCTTTTAATTGATGACATGTTGAAATGATAACTTTTAAAATATATCAGGTTAGATAAAATCTATTTTTAATATTAATTTCAATGGTTTCTGTTTACTTCTTTTGACATGACTTCTAAAAAAATAAAATTAGATATATGGGTTACATTATATTTCTATTAGTGCTGATCTTGATTTTTGTTACCCAATGTGTAGTCCACAGACCAGCAGCACCATTACCTGAGAACTCTTTAGAAATTCAAAATCTCAGGCTCCATCTCAAATCTACTAAATATAAACCTGAATTTTGACAAATTTCCTAAAGTGATTTGTATGCACATTAAATCTAGAGAAGCATGGATCTAAACAACTATGCAAGATTAGCGTTTGCAGACTATTCCCCTTCAATGCTACCTTTCTCTTACTGTTCTTTCTAAAACTATGTTCATCTTTATTTAAAATCTCTAAATGGTACAGATTAATACTAGCATTTCTTACTTAGCCAGGCACAAAGTGGCTTTTTAAAATTTTATTTTACAACTGCATTTTGATACTGACTATCCAACTTCTTCTTCTACATCTAATAATTTATACACAGTCATTAGTGAATTACTTGTTCTCCAAACATATTGCTATTTTCTATTTCTTGTTTATTCCTCTGCCTTGAATATGTTTCTCTTCCTAGTCCATATGGGGACATAATTCTTGTTAAGATAAATTATGCAAAACTTTAAAATAAGACAAAGAAGTGCTTTCAATATCATGCTGAAGAATTGTTTATTAGAGTAACTAAATGATAAAGTTTTTTTTTTT
>VBSM01000272.1:75790409-75825935 GCA_008086735.1 Cheirogaleus medius
GCTTCAAGCGAGTCCAATCCCCAGGTGGTGCGGATGGCACACATTATGTAACTTGTAGAGAAAGTTTTTAAGGCCAGTTTTTTAGTTTTTCTCTGACCCCACGAAGACTTTCTTAGCTGTTTATTTCCCTATGTCTCTTTGGTAAACTAGCTGAATTACAGTTTTGCTTCTTCTCATGGAACTACCTCCTCTTAGAATCTCAGTTGATTTATAGAGGGCCTTTAGATATATACTTTCCTATACTCTGTTCTAAAAATTTCCTTTGGGGAGATCTTTGGAACTCTCTGTTCCTATGGCCTGCCTTTTCTCTTGCGTATAAGCTCTGAGTGATGGGTCTGGAGCTGCAGGCAAGGACAGTGATGCACTTGGAATAACACTCCCGCTTTATGCACAGGGCACTGGACAGGCAGAGTAGCCTCTGGTCCTTTTGGCTTGCTTTTTCTGGTGAGGAACCTCTGTTTTACAAACTAGCTGGGGTGAAGGAGGTTGGGCCTTGAAATACTCTGCCTGCCATTCCTGGCATCAAATTACTCACTCCATCTATGAGTGAGGCCTGGGAAGAGAGAGAGGAGAGACCCTAATCTCTCAGCCACACTTACCTGAAATTCAGCTGCTGCAATGCAGGAGGAGGGGAGATTCATTTATGAGAAATACTGGCAGCTTGCCTCTCCCAGGGAGATACAGTAGCCCCTGACTGGAAGTTGAGGGTAGAGGAAACCCCGTTGGCTTGGTGTCACCTGTCCAGAATAGAGCTTCCATCATATCCCGCTGTGTGTGGAGAGAGGGTTGGGGAAGAGAGTAGCTAATGACTCTACCACAGATTTTTACTGTTCTTAAAGAGATTTAGATTTTCTTGATTGAACGTTTCTTTACCTGCTGTGTGCTTTGGACAATTTCAAAGACTTTAAATAGTTCATTTTTTTAAAAAAATAATTTTTATAAGCTGAGATGGTTTTGTTGGGGAGCAAGTGAGTATGTAGATTTTTTCACACTACCATTCTGAAAGTGATCTTTAACTTTGTATCTGCACTCCTAATCATATTCTGACATTTTTACAAAAATAAAAGTGCCTTTTCTGATGGCCTATATAGAACCCTAACTTTAGACTACCCTTGAAGATAGCTTGACCATTTTACTGGCTTCCTCATTATTTAATAACTTGAATATAATTTTTAACACATGTTTATTTTACGTGTGTTAGAGACCCATGAGAAAATCACACTGTAACATTCTAGTAACTATTCATGTTCACTTTTCTTGCAAAGACTTCCTGACTCCCCCAAATAAAATTAAATACTTCTTCGTATTTACTACAATGCTTCATCTTGTACATATTTTTATTACATTTATCACACACTATTATAATTATCTATCTACCTGCATTTCTTCTAATACAGTGGGATGTTTTAATCAATACTTTAGTCATGTTGTTTCATTTATTTATTTAATATTTAATCTAAGTTCCACACTTTTCTTTGTATTTTGTCTAAATTGCTATATTTGCTATATTTGCCTTTTGTATGAACTGTCTAAAATAATATATGAAAGAGCTATAAACAAACAATAGTAAATTGAATTGAATTAGCATATACTCTTTCTTGGACTTAGTTTCCTCATTAATAAAATGAAAGAGATAAGCTAGGTCAGAAATCACAGTCTACCCACTTCTTCCTCAGTATAATTTGATAGATTGCTTCGTTAAAAAAAAATGTCTTTGGCTCATGCTTGTAATCCTAGCATTCCGGGAGGCCAAAGTGGGAGGATCACTTGAGCTCAGGAGTTGGAGACCAGCCTGAGCAAGAGCAAGACCCGGTCTCTACTAAAAATAGAAAAATTAGCTGGGCATGGTGGCATATGCCTGTTGTCCCAGATACTTGGGAGGCTGAGGCAGGAGGATCTCTTGAGCTCAGCAGTTTGTGTTTGCAGTGACCTATGGTGATGCCACTACACTCTACCAGGGGCGACAGAACAAGACTCTGTCTCAAAAAAAAGTCTGTGTCTTATATTATCAAAACAGAGATCTCTTTATTTTTAAGAATAAGGAAAGAAAAGCAGAAGTTGAAAAAGAAAACATTTCTATTCTGGGACACATGAATATAAAGAACAGGTGAGGCACAAAAATGCACACATCAGAAATACTGTACTTCGAATTCAAATCATGTGATTGTGTAACACACAGTACAGTCTCATGGACAATTCTACTCCAATTTCCAGTTCTGCTACTTTGAGTTTGGGATCATGCTCTCAACCACTCGGACTCAATTTCTTCATATGTAAAATTGGAATATCAATATCTAGAAGAAAGGCATGAAATAAGAATAGGACATAAACCAACTCTCCATTAAGCAGGTTATCACATGCAGAGACGGATGAGGAAGAATGACTCAATTTGGAAACACATTTAGAAATCCATCACCTGCTAGTAAATGTATATGAACCTCTTTATAAGTCTAAGAATTTCTATTTTATTTCTGAATAATATGAATACTGTTTCTATAGACCCATGTAAGACACATTTTTTAATTTAGCATATGTGTCACATGCTATTTATTATAAAAAATGGAAGGCTCTTAATGTGTCCCTGTTTGTTTCCTTCATTCAGCATGTGGTCATTTTTTCCCCAATTATATCAAGGTCTTACTCTGCATATAGCATTATGTGAAGCATTAGCATAACCTCAGCATGTTTATGGTATCCACCTGCAAGGAAATCAACTTTTTACACACTAGATCTGGTCCTTTGAAAGACAAACATTTCTGGTTCCATTTTAATGCAGCTTTAACTAGCATGACACAATAGCTGGAACGCCACACTAGCCATCTCTTGCGAAAGCCTTTCTATTAAACAGTAAGTTGTCAGTTTCTAATTTTATGTTCGTGTTTTAAGTCATTTGGCTTTACTTTGAATTAATTATGTTTGAGTCTTCTTTAAAATTAAATTTCTAAAGGTGCTGAGTTTCATGGATTGCTCTTTAAAACCACCTGTAAATCTAATTAACTATATATATTGATGGGTTTGATAAACTCTGTTACATTTGGAGGCTTTATGCAGAATTAATGGCTTTAAAGTTTATATTATAATAATGCATAAAATAATTTGGCAACTTGGTGATGAAATATTTTTGAGATATCAATCTATGACTTTCCTCCAGATGTACCTCCTTTTCCTTGGTCCCTCAGAAGCAGCTAATTGGTTCGTGCTCATTTCACCCAAGAAGGGCTATAGGGACAAGATAGGGGGAAAAAAGCCTGTCAGAATTTCTGTCTTTGTTTTTAAAAGCTTAAGACTTTTTCCTTAGATGCAAAATCAAATGCATATAGAGGTCAAGTTAGGTCCTGTGAGGAGTAAAATGGCTGAGAAGCAGAAGAGAAAGGTCACTGATGAAAGGCAACTAAAACGTTCCTCAGTTCTCAGGAGCAGTAAGAACTGTCACAAAATAGAGAACATGAGTTTCTTCTTAGGTGACTATCGCTAACTCAGCACTGTTTTTTGAGATTCAGAAAAGGTAGTCTTCTGAATCCCAATTTTTAAAATTTTTAGAAGAAGCTAGAAACCCAAATTTTAAAGTATTGGCAACTAATTGAAACTTTTTTCTTTTAGTGAAACCATGTAATGAAACACTTTATGTGTCATAGGCTGAAAATTCAGGGGTGATTTTTTTCCCCATTGGCTGTGAACTTGTGGCATTAGTTTTGGTTTTGGAGAAACAGAGATTAGGGAGAAATAACTTTGAAAAATATTGTAGGGAGAAATGTTTTCCTACTTTATCAAGCCCACTTTTTCCAGACTAAAAGAATCTGGGATTTGTGTGAAGAGAAACAAATAGTAGGCAATAAAAATAAAATATCGCATGGGTCTCCCCAAAGGGAGCCCTGCACACTGAGGAGGTGGAAACACCAAAGAGTTGGAATGGCTTTGTGATTTTGAAGTGTGACAATAGATAGCCTGCCACAGACTTCTTGGGTTCTCTGGCATATTGCAAAATATAGACTGGACTCCAGAACCCCTAAATTTGGCACAGATGGGGCAGGCAGGGAATGCAAGAAGCAAAAAAATCTTGGTGATAAGCTGTGTGGAGGACCAGCTGAGAAAGATGCTTTCCTGTCTCAAAAGCTTGAACACTCCACAACCCTCCTCTCCTTGCCTTCCCTTTGCCCTTCTGTCTTATACACATCCACCAGAAATTTTACTGAGGGGACAAAAGCAACCATTTGCTAGAGGTTAAGCAGGGTTGGGGCTCAAAGTAGGTAGAGTTATTACAGCAAAATTAAGTTACAGTTCTGTACACCTGAATTTAAATGTATTGCACCTAAGGTAAACATTAATAGTTATTTTTTGTTGCTTTTATACACTTCAGTTCTGGTCTCTCTCTTCCTGCATGTATAACTTCTCTGGTTAGTTCATTCTAAAGGAATGAACTAAATTTAAAGACATATGCATTGAGATAGAGAAAAATCAGCCTAATCTACAAAAATAAAAACCTACAAAGCACAAATTCAAAGCCAAAAAGTTTGATATGGCATGTAAACAAACTTAGATGGAGAAATTAACACAAAGAAAACTTCTGATAAAAAACTATATGCTTCATTGTAAATAGGACCTAGAAATTTTTATCAAAGATAAAATATAACATAAGGTGAAACAAAAACAAATAAAATACAAATGCAGAAGGCTGATAACTCTGGTTTTCTTTCTATTAATATCTTCCTGCAAAGCCTGTTTGGTGGTAGTCTGAGGAATAACAGATTCTTTATACTGTATGTTTTTATAGGTATTCTACAGTTTTTTATTAATTATTTTTATAATATGCCCAAACTTTTTTATATCAGTTGCAAGAAACTTTTTGCTTTGCAATAGTGTTTAGATGGTTTGGATAGACAATCTCAGTGCATAAAAATCAGGCAAATATTTAATAACACTATAGGCTCAACATTATACTAGATACCTTGGAATTATCTACTGTAATTCATGGGACCTACCTAAAAGAAATATACTTCTAGTTTTTCAGTCATAATTAATATATAGGTATCCTGTACTGTAAAATAACAAATACTATGGTAAAATGACATCTATTACATGAGTTCTGTGAAATCTAAGAAAGGTGAGTCCTGGCTGGGCTAGTCAAATTTATCATGACACACAGTGAAGAAGACATGTGATTTTTCTTTTCCTTTAGCCAATTTTCACAGCAAAATTTCTTGGAATTTATTTATTTTATAATACTTTGCTTTATGACACTTATTTATTACATATTACTTTTGTATATATACATTCCATTAAAAGGAAAGCTATTTTCTTTCATTGCTAATTTTTATTTGTACAAACTCTATGCTATTTTAATTATTACTGCTCTAATATTTGTTTTAATATCTGCTTCTCTCTTTTACAATTCTTAAATATTAGCTTAGATTTTCTAAATATTAATTTTAGGTGGTCTTTATATATTATTCTGTATATAGTTAATGTAAAAATATTTCCCTTAGGCTGTTTAGAATATTAAGTATCTAAAACATAGTTGAAATCACATTATATCAACAGCAATAGCAAAGGAATGGATAGAATAAATGGAAAATGTAAAAGTACAAAATACCTTGCCTATCTGTAGGAAACATGTGGAAACTCATAATTTTGTGCGTGTGTATGTGGTTTCTGCAAATTAATAATTTATGTTTGCAGGATACTAAATTTTAGTGAACCCATAGAGTTACTAATACTTTGCTTGTCACTAAGGAAATACTTAAGCGATGTAAGGTCCTTGGTTCACTGAGTCATCAAGTTTAGTCCATAAAGATAAAGCGTGAGACAGTGTGGAAACCTGATGACCCTCATGTTGGCAATGCCAACCTGAGAGACTGGGCTGCCTTCATTGTTAAAGATGAGCTCATGGCACATTTAGTAATAAAAGCTGCCAAGAAATAAGGAGTTTGGCTTGTTCTGAAGCAAACTAAACTTCTATTCTTTGCCTCAACTTGTAGGTCCAGTTTATTGAAATCAATTTCAGGTGGTTGTTCCTGAGATTAGACTGATGATATAAGCTTTTAGAAAATAGAAATGGTGTGTTTATTCTCTGACTAAATGTAATGCTTAGAGAATGGACTCACAGTTTTTACACCAAAATCAATTGATTTTTTTTTATAACCAAACGTTGTAAACCCTGAAAAAACTTAAAGCTTGTGTATGTGTGTAATGAGTACACACATTCATAAATGTGTTCTAAATATTGATTCAAATAAAAAATAAAAACAAAATTTTACCCTAAATAATAAAAGTATAGAATTCAGAAAGGACAAATATTTGTGAAACTTATTCAAAAAAAGAAGGTTATAAATTTGATTATTAGAGCGATTAGAATAAAAAATGTTTTGGCTGGAGGCCCCCTTTTGTACCAATAAATAAATTTGATGTTTTTATTTTTTTCTTTGTCTCTCTTACTGTTTCAAAAGCAAAAGGGATACTTGAACAGATTGATCCTATTGAAGAATTGCTTATGTAATTTTCTTAGTTTTATAAGTAGGGTAATTAGTATATGATCCATGTGGGATTCTCCTCTCAAATTTTTTGTTGGTTTTGCTTTTGTGTGTGTGTGTGTAATGTCCTCACCCTTTTTGTCACTTATGAACACTATTGTATTAATAAAAAATAGTAAAAAAGATTCAGCACTTATTAATTTTGATAATTTATGTCTTTTTATTTCTTAGCCCCTTGCCACAATTTTAAAAATGTATTTTAGATGCTTAAAACTAATTCTACAAATGAAGATAGAAATGATGAAAGTATTTTTTAAAAACTCCTTCATTATTTTTTAAGAAGGAAAGGAATATTAAAAACTCAAGGTAAATTAGGTTTGAAGTTTTGTAACATAAACAAAAATATTAGGAAAATAAAACTATATAGAACATGTAAATAATTAAGATACAGTTGCTAGAATCTCTGTTATAGTATTGAATATGTCTGCACTTTGATGAAACTATTGAATCTAGAAAATATTTATATTTTTAAAATGTAGATTAATTGTGAGAAGAATCAATTCATTGAGTAGTTTATATAGGAGAAGTGGATTTGTAGAAATTCAAAACAACTTCTTAGTCCTCCAATCATCATTTTTATGTTAATTGGCCCATATAAGGTATATAGTACACAATTGTTTACAACAAGGAAATTTGCATTAGATTTTCTTTTCTACAAATTTATTAGAAATACACTGTATCCAAGCTGTAAGCTGAATAATACCCATACCACATGTTTACTCCAACTAGTCTTTTAGCAATAAATACAACTGTGAAGATATAAGTAGCACCTTTGATGGATACAATAACAACTTGGAAATATGTTAGTGCAAATAGAAAAATGATTCTATGAGATAAGACCTAGGGAAAAAATATTTCTACTTTTCACTGGACATAGTAATTACAGCCATTTAGTGTAAATAATTATAACTATATATTTTTAGATCCAGTTACTATGTTAAAAACTTTGCATACTCAGTATATGCCTAGTGCAATTATTTTACCAATTATTGAAACTATGCTTAGGAAAATTAAATCTCTTACAAAAGTCAAAGAACTAGCAAATGATCAATCTAAGATTCAAACTTGAGTTTAATTATGATGATTAGAACAAAATATTAAAAATTGTGTGCTTTTAAAAACTATATAAAGTTATATGCTATAATGATCCACAAAATGTTTGACCAAGGAAATGTCCAATAACCACCAGTTGAAGTAGTACTATTCAAGTTCAAATTTGCTTTTAAGACTGCTATATAACACATTGCAGACTTAGTAGGTGGTTTTGAAGAATATTGAGAAGTTTCAGATTACTTTGTCAAAGCCAATGGTTCCCATTTGACTTCCCAAACATTTTCACAGTAGATATGTCTGGTTCCATCTCTCTTTCCAGAAATTAAACTTAATAATTTAACAAATCATATTTGAAATAAAGATTTTTTAAAAGACTTAATAATTTAACAAACCATATTTGAAATAGACAAATATTACTCAAAATGTTACCACATTCTTTCTCAAGAAAAATATTTTTCAAAGATCATTTTAAAATGATCTTTGGAAAGATCATTTCAAGTATTTCTATTTACTTTTTTCTAGACATATTTGGGAAATTTTTAACATTGTGCCTCAGAGGCCATTGTAATTTGCTTTTCTGTACCATTTAGCATTATTATAATTCTGATCGGAGTTGATATTTGTATCAATTTAACCACTTGCAAAATTATATAATTCATTATATAGTCAATTATACAATGAATTATAGAATTTATTACATGTATATATAAAGGACAAGATTTCTCAATAGAACTTTTATTATTACTTAGATTATGTAGGTACATGTCTATGTTGCCAGTCCCTGAGATCAGAGATATTATCTGAACCATGGATAAAAACTAAAAATTGTAATGTTTTCTCTTTCTCTCTCAAAACGGGAAATCCAGATATGATGGCTCTCCACTGATAGTCCAGAGTACATTTATACATCAACACTCTTGACAGCCAATCTTTCCAACTTCCTGTTAAATGACTTCTCATTGATAGCTTGAGATCAGCAAATCCTGCAAATCAAAGTATTTTTTTTCTCATCTGAGGTCCAGTTATTAAATATTTACCAGTACACCTTGATTTTTGAATATCCTTCAGCTTGATCATTCTGTGGTACAGCAAACCTGAGAACCAGGTCTTACATCCTAGTAAAAGTACCAAGAAAATACAGTAAAACTCTTGAGAGCTGGTTATTCATCTTTTCTTTGGCAATATCCTGACCTCTTAGTAAACTTCTATTTGTAAACTGCAACAATAATATATACCTTTAGAATGTTATTTTATAAAGTAAGGGGAAAATGTAAGATATTTATTATTCACATGACTGAATATGATAGCATCACCTTCTATGGATTGTGACAGTTAGGAAGCATAGGAAATATAATATGATATAGAAAGTGTAGGTAAAGATTAGAGACCCTCTTATTCACTAACATGATGTGAGGTAGGTAAATCACCTGGCTCTTAACCTGGTCAGAGAGATGTTCAGTGAAATTTCATAGAGTTCAGGCTTTCTTTTAAAAAGACAATAGTGACTTCTGAAATTTAGGATAGATTTTTTCAGACTCAAAAAAAAAGTTAAACAAATATTTTATGAAAAATTACAAGTGATATTTGGATTTAGAATTTGAATTGATTTCTGCAAGTTATTTCACCAGGCACATGAGTACTCAACCTCCACTAGAGATGCTTTCTGTGCCTTTAAAATTAAAGGTTAATGTTTGTAGTTTGTGAACATTGATGCCACACAGCTATTCATTAACTTATAATCAATTTGTGGGAGGGGAAAAGAAGTACTAAGTACTTTTAATCATATGTGGCATTATTTTCCCTTTGAGGTAGGTGATGGGAAGGTGCACAGAAGGAAAGCTGAACAAGAAGAATGCTAGCACAAAGACAGATACAACTAAACAAATGTTATTATGGAAAAATGGCAATTAAAATTCTCTTAATTAGCCTGTCATTTTGTATTTATCATCATAATGTTTGTTTTACAATGCTTTATTAAATCTGGCATTATGACAAACAGTCTGTTTGCAATGCATCCTGCTGTGCAACATATGGTGTTACACCTAATGAATATTAATGCTGTGAAGTATAAATGGTCTTCAGGGACAGTGCTGATGGCTGGGAAACTCCTGCATATGATATTATTAGTCACAAAGTTTAATTTACATGTTTCTGTTCAGGGTTTTTCCCTCTCTTACGGTGGCCTAACCTTTTGCTTATAAAACCTGAAATGCGCTTGCAAAAGTTAAAAATCTTTGTCTTTTGGGATTATTATGCTTGCTCTTCTAAGTGGTTTTGCTCTGTGTTTCCTTCCACCAACTGACTTCTCATGAGTATTCTCTTTATCTGCGCGCTTCCTACTCAGGTGAGTCTGTTGTTCCAAGTAATCCACTTTCAATTGGATCAGATGTCTCACTCCAATGACTACAGTGTCCCCCATATTTTAATGCTTCTAAACACAGTAAGAGGTTATTATGGGCAAAATATTTGTGTTCCACCCACAAATTCATATGTTGAAGTCCTAACCCCCAATGTGATGGTATTAGGATGTGAGACCTTTGGGAAATAATTAGCATGTAAGAGTAGAGACCTTATGAATGGGATTAATGCCCTTATAAAAGAGACCCCAGAGGGCTCTCTGCTTTTCTTCTGCTGTGTGAGGAAAGCAGCCGTCTAGAAACCAGGAAACGGACACTCACCAGGTATCAAATCTACTGGTGCCCTGATCTTGGACTTCCCAGGTCCAGACTGTGAGAAATAAATTTATGTTGTTTTAAAGCTACCCAGTCCATGATACTTTGTTATGGTAGTCTGAACTGAGTAAGACCAGAATCAGTTTTTTAAAACATTACACTATATATATGCTATTGATTGTAAAGCCTCTCTGCCCTACTGCCCACCAAATGCAATTTCCCACAATTTTAAAATTAATTGCAATTTACTAGTAAAAGAAATAAAAAAAGAAAGGAAACCAAAATCAGAAATTTTACGGTATGAAGAATATTTTGCTCTATATCACTATTTTAAAGCATGCCTTGGAATTCAATTTGTGTAACTATAAACCATGTCCAACCAAGAGTACAGCAAAACAATTCCAAAAATGCTATTGTGGTTTTTTTTTCTCTAACAATATAACTTTGGATAGGAAATTGAAAAAAAAGGGCAATCTTACCCTTTCTCTTTTAAGAGTATAGAGTGAAGCTACAAAGAATCAATCATAAAAATTATATGATAACGTTTGAATGAATAAATCTATAAACATTGAAAATTGTGTTGGCTAAAAATAAGTGATTGCACATTGGATGGTGTATGTCATTGTTGAATAAATCTTTTTATGTAATATTGCATTAAAAAGTGCTCTAGTGCAATTCACAATTGCAAGATGTGGAACTATCCCAAATGCCCATCAATTCATAAGTGGATTAACAAAATGTGGTATATGTATATGATGGACTACTACTCAGCCATAAAAAATGATGAACTACCTATTGTGTTATACTGGATGGAGCTGGAGCCCATTCTTCTAAGTGAAGTATCACAAGAATGGAAAAACAAACACTACGTGTACTCATCATTAAATTGGTACTAATCAATCAACAATAATGTGCACATATGGGAAGTAACATTTATAGGGTGTTTTACAGGTGGAGGGGGAGGAGGGGATGGGTAAATCCACACCTAATGGATGTGGTGAATGCTGTTTGGAGGATGGGCATGCTTGTAGCTCTGACTTGGGTGGTGCTAAGACAATTTATGTAACCAAAGCATGTGTACCCTTGTAATATTCTGAAATTTAAAAAAGGAAACACATACACACACACACAAGTGCTCCACACTGCAATTCACAATTGCAAACATGAGGAATCCACTCAAATGTCCATCAATTCATAAGTGGATTAAAAATATGGTATATATATATATATATACACACATCATGGAGTACTACTCAGCCAGTAAAAAGTATGAATTAATGCCTTTGCAACAATTTGGATAGAACTAGAGACCATTCTCCTAAGTGAAGTATCTCAAGAATGGAAAAACAAATACCACATGTACTCACTATTAAATTGGAACTAATTGATGAGTACACATGTGCACCAAGGGAAGTAAAACTCAGGGGAAAGCAAGTAGGGGGAGTAGGGGTAGGGGTAAAAACCTACCTAATGGGTACAATGAACACTATTTGGGTGATGGGCACATCTATAGCCATGATTCAAGCATTGTAAAAGAGATCTATATAACCAGAAGCATTTGTACTCTTTTAACATTTTGAAATTTAAAAAAGTTCTGTACTGTATATCATGTAATTATAAACAGACCCCACCTACAAAATCAGTTTAAGAATAGTGGGAATATCATTAGACAGCTTATAAATATTTTGAAGATTTTTTTTCTTATCCTCAAGATAATCATAGGCATAGTCTCATTCACTAGGATGCAAATTAATTTACTTCAGATATATAGAGGTGGGAAGGGAAAAGAGTTGGATTGCAAAACTTGAGCAGCCAGATCTATAAATCATCTCTCAATCCCAAATAACAGAGAAATAGATTTTATCTAATTATGAATGATGATGCTTTTACTATTTGTTGGTCATTTACTGTTTATATAGTATTTCATATACACTAATTGATTTTAACAATCATATGAAGTAAATTTTTAAAAGCATTTCAAAATGGAGATGCTTTTATATGATGCATCTACTTTAATATTGTCTAATGTCTAGGCCGCTGGACTATGCTTCCAGGGAGCTTTCTTATTGAGACCACACAGTATGTTTCACTATATCTGTATTTCCATCCATTTGGGGAAGCAGTTAGGTTTTTCAGACTTAATCTTCATCTGAAAGTTACTATTTCTATTATAAGGACTCTTCCTTATTTATTCTATGAATATAGAATAAATTACTCTATGAATTTCAATAGAGTACCTCATATCAATAGGTAGTACACAAGAGACAGAACCTCAAAATCATGAAACACATGGAAAAAAGCCATTCTTGAATTAATGCATAAAGAAACACAGACATAGTATATGAAAAAAATGCCTTTTTAACAAGTAAAGTTATATCCTGAAAAGTGTAGTATGGGGCTAATTAGATGAAAGTTGCTGCCTAGGGTAGATAAATCCAGACTAACAGTAGCAGGATCAACTGGATTTAGAAAATGCAAGAAGGACAAATTTACGTATGATGATTTTTTTCAACTAGATCCTTAGTATAGAGCATTATATAATTATGTATAGAACAATTATATAATATGGTATAATAAGAAGGTCTCAGTATATGAGCTATGAAATTGTAACAAAATCTGTTGAATCTCATTTATTTCATTGACTATTAGATAGTCTATGTGAAATTTACAGGAAAGTTTGTATTAACTTTATCCCAGAGTGTGAATTTAGTCATTTTAAGTAAATTTATATTTCTGTTTTTCTTCCTTTCATAAATCCACACTAAAGAACCTCTCTTGATGTCATAGATATATATCTGGAACAGCAAATCACTAGTGACACAGTATGCTTTACTGCATTGGATTAAGAAAGTTTTAGTCTAGGTACTTTATTTATTATAGTATCTTCAGTACTTATTCCATTTAATTAGTCAAAACACTGAATTACTATTTCATAGGCCAGAACTGGGAATATAAAACAGATAATTCCTTCAGAGCCTGCATGTGGAAAAGAAAGTAACATGAGGCAGAACATAGCTAAAGGCTGAATTAAGAAACAGAGTTTGTGTGTTCAGCAGAGGGAAGGAGGGCGAAATGTTCTGAAGTTATTAAGCACTGTAAACAGGAGTGCCTCAAAAGATGATCTCAGAGACATCAAACTGTGTGTGCTCACTGTTCAATGTGTACATGCAGTCCAGCTTTTATAGTTATTGTTGGTGGAGGCTTCTCAATCTTTTCCAGTAAAATAGGCTCTGTTTGTATAGCTTGTATGTGCTTTAAAGAAAAGAAAAGAAGGAAAGAGAGATAGAGAGAGAAAAGAAAAGAAAAACTTAAAAAAATATTTAGGGCATAGTCTAAAACAAAGAATGGATACAACCTCATTACTACGTAAACCTGTTGATGCTATGTTCCAATAAGTAGCCAAGCTAAACATTTTTTCTAATATTTCTTTCTTTTAGGAACCATTACTATCTCTTTTCTTTAGTAACAAGCAAATTAGTAACTAGCAAGTAATGGTACATGCTGCTTAAATGTTGAGTGATAGTACTTTATTTTCCACTTGTGCATTGATTTGGTGACAGTGTTTTATGTTTAATACTAGTAACGTCAATTTTTTTTTAAATAGGACTATGTGGAAAATTATTGGGAAATTGTAATTTGAAAATCTCTATACATGATTATATATAACTATTAGAATATGTAACTGCTGGAAAAATGGAAGGGTGCAAAAATATTTAGGAGAACAAGATAGCTGACAATTGCTAGATTTATAATAATAAAACCAAGAGTCCTTTCTTATTTTAGGCTATTTACATTTCCTAGCCAAATGAACAACCAATGGGATGAATCTAAGGATAATGCAAATACCTTGTAAGAGTTGCATCGTCAATATCAAGCACTAAATCCTTTGTGTAGCTTCTACAGAGCACTTTGGGGCTAAAAGGGCCAAATTCAACCAATCTAAATTATTTTATAGTCTTTGAAGGAAAAAATCCTCATCAATATTTCCTTCTTAAAAGAAAAATTATTAATAACAATATAAGAAAGACACATACATTCAAATATCCCTAAAGATCAATGTCTTTCTTTAAAAAAATAGTTACTCTTTCCCAAAGTTTGATTTTCCACCCAGAAATTCTCAGATATAGATAATATGATGTGAAGACAGTCTTGTTATGTGTTGATTTACTCTTCAAATGAGTTAATAATACACAGTAATGTTTGACAATAAACATTTTCAGAACACTTGTTTTAAATTGAAAGGAACCCACCTTGAACAAACTGGTGCCAAAATAAGAAGTACATTTGTTCACTAAAACAAACCACCAAAAGTCATAGAAGCTGCTGGCTTCAGGGATAATTGTAAATAAAAAAAAGGAATTATTTCCAGGTTCTTTCTCCATCCCACAATGTCAAGTTTGGTCTCTCATTGTGCAGATAAAATTCTTCCACACTGTAGATGTCATGACTACCAGTTGCTTTTGTATTCATATCCGTGCCTTAACATCTGAGAAGAACTACCTTTCCTTTTAAAATTTCAATTTCAAAATTCCTGGAGAAGGTATATAAATGGCACATCTTTGAATACATATACCTGTGGCGTCCCGGTAGCTCGCCGTGATTGTATAGTGGTTAGTACCCTGCGTTGTGAATACATATACCACCCCTCCCTAATTAATGATGGCCAGAAGGTGACACTTAACAAGATCTCAGCTCACATTGAAATCACAAGTTTCAAGCAGTGATGAGGATAGTAGGTAGGAGACAAACAGTTGCCAAAAAAAAAGGGAGAACAAAAATAATAGATTCTACCATTATATATAACTTGAGTTTATTATAAAATTTTTTTCATTTTATGTATTTATGTATGTTAATAATTCTTATGGTTTTAAAGGATTATGTATTTTTCTATATACTTCTTATTTCTCCCATGGAAGAAAAATACTAACAGTGTATGAGGTAGAAAGTTTATATCACAGAAACATGTTTTGAAAACAGTGCTGGACATTTTTTCAAGTGGGCCTTATAATGTCTTTCCTCCTAGGAATAATATACTTTTCAAATATATCATCTGTATGATATACTTATATATACACATATATATGTGTATGTGTGTGTGTATATACATAGAGAGACAGAGAGAGCGAGAGGGCCTTACTATGTGGTACTAGGCAATATTTTTTCATAGCTTTAGATATATTACATCACTTATTTTTACAACAACAATATAAAATAACACAGATCAATTTGCAAGTGAGAAAATTTGGGCTTAAAGAGGTTTTACAGCTTTTCAAATGTCACATATTTAGTATACAACCGTCAGGATTTTGAACTCAATTGCTCTAATCTCTCTTAATCAGTCCTCTATAAGGATATCCATTAGTGAAATTACAACATTCATTGTGTGCTTCTAAAACCTAAGGTGGATAATACTACTAAAATTCATTTATCTTATTTAAAATATTGAACTACAAAATGTGAACTGGGATTACATCAAGTGTGACAGCCAAGAAAACAGTTGCTGAATAAATAAATTTTTCTTGATATATTGTGCTGCAGACTCGTCCTTTTACTAATATCTCACTTACTAAAAACTAGTTCAATGATTTAACAAAACTAGAGTGAGAAGAAGATCACAAATAAATATCCTTACTTTATCTTAATTAAGTCTCAGCATTTAATTTTTAAAAAATCTTATAGCATGATAAATTAGTTAGGTTTGGTAGCTAAACCCATGTCTATACATATAAAATTTTAAAATTAATTACAAACACTTTGTTCTTTCTTCCACTATGAGATTATACACTATTCTGACTTTCAGACTTCTTTCTAATGTCATCAGTTTATTTTGTTATTAGTTCCTTTTCCCTTTGTTTAGAATTTTATTCTCTATTGCCTCTACTTCAAAGTTAATTGAGTTATGTGATCCTCAAATTTATATCTCTTATCTCATCTACGATTATACATAACCAACTGCTAACTGAGAATTTTCTTCTGTTGAAAATGAATTCTGATTTCTAACAAATTTCCTATTCCTGTGTGTACACTGAGATGGGTGTTGGGGAGGAGATGGATGCCTAAAAAGACTTTATTGAAATTACTTGAAGTAACTTATTTAATTAATTGAAATATCTCAAATGAAAATTATTTATCTGTTTTTGCTTTATTTTTTTTATCCCACTAAACACAGAATGATATTCCACAATGATTTACTATGTGATATTTGCTTAAGATATTCAGCCAGTCATTGAATAAGTATTTATTAAATGCCTACTATGTGCTATGCACAATTCAAAATGCTCAGAAATAGTAGTAGACATGAAAAACAAGGAACTTATATTTTAGAGAAGAGATATATGGAGTAAATAATAAATGAATATAATGGTAAATGAAGAATGAACTAATAATAAAAAGAATTCCAAAATGTTAAAATAGCTGATTGGGAGGCTACTTCAGTTTGAATCCTTATAGAAAGACTTGAGGATATGAGCATTAGGCTAAGCTCCAAATGATAAGAAAGAGTCAACCACCAGAGATTCAGATGCAAGCACGTCCAAGAAAAAAATGAACTGCTAAACCGAAGTTCCTTATGTAGAGCGATGCACCAGTATCTCTAAAGTGATAGCAGATAAGCTTGGATAAACAAACAGGATATGGAATACAAAGGACTTTACTTTGTAAATTGGGCAAAGATTTCACACCAGGGAGCAACATATTCTTATTTATAATTTTATTTCGGTTGCTATATGTAGTATATTATTCTATCATATAAATTATATTGGAGAAAGAATAGAGAGAAAGACAATTAGAAGGCTATTAAAGTTATCTAGAGAAGAGATGATGATGACTTATACTACAGCGATATTAGGAGCTAGCTAGCATGTTTTCTTCATGCAATTTGAAAAGAGTGATCCTTGGGGTGCAAAGCATGACAATACAAGACAAAGTATTTGTATAAAAAAATACATCGCTTTCACCAAAAAGACACAACACAACAACCAGTATAGCAAGTAGAGCCTGGGCTTAATTTTCACAAAGACTTACTGCATGGCTAGACATCCTTGTTCATTGCATAATTAACATAACCACATACTGTGATCATGGTGGTAGTTGTTGAAGTGTGAAGTGATTGGATTCAGAGTATAGGCTGAAAGTTGTGTGAAAGAATTTCTATTTGATTGGTTATAAGATTGAGGGAGAGATATAAATTATGGATAATATCTAGATTTTTTTTTAGAAGAA
The DNA here is from genome assembly GCA_008086735.1 of Cheirogaleus medius. Lineage (NCBI taxonomy): Eukaryota > Metazoa > Chordata > Mammalia > Primates > Cheirogaleidae > Cheirogaleus > Cheirogaleus medius. The sequence goes on from VBSM01000272.1 coordinate 75,807,883, forward strand.
ATCTCCCTATGTTGCCTAGGCTGATCTCTACCTCCTGGGCTCAAGCAGTTACCTGAGTAGTCTCCTGAGTAGCTGGGATTACATTACTACACCCAGCTTAAGGATAATATCTGGATTTCTGACTTGAGGAACTCAGCAGATGTTTGCTAAAATTGGAAAAAAGAACTCAACAGGAGCATTTTGGGGGATAAAAATAAAGAGTTATATTTTGGCAAAATTGTACAAGATGTGCGTTAGAATTCCAAATGGAAATACCATATAGTCATGTAGAAAAACTAATTTGGTGTTTTGGAGAGATGGCTCACATAGTGATAGTATCTGAAGTTGCAGGATTTGATGAGATCACATAGAGATAGTGACTAAATTCTAGATAGTGAAAATGGAGGGCTCAGGACCAAGACTTGGAACATGTCAACATTTAGTAATTGAATAAGGAAGGGGGAGCTACAAAAGGAGATAGAGAAGTGAGGTGAGAGAAACACCAGAATTCAAAGGAAGAAAGTTTTTCAAGTTTTCAAGAAGGAGATAACTGGATTTGACAACATAGATCATTGGTAACTATGCGAAGCATAGACTCAATTGAGTAATCAGCCTGTGAGCTCTACCTGAGTGGTGTGAAGAAAGAATGTAGGTAAGAAAGTGGCAATATATCTAAAAAGGTTTTTTAAGTAAGTCTTACTGTAGAGAGGAACAAAGAGAGATGGCTGTAGAGAGGTGGGAAGTGGGGTGGTATGTGGAAGTCAAGCTTTATTTTTTGTTTTTTGAAATGTGGATGGCAATGATTAGTAATAATCGAGAAGCTGTATACATACAAAGGCGGCAAAATTATGATAGTGAAATCCTTGAGAGGCCACAGATAGTCTTGAAAGAGCCGTAGAGGAAATGATGCTGTTCATCGAATAGCCGTGTTTCAGTTAGAGGAAGAGAACGAAGGAACATTTAGAGCAGAGAGAGCATATCAGTGCTTTGCTGTTGACAGAAGGTGCTTTGCAAAGGGCAAAGTTGAAGGGTTTGGGAGTTAAGAGATTAGAAGAGATTAATGGACATGCAGTGTAGTGTGGGAATGTGAGTTCACTTGATGATAGATGGCAGAGGCGTCTTGGGCCTCTCCAAATAACTAAGAAGAATTAGAAAGTGAGGAATGATAGGATTAACCCTGATAGTTTCTGGAGAGAAGGTGGGTAAACAGTTCAAACTGGAAAACATATTGCCACTTATATTCATCTCTTGCATCTCTTACATTTTGATAGCCAAAGGGTGATTAAAATTCCTCAGAGACCTTTCTTTGGTGGCCTGAAGGCTGAGTCTCAGAATAACAGCATTGGTGGGCTATGCATGGAAGGGACAGCCTGGAGATTGTGTCTTCTCTGCAGCAGAAGGAACATGTGGCTACTAGGAAACAAAGGGAAGATTGTGAAAACAGGATTTGTTAACTGAATGAATGAATAAAGGGGTGAATGGATGAATTAAGTGATTAACTATTAATTAATTAATATCTTTTGTAAACAAACAAGAGTACTTTTGAGCTACAGGATTAAAATGAGTTTCTTTTTTTTTAAATTTCAATGATAAATCCTCTAAATTTTCAGCTTTTGAGTAGAAAGCTATAGAATTTTCTACTGCTTTCAAACATCATGATTACCTATTTGTAAAAAAAAACAACTTATGAAATCTATCCTTCTTTCAGAAAGAAAGAAATTATTTTTTTGTTTCATCTATATCACTACTTACAGCATTATTTCCAATATTCATCTTCATTCCCTAACTTAACTAGTGGCAGTGTGCAGAATGCAATTTTTTACTCAAATATCAAAATATAAATTGGTTTTTTCTTTGCTTCAAATAGTTTATTTCTAAGGTAATAACAATTATAATAGAGTATAATTTCAGATTATTGAAAGCAGCTTGGAATATAATTATAACAGACATTGTTAGTTGTCTCCCCAATATTCACCTATTAGAAATAAATTTCTGTATTAATTGGAAATGTTTTTGGCAAAAATCAGACAACTGAAATTTTTGTAGTTTAAAGAAATAGATTTATTTTTTAATATTACAAAGATTATTTTTTAATTGTGTTCTTGAAATATTTAGGTTTCATAAATCACTTTGTTGATATCTTCAAAACAATATTTTATTACAAATACTATTTATTCTAAATTTTCTTGATTGTTTTCAATTGCCCCTGCTCACATACATATAAAGAAAAAAATGTTTATACCTGAAATAGTTTTGTAAGTAAAAAATTTTGTTTCTTCTTTATTTGTGACAGTCTATCAGTTTTATACTCAAACTATGCATCATAAAAACAAATTACATCTTCTAAAATGAAAATATTATCTCTATCTCGGAATTTTGATTTTTCCATATTAATAGTTAAGTGAAATTATGTTATTAATAAAAGTAAAATATCAATGGAACAATTTTAATAATTTTCTTAAATTGTTAATTTGAAGGCATATCACTAAAACTTTGAAAGGGATAAAAAAAATTCCAGGTGCTTTAAAGTATAAAATAACAACTTATGTATGTCTTAGAAGTTTCATAGTATGACTTTTCCAATTTTTTGCTAATTTGGAAATGTGGTCCCCTCCTTAGCTGCAATAAAGGTTATTCAGAAAATCAGTAATTTAAAACATCATTCAAAATAGAAGTTAAAAGCCATCAAGGGATTAAAATGCTTATATATTATGACCAGTAATATTTACTTCTAATAATTAACTGGCAAAAATAATCTGATGTAAATAATAATATGTATCTACAAAAATACTGGTTACAACATTATATAGACAAAAAGGAATCACTGAAAGTACAATTGAAAGTAAAAAAATGAGAAATAATTAAATAAATCAAGGCACATCTAAACTAAGTTTTACTCGCATTAAACCATGGATAATAATCCATTATATAACTTAATAAAAGTCTCGCACTTCTGGCCAAGATAGAGTAACAAGCACTGGGTTTGCTCTTGCAGTATACAACTTAAAACCAGACATGATATGTGGAATAAAAACAAACAGTTTTTTGGCACTGGATTTAAGAACAGTGATTCCTAAAAGAAGGAAAGCAAAACAAGCAATCTCTACAATTTCCCAAGCCTATTGTCTGGAAAGAACTCCTAGACCACAGGGCAAGGAAAGGAAATCCAAGCAGAGCCTGGCAATCTTCCTGAGTTGAGAGTCCAAAGAGACTAAGGCAGCTGTAGTTCCGTAGGCAGTATACATAGGGAGAGAGAGCTGCAGAGCCCCATGTGTCTTCAGATACTTTGGCTGAATACATACGCACATATATGTGAGGAAAATACCTGAGTCTGGACAAAGAATTACATGAAAGGGTACATAAAAGGGAATATATCTTGAAACTCACTCAGGACTGAGAATTTTGTTTTCCCACTAGCCAGAGTGGAAAAGCTTCACAATTCACAGGAAATCAGTACAGTGCTCAGAAAGATATTGTCTTAGTAATGCGACAAAATTAGCCCTAGACTAATGGCTGCACTGCTCCTACCCAACCAAACTTACATAAAAAAAGCCTCAAGTGAATCAAACTGTTTCCAAGTAACTTAACTTCAAGCCAGAACACAGTTAAAAAATGGTTATAAGAAGTATATGTGTAGGTTTATACTTAACTAAGTAAAATTTGCAAGAAAAAATTATCAGATATGCAAATAAGCAGAAAATACAACACATAATTTAGATAAAAATTAACCCAAGAATGAAACAAATGATAGAATTAGTTGTGCACATTAAAGCAGTTAATTCAACATGTTCAAAGATGTAAATGAAAGATTAAGCATTGTGAGTAGCAAAATGGAAGTAAAAAATAGACCCATTCTGGAGGATAAAACCATTATGTCTGAGACAAAAAATGCAATAAATATAATTAACAGTACATTAGATACTTCAGATAAAAAGATTAGTGAACTGGAGGACATGGAAATAGAAACTATCAAAAATGAAACAGAGACAAAATAAAGTGAGGTATGGGACAACTTCAAATAGCTTAATGTAAGTATAATTGGAGTCAATGAAGATGACGAGAGGGTAGCCAAGAAGTTCAATAAACTCAAAGAAACAAAATCATGAAGAAAACTACACTACTGTTTAAAATTAGCTGGGGTATATAAAGTGCGTTGTGTACAGAGGAACCAGAAAAATAACAGTAAACAATGCAAGAAAAAAATTCATGACAGGAGGCAGCAGAAAAACATTTTTAAAGTGCTAAACAAATAAAACTATAAACTCTAACTAAAGCAACCACTCATAATTAAAATAAAATAATTATATAGTTTATTATGCATTATTAAAATAAATGAATTATAGCTAATAAGAAAAGAGATAAAAATCAATCCTAAGGAAAGCAGAAAAAGAGGGGAAAAAGTAATAAAGAACAGATGGGTCAAATTTAAAACAAATAAAAATAGTAGAAGTAAGCCCATTTTTTTCCAGTAATCACATTAAAAACAAGATCTAAATACTTCAATTAAAAGACAGACATAGGATTAAAAAAAAAGTAACATCCAAGTATTTGATACCTACAAAAACCCCAAATCTAATATATGAATTAAATATACAGACTCAGATAAAGTAAAATGAAGGAGGATATATATAAAAGTGTGTGTGTGTGTGTGTGTGTGTGTGTATCTCACTTATCCAAAGAAAGTAGGAGTGGCTATATTAATATCAGACAATATATACTTCTGATAAAAAATATTACTATAGAAAAATAACATCATTTCAGAAAGATAAATTTATCTAACAATCCAAAATAATTATTTAAATAAAAACAAGCTTCAAAATATATAAAACAGAAAGTGATAGAACTGTAAAGAGAAATAGATAAATCCCCAATTATAATTCAAAATTTCAACACCTTTCATAACACAAAAATACTGTCAACACTTCTTTCACAATAATTGATAGAAATAGTAGACAAAATCAGTAAAGATTTAGAAAATTAGAGTAACACTATCAATAAACATGACTTAATTGGCAGTTACAGAACACTTTACTCAACAACAGTATAAAAAACATTCAAGTGCATAAAAATATTTACCATGATAGATCATATTTGGGGCAATAAAATAAGTCTCAATATATTTAAAAGAATTGAATTCTTACAAAGAATATTCTTGGATAATAATGGAATTAAACTAGAAATCAATAACAGAAAATATCTGGAAAATATCCAAATGCATAAATATTGAATAGCAGACTTAAATATTATAGAAGAAATCAAAAGGAAATAAATATTTTAAACGGAATGAAAACAACACAGCATATCAAAATTTGTCAGATGCAGTTAAATTAGAACTTAGAGGGAAATTTATAGCAATAAATACAGTAAAAATAAATGTCTCAAATCAGTGAGTTCAGTATTCACTTTAAGGAACTAGCAAAAGAAGATAAAATTAAATCCAAAGAAAGCAGGAAAAACTAAAAGATAAAGATAAAAACAAAAGTCATTGAAATATAACACAGAAAAAATAATATTGAAATCAATGCAACTGAAATCAATTTTCTGTATGAAGATTATTAAAATTGAAAATATTCTATCAAGACTAATGAAGGAAAAAAAAGAAACACAAATTGCCAATATTTTAAATAAGAGAGATGACATAATTAAATATCCTACAGATATTAAAAGGATAGCACAGGAATATTATAAATTAATAAAGAGCAATAAATTTGATAACTTAGAGGAAAAATAATTCCTTGAAATACACAAAGATCAATGATCACTCAAGAAAGAGATACCATGAAAATCCCAATGTCTATTTAAAAATGAATTTTTAGCTAAAAATATTACTACAGTATATAAGAAAACTCAAAGCTTGGATGACCTTTTGGTATATTCTATAAAACAATGAATAATTGTTTTCTGCATAAACTCTTGTAGACAACATAAAAGGAGGAAATTCTACCCAATCATTCTGAGAACAGCATCACCCAATAACCAAAACCAGTCAAACACATAACAAGGAAAGAAAACTAGAGATAAATGCTTCTAATTAATACAGGTGCAACTATTCTTAACAAAATTTTAGCAAATCAATTCTAATATTATATAAAATAATCATGATTTAACATTTGAAAATAGATCAATGGAATTCATCATATTAACAGACTAAATAATGAAAATCTTTTGATCAACTCAGTAGGTACAAGAAAAGCATTAAAGAGACACAAAATCTATTCCTCATCAAAACTTTCAGTAGAAAAGAAATAGGGAACTGTCTCAACTTGGTAAAAGACATTAATGCAAAACCTGCAGCTAACCTTATACTTAACAGTTATAGACTAGATGCTTTCCCTCAAAACATTAAAATCAAGGCAAAGATATCTGTTCTCATTTCTTCTATTAAAAGTTGTTCTTGATATTCCAGTTAGTTGAGTAATGAAATTACTGAAATTGAAAGAAATAAAAGGCATCAAGACAGGAAAGAAATAAAAGAAAGTTTTTCTCTTTCAAAGAAAGAAATAAAACTGTCTTTATTCTGGTATTATTGCAATTATTTATAGAGCAAATCTTAGGGTATATATGAAAAAGCTACTAGAACTAGTAAATGAGTTTAGTGAAGTTTGCAGGACACATGATAATTATAAAAAAAATTGTAATTATTTGTACTACCAACAAACAATTAGAAAATGAAATTATAAATATATTACTATTTATACTAATAAGAAAATATGAAATTTTAGCAATAAATTTGACCTGTACTTACACAGTGACAAAACATTGCTGAGAGAAATTAACTAAGACTTAAATGAATGGAGATATATACAGCATTTATATACTAGATACATAACTATTGTTAGATGTCAGTTCTCCCAATATAGGTATATAGGTTCGATGCAATGTCAATGAAAATCCCAATAAACTTTTGGATATTGACAAGCTGATTCCAAAATTCATATGGAGTAACAATGGAACTAGAATAGCCTAATAACTTTGCTACAGAAAAACAAATTTGGGGGATTTATACTTTCTGACTCAGGACTTAATACCACGCTATAATAATCGAGACATTTTGGTGTTGGTAGCAAGAAAGATACATTATATAAGTCAACAGAACAGAATAAAGACTTCAGAAATAGATTAACACAAATATGGCCAGTTGATTTTCAAGCAAAGTACAAAAGCAATGAAACTGATAAAGGAAAATTTTCAAAAAATGGTGCTGGTATAATCGGATATTGATATATAAAGAAAAAGACCCCTTAATCCATATCTCACACAATATACAAAATTTAATTCAAAATCAATCATTGACTTAAGTATAAAACATATAACTACACATTTTTAATAAAAAATATAGAAGAAAATATTTGTGTGTTAGGTTAAGGATTTTCTAGATACCACACTGAAAACCGATAGCAACAAAAAATTGCTAAATCAGACTTCATCAAAATTAAGAATTTTTGCTCCTCAGAAATATGGTTGGGGATGGGAAGAGGTTGGTCAATGGGTAGAAAGTTATAGTTAGATACGAGGGAATAGTTCTGCCACAATATTGCACAGTAGAGTGACTACAGTTAGCAATAATGAATTGTGTATTTCAAAATAGCTATTATAGAAGCTATTATAGAGAGTCTTTTGAATGTTCTCGCCACAAAGAAATAATAAATGTTTGAGGCAATGCATTTGATAATTACCCTGATTTGAGTACTATGCAATGTACACATGAATCAAAATATCACATTGTACCCCACAAATATGTACAATTATTATTTCAATTAAAAATAAAATAAAACAGCAATAAAGACATGATTAAAAGAATGAAAAGGCAAGGCATAGTATGGAAGAAGAGATTTTCAAATCACATATCTGATAAGGAATTTGTATCCAGAATGTATAATAAACTCTCCAGATGTAATAATAAGAAAACTGACAATACAACAAAAATGCACAGATTTGAATAAACACCTCCAAAGAAAATAAGTGGATGACTAATAAACATGAAAAGAATCCCATCATTAGTTGTTAAGGAAAGAAAATCTATTAGGAGTTACCACTACCATTTTAAAGCCACACAACAAAGGCCTCATAGTGTGTGATTCCATTTATATAAATCTTATAAGAAATGCAAACTCATCTGTAGTCACAGAAAGCATATTAGTGATGATCTGGGGATTGATATGGGGCAGGACACGTGGATCAGGGACCCAAGTAAGGTTTACAAAAGAGCATGAAGGAATTTTTGGTGATGATGGATATGTTATTATTTTCACTGTCTTCATGCTTTTACAGTTGTATTATAAATCAAAACTTATCAAAGTATACATTGTAAATATTGCCAGTTTATTACATGTTAATTATACCTTCTTCAAGTTGTAAAAAATAGAAACAAAGTTTTATGTTAACCTACTGAGTGAAAATAATATGATACAAATTTCTATATGCTATACAATACTATAAGCAAATTTCCAAAATATTGACTTGGCCTGGTAAGAAAATAATGTTATTTAAAAAGAATATTTTGGTCTACATTGGGCAAATATTATAAAATGATAACCCATTATATTTATAATCAAGACAAACAAGCTCTGAAAAAAAAAAAGCCTTAAGTTGCATCAATAGCTATACTAAAAAATTCTCTCTTCTCCGTCCTTAAATCATGCTCTTTCCTTCATTGGATAGAATCTAGAGATCTTGTTTTCTTTTTTAACTTTCCACAATCATTTTTGCCTCAAAATACAGTCGATTGTTTTGTTTTCTATCCCTTCGAAGAATATAAGCTAAAAAACTGTTCACTGTTCACATGGTCACTGAAGTGAGAATTGACATGAGACAACCTGACCATGAAAAATGAGAAGTTTAGCAGAATAGTATTATAATGAATGTTCATAATAGTGAGAATAAATTAACAATAAAATGTTTAAAATCTGTCAATATGCATTTGTCAATAATGGTTACAAGTAGATTGCTTGGCCATGGGAAGAGATAAGCATCAAGATATCTGCAAAAATCATCCCCAGCAAAGGGTGCCAGATAAATGAGGAATTGCCCTAATATCACTGCACAATTTTAGGAAAGTAAAGTGTTGGCTTCGACTTTCAAATGTATTTTATTTTTTTGATGTTCCTTGTAAATACATATTTTTTCCCTTTTTAAAGATAAAACAACACTGTTCAAATTAAGGAAATGACAGCTGAAAACATTTCATTTTGTCATTTTACTCATTTTAAGGAAATTTGTGCAGTTTAATAAAAAAATTTGTTCATTTTTTATCATTTGATTATGATCAAAATGCTTAATAATTTTGTACAGATAATTTCAATAAACAAACCTATTCCCAAAGAACTTGGTAAGTACTGAAGAAAAAATATATAGATGATTATATTAAAAGAATAATTTAGGCTGAATCAATGTGATACAAAAGTTAACAGAAGAGTAGATATAATATATACATAACAATATAATTTATAGATGTTCTTCAAAATAAGGACACTTCATATTTCTTAATGTATTCAGAGCTCAGTGAATGTGCCTGGTCCATGGTGAGTTCGCTGAAGATGATAAAAGGGATTATAAAAATATTGTCTTGATTTCAATTTCAGTTTTTTTCAGGGATATGGTGCTTTTACCTGAGTTCATCATATCCCTAAGGAATGAAAGCACCCAAACAAATTCAAAAAGAGAAAGTCCTTTTCAATAGGATTTACAGAAGAAAGGGTAAATGACTGACAGAGCAGGTGCAGTCTGCGAGTCAGAAACACTTGATAGGCAAAAAGCCTCAGCAAGAATTCAAACAAACATGTTGTATACAGTTCTGTTGGTTTTGCTAATCCAAATTCCGACATTCCCTTCTCAAAGGGATATAACAACTGTAACTTATTCTGAGGGAGAATGTACAAAACTACATGATTGATTAAAAGCTGTCTGCACCTTCTCCTTTGCAAACAAATAACTCAAAGAATTGGAAGCTTCACTCCTCTTTCATCTCTTCACTACAAAGACCTTCCCTTCTAGGAATGAAGTTCCCTTGAAAAGTTTATCCAAGGCAGTCAGTAGGATCATGGCTTAAAATCACATGCAAAATTTCAAGAGATACTTATTAAAACTAACAGAAAAAAATAATAAGCCAAAAGAGAAACACCTTCAGATGAAGATCAGAGGATACATAGTAGCAGATATGTAGGATAAGCCAATCTAGAGATCTAATGTACAACATGAGAAATATAGTTAATAAAATTACTTTATATGGGCTTCATACTAAATGAGTAGATTTTAGCTGCTCTTGCCACAAAAATGAAAGAAATGGGCAACTATGTGAGAAGTTAGATGAGTTAATATGCTTCCTTATAGTAACCATTTTACTATCTATATGTATTATATAACATCATGTTGCATACCTTAAATTAACACAATAAAATATAATAAAATAAAATCAACAAAATATGCTTTCTCACTTTTGAATATGAATTTTCTATTATTTAAAACATAGAAATGGAAACCATGACTTTTTGAAATGCTGTGACAACAGTATTTGTTAAAAATAGGTGATCTCTCCCTGAAAAGACTTTTCAGATTCAATTTACAGCCATGCTACTGAATACAGAGAAACTCACAGAGGTATTTAAATATAGGATGGAGAACCCTCTCTTACAGTCAGAATGAAAAGCTTATTTTTAAGGAACTTTCAGTCTTTTTCAGGGGTCTAATTTCTTCTTTTTCAAAATAGATAGTATATGCATATTCTTGAAAATTTGAAAAAATGTTTCTATAGGTTTTGAGGTTATATAATTATCCAAGTGCATAGGGCCAGTGGAAGGAGCAGTCTATTCTGGATCAAGATCACAATCTGGCTAGTGTAGTTGAAGCTTTGTATGTCTGTGCAAATAACCAACCAATTCTAGAGTTCAGCTTTACCAAAAAATGTTAAACCTATTTTTTCTTTTCCATATTATGTTCATTTGAATATTCAAATGATTTATCTTTAAAGTTCTGCTTTAGACAATGGCCAAGAAGGATCATATCTGACCAACACTCCTCCAGATTACAAGTCTAAAGTCTTTACAAAAATACCAAAAACAGTGTAAGACAATAAAAGATGGCAGAAAGGGGACTGCGTATTTGGAATAAAGAATGTCTAGGTTACTTTATTATTTATGTATGTATGTGTGTTTATAGGTATGTATATATGTATGTTTGCATGTATATATGTGTGTGTGTCTGATTTTATTTTATAATCTTTAGCCTAAGGAGAGGCCTCATGTGGGCCATCTAAGTCTCCCTAAACTCCAAGAGAAAACTTTAGACTTTCTGACTTAAAAATTCTAATGCTTTTAGTTTCAAGCAATTATAAGACTGGAAAATAAGGGAGCAATCCTAGAAATAAGAGCAAGAGAAGGAGCGTCTCAATTATAAACTCTGCCACTTTCCTACTGCATCCTAAATTACATTCATGGAACAGACTCTTAATAGCTCAGCCAAAGCTTAAAGAACTGAACTGAGATTTGAGTGTATGCTCAGAAGAGAACTGTAGTTCTGGGTATGCTTAACAGAAGGGTAAAAATTTCAAAGGAAGAATTTCAGACACTTCAGTGTAAGGAAATAGAATTTAGTCAAACTGAAAAATAGAAGAAAGAAAGTAGATCTAAAAAATTGACAGAACCTCAAGACTATGTGACAATATCAAAAGGCATTACTGGTTTCTCTGCAAGATGGCAGAGTAGAAGTAGTCCATGCATGCCACTCTCAAGGAAAGGATCAAAAGTTGCAAGTAGATGCCCACCTATGGATGGACCTTCTTGGAGACAGCATTGTAAATCATCAGAGAAGTGAGGGGAGACACTCAGAGTGAAGGAGAGGGTGATACATGTGACAAAATCAGAAAGTACATGCAGGAGGCACCCACATGTGGGGAAAGACAGGATGAGAGAACCCCAGTGCTCCACAACACCCCCATGGACACTGTGATCTGATCTCCGAGGGGCTTTTCCCAACCACCGCAGACCTCCAGACTGATCAACTAGCTGTTTAGAGTCTGTGCAGCGACGATGCACCAGAGAGCAGGTGCAGCAGGGACCCATTGGCTTCTGTTCCTGGGTTGCTGCAACTGATGAATTTTTACAGGGCTTGGATTTGCTGCAAGTGCCTCCGCATCACCCTGGCCAGGATGGGGAGGGAGCAGGGGTAGAAGACACTCTCATGTAACCCCTTCCTGCTATGGGGATTCAAGCAGAACAGGCACTGCCACTGCCCCCTGAGAAGCCCTGCAACATTGCCTCAGCAGGACCTGGGCAGGGAGAGAACCCCAGCTGCCTGCAAGATCAGCCCCATAGCTACACCACTGCAGCTCCTCCACTGCTGTCCTCCCCCATGGTCCCACCTCTGAGGCTTCTCTGATGCTGCCCAGTCCTGCAGCCCCACCCTCATGGCTCCCACCCACTGCCTGGTAGGAACCATCCTCCCAGTCCCAGGCTCTGAAACAGACTCACTAGCTGCATGGCACCTTTGCAACTGGACCCAGGTGGGATGAATGCCCAGCCCTGATACCCATGACCACAACCTAGATAGCCTTGTCCAGCACTGCACTGCTGAGAGGAGGCCCAGGCAGAGCAATTTCCCACAGTGCCAGCTGAAGAAAGATATGCTGAAGGAATCTCTTCAGACTGGAGGAAATGGTACAGTATGGACCCTTGTATATTCAGACGTAAGTGAAAAGCATTGAAAATGATAATTTGTTTAAAATACATACAATTAGTTAAAGAAGACATCACTTCCTTTTACATAAAATGTTAGTTAAATAAATTAAATTAAATTAATGAATTATATATATATGTATATATATACATATATATATAATGAAATACCACCTGGCAATAAAAAGAAACAAACCGTCAATACATGTAATAATATAATATCTAAATTATTTTCAAAAAGTTATCATTTGATGTTCATAAAATATGTAATATAATACACAGGAAAACTCTAACATAAAGAGAAACGGGATGTGGTCTACAGATCTCTACGATTACAAGTGGTACATTATATAGAAACAAACCCTAGAAACATTGAGTGTGTATTGTGATCTTAAAATGAACACTAAAAAGTAATGCAAAAAAGTTTAGCTAAAAAAGCCACTTGATAAATTAAAATGGAATTCTAAAATATATTGAATTTAGATATATTCATAAGAAGGCAGAAGAGGAGAATGTAGATTATCATTCTGGGCTGATCTGCCCACTCTTTGTCCTAGTTCAGCTAAAGAATATTTAATGTTTTGGACAGTGAAACTACCTCCTTTTGTGATTACAATTACATCCTTTTATTGCTGTCATTAATGGTTTATTTGCAGGCACTGATATCTACATCTCCAGATAAGATATTATAACTTTGCCAGATGTACACGCTTATCTAAAGAAGAAAAATAGTACATGCTTACATTTGCCATTTGTATGTTTTCCCCACCTTGCTTCTCTCTACTTTTTTCTGTCTTCACAAACCTTGCAACAGAAGATACTTTCGGCTGTCATATTCCAGGCTAAGAAACTTGTTGTCTTTATCTGGATAAATCAAGGAACCAGACTCAAGCTTGTTCTTATTGGCAGTTATAGAGGAAAACAATAATGAGATAATGATTATAACCTGATGAAAATGAAAATAATATAATCTATGCTTTCCAGAAAACATCCATTAGTGTTTGACAGTCTAATCCTGACCATATACACCTCATATTCTTTTCCTCCTTTAACTTCCCTTGTATGCATTAGAGAACTATTGATCATCTAATTTCTTCCAATCTTTATAAAGATCTTAAAAGTAAAGGTGAGGCACCAATATGGCAGCTTGGCATGCTCTGACTCTAGGTGTGTCAGCCCACACACACTCGTATCAAATGAAAAGAATCATACTTTAGAATACATTTTTCAGTAATTAGCAATTTATTTTCTTCTCTGTGCCTCTTTGTAGGCCAGTTTCTTCTATTAAAACACCTGTTTTGAGGACCTGCCAAAAGCCGAACACTGTGTAAGTGCTACAGATTTAAACCTGTATAAAATGAATCTTGGATTTCAAGGAATTCAGTATTCATTAGAGAAACAGTAAGATCTGATGAGTGCAATAAAGTATTAATATGGAAAAAATGTAGTGCAGAAGTTCAGCAAATAATGAAAACCAACTATGTATTCTGCCTGTAGTAGATGCTGTGTAATCTCTAATTATTAATCATATCAGAGATTATTCTCTAAGTAATAGTCTCTAAGCTTCATAGACTTGCCAAAGTAAAGTAAAAATAATAACATTAGATGACACTTAATGTTGATACTACTATGCAAAACCTAAGGAATTAGAATTGTTAAGAAAAAAAGGAGTGTTGTCTCTAATATTATTACACTTTGCTAAGTGGAAAGATTTCTTATTTCGATTTGGATTTAGATATGTAGGGTTTAGTCCTGTTCCTGTGACATACAAATTTATAAGATTTGGGGGTAAGTTTTCTCAAGGGTATAATGAGGGAATTTCACGAATTAATTTTGAAGGTATCTTCAAACTTCAATATGCTGATAAATATTTAATAAACAATGTATCTATTTATTTTGACTCCATTCAGACTCTACAGTTACACTATTCCTGAGGGCCCTACAATTGTCTAAGAATTGCCAAAGTTACTATGATTATCCTCAGAATTAAACTAATTATTAAAATTATCCAATAGTTATTAATAGTTCAATCCATAAATCCTTGATAAGCTGTTTTTTTATTTTTGCATATTTTGTGAGTTTTACAGTACCTAAAGCTTAGAAAATGATGACTAAATGTTAGTTGCTGTATGAAGAATTAAGAATAAACAAATGGTGTAAGCAAAATAAAGTCGACACAATTGTATTTTTAAATATTTTGTGTACCTGTTATCATCTACATTTGCATCAACTTTTAAACCATTGGTCTCTAATATATGAAAAATAAAATTTTTTTTCTCTATAGAAACACTTTTTCCCTGAAGTATGGACTTTAATACTTACTTTTTTATGCTTATGTTAAAATTAATGATCAAAAACTTTGAAGATAACATCTAAGCTTATGGATAAAGAATAATGAAAACTATATCAATAAACCTGGCCCATAAATTTGCATTGATACTTAAACACATCTATTTTACATCCTTAGTTTATGAATGTTCTTTTGTAATTTATATATATGTAGATATGACATATGTATATAACATATATATGAATACAGAGTTTCATATTTTTGGTATTAATTTCAATATGTGTCTTCATTCATATTAGTAGCAATAATTTCTTTTAAGCACATTTTTCAATTAGGAATTATCCTAATAATGCTAAATTTTTTATGTACTTTTTGAAACAATAATTATCTTTGTTCACATAATTAACCGTAACTTTCATATAAGATAAAAAAATTGCTATTGTAATTTTGCTTACTTTTTCTATAAGGAAAGCCTTAATACATGTTTTATTTATTCAAAAACAGCCCAGATACTTATATCACATATTTATCATGTGGTGGAGAACATAGTAGTGTAAAACATAAATTATTTTGTTTATATCCTTTCAGAATTTCATAATTTTGAATCATCATTCCTAATTTGTATCACCTTAGAAGATATTTTGGATAAATACATTTGCTGTTTTCACTCATTGCTCTTTTCCCCCCTGTTCAGACTGGTTCTCCTATTATTATTTTTATTATTTTTTACTTCAAGATTATTGTAGATCCACATGCAGTTATTATAAAAACTACAGAAAGATCCTGGGTACCTTTTTCCCAGTTTCCCATTGGTGACTTCTTGCAGTATACAATAGCACAACCAGAATATTGAGAATACTGACAGTAACACATAACAGTCAAGGTACAGAACATTCATATCATCACAAGGATCCCTCATGCTACTTTCTGATAGCCATCCAACTGGATGATAGACATCCAATTTCTTTTTATCCAAATCTTTCCCTCCCTTTAACTCCTTAATAGTTGAACCATTAATATGTCTTTTATTTCTATAATTTTAACATTTGAAGAATGTTAAATAAATTGGAACATTTAGTATATAACCTCTTGGGATTTGCTTTTATCAACTCAGTGTAATTCTCTGGATATTCATCCAGATTGTTACATATATTGACAGTTTGTTCCTTTTTATTGCAGAGTAATATTCCATGGTATAGATGTACCATAATTTGTTTAACCATCACCCACCCATTGAAAGATATCTGGGTTGTTTCCAGGTTTTGGCAATTATCAATAAAGCTGCTATAAATATTACTGTACTGGTTTTTGTGTAAATATATGTTTTTATTTTTCTGGGATAAATAGACAAGAACATAGTTGGTAGGTGATGTGATAGTTGCATATTTAGTTTTTAAAGAAACTGCTCAACTGCTTTCTAAGGTTACATTTTATTTATTTCCACAAGCAAAATATTATATTAATAACTCAGTTTCTCTGCCAAGTGGTATGCCAAGTGATTTTCTACTAAAACTTGAACATTTTGCTTAGTATGTTACGTGACCCTGGATCTTACTTAAACCTTCTGTTTTAGCTGGCTTCTTCTGATGCTACCTTAGCAGGGGATGGTGGGGTTGTATAACATTTTTACTGTCAGGTGGTGGTAGAAGTCCCAATTCCCCAATTAACTTCTATTAACACACTGGTGGAAGGGGTCACTAACTGTGGCTGATGGATGAGGATGGAATTTTCAGTTCCCCAGCAGGATCGCACTGATACATCATAGGCAGGGCAGGGGTAGCAATGCCTATTATTGTTCATCATGTGACCTTCACTGACATAACAGAAGGTATGTAGCCTCATTACCACAGGGCATTGGTTAAAGTCCTGACTTTCCTGTGTGCCTCCAGGAAAGTCTGTGCCTCCTCTAAAAACACTGTGCCTCCTCTAAAAACACTCTAGTAGTAATGTGTAGGCTTGGCTTAATATTTCTTGATAAGTGTAGAAATATAGACACCATTCCCCACTCCATGGTCTCTACTGATACTGGTGGGAGATGGGAAGGAGAGCTTGTTACCATCTAGTGGGTTAATACCCAGTTTCATACTCAGGCTACCTTGTTTCCTACTCAGCCTTTTCTCACACCACCTTATGAGGCGGGATGGTTGGAATCCTCTTTACAGTCTGTTAAGGGTTGACTTCTAAGTTATCCAATTGGCCTTTGCTAGTGTTAGTGGGGGTAAGGCCATATTTTTTATTTTGGTGTTTCATGAAAGTAGAGTGGTTTTTATCTAAAAGTTTTCTATCTTGCTATGCCATTCCTTCCATGGTCCTAAAGAACTGGAAAAAGATGAGCAAACCAACCCCAAATCTAGCAGAAGAAAAGAAATAACAAAGATCAGAGCAGAACTAAAGGAAATTGGTAACAAAAAACTATATGGAAGATTAATAAAGCAAAAAGTTGATTTTTTGAAAAAATAAACAAAATTGACATGCCTCTTGCTAGACTAAGGAGAAGCAGGAAAGAAAGGACGCTAATAAGCTCAATCAGGAATGAAAGAGGAGAAATTACAACTGATACCACAGAAATACCAAAATATCATCTATGAATATCATAAAAACCTCTATGCACATAAACTTTAAAATGTGGAAGAAATGTCAAATTCTTAGAAACACACAGCCTCCCTAGGCTCAATCAGGAAGAAATAGAATTTCTGAACAGACTAATATCAAGTACTGAAATTGAAGCAGCAATAAAAAACCTTCCTAAAAAGACGTCCCAGTCCAGATGGTTTCACATCTGAATTTTACCAGACCTACAGATAAGAACTGGGGCCTATCCTGCAGAAATTATTCCACAATATCAAGAAAGAAAGAATCTTCCAAAACACGTTTTATGAAGCCAATATCACTCTGATACTAAAACCAGGAAAGGCCACAACAAAAAAAGAAAATTACACACCAATATCCCTTATGAAAATCAGCAAGGAAAAATCAAACAACCCTATCAAAAAATGGGCAAAGGACATCAACAGAAACTTTCCAAAAGAAGACAGAATAATGGCTAAAATATATGAAAAAACACTCAACATCTCTAATCATCAGAGAAATGCAAATCAAAACTGCAATGAGATATC
>VBSM01000272.1:75826035-75851540 GCA_008086735.1 Cheirogaleus medius
AATAAGCACCACATGTACTCACCAGCAAATTGGTTTCACTGGTCAACACCTAAGGGGACATATAGAAGGGCAGGTATCGAGGGGGGAGAAGGGGATGGATATATACATTCATAAGGAGTGTGATGTGCACCATCTGGGGGATGGACACGCTTGAAGCTCTGCCTCGAGGGGGGAGGGGGGTAAGGGCGATATACGTAACCTTAACATTGGTACCCCGATAATATACTGAAATAAAAATTAAGGGGAAAAATAAGATAATAATTTTAAAAATCCATAAGACTATGAGCTTCATGAAGTGAAGCTAGAAGTTTGTTCAGCCCTAAGTGTCCAGCACCAACAATTACTAGAACATGCTAGAAGCTCAACAAATATTTGTTGAATAAGTGAGGAAAGCATATTGGGTATTATACTATGCCATGTATAAATATCATTTAAACCTTCTAAAGTGGTATCAGGTATATCTCCATTTTAAAGATTATGAGAAACAAGTTTGAAAGAAATTCAATAATTTGACCCAGGCAACACAAATGGTAAGTGGAGGAGCAGGGTTCAAATATTTGTTTGAGTCTAAGGTTTATGTTTCTGCTATCCCAAGTGACTTCTCAAAGAGAGAAAGAAAAGAGAGAAAGGTTGTCAATTTTGCACAATGTGCTTTGCCTTGAAATGTCCGTATTCCGCATATCTGGAGATGGATGGGCCTGTCACTAAATCACAGGAGCATGCACAGTGAAAAGTTCTGTACTATTTTCTGAAACAGAGAAACAAAAAAAAAAAAAAACAACAAAAACCCCTCCAGAACCACAGAAAAACAATGTAACAATCATGGCATAAGCAGTGAAATGATAACAAAAGGGGTCAAAAGAGATAGCCATAGTCATGGATAATTTACTATCTGCAATAAAAAGCAGCCTTAAGGGCCCGTAGCCTTAGCAAATAAACATTGTCTTACATAGGATGCAATTATATTCAATCGAGGTCACTTAGGCACTTCTTAATTACCCTAGCCAATTTGTTTTAAGGTTTAACTTTCTCTTAATTATACTTTATGTTCTCTCTCTCTCTCTTGTTTTTTTGTAACGATTAAACACAGGCCAGTTAAAACCACTTATATCCTCTTTCCTGAACACGTGTGTGGTGATGATGGGAATAGAATTAGAGTTAAATAAAGTTTATTTAGTTTATCTGTCATTTTCTAAATCCAAAACCTCACCATATTTTCCAGCAGCCCATGTGACAGCTGTACCTAAATCCAGATTCAATCAGTGCTTCATGTCAACTAACACAATCCCTTAAGCACAGCTTATGTGAGTTTATATTACTCCACTGCTGACAGACAAAAGCATATTTTCCGCCAACAATAAAACACTTTAAGAAGATCTGGGTCACAGATAAAAGATATTTTCCTGTTCAATGGCTATGTTTTCAATGGCTATGATAGCATTAGTCTTACAAATAATATATAAAATTATAAGTTTGATTAATCATCATTAATTCTGGAATAGGCAGTAAAATTTAGAGCATCCTAGTAAAACATCAGGGCTAAAAGATTAATGTTTTGCAATATATGCTTTAAAAAATGTCTTTTATGATTTATTTGCCTTCCAGTGCTTATGAACAATATCAGGGACAAATTGTTTTTTGTGTGGTTTAAAAGTCATTGGCATGCAAATAGAGTATGAAATAAATTTAGTAAAGCAAAATGAGGCTATGCTCATTAATCAAAGTAGATTGTGAAAATTTGGCAAAGAGCTTGAAGCTGGGGATATTCTTAGTACTAGGAGGACTTTTAGTACCATATTTTGTTTTTATCCTTTCCCTTAATTATAGGGAATGTAAACAATTATGCCTTTATATCCTCTTGGCCTATTTAAATTCAAACACCTAATTTTCTACTATTTTCACCCTACTTTATCCTGCTTCAGTTACCTTTTCTCATGGTTGACAGACACACTATGTGCACTCTTAACCCAGCGGCTTTGCACTACTATTCTCTCTAATGAAATGCTTCTTCCCACAAATCTAAATGATTGGCTCTTTTTAGGTCTCTGCTTAAATGTCCACTTACCAGTCACGACTTTGCTGAGCATTCTGTATAAAATAGTGATCCCCCACATTCACTACTTGGTCCTCCTAATCTCTCTTACTTTGCTTTACATTATTCCTTTACCAATGCAGCATACTGTATCCTCCTCAGCGTATTTGTTTATTTTCTCTCTCTTCCTACTTTCTACTTGTCTATTGCATAACATACCACTCCAAAACAATGGCTAAAAACTGTAGGAATAATTAACTTTGTTCATGAATTCTAGGAGTTGCCTGGCTTAACTATCTGGTTCTCTATCAAAGTTTTACATGCAGTCACAAAGTTACACAGTGTCTGGTGCTCAAATCATTTGAATGCTCACTTCCTCACATTTCTCACACCTGGTCAGAGAAGACTCAAATATCTGGGAGCTGGAAGAACTAGGGCTCCTCAGGCATTGCTTTCTATATCTCTGTGTTCTCTGGTAGATAACATAGAGAACTGTTCAGTGCCAGCTACTCTATCACTGTGGCACTGATAGAGTGGCCAGGAGTGGTATGTGGAGACTCAGGATTCCAACTGGAGAGAGCAAGAAGCTTTTGCCTTTTATAAGATTGACTTGGACCTCTTGCAGCACATAACTCTTGTGGAATTTTACTCAGTGAGTGAGTAACAAAGGCCTGCCAGTTTCAAGTAGAAGGGAAAAAGAATTCAGTTCTGAAAGAACAGTTGGGACTAGAAATAATGTTGTGGTTCCATTTTGGAAAACACAGTCTGTCACACCCTACTAGAAAGCAAAGTCTACAGGGGCAGGGCTTTGGTTAGATCACTTTTGTAACCTCAGTACCTAGAATAGTGCCTGGATTTACTAGGAATTCAATAAATATTCTTTGAATGACAAATAAATAGATGACTGAAGGCAAAACCTAAATAACTTTAGTAAAAACAATTGTACGTTACCAATGTTTCTAATGTTTTAATAACAGTAGAGAAAGAGTTATATAAATTTCCACAACTATGTGCTTAAAGAGTGCTGTGATTCCATGTTTAAATATAATCCCACTTGATTCACCCCCTGGATGTGAGGATTGTTCAAGATACACAAATCAATCGATATGATACATAATATGAACAGAACAAAGCACAAAGACCATATGATCATTACGATTGATGCTGAAAAAGCATTCAATACAATTCAACATCTCTTCATGATAAAAACTTTAAAAAATTTGGTTATAGAAGTAACTTATATCAACATGACAAAAACCATATATGACAGACCCATGGCTAGTATCATACTGAATGAGAAAAATTGAAAGTCTTTCCTTTAAGATCCAGAACAAGACAAGGATGTCCACTTTCACTAATGTTATTCAACATAGTACTGGAAGTTCCAGCTAGAGCAATCAGACAAAACAAATAAATAAAGGTCATCCAAATTGGAAACGAAGAAGTCAAATTATCCTTGTTTGCAGATGATATGATCTTATATGTAGGGAAACATAAAGACTCCACAAAAAACTTTTAGAACTGATAAACAAATTCAGTAAAGTTATAAAATACAAAATCCTTTATATAAAAATCAGTAGGATTTCTATATGTCAACAGTAAACAATCTGAAGAAGAAACCATAAAAGGTATAAATAAAATGAAATATCTAGGAATAAACTTAACCAAAGAACTGAAAGACCTCTATAATGAAAACTATAAAACATTGATGAAAGAAATTGAAGAGGACACACACACACTAAATGGACAGGTATTTCATATTCATGGATTGGAAGGATCAATGTTATTAAAATATCCATACCACCCAAAGCAATTTACAGATTCAATGCAATCCCTATCAAAATACCAATGATATTCTTCACAGAAACAGAAAAAAAATCCTAAAATTTATATGAAACATCAAAACATCCAGAATATCCAAAGCCATCCTGAACAAAAAGAATAAAACTGGAGGAATCACAACACCTGACTTCAAATTATACTACAGAGCTCTTGTAATCAAAAGAACATGGTACTGGCATAAAAACAGAACGCAGACCAATGGAACACAATAGAGAACCCAGAAACAAATCCACATATCTATAGAGTGAACTTATCTTCACAAAAGTTGCCAAGAACATACAGTGGGGAAAGGACAGTTTTTTCAATAAATGGTGCTGTGGAAACTGGATATTCATATGCAGAATAATGAAACTAGACCCTTATTCTTGCCATATATAAAACTCTAATCAAAGTGGATTAAAAACTTAAATCTAAGACCTGAATCTATGAAACTAGTCAAAGAAAACATTGGAAAATGCTTCAGGACATTGGTCTGGGCAATGATTTCTTGAGTTATTCCTCCAAAGCAATGGTAACCAAAACGGAATTGGGCAAATGGGATCACATCAAGCTATAAAGCTTCTGCACAGCAAAGGAAATAATGAATAAAGTGAAGAGAAAACCCACATAATGGGAGAAAATATTTGCCAACTACTCATCTGACAAGGGAGTGATGACTAGAATATATAAAGAGCTTCAACAACTCAATAGGAAAAAAATCAAATAATACAATTAAAAAGTGGGCAAAGGATCTGAATAGACTTTTATAAAAAGAAGAAATAAAAATGGCCAACAGGAATATGAAAAAACACGCAACATCATTAGTCATCAGAGAAATGCAAATAAGAACTACAATGAGATATCATCTCACCCCAGCTAAAATGGGTTTTATCAAATAGATGGGCAATAATGAATGCTGGCAAGGATGTGGAAAAAGGACAGCTTTTGTACACTGTTTGTGAGAATGTAAATTAGCGCAACCACTATGGAGAATAGTATGGATGTTTCTAAAAAAAACGAAAATACAACTACCATATGACCCAACAATCCCACTGCTAAATACATATGCAAAAGAATGGAATTCAGTATATTGAAAAGATACCTGCACTCTGATGTTTATGGCAGCACTATTCACAATAACTAAGATTTGGAATCAACCTAAGTGTCTATTAGTGGATGAATGGATAAAGAAATTGTGGTGCATCTACACAATAGAATATTAGGTAGCCATAAAACAGAATGAAATCCTGCCATTTCAGTAAATTGCTGGAACCGGAGAAGATTATGTTAAGTGAAATAAGCCAAGCACAGAAACACAAGTCTTGCATATTATTATTCATATGTGGGAGATAACCATGAGAAACAATTAATTGCATGGAGAAAGTATAGAATCATGGTTACCAGAGACTGGAAGAGTAGCAGGAAGAGGAGATAAAGTAATGATGGTTAATGCTTGCAAAAATGAAGTTAAATAGAATGAATAATATTTGATAGTATAATAAAGTGACTATAATCAACAAAAAGTCAGGGTATACCTTAAAATAACTAAAAGAGTGGAATTGGAAGGCTCTTAACACAAAGAAATGATAAATGCCTGAGGTGATGGATACCCCAATTACCCTGATTTGATTAATCCATATTATATGCCTGTATCAAAACATCACATGTACCTTACAAAGATATACAACTATTACTTACCTATTATAATTACAAAGAAGAAAGAAATAAATAGAATTCCATTTAAATTTTTTTCTTTATTAACTCAATGTAGATTTACCAAATTCAGCAAGAGTTAACCATTTCTAACTTGAAGTTGATACTTGAAATCTCTATTGTTTTTTAATAATTTGTGGACTAGAATAGACCACAAAGAGAATATGCTCCAACTTTTTTTGACTTCAGTTTCCTTAATTTTTAAATCTTTCTATAAGAGGCCTAGGAATGCTCTATAATCAGTTACTCACTAGGAGGTAAGTCCATGACATAAAGACTTTGTTTTATGTCATGATTAGCTCTTTATTTCTTACTATAACCCCTAGCACATAAAAGGTTCTTAATATTTGGTACAGGGGAAATAGGTCAAAATTACTACAAAGTTTAGAGGTATGAATTGAAGATATTTTGAAAATTTTAAATTTCAAAGGGAGCATGGAATTCATAGAGAAATTAGCTATATCTTGTCTTAGCATTATGCTCATTTATCTATTAAACTCTCCTAAATATAAGAATTATGATGCATAGTTTTATTTATAATTTATTCATTATTATTGAGGAGATGTTAAAAAGCAACGAAATCACTAAAACAACTAAAAAGTCATAAAATAGAAAGATCAAGTTAAAACTAGGTTGTCTACTATTTGAGGAAATAATGCACATAATTAAAGACCATGCTTTTCAGAATACATTACTGTAGCTCTTTGTTTTTTATTTTGTCTTGTATTTTGCTTCATAATATTATCCATATCCTGAAATAGTTTAATTGAATTATTTTCTTAAAATGCTTTTTAGTATAAAATGCATTTTCTTTTGAAGTACTTGTGTTTCTTGTTACTGGTATGTTTTAATCAAGTTGGTTTCTCTCAGTCAATAAGCTAGGAAGTGGTATAATCCATCCGAAGTCTAAATATGAACACTAATCAAGATCTGGATGTGTAATGCATTCCTTAGTTTGATTGTGTGAGTGTATGTTTCATGAACATCTGGTGAATTAAAAACCTGTCAAAATGTAAGACTTACTTTTAGATATACCTGCATTTTACATAGACAATAGATTTGATATCTCTGCTATTTCTTTCAAATGTCAAATGCAAAAGACTATAATTGGAAGAGAAGAATATTTAAAGAAAGTACACAAGTGCCATCCATAAAGTGTTAAATCATATATCATATGCCACTTTATTTATTTAAGGAAAAAGCCATTAGTTAGCTTATGAAAATTTAGAAAATAGTCAAAAACACCAGAAAATGGAAAATATAGACTATAGATTTGTCAGAATACTATTAATATAACCTAAGCAACTTAGAGTAAAGCATGATAATCTCCAAAATAAATGAATATAGTAATTTTTGTTCGTTGAAAATTAAAGAGTTACAAAGTGCTTTGGAGAAACTTTCTTTTCTTTCTTTCTTCCTTTTTCGATATTCTATTCTTCATATAACTTCTTTCTTTAAACTGTGTGTGGGTGTATGTGTGTAAGATACCCCAACATATATGGCTTGTGAGTGTGTATGTGTGCATAAAGGTACTTTACAAGCTAAATATTATAAAAACCTTAAAAGAACAAAAACATGAGGAATATGAACTGGAGTCTTGAAATATGAAAAAATGACTGGCTCTCGGATCTCAGATAAGTCTTCTGAGCTTCTGAGATTCACTATGATTAATTTTAGAAGAGTAATACCTATCATGACTTCCTTAAAATTTAGGTTAGTTTCAAATAAAAAGGGGGAGGAAAATCTTTCAAAAACACAAAAATCATTTATCCATTTCAAAATTGAGTGGAATAACATCTTAAAAAGGGATTAGATTATAAAATTGCATATAATCAATATTACTCTTGAAATTTCAGCAGTTAATTTTTGCTCATTTGTTTTCAGCATTTTAGTTCTGGAAACATAATTTGAAAAGTTAAAGAGTAAAATTTAAATGTGATAATGTTTCTTTCTTTCCAATCTTCCTTTTCTCTCCCTTTCTTCTATTTTTCTTTCCTTCCTTTCTCTCCCTTTCCCAGTTCCAATGATCTTTACAGAGCATTTAATTATATTTGTGTAAACTACATGGGTGCATACTAAGACTCTGCTGTTTCACAAATAAACATTACACTATAATTACACTATAATTACACGAAACATAATTTCAACTGCTCGATGATGTAGAATTTTGGTCTGCTGGCTGCAGTGCGTCAGCGTCCATCACTGTGAGAATCAATTCAAGTAATTGGTCCTGTTTAAAGGGGAAAAAAACCATTATTTTATTTCATGCTTTTCTGTTGTGTGAATTTTGGCCACATAGAACCTTAACATGTTGTACAGACTTTATGCTTGAATGATTTTCAACATATTATCTGTCTTTGTTTTAAAAACTCTTCTGTCTAACTTGTTCCCCTTCAGCCTATTATTTTTAAACAACTGGCAGCTCAATTTTCTTATGGCCTCTGTTAGTAGTTTCAACAACTTAACATTGCAATCAATTAAAATGTCTTTGGCAAGCCAACTAAGGTTAAAATCTTATTACTACTGGTGGCTTATTTAAGGACTTTTCCTTGACACTTAAGGTACATAATTCAACATAATATACCAAGTTCGATAATGAGATTAGCTGGTTATCCTGCACAATTGAATAATAGCTTGATTGTTTGGTTTAACTATAATTGGCAATGTGATGAAATTAACTACAAGAAAGATATGAACAACCAAAACCTCCTCAGGATATGAATGTGAGTATCTGTTAATGAAAATGATAACTAAAATATTTAAAGAGATTTGTAATTTAAAAATTGGTTCCTTATCAGTAACTCCTGTCACAAAATACCCAATGAGGTATTATTCTTACCATTTATAGATGAGGAAAGTGAGATTCAGAAAAGTTAAGTATTGAGCCCAGGATCACACTTTAAAGTGGAAGAACTAGAGCATAAACCCTCTCCTCTAATGGTAAACCTGTGCACAGATTACTTCTTGGGGAAGATGATACAGTATAATAAAAAATAAATATTTGCTCATTGTCCCCAGCTCAGCAAAGAGCTCCTAAAACTCTGGGTCTACCAAGGAGGAGGGCATACATAGCTTCAGGATGAGGACTGATCACCAGAAAGACCAAGTCAAAGATTAGAGAGTTGGAAATTTCAGCTCCATCCCTGGCATTCTAGGAGGGGAAAGGGATCAAATTTAAACAATAATGGTCAGCAATTTAATGCATTATGCCTATGCAAACCCCTAAACACAGATGCAGAGAGCTTCTGGGTTGGTGAGCAGATCAACTTGTGTCCAGAAAAGGCATAAAAGGTCTGCATGCATCCCCTTTCCCAATCGTGTCCTATGCATCTCTTCCATTTGGATGTGGCTGGGGTTTTTGTTTTTTGTTTTTTTCAATAACAAACTAGTAATAATACATAAAGTACTTTTTGGAGCCTGTGGGTTGTTCTAGCCAATTATTAAACATGAGGAGGAGTGAGTGGGAACACCTGGATTTTTAGTCAGCTGGGAAGAAATGCAAATAGTTTGGGCACCCCATTTGTGGCTGGCATCGGAAATGGGGGTAGTCTTGTGGGACTGAGACATTAGCCTGTTGGGTCTGCGCTAACTCCAGGAGTTAAGAGTCAGAATTGAGCAGAATTGAGTTGGGCAATTGGTGTTGGAAATTGAAGAATTAGTGTGGAAAAATGACAAGTATTTGGTATCAGAATACACCACACTGATACTGACTATACCTATATATGCACATACATATCTCCAGTGACAAAATTCAAGTTTCATTAATTCCTAGCTATATTAACCTCCATGAGCCTGAGTTACTCCAAATATAAATAGGAAAAATGAGGATAATTATTGTATTTATCAGAAGATAACTTCATAAAGCATTTAGCACCATGCTTCGCACACAATTATCACTCAATAAACAATAGTGCTATTGAGGGAGAGGAGAAGAAGGAAAAAACATCAGAATTTAACTATTTGCTTAAAAGTTTGAAAATTATCCACCATTTCTTCAGGTATTATTGATGTAATATCTAGAAAATAAAAGAGTAATTCCACATTATATTTTTGATATAGAAAAAAGTGTGGAATCAACAAGGACAAGAAGAGCTAAAATTACACAGAGTAGGAAGAGTCCTGCCCAAATGATCTGACAATCACTGTCAGCCTTAGGGACATTTGCTGATTCTGAGAATAAGCATACATCTGGGCTTAACCTGGGGATAAGGACTCTCTCGAGGTAAAAGAACACCAGAGAAGCTTTTGACTGTGACACAAACTGGTGTGATGAAGGAGAATCTACAGGAGCCCAAGTGCATGGTCTTTTTGTTGATGAGAGATTTGTTGAGTAAGTTGTGTGTACAGGGGACTGCTGTTAGTGGTAGTGGTGATTAGGAGTTTGGCTAGTAAATCTCTAAAAGTCAGAATGAAATCTTCTGCCATCTCTGGACACTAGGAAACAAAAACTCACTAGAGCCATAGGTTCATGCTTCAAAATCATGGGCAGTCTCCAGGTCAAGACATTTTCCAGGTTTTGAAGTTACAGGGAGCAAAAAGGAATATAGCTAAAAAACAAAACAAAAAACAGAATTCTCTAATAAGCTACTTATACTCTTTTAGCTTTCAAACAAATGCCTAGAAGGTCATGCGTGAGGAATAGGATGAAACAGAATTGACTAAGGCTTACTAATTACAAATTATATCTACCATACATATCATTTCTTGATTGAATTGAAATGATCATTTGATTGCTTAATCTACTGAAGAGAGGAAAAGTGGAACCCTTTCTAGAGGAGACAAAGAAGAATATATCATCTATAGTCTCTCTATAATTATTTTAGGCACATTTTCTGACATTAAAAATTTTAAAAATGTGAAAAAATAGGAAAAAGAGACATTTACTGGAGAGAAAAGAACAAATAATAAAAGACCCTAAATAATTATATATTTATATAGGTGGACATGGACTTTATTATAACTATTCTGTATATGTTAAAGAAAATAGAGGAAAAAGAAAAAAAACAAATAAATAATAAATAATTTGTACAGAATTGGAGTCTATGCAATTAAAATGTTAGTCTAGACATTTAAAAAATTTATAACATTTGAAATTAAGAACTCATTTTATGGATTTAACAGTAGAGTGAACATAGAAGACAATAAAATTGAAGCTAAAGCAATTAAAAATATTCAAATTCAAGCAAAGGTAGAAACAATAATGAAATGAACAAAGCTAGTTATGCAGGACCACAGTACATAGTGAAATAATATAGCATACAGTCAGCCCTTTATATCCATGGTTTCTGTATCAAGAAATGCAACCAGCTAAAGATTGAAAACATTAAAAAAACAATAAAAATAATAATACAACAATAAAAAATAATACAAATTTAAAAACCAATATAGTGTAATAACTATTTATACAGCATTTATGTTGTATTAGGTGTTTTAAGTAATCTGGAGATGATTTAAAGTATACAAGAGGATGTGTGTAGGTAATATGCAAATACTATGCCATTTTATGTAAGGACCATGGGAATCTGCATATTTTGGTATTCATGGGGCCTGGAACCAATCCTGAATAGATACTGAGAAGAGAATGTATATGCAATTGGAGTTTCATTTGGAGCACACAGATAATAGAATAAAAGCAACATTTCAAAAGATAATATGAGGGAATATTTTTTCAAATTAATGAAAGATCAACCTACAGAATCAAGAAACTCACTGAACTTCTTCAAGTAGCATAAATATAAAACTACATATTACAGATGCAAAGGTTCAATTCAAACAGAAAGTAGCCTGAAGGAAAAAACACATTATCTTTCTTAAAAGAACAACAGAAAAATTAAGCACAAAATCCCTGGAAGCCAGAAGGAAATAGAATAGCATCTGTAATGTACGAGGGAGAAATAATCCTGCCAACCTAGAATTCAAAACCCAGAGAAAGTGTCCTTAAAAAGCAAAGTCAAAATAAGGATATCTATGAAATCTAAGTGCTGAGATAATTTCTAAAAGCAAACTTCACCACAAGAAATAATAAAGTTCTTCAGTGTGAAGAAAAATGATGCCAGATGAAAGTATAAAACCATAGGAAGAAGTGAAAAGTACAAGAAATGATTGATATACATGAAATTGTAAAACATAAGTTAACTCTTTGGAAATGACAATAATGCCATCTTTTAATATTTATATCTACAATGTAAAAGCAATTAGTAGTGGCTTAAATTGTAACTTTTTCTCATTGTTTAATAGTGGTTAAGGAAATTAACATATATAGCAAGAAGTAAAGGATGCATAAGGTAACCTCTAATATCACTGCTAAAAAATTAACATTAAAAGATATTTACCCAGAGAGCTAAACAGGACATTAAAAAGTCAGAAAAACGTAATAAAGGGTTAAAAAAAAAACCAAACAAGGTAAATAAAAAAGAAATAGCAAAAGTGCAAACATAAGTATATCTATAATTAATTTAAATGTATACAAATTAAACACTCCATTCAAAAGACCAAGATTGGCCAGTGCTAGGATTGCCTGTAATCCTAGCACTCTGGGAGGCCGAGGCAGGTGGATTGCTCAAGGTCAGGAGTTCGAAACCAGCCTGAGCAAGAGCAAGACCCTGTCTCTACTAAAAATAGAAAGAAATTAATTGGCCAACAAAAAATACATAGAAAAAATTAGCCAGGCATGGTGGCGCATGCCTATAGTCCCAGCTACTCGGGAGGCTGAGGCAGGAGGATCACCTGAGCCCAGGAGTTTGAGGTTGCTGTGAGCTAGGTTGATGCCATGGCACTCTACCCCAGGCAACAGAGTGAGACTCTGTCTCAATAAATAAATAAATAAATAATAAAAATAAAAAAAAAAAGACCAAGATTGTCTGACTGTATTAAAAAAAGACCCAAATATATGTGATTAAAAAGCTGAAACATTTTATATAAAGGACATAGATAGACCGAATTAAACCACTAATATAAAACGAGTGGTAGTGTCTATATTGACGTTACACAAATTAGATTTAAGGCTAGAAGTATCATGAGATAATGGGAAGCACTTCATAATGATATGGGGTCAACACGAAAGAAGGATACAAGGGTCCCAAGTTGTGTGCACCTAAAGCAAAAACTGACAGAACCCAAAGAACAATCAGACATGTTCATAATTATAGTTAGAGAATTGAATATATATCTTTCAATATCTGTAGAAAAAACAAACAAAAATAAATGTTAATATGTGGATTTTCTAATGTTCCTATATACAAATTGTTTTTCTATATAACAATAACAATAATAGAAAATGAAATTATAAATTATAAATATATCATTTACCTTAATATCAAAGGTATCAAATACTTAGAATTAAATTAAAGAAAAAAAGATGCACAACCTCTACAATAAAACTATAAGACTTAGAGAACTATTAAAGAAGACAAAATAAATATAAAGATATTATGTTCATGAATTACAAGATTCCCTTTTTTAAAGGTGTCAATCACCCTCAAGTCGATCTACAGATTCAATACAATGCCAATCATAATTCCAATAGCTTTGTTTTGTTTTGTTTTGTTTTGTCTTGGATGTGAAGTTACATATGCCAGAACAGACACATGTATTTCGGGTTAGCTTGCTTATGTAAAGTGTGCCACCACAGTGTGAAAAGGCAAGGACTGATTCTTCATTAGATGATGCTGCAATAATTAGATATTTGTAACTTGACCCTTATGTCATGCACAAAAACAATTTTAGATGTTTTGTACATCTGAATTCAAGAAAAAATATTAAAAATTCTAAAAGCAATATAAGAGAATATCGTCTTTCCTTTGAGGTAGGCAAAGATATATGAAATAAGTCACAGAAAAGTGCTCACTACAACAACCACAGAAATGCATTAGACTTTATTAAAGTTTTTTTGTTTTGTTTTGTTTTGTTTTGTTTTTTTCTTGCTGACATTTGCTAAGCAGTATAGACTACATTAAAGTTTAAAAATTTGGTACTAGAAGACATCCTTAGGAGCAAGTTGGCCAAAGAGAAACCTCCAGTGATCATCACTCTACACAAACAACAAGTTCAACAACTATCCGTGCAAAGAAGCACCTACAGAAGAACCAGAAATAAGGTGAGTGATCATATTACCTGAGTTTAACATTATATCAAGAAAGAGACACTGAAGAGGACAGAAAAGACAGTCTTCCATTTCCTATACCACCCCTTCCCTATCCTCCAGCCAAAGCAGTGCTAGGTTCAAGAAGATCACAGAACCCCAAGTAGATTTATCTCAAACAAGATTAACTCAAGGCATTTAATAATCAAGCTTCCAAAAGTCATGGATAAAGGAAAGGTCTTAAGGAAAGCAAGAAAAAGAAAAAAAAACACACACATAAAGGTGCTCCAATACATCTGGCAACAGACTTCTCTGTGAGAACTTTAAAGACCGGGAAAGAGTAGCATGCCATATTAAAAGTGCTGAAGAAAATAAAAAAAAAAAATCCAATTTATCAAAGAAGTGAAAGATCTCTATAATGAAAACTGTAAACCATTGATGAAAGAAATTGAAGAGGACATACAGACAAAATGGACAGGTATTCCATATCCATGTATTAGAAGAATCGGTATTGTTAAAATATCCATACCACCCAAAGCAATTTGAATTCAATGCAATCCCTATCAAAATACCAATGACATTCTTCACAGAAACAGAAAAAAAATCCTAAAATTTATATGGAACCACAGAAAATCCAGAATAGCCAAAGCCATCTTGAACAAAACAAATAAGACTGAAGGAATCACATAACCTGACTTCAAATTAAAGTGCAGAGCTGTAGTAACCAAAAAAGCATGGTACTGGCATAAAAACAAACACATAGACTAATGGAATAGAATAGAGAACCCAGAAAAAATCCACATATCTATAGTGACCTTATCTTCAAAAAAGGTGCTACGAACATACAGTGGGGAAAGGACAGTTTTTTCAATAAATGGTGTGGGGAAAGCTGGATATTCATATGCAGAATACTGAAACTAGACCCTTATATCTAGCCACATACAAAACTCAAATCAAAATGGATTAAATAATTAAATCTAAGATTTGAAGCCCTGAAACTACTAAAAGAAAACATTGGGAAGTGTTTCAGGACATTGGTCTGGACAAAGTCTTCTTGAGTAATACCCTCAAAGTGCAAGCAACCAAAGCAAAATTGGACAGATGGGTTCATGTCAAGCTAATAAGCTTCTGCACAGCAAAGGAAACAATCAACAAAGTGAAGAGATAATTCTTAGAACAGGAGAAAATATTTGCAAACTACTCTTCTGACAGGGATCAATAACTAGAATTTATAAAGAGCTCTAACAACTGGATAGGAAAAATCCAATAATCCAATTAAAAATGGTCAAATGATCTGAATAGACAATTCTCAAAAGGAGACATACAAACGGAACAATAGGTATATGAAAAAATGCTCAACATCATTAGTCATCAGAGAATTGAAAATCAAAACTACAATGAGCTATCCTTTCATCCCATTTAAAATAGCTTTTATCATAAAGACAGGCAATAACAAATGCTGGCACGGATGTACAGAAAGGGGAACCCTTACATTCTGTTCATGGGAATGTAAATTAGTGCAACCACTATGGAGAACAGTACAGAGGTTTTTCAAAAAACTAAAATTACAACTACCATATGACCCAGCAATCCCACTGCTAAGTATATATCAAAAGGAAGGGAATTCAGTATATTGAAAAGATATCTGCACTCTCATGTTTTTGGCAGCACTATTTACAATGGCCAATATTTGGAATCAACTTAAGTGTCCGCTAATGGATGAATGGATAACGAAATTGTGGTATATACTGGTGTATGCTGAATTGAATATTATGTAGCCGTAAAACAGAACAAAATCCTGCCATTTGAAACAACATGGATGAAAATGGAGAACATTATGTTAATTGAAATAAGCCAAGCACAGAAAGACAAAAATCACATATCCTCCCTTATATGTGGCAGCTAAATATTAAAAACAATTGATTACATGGAGACAGTATAGAATGATTATTACCAGAGCCTGGGAAGAGTAGGGAGGAATGGCAGGGGGGAATAAAATGAGGATGACTAATGGATGCAAAAATATATTTAGATGGTCTTATAGAATGAACATTATTTGATGGCATAACATAGTGACTATAATGAACAAAAAGTTAGGGTATACTTTGAAATAACTAAAAGAATGGAATTGGAATGTTTCTTAAACAAAAAAATGATAAATGCTTGAAGTGATAGATAACTCAGTTACCCTGAGTTGATTAATTTACATTGTATGCCTGTATCAAAACATTGCATGTACCCTATAATTATATACAACTATTATGTATACCCACAATAATTACAAATAAAAAATTCAAAATAATTAAAACAGAAGACATCCTTAAGAAAATAAAAAGGCATATCAGAGAGTTTGAATTATATGATTTTAAATATTAGTCATAATTTAATAGATATTTTTATATATAAGAATGTATAAATATATGGTATATATTTAGTAGAATTTTAATAAATATAATTTACATACTATATATTAGACTATATACTGTTTATATTTTAGTATATATGTTAACATAATTAGTATATGTAACATGTATAAATTTCAGTATATGTAAATTATAAAATATATTACATAGCAATTGTATATAATTATGAAATTCTCACTTTATGTAAATTATTTATTAATGTCATATATATACACACATATAATTTCCAGCAATAGAATACCAATAAATAGAATACCTAAAAAGATAATCCAATAGAAAAATAATTTATGGGTGCTTCACAAAATAAGATATTTATATAGGAAATATATATGAAAAAAGTTTTCAACCTTATTATTTATTAGAGAAATTCAAATTAAAACCACAATGAGATTTAACGACACCTTCCAGAATGGCTGAATTTAAAAATACAGATGATATTAATGTTGTTTTTTCATGTACATTAATTAGGATTCTCAACACAACCACTTTATATAACTCTTTATTGTATACTAAAGGTTAACATATCCATACCCATGTCCCAGAAAATCCACTCTTAGGCATATACCCAATAGAAATGCATGCACATGTTTGTTAAAAAAATACTTAAGAATACTTAAGAATGTTCACATTATTCTTTGTTATAGCTCCAAACTGAAATCAACTGAAATGTCCATAAATAAGTTATGATATAGCAATGGAAGGGAATACTACACAGCAATGAGAATGAATGACTATGGCTGTGAAGCTGTATCTCACAAGTCTAATGCCAAGCCAAAGAAGCCAGGCATAAAGGGATAGATACTATATGATTCCATTTATAGAAAGTTCAAAACAGGCCAAACTACTTATTGGTGCTATAAATTATAATAGTTTTAATCCTGAGTGGGGGAAGTAGTGATGGAATGAGTGAAGGAAAGTCTGTAGTGCTGTTAAGATTCAATTTCTCTTTTTTTTTCTGAAACAGAATTTTGCTCTGTTGCCTGGGCTAGAGTGCCGTGGCATCAGCCTAGCTCAAAGCAACTTCAAACTCCTGGGCTCAAGCAATCCTTCTGCCTCAGTCTCCCAAGTAGCTGGGACCACAGGCATGCACCACAATGCCCAGCTAATTTTTTTTCTCTATATATTATTAGTTGTCCAGCTAATTTCTTTCTATTTTTAGTAGAGATGGGGGTCTCATTCTTGCTCAGGTCTCTCAAACTCCTGACCTTGAGTGATCCTCCCGCCTCGGCATCCCAGAGTGCTAGGATTACAGGCGTGAGCCACCACGTCTGGCCAAGATTTAATTTCTTAATCCACTAGCTCATTTTGTGTGTTCAACATGATGTGAAAATTTACCAAGTTATATACTTGTGATTTGTCTCTTTTTCCCTGTATTTTTCAAATGATGGGGAAGATAGGTGAATTTGAAGAATATTTAAGGAAAACTTTGGGGAAAATGTACTAGACTTTGTTATTGACTGCAAGTAGGGGAGTTTGAAAGTATTACTGGTATATCTCTTTAGTTGATCTTGGACAACGAGGATGGTAGTAACATCTTTCATTGAGTTACAGAACTTAGGGGAAAAAAACTAGATTTGGTGAGTATATACATACATAATGAGTGAGATGTGCACCGTCTAGGGGATGGTAATGCTTGAAGCTCAGACTTGTGGGGGTAGGGGGTGCAAGGGCATTATACGCAACCTTAAAATTTGTACCCCCATAATATGCTGAAAAAAAAAATACTAGATTTCGGTTGACTATGGAATAGCTGGGCCACTACCTCTAAGGTTTCTGGAAGGAAATGTCAGGTTCCACCAGATATAATAGTATTTGAATATGTCATTGAAAAAAGTCATTGTAAGTGATCAAGATAAATAGAAACATAACTACCAGTGGGGGCTTTCCTTAAACTACAGGGAGGTAATTCATTGGAATACAGCATGAAAATTATAGTTTTTCATACCACCTCTGGTTTATAACTATAATTTTGACAAAAGCCATATACCGTGTCTATTATCTTTAGATAAATAATTTCTAGCACTAGGGGACATGAGTTTGGCCAGATTGCATGGATGACCTTTTCTAGCTTTGAAACCTACAATTCTCATGAATTTCAGCTTGACTCACTATGAACATGATACCCATAGTCAATTCCTGTATTAATTCAGCAAGCCATACCTTTATTCAAACTTTCACTTTCCTCTCTAATTTTTCTTTTTGTCCTCCTCCAAAAAATGCCTATTTAAAAAATTATAATGAACCACAATTTATATCAATCTTCCTTTTTCTCCATACATGCCTACACTTCTATTTCCAATCCATGCACAGACTATGTTTCTTCATAGGTCTATTTAATCAGAAGATTCATTCAGCTCTGAAAGGAAAAGTGATGGAGAAGAAAATTTTTTTCTTAGGTCCAGGCATTTTTGGATAGCTTAATAGTCATTAATATTCCTCTTGGCAAAGATTTCATTATATTCTGACAATGTTTAAAGTCACTTTGCCTGAAGTAAATAAAAAAATCCTTGAATAAAATATAGAATTTCTTTTATGTTTTACACTTTAGAAAATTTTATTATATGTTTTATATTATTTAATTCTTATATGAATGCTATGTTATCAGCACAGCCATCATGAGATATACACATGCCACAAGGAAATTAATAATTTGATACTCTTCTTCACTCATATACTTTATATTCCAAATTAATTTTTAATTATACAAGTAATATGTGAATATCCTCATTAAAAACATTAGAATATTATTAATTAGACTAAAATTTCTTTTGATGATTAAGATTAATTCTGCTTACTTTATGAGAAGCAAACATATTTATGAGCATTTAGGCTATTCAGAGCAAATTCTTAACTATATGCATCCATAAAATATATAACATGTTTGGTTGAATAAATAATATATAAAAATATATAATATATAATTTGGGGGGCTATATATATAATTTACATATATAATTGGGGGGCTAAATATAATTTACATATTATAAACTAATACATACAAATATAATATATAAAATATTAATATCAAATAAATTTGATGTATATTATTCAATGCAAATGGATATGATATATAATATTAATACACTATATAATATTTTGGTTGAATATATATTATGAGTATTAATTAATTAGTATAATATGTATTCAACAAAAATATTATGTAATACATAGTTAACCAAAATACATTATCTATTGTATATATTGTATAACTTATCACATTGTAAGTGTTAACATTTAGTTATTTCTTTTGCTATTTGTGAACTACTGTTCAATGATTTGCTTTCCTTCCACATCAATACTTATTATCTGCATCACTCATGTTAACTACGATATAATATTGCATAGCATGGGCATATAAAAGTTATTTAGTTATTCCCTATTTGGATGGATATTTATGTTGTCTCGATTTCTGCTAGGTGAATCAATGAACAGCTTTGCTCCTGTGTAAGATGTAAGTGCTTTTCTTGGTAGGTCTGGATAATTTGATGCTTTATATAAAATTTTAATGATTACTACCACAACTTTCAAAGAGTCTGTCTTATATAAAATCCCTGCAAACCATGTATATTTCCATACATCTTATCAATATTTTCATTCTATATGTATCAGTTGTATGTGTAAAAATGGCATTTTTTTGTTGTCTTAATTTTCACTTTCCTATTTGACTAGTGAGATTGGACCTCTTTCATTGATTATTTGCATCTTTTTTTCCCTCCAAAATGCCTATCTTTTGCCTAGATTTCTATTTGATATGTGTAATTTTTGTAATGATTTGAATTATTAATATATTCTAAACACAAATCTATTTCTGTTATATGTAAATACTTTTCCCTAGCCTTATTTATATTGTATTTCACCATGAAGATGTTTTACATTTAAATGTATACCATTTTTTTTACTTTATTGCTTTTTTCTTTGTATCTTGTTTAGAAAAGCTCTCCAGATATCAAAATATGAGCATATTCCATATTTTTCTGAACAATACATTTAGGAATTTACTTAGACTTTATCCAGTGATGTGTATTAGAAATTTTTTTGTTTAACAAAAATAAATTTTCAGTTTTTTGTGGGTGATTTATTAAGTAGTTCTCCTTCCAATACTTAAAGTATGTTCCATTGGTATATTCTCTTCTGGCACCAGAGCTATACTTTTAAATTGTCATTGTTTTGAGTTTTGATATCTGGTAAAGACAGCTCTGTTTGTCTCTGGAGAACCCTGACCAATACAATAATATTCATATTTCTTTAAATATCCTTTTTCCTCCCTTTTTCGTTGTAAATTTGTCTTTGTAAACAGTATGTTGTGAGTTGTTTTATAGCCTATTATTGGCTCTGTCTTTTAATAGATAAATTTCAGGTAAATTTTTATTTATATTAATTGTAATTATTGACTTGTATAACCCTATAGCTTCTCTATTATTTTATTTTTTATATATTTCAAGTTCCCTACCCCATTTCTTACCCTTTGTGGTCATGATACC
Organism: Cheirogaleus medius; assembly: GCA_008086735.1. NCBI lineage: Eukaryota > Metazoa > Chordata > Mammalia > Primates > Cheirogaleidae > Cheirogaleus > Cheirogaleus medius. Next base: position 75,846,586 of record VBSM01000272.1, read on the forward strand.
TTTTTCCATTCATTTTATTCTACTGCTTTTTTTTTATTCTACTGCTTTTTAAGTTATGTCTCTACTCCTACTCTAATAGTTACTCTCATACATTGATTACATCTGTTTAAACCTGCTTTTATAACAAACTATTGAATTATCACCACCTATTATCCTCCTATGGAACAAATAAGAAAGCATATTTTTATTTCCATCTATTCTCTTCCCCACCATCACATTTTATATGTTGACATCACTGGAATTTTTCTGTATTTGAGAGTGGAGTGTTTAAATTCACAGCATGTTCAACTCTCAAAATTTTTTTCTGTCATATTTTAATTTTATGTATGAGCCCCAAAGAGACTCCCAGTGACAAATCATGGCAATAAAATATCAGAACAGATTCAAATTTCAAATCCCACTTGTCATTTCCATAACAAAAATAGCAAGTCATGGGAAAATAGTCAATTAGTGATACAGTGGGGTTATTTCTTTTATACTTTATAGTTAAACATATATTTAATAAAATCTTACTATGTGTCATTATTTCCTGATAACAGCACATTTTTCTTTCTTTCTTTCTTTCTTTCAACATATTATGGGGGTACAACACATTTCTTTTTAGCTATGATTTTAGACTGTTTCAAGACCAATGGATTATTCCTGCCACTCAGAACTTGTGAGATTTTCATTGAATTCCAGCATAGAATATACGATGTCTATATAAATAAAATGATGTTTTCCCTACAAAATTAATTTCACTACAAGTATATTGAACACACTTTTTCTAAAATTACTTTTGTTAAAATTGGATTGTGTTATTTATGCCTAAAGCTCTATATGCTGATCAATATTACTTACAGAATCCTATCTTTTCTGTTCTACAAATCATTATGAATGTTTTTCATTTTCACATTCTCAAAATCGAATTAGATGTTGGAACTGCTAGGTTTTAGTCAAAGTCTTGCCTTTCCAACCATTTATTTTATTTTCTGGGAAAATACTTTTGCTTAAATTTATAGCTTACTGACTGGCTCTTTCTTTCTATAGATTCTTTTATTTTGTTTGCTAAGAACATAATTTAAATTGTTAACATTTTATTTTTTGTGATTTTTTTATGTCTGTATCATTCTGCCACCATCTTTCAGAGGATTACAATGAAAGTTATTCTAAAGTTACATTTTCCTTACACTATGTCCTCTGTACTCTGCTTCCTCAGAGGTAAGTTCTTCCATTTGTTGTGTTGATTGTCTCTTATTTATGAGATTTTCTTCCTCAGTGGTATTCTTTGTTTGATTCTATACTGTATCTTTCTGTATGGTGTTTTTATGCACAATGTTTGATTGAGGTCAAGAGCAGCCATGTGGATTGGGGGGGTGACTGTTTTCTGTGAACAAAGGGAATACAGAAGACCTGCTATATTCCTGGATAGGGGAGCTTTATGTCTCCCGGAATCTGCAAACTACTCTCCTGTCCTTAACTAAACTGCCACGTAAATTATCTATGCTTGGGGTGGCCACCTTGTCTGATGGAGTGGGGAGAGTAAGGTGCAAAAATCCATCTACTTAGCTGCACCTTACTCTGTACCTGAACTGATTAACCTACTGCTTTCTCCTTAGTCTGCATGTTCTTTTATCTTTCACCTCTTATGGCAAATCAAATTAGTGGAAGTATTACATTCTTTCTTTTATTTGGGCTGTGTTTTTCATTTTCAATACAAGTCTGATATGATTTCTGTCTTCCCAGGATTATTTCATAATCTCTGATTTTGTGAAATTCTTCTTCCAGAATTTCTCATATGTTGGGTAAATTTGAAAATATCTTTTTAAAAATCATGTCTAAAAATCTGAGATAAAGAGGAGGCTGTAGTTTGTGCCTGGTCCACTATTTTGAAAAATAAGCTATAAAGCTTTTTGTCAATTTTATTAAGTACATATGAAATAACAGTGGAAAAAAACAATTTATATGTAAATAAAAACATATATACCTCTTCTTACATTTAAAATAATTGACTTAGTATAAGCATTTACTGTAACATTATCATTTAATTATTGAAAATTATCTTTTAGTTTTCCTGTTTCATAACTGGACAGTGTCATTAGCTCAAATTCTAAGAATAAAGGATGCTTACATAAATATGTAATCAAAATAGATTTCAAAGATGTTTTAAAGCTTTCATGATAATGAATTTATTCTTTCTGATATACGTGGGTTTTGAGCAGTAACTTTTTCAATATATATTGACACCAAAGTATTTGTAAATTTATAATACATGGACAGTAAAAATTAATTACAGTTACTAAATACATAATATAACTTCATAAATAGATCTCTAATTAGCATTTTCTATAATGAATTGTATTAATGGTGATTATTATGATGTCAATACTAAATATACGTTTCTTAAATATGTTAAATATATATCATACTACAATATAACTATTGATTGCCAAATAGATAAGTTAAAGTGTCTGACTATAGTAGCTAATCTCAAAATTCCAATGTCTTAACAAAACAAAAGGGCGTTTCTTAGTTAGTACATATTTCAATATAGTTGGGGGTAGGAAGGTTGGAGAAACTGCTCCACCAATCCTTTTGGACCCTTGGTGCTTTCTGTCTAATAATTCTCCATTACTTAAGGGTTCAGAGTCCTGCAGTTGATGAATCCTTTAAACGTTGATGACTGGAAGGTGAGGAGGGGAAACATGGAGGTCCACCCATGGAGGGGAGATTTTATAGGTTACAGATGGCATATATGTCACCTCCAACCAGATTCCACTGGCCAAACCTCGGAAGCCTACATAAATGAATGAGCTAAAAAAACGAACTAGTTGTGTACCTAAGAAAATGAAGAGAATCTTTAAGTGAGCATTATTCATTCTCTGCCACTTGGAATTAAGAGTAACAAGCCACCTGGCAAAGTCATTGTAATAAATGTCAGAAATAATATTCATGCATATTTAGTTGTTAGGCAGGAATTTAAATTTACATTGAAAATTTACTTTCAGTTTCCCAATTTTAGGTTATTATCTGACAATAGAAAATCAAAGTTTTGGGTTTATTTTCTGTTTCAAACTAGAATGTAAATCACTTCCAACATATCAAACTCCTATAGGAATGAGAACAAAAACAAATTCACTCATAGAATTCAGCTTCAATGGTCAAAGCAATAGTCAACATTCTGTAAAAGAAAAATAAACAAGCAAAGAAAACCTCACATTTTCTATTGTATTTATTCTCTTTTGTGTTTTTTTAAATAAATTTTTCTAACCAAAATTTCTACTTGATCAGAGGAATGTCAATGTGTTTAATGCCTAAGTAGTAAAATAAATTGTTTATTCAACAGGATAAAATAATAGTAAATTAGAGGTTCCATAGCTATCCTTTCTAAGTTATCCATTATTATCCAGACATCTCCCTGTTTCTGAAAGCAGGGGAGAACACCCATGGAAATTACAGAAAGTAATATTTGCTGTAGCACTGTATGCTTATGCTAAAAGAACATATACGATAAAACCCAGTCAGGAATTATACTGACTACATGTTGAAACAGTATACTGTGAGAAACACAGTTTTGGATCACACACACACACATACACATGCATACAAACGTGCACACACACACACATACAATCTAACTCTGTCTTAATCTTGATTTCTTCAAAAACAGAGCCTAGGGCAAAAACTAAGAGGTTAGTGTTGTACTGGGAGATACAATCCCAGAGGGAAGCAACATCAAGGATAAAGAAAAGTGAAACAGGGAAGGCAGAAGAGCAAACACAAGATGGTGCATTTCAGAGCTGGCCACAGCTTTGCCTCAAGACACATTTTGTTGCTTAGTTACAAGGGACATACACAGAGAGCCTACATGAAACCCCCTGAGTCTGGAAACGTTAGCTGGGGAAGGAGAGGGAGCAACTTATTTGCTGAATCTTCCCACCCTTCCTTCTATTCTTGGTCATAGCCTTCTCCTCAGGGTGTTAAAACCCCATCCCAATGCTTTGTTTCAGCTGGGAGATTCTCTAGTAAGTTACCCGGGAAACCTAAACTTCACTGGGCATAAGCTAGCCACTGTGCAGGCATAGGAGTCCGTTCTTGTCAGTTGTCAGCAAGCAAAGGGTGCTTCTCTCTGTGGTGTTGGTACAACTCTGGGAACATCATAGACCTTCTACTAGAGCTGCTCTGGCCAAGAAGTAAGGCAAGTGGCCAAGGCCTGGAGAGAAATGGTTCAATGGATCTACAGTGGCAGATAAACTGGTGTTAGTATACATTCACAAAAGCTTCTGAACCAGAATGAGAAAAAAAAATGCCAACAAAGACAGTCAAAAATGGATTTAACTGATATTCACTCTCTGAACATAAATCCAGTGTGCAGGGACTGAGTTGGCCAGAAAGAACACTTGATACTTATTAGCCAGCAATAACCAGAGGCTTGCACCCACTCCAATAGGTATTCGAACAAGACAAGTTTTAAGGACAAAAATAAGAAGAATAAAAGAATGGATGAAGGCATTATATATTAATAGCTATGATTCTTAACCATCAATGGAAAAATAATTCACAGATTTCTGGAAGTAACAGATGCTTTCAATGGGGAGATGTCTGGAATCTTTTAGAAAAAAAAAAGACAAAAATCAACAAGTGTTTAGATGGCTATCTAACATGGGCAAAAGAGGAGCAGATGAATGTTGAGCAGATATGACCTAAATGAATGTCAAATTGCTCTCACAGATGGAGCCAGTTGTTATGCAGAGCAGTATCTTTATATAAAGTCTAAAAGGGAAAAGCTATAAACATCAAAACAAAGAGTTATAGAAGTATAGAACTTTACTGCTCTTGCTTTTTGCAAATATAAGACTTTGATAAATCTCTCCCCATACAATGCTTAGAGAGATAAAGTGGGCAAAAAGGAACGGAGAGCGGGAGCAAGATGGCGGACAAGAAACACTGCCAGATAGAGCGTCTCTGCAGAAAAG
>VBSM01000272.1:75851640-75872454 GCA_008086735.1 Cheirogaleus medius
AGTGACTTTACAATAGTGAAACATAATTGAAAGGGGATATAACTTTGAAAACTCACAGAAAATATATTTTAAATAATTCTTTTATAAAAAATTAACAAGTTTTATGTTTTAGAACAGTTTTAGGTTCATGATAAAATCAAAAGGAAGTACAGGGTTTCCACATACCCCCTTGCCACCCCTACAACCTCCCTCACTATCAACATCCCCCACCAGAGTAGGGGTACACTTGTTAAAATTGATGAATCTACATTGAGACATAATCATTATCCGAAGTGCATAGTTTACATTAGGGTATACTCTTGGTGGTATACATTCTATGGTTCTTTACAAATATATAATGAATGGTATCCACCATTGCAGTGTCGTAAAAAATAAGTAGTTCCACTGCCCTAAAAGTTCTGTCTTGTCTATACATTCTTTCCTCCCCTAACCTCTGGAAATCACTAATCTTTTTACTATCTCCATAGTTTTGCATTTTCTAGGATATCATATAGTTGGAATCATGCAGTAAGTAGCCTATTCAGATTGTCTGCTTTCATTTAGCAATATGTATTACAGTTTCCTCTGTGTCTTTTCATGGTTTGGTAGCTCATTTCTTTATAGCACTGAATATTCCATTGTCTGGATATACCACAGTTTATTTATCCATTTGCCTACTGAAGAAAATCTTGTTTTTTTCTAAGTTTTGGAATTATGAATAAAGCTGTTATAAACATCCATGTGCAGGTTTTTGAGTGGACATACATTTTCAATCATGTTGGTAAATGCCAAAAAGTGTGACTGCTGGATTATGTGGTTGGAGTATATTTAATTTTGTAAGAAACTGCCAAACCGTCTTCTTAAAGTGGCTGTACCATTTTGCCTTCCCATCAGGTATGAATGAGAGTTCCTGTTGCTTCAGTATCTTGTTAGCATTTGGTGTTGTCAGTGTTGTGGATTTGGGCCATTCTGATAGGTAGAGTTGTATTATATCTCATTGTTGGTTTAATTTGCAATTCCCTAATAACAGATGATGTTGAATATCTTTTAATATGCTTATTTGCCACCTGCATATCTATATTGAGATATTATGTTTAGCTCTTTGCCCATTTTTAATCTGGTTGTTTATTTTCTTATTACTGAGTTTTAATAGTTCTTTGTACATTTTGGAAAACAGTCCTTAAACATATGTGTCTTTTGCAAATATTTTCTCCCATTCTCTTGACATGTCTTTGGCAGAGCAAAAGTTCTTAATTTTAAGGAAATCTAGCTACACAATACTTTTTACTAGAAAAATCTTTTAGAAGATGTATGCTTGTTTGTTGTTACCCAAATAATTTTTTAAATTACAATGTTGCAATAAAACACAAGAGCAGATTTAAAAAATAATTAAAAAGCTGGCTGAAAGAAGTTAAATAACTATCACTACTCTCTTTCTTGGGAGAAGGGGAAGCCCAACCTAGTCTTAGACTTTTAGGCTACTCCAGATCATTCAGCTACAGGAAATGGGATTTTGAAAGAGAAAAGTTCAGAAACATTACCTATTTTAATTCTACACCTGGTTATAGCTGAAAACTTTAATTATAAAATCAGTTTACTTTGAGTATGGAAAGGTACATAGAAGACCAATTCACTAAGTTTGGACTTGAGTTTTTCTTACTATAGATCTTTACCATCTCTATTTGGTACTTTCATAGTTAGATATACCATTATTTGTTTTTCATATAGAATAAACTGCTCATAAAGTAAGAATTTGGTACAAAGGTCTAAATTTTAAGCATGAAGATTTTCTAAACTGTTGTCCATTTAAATTTTTGACTAAGAATAATATGATTCACTTGCTTTTCATACTATTCTGTGAAGTTCACTTTCCATTATAAATTGGAAGACATCAAAAAAGTTTTGTCAACAAACTTCTGGATTGTATAACTTTTTTCCCCCAACTTCAACTTCACTTTGGCTTAAGGCTACTTTAAAAAGAGAAAAGCAAAGCATTAGAGAATCAGGAAATCTCCAAACATTGGTTTTAATTTCTTATAAAAAATATGTTGTTGATTAAAGAACTCAATTCACTCTAATGAGAACCTGATCTGTCCCAGAATCAATCTCTTCATCTTTATTCTACTAAGTCAAAAGTACAAAAAGTGAGCCATAGGCTGAAAATACTCAAGTAGGATGTTGGAGCAGTTGAACAATGTGCTTTTATCTGGGAGGTGAGTTATCACAGGTAAACAAATTCGGTATACACCTTAACAGGCCAGTAATAGAGATAAATCTCAGCAGTGATCAGCTGTGTTTACCATAGGCACTAACTACAAAGTAACTCACAAAACAGTGTCTGAATATTTTGAGTGAAACTAACAATCAAAAATTTGGATTCCAGCATTACATATTTGCCCACTTTGTATGATTACACAGCAAGTGAAGGAAACATTACTTAAGTAGATTGTGGATGTAATGAAAGCTTATATGTGCATTTCCTTATGAAGAAGCACATACATTTACCATAAATATCCATCAACATAACATTTTACTAACTTAAGCCCTGTGCAATATGATTCATATTCCTTCTGCATATCCCATCAGGATGAGATTGTAAGCCCAGTTTTCCTTTTAATAATAATTTTATTTGTTAAATTTATTCATATTGCCTTTGGGGATTTATGGAACAAGGGAAGAATCATATACATTCATTCTGATTTTCCATCTCATTAGGGACCTTTGTTATAGTCTTTTATTTTGGGGGTAAACTGTAGGACAGTAAGTCACTTAGATTTTTATACTAGAAAGTAAAAGGGAGTAGCACATGTGTCCAAGTAACTTAGAAATTCATTACATAGAATCAAACTGTGTATACATTTACTTTTCCAAGGCAAAAAAATTCAGAGGATGATTATTTATATCCCTAATGTTCTGTGCTAAGATGTTAGAGAAATGGAACTAGTATCTCCTTAATTAAGGTTTTAAGAAAGAAAAATATGAAGAAAGAGTTTGAGCACCATCAGGAAATTCTCTGTTAATATAGGTTTTTTACTAGATAAAAATTAACTCTTTGAATTGCAAATAAAAACACAGATGAGAATTACAAATATCATTTTATTCTTTAAATGGTTTTTCTGTACCAGAAGGGAACTTTTCATTCAATAGAATAATAATTCTCATAATATATGACCATTTTCATTATCACAATTCCCCTGTGGCTGACTCTGCATGATGTTCATTAACTAAAATGTCTTTGTTTAATGTTCTTTTTTATGTTTCACACTAGAACTATTATTTCCCATATTGAAATACATTTAAAATTACAGGTATCCACAAAACGTACAAAAGTTATAGTATAGATTCAAAAGTACAATATAGGAAAATCTCAGATTGTTAGAGTCTTAATTTTTATTTTTCATTTGATTTGCATCCTATTGCATTTGATATCTTAAGCTTTGATTATTAAAAAGCACAGAGATTGTAATTCGAGATGTGAAAGAACTATAGTTTATTATTTCTTTCTTTTATAGTTGAAGTAACTGAAGTCAGTTTTGTTGTTGTGATAGTTAATGAGAGAACGGAGCTATGGTGGCACAAAGGGAGATATCTCCTTACTGCTTCCTCCCCCAGTGTAACCACATAATCATTTGTTTGTCCAAGCCATTGCAAACAGAAAAGCTGCGTCACAATAATGGGATTGCTAAATGTCCACTCCGTGACGATATATTTCTTTCTTTCCCTTCCAGAAAACCAAATCTTAGGATTTTCTTATAATAGAAATTCTGGAGCTACTGCTGGGAGGAAATCTTAGGCTTTTAAGTTATAGTCATCTAGAAATAATTAACACATATTTTATAAGGGGATTTTCTTGCAAACCAACTTTTTACATTATGGCATACAACTTGTAAGTAGTTTTATTTTAAAAACCTAAATATTTAAGTTTTAATTGTATTAACTATACATTTACAATATCTTCTTTTCTTTGTGGTATCAACATTTTCTTTTGCTACTTTCTGAAATAAACACTTACCTATAGCAAATATATTCAAAATTTTATTACAAACTCCTATTCTTATTAAAAAATTGATTCAAGGTAAAAAGATAGATTAAAGTATACCAGATTCTGCTAACCTATATTGCATGTTCCTTCAGCCTAATGTGTGTTCTATAAAGTCTATTTTTAAATAGATGCTGAGTAATGGACAAGTGATAACTTCCAAAAATATTTTAAAATTAGATATAGATAAGGGTCAGATGGACTAATTCTCTTATAATCCTTGTAAGTGAAGTCAGATCATTACATTGATGGTATTCTTTTCATTTTTATTTCCATTAAAGTTATTCATGATTTATAATTTTAAAAAGTGTCAAGTGTGTTGGTATCCATAGTTACATACTTTCATAGCCGCAGTTTAAATTTTAATTTAAAATTGTGCCTTATTTTAATTTATATACAATTTATTTAGAAAGTAACTTTTGATAACAGAACTTGTCAAAGGACTTTTTTTTGTCTATAGTAAAATTTTCAGAATATTAATCCCAGAAGTATTTAGTAAACTTTTGAGATGCTCCAATTGAACCAGAAATAGTTTGTCGAATGTAGTCTTCAGTAATTGCACATATTTTGTGATTATAAATGTGATTGATATTTAAATCATAAGAAGGTGATAATTTTTTACTTTGAAAGAGCAAGCCTCTTCATGATGACCTGAGAGACTGTGAGAGAATTCTTCCTCCCTTCTCTGCCAAAAAAAGAGAAAAAGATTTATGATAACTCTTAAATAATGACCATTGAAAGACAATGCCTATTGGCACGTACCATAATCCAGGAAGAAGTCCTACGTAACTCTCAACTTCATATATTTACTCCTGATAATGCAAATAATGCCAATGAGAATTATATTAATAACTTTCCTGACTCTTTACAACATGTTAAGTACTGTATTAAGTGCTTATTGTGTATTGTCTTAATATTCAGATTAACTCTATATTGTAGGTACTGCAGTATTTTTGTTCTAGTGAGGGGAAACTAGACCTTAGAGTCCAAGCATTTTATCTCGGCCACCCTGTTAGAATGTGTCATTGCCAGGACTTGAGTCCAAGTGGCTGCGTCTCAGCAAGTCCACTTTACTACCATCATGCTTTCCCCTTCAGTCTAGATAACCATATTTCCAGAAGTAAGGTTAGCCAAATCTAGATATTTTCTCTTAGATTAATGTTCTAATATTCATCTTTATCTCTAATAATGTTATTTTTCCCACAGAAATTTTATGAGTAACAGTGATTTGTCTGAGTTAAAAATGACATTTATTTAGTTTACTGGGTTTTAGACACCACCCTCCTCTGGAGTTTCTCTGTTTTCCAAGCAAACCAGCCTTTGCATTTCTAGTAAACATTGAGGGAAAGTTGTAGCTATTGCGGGATGTTGGTCTCAGCCCAGGGACATAAAAATGTAAACCCAAAACTTTGAATTTTATGGAGCTCTGTAGGAATGGACTTGAACTTATCCACAATTAGGGTTTGGGAACATTCAAACTTTCTTGATGGACTGAAAATCCACATATGAGGTCAGGCAGAGGGAAAAGAAAATTTGGATCTTGAAACAAATAAGCCAAAACAAACACATGAATGAGTTTGCTAAAGTAGGTGAAACTTGGTGGCAGCATTCAGATTTGAAGGGATAAATGGTTTCAAGTGAAATGCAAGGCTGTGTTTCACACTCTATCAGAATCATCTGAGGGTTTTTAAATAGAAATTATTGTGTTCTGCCATCAATTATTCTAATTCAGTAAGCATGAGGTGGAACCAGAGAATCTTTGTCTTTGAAACATCTCACTAATTGATTCTGATCTACAGCAAGGTTAGGAACCACTGGTATTAATGAAAGAACTGTGTTATAAATGGTGTAAGAGTTCTGTTTTGATAAATAGCTTTGAAAGAGCTTGTCCCAGGGGGCATCAGATTTCTCTGTTGATCTGAGTAGAGAAAGACCACCTACGTGAGCAGCCCAGAGAAGATCTACAGCTACAAACAGGTAGTTGATGGGCAAGATGAACATTGGGGCCTGAGATGGTTAATTTTACTGTGTCACCTTGACTGGGCTAAGGGATGCCTAGGTAGCTGGTAAAGCATTATTTCTGAGTGTGTCTGTGAGAATGTTTCCAGACGAGATTAGAATTTGAATTGGTAGATTGAATTAAAAAGACTGTCCTCACCAATGCAGTCAGGTATCATCCAATCCCTTGAGGACCCAATTAGAAAAAAAGGTGAAAGAAGGGCAAATTTGCTTTCTCTGTTTATGAGCTGGGATATCCATCTTCTGTCCTTAGACATCACCTCTCCTGGTTACTGAGGGCAGATCATGGGACTTCTCAGTCTCCATAATTGTGTGAGCCAATTCCTCATAATAAATCTCTTTCTCTGTATATATATGTATATATATCTGTATTTCCTATTGGATCTACTTCTCTGGAGAACCGTTACAAGTCCCCCAAATTGGACAGCAGTAGGGTCAAAAGATCAATAGTATCAATGACTCAGAAAAACAGTGAAGACAGTGACACTAGAAAGCTGTCTCCAGGAAACCAGAAACTTCTGCTTTCTTGTTTATTCATTATGTCTAGTATTTAGAATTATGTCTTTCTTATGGTAGATGCTCAATCAATATTTGTTAAGTAAATTAGTAAACAACACTAGGGAAAAGGGTCTGGAATGTTGCACCACAAAAGCATCATAAAATATAAAATGGTAAGCAAACAACTTTAACTTATCTACGCATACACTCCTCAGCAGATACCTAAATAACTGATAAAGGAGACACCAGAAAAAGATTGGGGTTTTTTGTTACTTATACAAGTGGAAGCTCAGGGCTTTGAGATTTGTACTTAATACATTTAAAATATAATGCATTTGTGTTCACAGGTGTGGCAATGGGACACACAGTTTAAATGGAATTTTTCGACATGCATTTCTTCCTTTCTTTGAGATCTGGTCTAAACCACCTGGCAAATGAGAACTCAAGACAATTGCAGTTAATGCTAGACCTGTCTTCACCTAGATGGTTAATTCAGCATAAACCTAAGATTATTAAAATCCATATGTTTCTTAAATACAGTCTCAACAGACTGGTTCCTTGGAGAAATATGTATTTGCCAGTGTAATCATAGAGGGTCAAAAATTCCTGGTAGGCACTTAATATTACCTGTTGTAATAAGGAAGAAGCAGCTGTTCTGTCCATATTCATCTTTAGGACCCTAAATGAAAGGGAAACAAAATTTAAAAGGTTCAAATTTAAGAATTCTTGCATATAAAAGAATTGAATATCTGAACCAAAAATGTCAAGGGCATTCTTACTTCTATGCCAAAGAAAATTACATCATTCTGCATATTTCAAACTAAATAAAATATATGAGTATTTACCCTCCTTAGTCTAGTTTGTAAGTATAGTTTCTAAATGGAGGTTTGAAAATTCTTGATTTTGATGCAGAACTCTGTACTTCTCTTAAATACATGCTTTAAGCAATCAGAAACATTAAAAAATCCTTTATCCAGGGTATACAGAACTTAAATTATTTATTAATTAGTGCAAAGAGCTATACCTTGAAAAAAATTTTTTTCACTTTCACTTTCATGTGTAATTACATGTGACTGCTTTTACCAATACCTTGCTGTAATTAGCACCAAATATCGCACTGTCTAAAAGTGACACGTCCAGTCTGCAAGGTGATTCTATGACAATTATTTAAAATTAAAAATAAAACAGCATCTGTGCAAGATGATATGCTCAGATTTGTAATTGATGGCTTTTCTGATATGAGTAAAAATAAATCTTTTGCTGCAATTGCAACAGTAAATATAAAATTATAAATTTCAACTTTTTCTACCTTAAAAATATTTGTATATACCACATCACTATCCTTTATTCCAACCTTTCAGATTTTCTCAGTATTGCGTGAGATACTTCACTTAGTGAAACTCAGCCATGCTGGACAGAAACTCCATGAGGCTAGTCCCATTTCTTCAATATGGCGTGACAGAGGTACAGAGAATTTCAGTTACACTCAAGGAGGCTTAACTGTCATATAATAGAAAGTGAGATAGGGACTTGACTCAATTATTCAAAGTATCATACCATTATCAAGCTCTTGAATCTGTCTTGAAGAACATTTCCCATCTAATTTAAAGTTAGTATGATTACTTTAATAAAAGCAACTTAGGCTAAAATACGGTTACCTCTTTTTATTTTTTGAGACAGAGTCTCACTCTGTAGCCCAGGATAGAGCACCATGGCGTCAGCCTAGCTCACAGCAACCTCAAATTCCTGGGCTCAAGCAATCCTCCTGCCTCAGCCTCCCTGAGTAGCTGGGACTACAGGCATGCGCCACCATGCCCGGCTAATTTTTTCTACATATATTTTTAGTTGTCCAGCTAATTTCTTTCTATTTGTACTAGAGATGGGGTCTCACTCTTGTTCAGGCTGGTCTCGAACTCCTGAGCTCAAATGATCCACCCGCCTCGCCCTCCCAGAGTGCTGGGATTACAGGTGTGAGCCACCGTGCCCGGCCTGGTTATCTCTTTTCCATCTGGATGCTATTTCTCATTTGTTTTAATATATGGAAATCATCAGATTTAAAATTCTTTTGAGTCTAATATTTACCTTATAAAGCTAGTATGTTAGAAACAATTAATAGAATTGACCTTATGAAAATAAATAGCTCTAAATACAAAATCATATTTTCAAAATGTTATAAGATTCTTTTGGAAAAAGATATTTTAAATAAATCATGTAGGATTAATTGTCTTACTAAGTGTAAAGAAGTGAAATTAAATCTCTCCCTCACACTAGTCATAAAACCACAAAAATAAATTCTAGATTAATTATAGCCTTCAATGGAAAAAACAAAAATTTTAAAATGAAGTATTTAATATATTTATGAACTTTTTATTTATTTATTTTTATTTTTATTTAAGAGTATTATAGGAGTACAAATGCTTTGTTTACATAAATTGCCTTAGCAGGGCCCGACAAGCGTCCCCATCCCCCAGAAAGCACGCACTGCATTCGTTAGGTGTGGACTTTTTAAATGCTACTAGAAAACTCTATTCTGTTTGTCTATCAAGTCCATAGCTTACCTGTGAGGTATGATTTGATTCATTGTGACTAAATTTAGTAAAATCTTTAATAATACTGCATTTTAAAGAATTCAACTTAGAGAGAATCATAAAGTCATGGGTGGAGCTGAGTGTTGAGCAAGATAAAGGCTGTTTTTAAATTACCTCTTAGCGAAACAGTGCATTATCAGGTGAGAACAGGAAAAATCAGGCAAAAAGACATCTCAAAATGATTCTTTTCTTATTGCCATGTTCAGAATTGGCATGACAGAAATGACTCCCAGTAGCTGTTGATGAACAACTGAAAAGGTTATTCTTTTAAGTTATGTTGAGAATATCTGCTTCACATGATGTGAATTGTTAATATGATACAATCTCAACTGGTGAATGGTGAAGGTGGAAACTGGGGCACATAGAAACAACTTGTATGAAGACAAGATTCTGGAAGTAAAGCCAATGTGGACACAGAACCCATGTGATATGATTTCTCTGGTGCTACACAGCACCCCCTTACTTAATGCTTGTTCCCCATTGACATATTTATCAGTTGGGAGGAAATGTTATAGGTATGATTTATGGGAGACGATGCATAAAAATGTAGGGACAAAAAGGGGTGAATAGCTGAAAGATCAGCATCAAATAGGTGCAGAATTTCTATTTTGCTTCTTTTACATTTTGTGTATGGATAGCCAAGGAAAGGAGAAAAACAGAATTAAAATACCCAAAAGAAAAGAAATCCACATTATTGATTATCAAGATAATCTGTTGGGAATTCTGGAAAGCCAATGACCTGCAGAAACCTCCCTTTCACTTTAATCCTAAATACAATGAGTCTTCCTCTCCAGACAGCAGGAAGAAAGGGAAACTAGAACTTTTCTCCCCTGCAGGCTGGGGGAGACTGAACATGAGCCTCAGGGGAAAGCCATGCATCTCTGCATAGACCTAGGGACTGTTCGAGGCAAGGTTGACATCTGTTCCTTGTTAAGTGTGCTGGGTTCTTGGCCCCAAGTGGCCAAAAGGAGCTGAAGAGGTGAGGTAAAGCCTCTTTCACCCTGAAGCTGAACTAGGACCCTGCTCCATGGTACAGAATCTGCCAGGTACTATCTTACCTCCTACATCTACCACTTGTAGCATGGCAGACACTTGGAAGACTCCACTGACTAGCTTTAGTGAGATGACAGGGAAAATTAACATCTCATCAGAAGGGCCCAGAAGCTAAAGAAAAAAGCCTTAGAACAAACACATCACATGTTCAGCCAAATAGAGTTGGAGGAGGAGACTGATAACAAAATGAATAAGAAAAATATATGAGTAGTTAAGGAAATTGAGGTGTAGCCCATAGAAGACTGCTTGATCTTTTTAAAACAATGCTTTCCTAGCAACAACAATGAAATAAGTAGTTGCACTGAAGGAAAGAGTAATAAATATTCAAATGCAAATTAGTGGCTGGAAGAAAATGCAAGAAATGTCTCAGAACATAGAGAAAAGGTACAAAATCATGAAAGAAAAGATCAGAGATTTGTAGAACACAGTCAAGTGAAATTATATTTTAAAAAGTTTTATAAAGTAAAATATAAACTGATGATGGAAGGAAAAGAACTGAGTAATTAGAAGAAACTTTTCTAGACCAGAAGCTGGACTGAAGAAAGGCTTCCCGTTGAAAAAGCTAACGGAACTCTAAAGGCTAAATGGATGAGAATGGGCACACAAAACTAAATATTTCCTGCTAAAACTTCAGAACTCTAAGAACCAAGAAAATAAAATCTTATAAGATTCAAGGCAAAAAATACAGTTAAATAAAGGAATAAGAAAAAGTGCTCACTAGCCCAATAAAATGACTACAGTTAACAATAATTGATTATATATTTCAAAATAATTAAGAGTGGAATTGGAATGTTGCTAAGACAAAGAAATGATAAATGCTTGAGGTGATGGATATCCCAATTAAGCTGATTTGATCATTATGCATTTTATGCTTATATTAAAGTATCACATGAAACCCATAAATGTGTACTATTAGGCATCCATAATAATGAAAAATAAAAAATTAAATTAAAAAAAGAACAAGATGTCTACAAAGGAAAAAGAATGATCTGCAGCCCTGTATTTAGAAAAAATATAGAATAGCATCTGCACAATGCTGAATTGAAAGGACAGCAACATAAAAGTACTGTACTCAGCTGTTATCATTTGGCAAATTTATTTAATGATAACTAGAAATTTAGGAAGTTTATTATCAATGAACATTATGTTAAGAAAAGAGTTAGGAAAAGCCTTAGTGTCATTCATCATTCTTATTGCCAACAATAGCATATATTCTGGATGTTTAAACAGAAAAATAATTTATTAAAGGGTATTATATGGTTCACAGACTTTCCAGGAGGCTGAGATTGTCAGAATTAAATACTATACTATATTTTTTTCTAGGAATTACCTAGAAAAAAACAACAGGAAAAATTTCATTCATTAGTCTATAAATTGTATATAGAAATGAATAGAAAAGCCTGCTCAAAAATACAATAGTTCACGAGAAAGGTTACCTCTAGGGAGAAAGGAAAAATTGGGAATAAAAGATGAAAGTGAATGGCCTTACTTTGCTCTGTAAACATGGATATTGTTAGAATATTTTATAATCAAAACATTTGAAGTAAAATATGGAGGAATTTTCTAGTCATAATTTTAAAAAAAACAAAGACGAGATAAAAATGAATGCAATATTAAACACTTGTTTTACCTCCGGAGAGATTCACAGCTTTTACTTCAATTGAAAAGTGGACTCACCAGCAAATTGGTATTAACTCATCAGCACCTAAGTGGACACATAAGAATTACATTTATCGGGTACTGGGCAGGTGGGAGGGGGGAGGAGGGGATGGGTATATACATACATAATGAGTGAGATGTGCACCGTCTGGGGGATGGACATGCTTGAAGCTCTGACTTGAGGGAGGGGGGCAAGGGCATTATACGGAAACTTAAAATTTGTACCTCCAAAATATGCTGAAATAAAAAAAAAAGAAAAGTGGAAATCCTAAAGCAAAGTATTCAACTTGGCCTAATAAAGCAAGGCTGTCAGATATGTTTGATCTGTTTAAATTAAAGCATCCTATATATTTGAGGGATAAGAAGTTGCATGTGATGTGAGCCTAGCTTGCCTCTCTTCTACACAGGCTGTGAGAAAGGACTGACATCGTCATAATGGAAATATATCCACTAGCATGCCAAGGTCATCACAACTTAATTGCCTCAGATTTCAATCAGCAATTTATTAAATATGAATACCCTTTGGGGGGATATGTATAAAAACCTGAGCTCCATGTGTAAACTATATCTTGTGATTTGTATAGCAAAATATATCACCAGTGTCTTTGTAAAATACATGTGTACCCATGAGGGTAAGAACAAAAATACATTGCTCATTTTGCAGAATTTATAGAGATAATAAATAAAATGTAGTGGAAATGTGACCACATTATATTTTAAACTGAATTTACAGCTTTACCAGTTTTCAGTTTTGCTAGTCTTTCAGTTAAAATGTTCTTAGATGTGTAATGTGATTTCTTAGTAAAATTAAAGAAAAAAGACCTTAAAATTCTGTAAAATGACACTACTGGCTCTATCTATTAGTAGACAGTGAGTCACCTTACAAGAGAACTTGTTGGCTCAGAGAAGAGTCACTGGAAAGGTCCTTATTACATATATAAGCATAAAGCAAATAGGAAGTGATTGTGTTTGGAGAACTGTGTAATGAAACAATTGTGACCTTGAATTTCTCCTTGGAATACAGAGCTGCTAAGTAGGTAGGAGGTGGACATATTTGAATTGGGGCAAATAAACTTTCTAAAAAGAAAAGGATTGAGACCATAATCATTTTGTTAGAGGTTTAATGCAATTTAAACTTTTCTCATGGAATGTTATTGACCAAAATGATGTTGACTTCAAGAAAATTTATTATAGACACCCAAGATACTCACCACAAGGGAGAAGGACTCTGCACTGTTAACCCAGGCTTATCACCAGGGCTGGATGTTTTAAGCAAAAAGTCTGATCTCAGAAAAATGTGGCTACAGCTGGAAAGTCTTTCTCAGAATTGATTTCATGGCAGAATGAGTTGGGGGTTTAAAAGTGAAACGTAACAAGCTATAACATAAAACCCCATGCCAGTATTGATATAGGAGTCTAGGTCACCAAGGACAGAACTCCTGTTATGGACAGGTATTCATTAGAATATGTGGGAGTAGTGTCCAATAGCAGTGCCATATGCTAAAATCAAAGTAAAAATGCCAGTGTCTAGTTAGCCTTGGCTGCCATGACAAACTATCATAGGTTAGGTAAATTAAAAAATGGAAGTTTATTTTCTCACAGTTCTGGAGGCTGAAAGTCTGAGGTCAGGGTGCCAGCATGGTGAGGGCTCTCTTCCTAGCTTTCAGATAGCTTCCTCTTTGTTGTATCTTCATATGACAGTGAGGGAGGTGGAGGCAGGGAGAGCATGTGTGTATGAGTACAAGAGTACTCTCTGGGGTTCTTGTAAAGATACTAATCCCATCATGAGGGACCTATCCTCAATGACCTCGTCTAAACCTAATTATCTCCTCAAAGCCCCATCCCCTAATACTATCACATTGAGGGTTGGAGCTTTGACATTTGAGTTTTGGAGTGACACAATTCATTCCACAGCAATCAGGAACTGAGCAGACTGCCAGTTTCTCCATCTGTACTTGTCAAATAGTAATGGTCTTCACTACTGAGTAAAACCCCTGGGTTTAATAAAATATCAGCTGGGGTGCTAGAGAGATTTTGATCTTCTGACTAATCAGAAAAGAGAGTTAGCAATAAATTAACTGGAATTAAAAGAAGTGTGTGTGAACAATCTTTAGATACTTCTAGAATGCAGTATAAGGACTTCATGGACCCCCGAACGAGCGAACCAACAAGACGAAATGAGAGAAGGATAAAACGATAATCAGTTAATGACTCTGAAATTTGTCCTATGAGAAATAGCACACAAAGACATTTTATTAAAAAAATGACTAACTTAGTTAAAAATGAGTCTATAGAATTTCAGAAAGGACATGTCCCTCCCTCTCATTCCCTAGCTCAGCATGACTGAAGACAGAAGCTTCATTCCTGGTGGGTGTAGCCAAGAAGTTCAGGATTCTGCTCCCCTCAGCTTCAAGTCAAGCGCTATGTCTTCACTGGATGGGCAGGCTATAAGCGTTTCTCACCCACCCTCCAACTCTGTATTGCAAAGGCTGATTCTAAGAGAATGCAGCCAAGAGTTTGGTTTTCCCTTCCTCCACGCAGCCACAACTAATAGGACAGAAGCTCTAACCTAGACATGGCTGACTGAGAATAGTGGGATACCTATTGCTTTCACCTGAGCTCTCTTATAAGGTAAAGTTTCCACTCCAGAAAAAGCAAGCCAAGAAAATCAGAGGCTACCACTGCTGCTGATAGAAGCTCATCTCATAAATCAGTGGTGTCATTCTGAGAGAAATAGGCCAATGTCCTTATCCTCATCTCTGGAGCAATGGCTTAGAAGTTTGCCAAGTGGGTAGTCATAAAAACAGAAGTTGAAAAGTATGATAAATGATATAAAGAATATACTAGTAGATTAGAACAGATGAAAGAATCAGCAAACATGAAGATAGATAGAAAGAAATTATGTAATCCAAAGAACAGAGATAAAAGAATGAAGAAAAATGAACAATGCTACAGGCAAATGGGGGACATCATTTACCACCAACATATGCATAATAGGGATACTAGGAGGCGAAGAGAAACAGAAAGCAGCAGAAAAAAATATTTGATGAATTAATGGTTGAAAACTTTCCAAATTTAATGTAAAATATTAATCTACATATTCAAAAACCTCAAAAATTTCCAAGAATCAATCCTTTAGGAAGATATAATAATTATAAACATACTTGCACCAAGCAGAGACCTGAGATACATAAAAAACAGACTAGAAATTAAAAAAAAACTTCCTCAAATTAATAAAGTTCAGCTAAGAAAAATCTATAGCTAACATCATACTTAATGGTGAAAGACTGAATGTTATATCCCTAAAATCAGGAATAAGACAAGAATGTCCACTCTTGTCACTTCAGTTCAACATTTTACCATACATTTTAACCAGTGCAACTAGGTTAAAAAAAGAAAGAAAAGGCATTCAGAATAGATGGGAAAATGTAAAACTATCTCTGCTTGCAAATGGCAATATCTATAGAATCTCCTTGTATCAAAACATCACATTTATACTATAAATATATGCAACCCTTAGGTGCCCATAATTATTAAAAATAAAAACAATGTAAACAAAGTTATGGAAACTAAAAACTCAGGTAGCAAATTTACAAGGAATAAGACCAGTAAGTTAAAGAATATACTTCTATACATTAGCAATAAAAAATTTAAAAACAAACTTAAAGAAACAATTCCATTTACAATAGTGTCAAAAATAACAAAATACTCATGAATGCATTTAAAAGAACAAGTACAAAAATGAACTGAAAATTACAAAATATTTATGAAAGTAATTAATGAATAACTAAACATCACATATACATAAATTGGAAGAGTTAATATTTTTATGATAGGAATACTCCCCAAATTGATGTGCAGCTTCAACACAATCATTATCAGAATGCCAGGTATCTTCTTTGCAGAAAATTAACAAGCTAATTCTTAAATTCATATGGAAGTTCAAGGGACTCAGAAAAACTAAAATAACCTTGAAAAAGAATAGCAAATTTAGAAAACTCACACTTCCTATATCAAAGTTTACTACAAAGCTATAGGAATCAAAACTTTGTGGAACTGGCATAAGGAGAGACAGATAGATAATGAAATAGAATTTAGAATAAAAAAAAATATGGTTACACTTATGATCAATTAATTTTCAACAAAGAGTCAAGAAAATTCAGTGGGAGAAAGAATAATCTTTTCAACAAATGGTGCTGGGACACTGGATATTCACATGAAATAGGATTAAGTTAAACCTCTTCCTTGTGCCATAGACAAAAATTAACTTAAAAATGGGTCATAGACCTAAATATGAGACCTAAAGTTATAAAGACCTAAAGTTATAAAAAATCTTCAATGAAAAGATAGGAATAAATCATTGTAAACTTGGATGAGACATAACTCTCTTAGATACAACTCAAAATCACATGTGACACAAATAAAAATAAAGTGGAATTAAGATGAAAAATGTTTGTGCTTCCAAGGATACCATAAAGAAGATTAAAAAATGACCCTCAGAATGGCAAAAAATATTTGCAAATTATGTCTCTGATAAGAGACTTGTATACAGGATAGACACAGAAAACTACAATTCAATGCTAAAAAGACAAATATACCAATTAAAAATTGAGCAAGGGATATGAAGAGACATTTCTCCAAAGAAGATATACAAATGACCAATAAGCACTTGAAAGTTGCTCAACATTTTTGTTGTTAGGGAAATGCAAATTAAAACCACAATGAGGTACCACTTCACACTCAGTAGGATGGCTATAATAAAAAACTTTTGCCAGGATGTGGGAAAATCATCACAGTCAAATAATGCTAGTGGGAATGTGAAATGATACAACCACTTTAGAAAAAATCTGGCAGTTTCTTAAAAGGTTAAGCATAGAGTTAATACATGACCTAGAAGTTCTACTCTTAGGTATGTATATACAGGAGAGATGAAAACATAGCTTCATACAAAATCTTGTGCAAGAATATTCATAGCGGCGTTACTTATAATAGCCCAAAAGTTGCAACAACCCAAATGTCTATATACTGATGGACAAATCAAATTTGTTATACAATGTAATATTATTTGACAATAAAAAGGAATATAGTATTGATAACATGCTATAACGTGTCTGAATCTTAAAAAAACATAAAAAGTGAAAGATACAAGTCACAGAAGTCACATTGTCTGATTCCATTTTTATGAAATGCCCACAGTAGGCAAATGTATAGAGACAGAAAATAGATTAATGGTTGCCTAGAAATATAGTGTTGGGAAGAAAAAGGACAGGGCTGCTAATGGGTATGGCTGTACATATGGTATGACAAAAATTCTCTAAAATTGAACTGGTTATAATTGCACAGCCCTGAGAACATACCAAAAACCTAAATGGGAAAATTTTATGGCATGTGAATTACATTTCAATAAAAGTTGTATATGTTAAAAGCAAAAAAAAGTTACTTTATTTACTAGGAAAGTTAATGAAGAGGCTTATACAAGTTCTACATGGGATGTTTTATCCATGTTACTTTTTTATTCTCATAATTTATTTTTTCTGTGGTAAATGAAAATCATCTCTTTTGACAGTGTTTACATATTCTGTATTTTCACATATTAGCCAGATTTCATTCCATTGGGTTGGGTCTATGCTTTAATTTCTGATAAATTGCCATTGACAAAATTTATCTTTTTCATTTCTTGGCCAAAACATTTATAGGAGAGTATAAGTCTTCCCTCTCTCTCTGCCACATAACTACTGAAGTCTCTGCTTAGAAGAGGGATTCCCACTCTCTTGTCAGTATTCGTATGAGGAAAAATAAACCTTTTATTGTGTTAAGCCACTGAGATATTTTAATTTGTTCGTTACTGCAGCATACCTTATTTTAACACAGCTATTCTACTTCAAGCCAGAGTCACAGTAATTGCAAACACAAGGAAATGTATTTTTTAGACATAGTTTATTAGGGATGTGGTTTAAGCATGTTTGAATAATTATATATTATAAATTTAATAAAGATATTTTAAAAGTAAACAATATGAAACACTATTTGTTGATTTAAATTGTGATAATGGAGGTAATTAATGTGCCTATGGATAATATATGGCACACTCACATTGGAAAATTTGAAAAAAGTGTAATAAAATGTGTAGTTATGATATAAAAAAACCACAATGGATAGAAGCCAGGGATATATAGGCTGGGCATCATTTCTACCTCTGGTAATGAAGCACTGGACATGAGACACCTTGCCATGTACTAAAGAAAGATCTCCCTGGAAGTTGTTGCTCAAATGGAGCTGTCAAAATTAAGGGATAAAGCCAACTCAAAGAAACATGACAGAGAAAGAACTGGAGTAACAAGCACACTGAAAGCACTCTTTTCCCATCCTTAAATCTCCAGCCATTTCAACCTATTGGTTGATGGAAGCTAACTAGAAATCTGAGGTCAAGGGAAGTTTTTGCTGCGGTCCACATAGGTCATCCTCTCTGGATGCAGAAGGGTGAGCATAGATCTGGAGAAGCATGTGTAAGAACTGCAGCCCATGGAGATTTTGTGTTTGAAGTTTCACTAAATCACAGGGGTGCTATGGCACAGGAAAGGAAGCATTGACTCTTACAGTGATTTTCGAGTCTTTAGCTTGAATCAGAATCACCTAGAAACCTAAAAAATATTGCAGAACCACTTCTCAAAGTTTGTGATCAGTAGGTCTGAATGAGGACCAATACTTTCAATTTCTAACAAATTCTCGGAGGTTACTGCTGCTATTGGTTGGTGGGTGGTAGTGGGGGCTTGGGAAATCCCAGAGATACAGAATCAGAATAATCAAGTTTTGAATTCTGACTCTGCTTTTTAGTAGCTTGGAACCATGAGTAATTCTCCCAACTTCTCTGAAGTTTGAGATTTATTTATTTATATATTCAGATTAATAAATTATTAATTAATTCATCTCTATTTTAAAGGAGGATGTTTGTGTTTATCTTGAATGAGTATGTGGACATTATTGTGAAATTGCATGAGAAAATAAATCTCAAGTACATAGTTTGGCACTTGATAAATATGAATATACTAGACTTACTTTTAATATGTTTTAAATAATTAAATTAATTGAGTCATAAATAAAAAGCCAATGGAATGTATAAAAAGCTATATCTAATACTCTAAAGTAATGATACATGTATATTTTTATTTATAAATTTTGAATTAAATTTTTCATACATATAATTCTTATCTAAAGGAGCAAATGTATATATAATAGCTACATAACATTCTATGCATATTGACTCTGGATAAATATGCTGCAGCCATGTTTTAATTATCTGTTGAGAAATGACTCTCGTGCTTTACTTGGAGGCAAATGATAAATGAAATTAATAGTAGTGTGCACTATTACTAATTAGGAATAGGCAATAATGGATCACCCTTTGTAATAGGCTAGTAACATTTCATTTATACTGTACTCTCTGGGAAATTAGATGTTCAGAATAAGTAAAACTTTCCAGATAATTAATGCTTACTCCTTGAAATAAAATATTTACTCTTCAGCGTGGTTTCGTAAAACACTCTGAGACCTATAATTTCTTAACCTTCTAATTTTTTAATTTCAATTTTTAAAATGATTAGGTCAAGTTGGGAACATTAGTGCTGTGCCATGCTTGAACACCACAATGCATGCAGGATTCTTTGAGGAAAATTGAACTTAACATTTCCTTTATTCATTTTCCCATAGCTTTTTTTGCTATTCTACATTCTTTATCCAATAACAGCAAAATCTGGAATATGTAGTACAACTATTTACTCAAAATGGTTCCAAATTATTTTTGTCTTGGAATTCATAGTCCTTATTGAAGTCCTGTTGTCACTTGTGCGGCAGTGAATATGCATCCACTCACCTGTCACTATCAGCCATAGGCTCTGGTATATATTCTACAACCACGGAATACCTGGAGACACAGATTTTGTTTTCAAGTGAATGAAATATATTCTGTGCCACAGGTGACATACAGGGCAGAGGGCTAAGACTGTTAATCTGGAAGAGGTAATCTTATGATCTAGTTATTTACTTACTTACAGGCATAATTCTATTCCAAGATAATATTTCCTCAAGTAATGACTGCCACAGAAGAGAAGTTATTTTTTCATTACATGATTTCGTTGTATTATTCATAATTATTTCACAATTTGTTACTATTATTCACCTAAATATTAGAACATTTGAATTAGCATGTGGCACCTATTTCTGACTTCCTGTGTTTATTTCTTTCTGCTTTCCACAAATCTTTACATATAAGTCCCACAAGACGAGCAACTCTGGCTCCCTTATCCCCAGCCCCTAGAATAGTGGTTTTCAATACTGATTCTCGATGGAATTTGATGAAAGCCACTTAGTTTGAAGTTAATAATCACCTGTGTTCTGAGCCAAGCTATTTTGATATAATGGATACAGGTAGGAGCTTAGGCCTCAGCGGTTTTTTTGTGTGTTTTTTTTTATTTCATCATATGTTGGGGGTACAAATATTGTTAGGGTTACATACATTGCCCTTACCACTCCTCCCCCCATCATGTACCAGAGCTTCAAGCAAGTCCAATCCGCAGGTGGCGCGCACGGCATACATTATGTAACTCTAGACTTCCTCCCCCCTCCCGCCTGCCCTCCATCCAACAAAAGATTTTTTTTTTACACTTTGGATACATTGTATAACTTTGCCTCTCCCTAAGAAGGATTAGAGGTATGCCCTTCCCCCCCACAATGCTCTCCACATCCCTATGATGTGGGTCTTGCCCCTCCTCCCAAAACCCTGGTGAACACTACCACCATTTGAGCACCATAGTTTTAAACAGTCAGTACCAATTTGATGGCGAGTAGATGTGGAGTCCTTTTTCCATATCTTGTGTCGCTTCACTTTGGATAACGGGCTTAAGCTTAATCCAAGATAGCATAACGGTATTAGCTCACTGTTGTTTCTTAGAATCGAATAATATTCCATTGTGAGCATATACC
>VBSM01000272.1:75872554-75886425 GCA_008086735.1 Cheirogaleus medius
CAGATATCGATGCTTCTGTTCTTGTGCCAATACTAGGCTGATTTAACTATTATTACATGATAGTACAGCTTGAAGTCAGGAAGACTGATGCCTCCCAGGTTGCCTGATTGCTATAGCTAGGACTTCGAGCACTATGTTGAATAGGAGAGGAGATAGTGGGCATCCTTGTCTAGTTGCAGATCGAAGAGGGAATGATTTCAATTTTTCCCCATTTAATATGTTATTAGCGGAGGGTTTGTCATAAATTTTAGGTATGGGCCAACAATGCCAATTTTGTTAAGTGTTTTTATTATAAAGGTATGTTGGACTTTGTCAAATGCTTTTTCTTCATCTATTGACAGAATCATGTGGTCTTTGTTCTTGATTTTATTTATGAAGTGAATTGCATGTATAGACTTGCATATGTTGAACCAGCCTTGCATCCCTGGAATAAAGCCCACCTGGTCATGGTGAATTATTTTTTTGATATGCTGCTGAATTCTGTTTGCTAAAATTTTATTTAGGATTTTTGCATCTATATTCATGAGGGATATTGGTCTGTAATTTTCTTTTTTTGTTGCATCCTTTCATGGTTTTGAAATCAAGGTGATATTGGCTTTGTAGAATGAGTTAGGAAGGATACCATCCTTCTCAATGTTGTGGAATAGTTTCTGTAGTATAGGTATGAGTTCATCTTTGTATGTTTGGTAGAACTCTGAAGTGTAGCCATCAGGCCTGGGACTTTTACGTTTGGGGAGGTTTTTAATTACTGCTTCAATTTCTGAGCTTGAGATTGGTTTGTTCAAGAATTCTATTACCTACTGGGTGAACTTAGGGAGGTTGTATGAATCCAGGAATCTGTCCATTTCATCTTCATTCTGTAGTTTTGGGGCATATAGATTTCTGTAGTAGTCGAACACAATGTTTTGTATTTCTGTGGTGTCTGTTGTAACCTCTCCTCTTTCATTTCTTATTGAGTTTATTACAGTCCTTTCCCTTTGAGATTTTGTCAGCCTAGCCAGAGGGCCATTGATTTTGTTGGTCTTTTCGAAAAAACAGCTGCTGGGTTTGTTGATCTTCCATATAATTCTCTTGTTCTCCATTTCATTTAATTGTGTTTTGATCTTAGTTATTTCTTTTATTCTGCTAGCATTGGAATTAGTTTTCTCTTCTTTTTCCAATTCCTTGAGTCTGTTCATTAGGTTATCGGTATCTAATCTTTCTGTTTTTTGGATGTGAGCATTTATTGCTATTAGTTGTCCTCTCAGATATGCTTTTGCTGTATCCCACAAGTTTTGGTAAGAGATAGCTCCATTGTCATTTTGTTCAAAGAAACTCTTGATTTCCTTCTGAATTTCTTCCTTGACTCAGAAGTTATTCAACAATAGATTGTTTAGTTTCCATGACTTTGTGAAGTGGTGTGTTTTTCTGTTAGAATTGAACTCTAATTTTATACCTTTATGGTCAGAGAGGACACATGGTATTATTTTTATATTCTTGAATTTTTTGAGATCTGCTTTGCAGCCTAGTATGTGATCGATTTTGGAGAAGGATCCATGGGCCGCTGAGAAGAATGTAAGTTCAACTTTATTTGGGTGGAATGTTCTGTAGAGATCTCTCAGTCCTTTTTATTCAAGAGCTTTGTTTAAGTCCCTTATTTATTCACTTAATTTCTGTTTGGAGGATCTATCCAGTTCATTTAGTGGTGTGTTGAAGTCCCCTGCTACTATTGCAGTATTGTTTAACGTGGTGTTTAGTTCAGACAATGTTTGCTTTATGTAATTAGGTGTGCCTGCATTGGGAGCATAAACATTAAGGATTATTAAATCTTCTTGTTGGATCTTCCCTTTCACCATTATAAAGTGGCCGTTTTTATCCTTTTTTACTTCTGCTATTTTAAAACTAATGTTGTCTACAAGTAATATAGCTACCCCAGCTTTCTTTTGATTTCCATTTGCCTGGATGATAGTTTTCCAACCCTTGACCTTCAGCCGGGAGGCATCTTTGTGGGTTAGATGTGTTTCCTGTAGGCAGCATATACTAGGCTTATGGGATTTTATCTACTCTGCCAGTCTATGCCTCTTCAGAGGACAGTTTAGTCCATTTACATTTATTGAGAGGATTAAAATTGGAGGGAGATTTCCATTCGTATTGTTGGGTGAAGTCCTGTTGCTTTGTCTTAGACCTTGAGCCATCGAGAGATTCGAGGACTAGTCTTTAATTCTTTGAGGATTTTACTTTGGGGGGTATCTGTTGACCTGTTCACTGTGGATGGCAGGTCTGAGAATTTCCTGTAGGGCTGGTCTAGTCTTTGCAAATTCCTTCAGCGATTGCTTATCTGAGAAGGACTTTATTTCACCTTCATAGATGAAACTTAATTTTGCTGGATAGAGAATTCTCGGTTGGGCTTTATTTTGTTTTAGTAGATTAAGGATAAGCACCCATTCCTTCCTGGCTTGTAAGGTTTCAGATGAGAAGTCTGCTGTTAGTCTGATAGGCTTTCCTTTATAGGTTATTTGTTGTTTTCGCCTTGCTGTATGAAGGATTGTTTCTTTTACATTTACTTTGGTCGGCTTAATAACCACATGACAAGGTGATTTACTATTCACATTGAGTCTCCCTGGAGTTCTGTGTGCTTCTTGTAATTGGATATCAAGATTTGTGGCCAGGCCCAGCATATTTTCCTCCAGTATGCCCATAAAATAAGTTTTCCAGCCCTTGTGATTTTTCCTCTTCCCCTTCTGGGATCCCTATCACTCTGAGGTTCGATTTTTTTGCATAATCCTACACTTCCTGTAAGCTTTGGTCTTGTCTCTTGTTTCTGTGCTTCCTTTCTTCCTCTGATTTGTTTAAGGTGTATGCATAATCTTCAAGCTCTGAGATTCTTTCCTCTGCATGATCTATCCTGTTTTTGAGGCTTTCCACTGTATTATGGAGTTCATTGAATGTTTCCTTCATTGCCAGAATTTCTGATTGTTTTTTCTGGATTACCTCGATATCTTTGGAGAATTTTTCATTCATTTCTTGGATTGTTCTTGTGGTTTCTCTATGTTTGGATTCTATTTTCTCTTTAATTCCATTGAGCTTTCTAACAATCCATATTTGGAATTCTTCCTCTGTTAGTTTAGTCATATCATGTAAGTTCGTGTCGTTTGGTGAAGAACGAGCATTTTCTTTTGGAGGTGACTTTTCTCTCTGATCCTTCATGCTTCCTGTTAACTTTGCTGGTTTTTCCTCATCTGGATACTTTGTTGAGGATCAGAAGTGCTGGAACTTGGTTATGAGCTGTGTTCTGGGGTTCCAAAGGAATGATCCATGGAAGAGCTGGGGAGTATGTGCTCTGGTCCTGTAATGTCTTAGAGAAGTTTGAGTCTGTTGAGTTAATTTTGATCTGATGTCTACACCTTCTGTCCACAAAGTTTAGTGGGAATGGGCCCCCTGCTTAGACGTCCAAGGGATTGTAAACTCCAGTTAGATGGAGACCAGTTTCCACCCCTACGTTGAAGTAGGAGGCACTGTTTAAGGCTCTGGGTTACTCTTTCTATTGGTATCTGTGGTTTGCAAGAAGGAGCCAGTTGTCAATGTAACACAAGATCTTTGTATTGTACTCTCAGTCACCACATAGGATATAGAGATATCTCAGTCTTAAGTGTATGTTTTGCCACTCCCGAGGGTTCCTAGAGACCTCAGGAATAGTAGCCTATTCTGTGTCTCCACTTTGCTAAGACAGGCTCTGCTCTCTAGGCACAGATCACCTACAGCTGACTGTGGCAAGAAAACCACCCAATCTTGTTCAATCTTGTGAGACAGCCGTTGAACACCACTTTCCCCTTTCCGCCCCTTTAAGCCAAGCTACGGAGGCCACCAGCCAGGTTAGGGCAGAGGGGAGGTCTGAGACCACTTCCAGAGCAGGTCTCCACAGCATTTCCAAGCTACGGGGTGGCTGTGGCGCGCCCTGCCAGCGCAGACAGAGAGGGATCCCTGTTCGGCGGAAGACTGGGTTGGGATTGGCAGGTTGTATCCAGACGTCCGCTGCACTCCCTAATTCCCCCACTTGCTGAGACCCAGTAGTTTATCTGTGGGGATCTGCCCTCTCGCTACGCAGTGCCAGCCAAAGCCTCCGCCATTCCCCCGGGTTTAGCCTCCTTTAAGGTTGAGTACCCTCTTCCTGGACCTGGAAGCATCCTTAGGTGGGATGTCAGATTCGGTACTTGTTTCTGTGGTATGGGGAGGTAGCTGCTGGGATCTGGACCTACAGGGACAGCACCTGCGATCCCTTCAGTGGAACGCTGGGAGATCCAAGAGTTGCCTTCACCAGAAGCCCAAGCAGATCGGCCGGTTTAGGGCAGAGGGGATGCCTGGAACCCACTTCCCCGCAGCCCTCTGCAGCCTTTCCACACTATGGGGTGGCGGCGGTGGTGCTGGGAGGCGGCTGCTAGGATCAGAGCCTCCCCCTCCCATGACCACTTCAGCGGAATGCTGGGAAGTCAAACAGTTACCTTCTCTAGAAGACCAAGCAGAACAGCCAGTTTAGGACAGATGCCTGGAAACCACTTCCCTGCGGCCCCCTGCTGCCTTACCAAGTTACAGGATGGCAGCGGTGGTGCTGGGAGGTGGCTGCTGGATTCAGACACTTCCCCACCCGTAACCACTGCGGTGGATGCTGGGAGGTCTAAAAGAAGCCATCTCTAGAAGTCCAAGTAGAACAGCCGGTTTAGGTCAGAAGGGATGCCTGAGACCAGCTTCCCTGTGGCCCCTTGAAGCCTTTCCAAGCTACGGGGCAGCAGCAGTGGTTTTGGAAGGCAGTTGCTGGGTTCAGACCCTCCCCCAACCACGCCCGTTGCAGCGGACGCTGAGAGGTCAAAAAGTTTCCTTCTTCAGAAGCCCGAAATGTTAAGGCCATCTAGGGTAGAGGGGATGCCTGAAAGACGCTTCCTTTGCAGCCCTCCGCTAGCTATGGAGCAGTGTGGCGGCACTGGGGAAGCCGCTGCTAAGTTCAGAACCTCCCCCACTTGCCCCTGCTTTGGCGAGGCGCTGGGAGGTCTGAAAGAAACTTTCTCCAGAAGTCCAAGTAGAACAACCAGTTTAGGTCAGAGGGGATGCCTGCAAACAGCTCCCCCGTGGTGCCTTGCAGCCTTTCCAAGCTACGGGGTGGCAGCAGTTGTGTTGAAAGGTGGTTGCTGGGTTCAGACTCTCCCCCACCTGTGCCCACTGCAGCGGATGCTGGGAGGTCAAAAAGTTTCCTTCTCCTGAAGCTACCGAAAGGTTAAGGCTAGGGTAGAGGAGGTGCCTGAAAGACTCTTCCTGTGTGTCCCTCTGCTAGCTACGGAGTGGTGCGGCAGCACTGGGGAAGCCGCTGCTGAGTTCGGGACCTCCTTGCCACACCACTGCTTCGGCGGGGCGCTGGGAGGTCTGAAAGAAACTTTCTCCAGAAGCCCAAGTAGAACAACCGGTTTAGATCAGAGGGGATGCCTGCAAACAGCTTCCCCGTGGCGCCTTGCAGCCTTTCCAAGCTACGGGGCGGCAGCAGTGGTGTTGAAGGGCAGTTGCTATTTTCAGACTCTCCCCCACCCACGCCCACTGCAGCGGACGCTGGGAGGTCAGAAAGTTTCCTTCTCCTGAAGCCCGAAAGGTTAAGGCTGTCTAGGGTCTAGGGTAGAGGGGGTGCCTGAAAGACATTTCCTGCACGGCCTTCCGCTAGCTACGAAGTGGTGCAGTGCCATTGGGGAAGCCGCTGCTGAGTTCAGGACCCACCCCCTCTCGCCACTGCTTCGGCGGAGCACTGCAGAGAATTCAAAATGCTGCCAGCTCCAGACTCTATTCTACTCCACTTGTCTGTCCACGCTACCACCTCTCACCAACTTCAGGCAATTCCCCGCCTGTGTGGGTGTGGGGCTCAGTGAGGGAGGGATCGTCTCCCTGCGCACAGCAGGAGCAAGGCCTCTTGCGGCCAGCCCGCGGGGCGGTAGCCGCGTGGACGCGCTCCCTCCCTATTGTATATTCCCGAGACCCTGAGTTTTGTGGAAGATTTTTCAGTTCACCTTTGCTTATTGTCTATGTTGTCCGTATCCCAGTGTCTCTCTGCAGTCTTGCGAAGCCGATCCAGTGTAAATGCAGATTTCTTGCGTGTGGTTGTCTGCCCTCTTCACTTCTCACCCCGAGAGCCGAGAGCCAAGAGGTCAGCCCTACTCCGCCATTTTTTGGAAGAAAGGGCCTCAGTGGTTTTTAAACATTCCTACCTGCTTTTGATATGCAGCTGTGATTGATAATGACTAACCTAGATAAGTGCCTGGAATATGGTATGTTCAGTTAATATTTGTGAAAAAATGAATAAATATATCAATAAATATAACATTTAGATGCCTTTTAAATGTTATATCTGTAATAGCATGAGTGATACAAAGATGGTATGAAAAGTCCCTGCCTTTGAGGCATTCACAGTGATGGAGAGATGAATACAGTTTTAAGTATTTTATACTGAAATATCATAATCACTCTCATGCATAACCACGGCACAGAATAAATATTAATCATCCCATTCAACAACATAACTTCTCTTCTTCCAGTGCTTTCTGAACTGAAAACCAGCAGCACTACCTGCTCTATTGTCCTATCCAGCAATTCTTAGGTCATCCTTAATACTGCCCTTTTTTCACTGTCATATCTAGTTGATCTCTAGGTTTTATGATTTTTAACTTCATATTTGATGAATCTTATTTTTTTCACTTTCTTCACACTACTACTTCATAATTAAATCCATTATCATCTATACACTGTTTACTGAAGCAGCATCCTAACAGATCTCCTAGCTTTTGGTTTTGATGTGTAATTCATTGTCAAATTGTTGTAAGCACAAAACTGAATCTATCAGTCTTTTCTATACTTAAAACCTCTTAGTGTATCCTCATTTTATTCACAGTAAAAGTCATATATTTACATTTTATAATGCCCTATAGTATGAGCCCTTCTTTCCTTTCTATTTAATGCCTTTACTTCTTAAACATAGCTTACTTATACCTCGCAATGTAGTTCTAGTTATAGTAACTACATGCTGTGCTCTGAATCAACCTATTACTTTTTTTTTCTTTCTATCTTTCTTTCTCTGGATCTAGTTTTAATTATTTCCTGTACTTATAAATCATATCTTCTCTTCAATCTCAACTCCATTTTACTAGTTAAATACTCTTCATCTCTTAGTATTTATTGAAGATCCCACATCCTTTGGAAATATTTACTGTTCCCAAAGGAATATTTATTTAGCAACATTTGAATAGATAACAATGGTGATTCTTCTATTTAAATATCCTCTGTCCTTTCAGGGGCACAATTTTATGAGGCAAGACTAGAAAAACATCTATAGTTTGATTCTGCCTCTGAATTTAAAATGAGAATGAGATGTCTTATCAAAACTTGTTTTAGGGATCCCAGTGAAATAAAGGTTATCTGGGTTCCTTGGGATCTCTGGAGCAAATTTATAATCCTCAACACTTGAGCAATGGCTCCATGACCCATAAATACTTTTTAGTTCACATTTCTGTGTACCGTAATCCCTTTCAATTCTGTCAGCACCCCATGCATACATTCACCAGGTCAGTTTCCTAAATCCTCATGGCAATATGTTTTCCAGGGATTCTTAACCCTTAACCAATATCATTTGATTCTGTTGACAAAAGTATAATATATTATTGTACTTTCTCCACATTGCTGAGATGACAAGTGGCAAGGACTGGTTTCCTGATAAAGATATGCAATTCAGTGAAATAACTTTGTATAGTCATTAAGAAAAAAATGGAAATAAGTATTGACCAGTGCTGCCATATGTTGGTAATATGTTGGCAGCTTTGCAGATTTTACCTTATCTTTCCTAGACTTCTTTAAGGTATTAAAGAATTTAATTAAGGCATGTAATTTACCTTACCTAAGGTATGTAATTTTTTAAGATATGTGAGCTTATCTCCATTTTATACATGTTGATGATAAAATTAAGAACTGAAGAACCTCTGAAATAGAAACTCTTAGATGTGTTGCCTTTAGTGTGTAATAGTAACTGAGCCTGCTGCTTCATGAGACAATAATTTATATTGCATATAGAATCTTGTAGCCTTTCGCTATCCCATAGTGTACATAGGACCCCACCTGTTTGAAACTATTTAAGATGAGGGAGTTGAATTTATTAATAAAAGGGACTTCTGGTGGGAGATCCAATGATAATAAGGCAAGTAGGAATTTGGTACACCATTAAGCTTTCAACGTTATGAACAAGGACAAACTTGATTTATCTAATAACAGAGTAATTATTACCAAATTATCTTTATCTATAAAAAAGAAGTATCTCTGTAGGAAGCCTGGTGTTTATTAATACCATTAATTATGTAATTATTAGCCTCAAAGAATATGTCCTGTAACCAAAATATTTGCATAAACTTTTAGTTTCTTGTTGATCTCTGACAAGAGGAGCAGGATAGCTAAAAATCAGAGAAACAGCATGGACTGCTCTATGGGAAAAGTACAAATTCCAGTCTAATTTAGTTTCATAGAAAAATATTTAAGTAAAGTCATGTCCATGAATGTGTTTCAATAAGATAGTATAATGGGCTGAATATTTCCCCTCCTCCCAAAATAGATATGTCTTAAAATCCCCCCTTTCTCTTTCTCTCCATCTCCTATCACTTATTCCAGGACATTGCCCCACCATTTCTTTCTTCTCTTTCCTGCACTATTAATTTTTGTGTATTTAAATTCCTATCAGCATACAAAATTACTATTAGTGCTTTCATTAAAAAAATTTTATGTACTTCACCTCTCAATTCCTATTTTTACCATCTTTCTATCCTTCTTTCTACAGCAAAACTGTTAGAATAAGGATTCTTTAACTTGTTTCCTCATAACGTATCTTCAACCCACTCCTATCAGACTTACATTCCCACAGCCACAACTAAACTATTCCTGTCAAGTCATATTACCTCCATTTTCTAAAGCTAAGGATCAACTTTCTAGTTTCATCTTGACCTCTCAGGAGCATTTTTCCCATCTGATCACTTTCTTCTCCTCCAATATTTTCTTCTCTTGGCTTACAAAACACCAGTCTCCTGGTTTTTCTATAAACTTGGCCTTTCCTTCTGTGTCATTTGATGATTTTTCTTCATTTCTCTTATCCATAAATTTCAGAGTGCCTAGAGTTCCATTCTTGGATAGACACCTTTTATTTGAATCAACATTCACTTTCTGATGATCTCATCTGATTATGGTGATTTAAGCCCCAACTCCAAGCTGGCAATTCCTGTGTCTATACCTTAATTTATATATCTAGCTTAGACATCTTTCCCAATCTGCTAGATATCTTCTCTGGGATGCTAACAGGCTCTTCAAACTCAAAACGTCAACTTCTGAGTCTACATTACCCTTCAAACCAAGATCTTTTTGCAATGTTCCCTATTTGAGATAGTAGCAACTCCATTTTTTAGTTCTTCAGTCAAAAACACAAGAGTCACCCTCGAGTCTTCTCTTTGTTACATCATACGTTCCAGAAAATCCTGTTGCTTCAACTTTTGAAAACTAATCAGAATTTTAAGGTTGTTCACTATGTCCAGCTGCTACCATACTGGTTCATGTCTTATTGGTATGAGAGACAAAAGCGGAATCATCTAATGAGTGATGTTAGAAGGTTTGGCTAAGAAACAAGTAAATGAGCCTGGGAGTGGATATGCGTGTCCTCTCCCATCCAAGGGTCTCTGTCAGAATTCAACTTTCTTAAGGTCCTGAGCTGTGCTTTCCCTGAAGCCTATATGTACTCCCCAAAAGACTCTGATGGCTAACAGCTGGTGTTTTCAGACAAGCTTTTGCACATATGGCTTCTAAACTCAATCAGATTAATGTCTCAATCATGGCTGTTCTACACATACAGGGTTGTTCTAATGTTTGAAATCTCAAAAAAGGAAATCGGAAAGCAAAGGATAGAGAACATAGAGGTAACTGGTGACTTGACAAGAGTAGTTTAAGTGGATTTTAGGGGTAAAAATCTGATTAGAGTGAGATCAGAGAGAATGAGAGTGTTAGTTATCCATTTTTGTCCCTTAGATTGAAAATATCTCCACTGAAACCTGGTTCTTAATCTCATAATGGGTGAAATGTCTTTGTCCTCAACCACCTATCCACCTACTTGGTTACTCTATGTTACTGCAATACACTCTTGACTCTGTATTTCCACTGAACTCCCTCTAACCATCCCTGCTTCAATCTATTGCACCTAGCTGACATCAAAATTTGAAGTTCTTAAAATAATTCATAAGGCTCTTTAAATCTGGCCCTTTCTCATTTTATCCCCTATTACTCTACCTCTGGTTCACTCCACTCCCGACTACACTGACCCTCTCATTGTTCACTGAGCCTGTCAGTTACACTCTGCTTCAAGGGCTTTACCCTTGATGTTTTCTCTGCCACAGAGGGCTCAGCACCCTGAAGTCCAAATGGATTGCACCTTCACGCTTTAAGGCCCTTACCTTTCATGTCACCTCCTTGGTGAGAGCCCAATCTGGACATCTATCTGAACTACAACTCCACTATCACTGACATGTTCTATCTAGGGACCTTTCTTGCATTAATTTTCTTCTCAGGCCTAACCAATAACAGGCTTTTATTTTATTTATCACATTATTTGCTTTTTCTACTATGTTACTGTGAGGACCAAAATTTTGTTGAGTTTGTTTTCTTTTAATTTTTAAATTTCAGAATATTATGGGGGTATAAATGTTTTGGTTACGTGGATTGCTTTTGTACTACTTGAATCAAAGTTATAACTATGCCTATCACCCAGATAGTGTACATGATACACCTTGGGTATGATTTCAGCCATCCCCTTCTCCTCCCTCCCATCTGTATGATTTCATTGAGTTTTACTTCCATCTGTGCACATGAGTGCTGATCAGTTATTCTCAATTTAATAGCGAGTACATGTGGTATTTGTTTTTCCATTCTTGTGATACTTCTCTTAAGAGGATGATCTCCAGTTGTACCTAGATTGTAGCAAAAGGTATTAATTTATTGTTTAGTGGCTGAATATTACTCCATAGTATACATATACCACATTTTATTAATCCACTCATTAATCGATGGGCACTTGGGTTGATTACACATCTTTGCAATTGTGAATTGTGCTGCAATAAACATTCTATTGCAAGTGTCTTTTTGGTAAAATGACTTTTATTCCTTTATATAAATACCCATTAGTGGGATTGCTGGATCAACTGGTAGGTCTACTTTTAGTTCTTTGAGGAATTTCCATACTATTTTCCATAGAGGTAGCACTAGTTTGCAGTCCCACCAACAGTGCGTAAGTGTTCCTTTCTCTCCACGTCCATGTCAGCAGCTATTGTTCTGAGACTTTTTGATAAAAGCCATTGTCACTTGAGTTAGATGATATATCATTGTGGTTTTGATGCACATATCTCTGATGATTAGCAAAATTGAGCATTTTTTCATGTTTATTGGCCATTGGTCTCTTTTTTTGAAAGCTTCTATTCACACCATTTGCCCAGTTTTTATTGGGGTTGTTTGATTTTTTTTCTTGGCGATTTGGTTGAGTTCTTTGTAGACTCTTATTGTTAGGGTTTTATTGGATGTATAACACGCAAATATTTTATTTCCCATTCTTTAGGTTGTCTATTTGCTCTGTTGATTGTTTCCTTGGCTGTGTAGAAGGTTTTTAATTGAATCAAATTCCATTTATTTATTTTTGTTGGTGGTGTGATTACTCTTAGGGTCTTCTTCACAAATTCTCTGCTTAGGCCAATATCTTGAAGAGTTTTTCCAACATTTTCTTCTAGAATTCTTATGGTTTCATGTCTTAGATTTAAGTCTGTTATCCATCTTGAATTAATTTTTGTGAGTGGTGAGAGATATGGATTGTTTGGTTGTGTTTTTCACTGAGGTATTTACAGATATAATGTATCAGTAAGTATTTGTTGAATGAATGAATGACCTTGTGGGGACTAGAGCCAAATTATAGTAAATTAAAGAATGTTGGCTCCCCAGGGATCTGCAGTGGACCCAGCTACACCTGGTCGCACGAAAGGGTCAAACTTTCCACCCCTCGGCAGAACCTGTCAGGGGTCCCCAGGCACTTCAGCCTTGCTGGCTAAAGAGTGGTAGAGCGAGCGCGACCCTCCACGGATCCTCCCCAGGGGTCTACAGTGGACCCAGCTACGCCTGGTTGTGCGAAACGGACAAACATTCCACCCCTCAGTGGAACCTGTGAGGGGTCCCCAGCCACTCCAGCCTTGCTGGCTAAAGCGTGGTAGAGCGAGTGCAACCCTCCATGGATCCTCCTCAGGGGTCTGCAGCGGCCCAAGTTCCACTGGTGTCACACGGAAAAGAGAAAGATTTCACTTCTCTGCGGATCATTTCACTGGCCTCCGGCTGCTCAAACTCTGCTGACATTACAGGTCCAGAGCACATATCCCCAGATCTGCCAAGGATCGTTCCTCCTAAATTCTAGATTTTACCTCATAATCCAGCCCCGTCACCTCTGATCCTCAATAAAGCAAACAGATGAGAAAGAACCAGTGAAAGTTCACAGGAAATATGAAGGAGCAGAGAGAAAAGTCACCTCCAACGCAAAATATTCATTCTCCATCGTCTGACACCAACTTAGATGATTTGAGTAAATTGATGGAGGAAGATTTCTGAATATGGATTGCTACAAAACTCAATGGAATTGAAGAGAAAATAGAATCACAACATAGAGAAATGACAAGAACTATACAGGAAATGAATGAAAGATTCTCTAAGGAAATTGAGATTATCCAGAAGAACCAAACAGAAATTCTGGCAATGAAGGAAACAATCAAGGATAACCATAATATAGTGGAAAGCCTAAAGAACAGGATGGACCATGCAGAAGAAAGAATATCAGAACTTGAAGATTATGCCTATACTCTAAACAAATCAGAGGAAGAAAGGAAACACAGAAACAAGAGACAAGACCAAAGTTTACAGGAAGTGTGGGATTATGTTAAAAAACGAAATCTCACATTAATTGGGATTCCAGAAGGGTAAGAGGAGTATTCACAAGGGCTGGAAAACTTATTCCATGGAATACTGGAGGAAAATATTACAGGCTTGGCTAGAAATCTTGATATCCAAATCCAAGAAGCACACAGAACTCCTGGGAGACTCAATGTGAAAAGGCAATCACCTTGTCACATGGTTGTTAGGCTGACAAAGTAAATGTGAAAGAAACAATTCTCTGTGCAGTGAGACAAAAGCAGCAAATGACCTATAAAGGTAAGCCTATCAGACTAACAGCTGACTTCTTATCTGGAATCTTATAATACAGGAAGCATTGGGTGCCTATCCTTAATCTTCTAAAATAGAACAAAGCTGAACCCAGAATTCTTTATCCAGAAAAATTAAGTTTCATCTATGAGAGAGAAATAAAGTCCTTCTCAGACAAACAATCACTGAAAGAATTTGCAAAGTCCAGACCATCCCTACAAGAAGCTCTCAGACCCGCATTTCTAACCAAACAGGGCAGTAGACACTCCTCAAAGTAAAATCCTCAAAGAATGAAATTCTAGATCTCGAACTACTTGATGGCCCAAGGAGTAAAACATAACAACAAGTCTCCACCCAACAATATAAATGGTAATCTTCCTCCAATTTCAATCCTTTTGATAAATGTTAACTAGGCTTAAACTGTCCTCTGAAGAGACATAGACTGGCAGGATGGATAAAAAATCAAAAGCCTAGTATCTGCTGTCTACAGGAAACACATCTAACCCACAAACATGCCTTCCAGCTGAAGGTCAAGGGAAGGAAAACTATCATCCAGTCAAAAGGATGTCAAGAGAAAGCTGGGGTAGCTATTCTATTTGCAGATAACATAAGCTTTAAAA
>VBSM01000272.1:75887681-75899170 GCA_008086735.1 Cheirogaleus medius
AAGCCCGTTATCCAAAGTGAAGCGACACAAGATATGGAAAATGGGCTCCACATCCACTCATCATCAAATTGGTACTAACTGATTAAAACTATGGTGCTCAAATGGTGGTAGTGTTCATCTGGGTTTCGGTGGGGGAGCAAGACCCACATCATAGGGATGTGGAGAGCATTGTGGGGGGGAAGGGCATACCTCTAACCCTTCTTACGGAGAGTCAAAGTTATATAATTTATCCAAAATGTGAAAAAAAAAATCTTTTGTTGGATGGAGGGCAGATGGGAGCGGGGAGGAAGTGTAGAGTTACATAATGTGTGCTGTGTGTGCCACCTGGGGATTGGACTCGCTTGAAGCTCTGGCATGTGGGGGGGGGAGGGTTGGTAGGGGCAATGTATGTAACCCTAACAATATTTGTACCCGCAACATATGATGAAATAAAAGGAAAATAAAAAACGAATGTTGGATGAAAATTTGAAAAGGGCTAAGAAATCTGAACATTCAATTTTTCCTGAAACTCCCTTGCTAGCAAAATCAGACCTTTCCCTCATCTGAGGAAACTAAATGTTGAATAAAAAAGAAAATCATTTTAATTACTTAACCTTGGGAGGAATTTCCTCCTATTTTTTATGAGAAAGGATGTTACTATGTTTCTCCAAATATAAGACCTACCCATAAAATAAGCCCTAGCAGGATTTCTAGGCATTTGCACAATATAAGCCCTACCCCGAAAATAAGACCTAGTGATGGGCGTGGCTACGCAGCGTATCTGCACAACCCATGCATTTCGTCACGGAGCGGTAAAGAAGATAAGCAGCCCTTCTCATCTGCCCCACGAGAGCTCTATTGCTTGATATTAGAGATTGGGGCCAATGGTTCTAAAGAAAATAGAGTCGCAAGAAATTCAGGATGGAATTCGGGGTTTGGAGAGTTATGATGATGTTCTAGAATAAGACAACTTAACTATATTTGAATAAATGTAGATTGTTGTACCGTACTTAAAAAAAAAATCCCGTGAAAATAAGCCCTAGGGTGTGTTCTTGAGGAAAAATAAATTTAAGACCCTGTCTTATTTTCAGGGAAACACGGTAGTAGTTTTAAAATAAAGGAGTTTAGCATGTAAAGTTGTTTCAGGCTAAATGCGTCAATATGTGTGCAATTACTTAAAATTCAGGATTTAAAATGTTAGCTCCAGTTCCTAGGATGGACTTCAACAGTTTGGTTTGTTAATTAATAAAATCCTGTACTCAATAATGGCCTAGACTCAATGAGGTTTAGATGCTAGAATGTCCATGGCATGCAATATAGAAAGGGGTCCAAAAGTTTAGGAAATGGACACATTGAAGTAAATGTATTAATGTATTATGTTCATCCTGTTAAGCATCCCCTACCATAAGAAGATTTTACTAACTTATCTGGTAAAGAGCATGCTCCCTAAATACCTTAACAAGTTACATTTATACGACATAGAGGCAGTAATCCCTGAGAATGTTCAGGGTCTACCCTATTAGTGATTTCCTCCAGTGATCTGTGAATGTGGGGACTATTCCCCTAAAATGGAAGACAACCCAGTACACCTTGTACAGACATCCAGAAAGAAAGAAGCCAAATTGTAACACTTTGGAGTTTTATTGTATTTTAAATTGTGCTGTTCTGTTTCATTTACTGGGAAATCCACAGTGCTGTCAGTTTTGAGTGGAACTTAGAGCAGGAGAAGGCTTTTCAGCAGACCCAGTCTGAGATGCAAGCTGCTCTGCCTGTTCTACCTAATGACATATCACAGTTAATAATGAAGATAATCAGTACGGCAGATAGTGATGTGGAATGGGCTTGTGGCAAGCCCCAATTGAATAATTGAGTGCAGAGTATATGCCTCTTCCTCCCATTGCGTATATACTGGGCCTGTAGTACTCATAAAATTATGTTGGATATTAGCAGCAGCATGTCATTGAAAAATGGAAATGGCATATGTGGGACCAACCTCCAGAGGTCTAGAATTCACATGTAATTAACATAAGCAGATGGCTCAAACACACAAATACCGACTCTTACAATTTCACTGCTTCTTACTCTACCCACACACTGATATGCATGGTGGGTTCTTAAGGACCAATAATCTGAAGAGGAATAAGCACAGGCCTGGTTTACAGATGTGTTTGCACAGTAGCATGTTGCATCTGGCAGTGCATAGTTGTTACATTACAGCCTGACTTGGAGATGATGTAGAAGACAGTGGTGAAGAGAAATCTTGTCTTGAATAGAATGTCAAGCAGTATATCTAGTAATTGCCTTCATATATAGTTTTTGAAAGAAAGTTGATGTATGGCATTGATCTATAATGATTCATGGCTAGTGACTAAGTCTTGTGTTGCTGGAAAACTAAAGAATAAAATGGGAATATTTGCAATAAGAAGAATTAGGAAGATGTATGTAGATGGACATTCTAGAATGAGGAAAAAAGGGAGTAACATTTGCCAACTAGATGCTTTCCAGAAGTATCCACTATAGAAGAGACTTTTAATAATGGTGGACAAGATAAACCATCTGTTAATGTTGTCCAACCTCATTCTTCAAATTCTCCACTGCATCCTTAATGGGCCCATGTACAAAGAGTGCATGTAGGTAGAGATACGGGCTAGGCATGGGCTCAAAAACATAGGCTTACCCTCCTTAAGGCTTATCTGGCTACCACCTGCCAACCTATCAAAAGATGTTGGTTAGATTACTTTTGACCCTTTCCCTCAGGTGTGAGGCAGTGATTTGTCTTCATAGGAATAAATGCATATAAACTTGCCTTCCCTATCTGAAATACTTCTGCCAGAACATCCATTAGTGGATTTACAGAATGCCTTATTTATGGCCATGTTATCTCACACATCATTGCCTCCAAACAACAAACTCATTTTACAGTCACAGAAATGTAACAATGAGCTCATGTGCAAGGGATTCATTGGTTTTACCATGAACTTCTCACTCAGAGAAAAAAAAAGTTTGATAAAATAGTGTTGTGGCCTATTGAGGATCCAATTACATCCTGCAGTTACACTGTAGTCCAATTTATGATTCCAATTTATCTTTAGCTAGTCTAAGTCTGGGAACCAAGGGGAAGATAGGCTCCTTTCACTGATATATTTAATAACCCATTGTGGAATATTTGCTTCTCATCTCTGCAGCCTTGGGCTTGGTGGGTTTGGAGGTACAAGTGACCAAAGGAGATGTACATATACTCTAGAGAACATAGTCATAGTTCTATTAAATAGGTTGCAAAAACCACACACTGTCCATTTAGGGCTCTTCCTGCTAATGAAATGGGATTAGAGAATAGGATCAGTCTACTTCTCAGAGTGCTTAATTCCAATTTCAAAGAAAGAATGAGTATGCTATTTAATAGGACACCAATGGCAAAGGAAGACTAATCCAGAAGATTCACTGGGGTGCTTCTTATTCTTCCCATGTCCAGCAATAATCATCCATGGGAAACTGTGCCAATGCAATAAACACAGGCTCACTGAAGACCTGTATCCTAAAGTAATCTATATTTGGATCACTCTATTAGGGACAGATGCTGTCATAGGGTAAAAGATGCTGGTGTGTTTTTTCTGTTTTCTGATTTTTATTTTTACAGATGAGATGCTGTCAGAGGATAAAAAGAACATGGAATGGTTGGTGTATGAAGAAGGTTTATTGAGTTAGAATTATTAGTTTAGGCCCAGTGACCAGGCACACAGTTGAGCAATGTGGCAGCTATAACAAGTTAATTATTCTCTTTTCCTTTACTCCTCTGCTACCTTATCTGAAGAACACAGATAGTAGTTAATGTTATAATGGTGGTTCCATGGGAGAAGTATAAGTGAATCAAAATTATTACTCAATGATAACATGTCTTCTTTGGGATGAGGGTAGCATTTTTCCTCTGAGCAAAGATCAGAAATGAAGATTGGCAAAAAGAGTGGAATGTGCTTGATAATCTCCATTTGGTCTTCTCCATCTCCAGGCTATTGTCCATATTTTGCTACCTGTTGTATGTCTTTATATGCTTGCCTGTACAGGTCAGGCCTGACTCCCTCTCCTCTGGGTTTTAGTTGGGTTTGGCAGACGGGGACATCAACAAGTGAGATTAGAGGGTTGGTGGAAAAAGAGTTGAATTGCAGTTCTAATGGTGGCTACATCTTCCTACAAGGGGAGTTCCTGTTCAGTGGTTCTAAGTCTGATCGGGCTCTCATTTTTTCCCTCTCGTTCCTTTATGGATGGTAAAAGATTTCCACAAGTCCAAGTCCCTGGTATCTCAATATCCCCTTTTCCTTAACACTGGGCAAAATTTTTAGAAGTTTATTTATTAAGTTAATTTCAAAATCCTACTTGAGTATGCCTTCTATTTTCAATAGACTATGGCTAATACAAGTAGTTTTCTCAGAGAAGGAACAAATTGCTTTTCTTGCAAAGAATGTTCAGGGAAATTTCAGGATTAAAAGTTCTTAGGCTCCCTTGACTACACTCTGATATACCTATCCCTAGTCTTGCAGTTTCACTTCTTCCCAATTCATAACCTTACTTTACATAAAAGACTTGGTAAAATTGTGTGTTCTTCTTGACTTGTGATTCTGCCACCTGTACAATTAGAATTTAGGCCTTATTAGTACCCATGTTTTCCCTGCAGGTTCAAGAAGTAAAAGATTCTTCTAAATGTCAGCCTTGAAGCTCCCTTGTTGCTTGCTTCCTGTGTCTTCAACGAAGAGTTCAACATTCTGAGCATACTTTTGCTGTAATTTTTTCAGTGTCAGCAGAACTGGTGATCCCACCTTGCACTTTGAATAAGCATTATTATTGTCATGGTAAATGGTCAAATGTAGCCATTCTTTGATTTTCTAAGGTCTTCATTTTGAGTGGCACTTTATTCCAAGCAACCATAGGTGATAATTTATATAATCATAACACTACTGCAATTCACTGATTAACAATATCCCACTGGAACAGGTGAGCAATTCATCTCAGCAGTCCAACTTGAAGATTTCTGTCTTGGGACTATCCCTGGTCCCAAGGATGTTACTGGTTAATTCAAACCAGGAAAGCAAACGCTACTCTGAATATGTAAAGCAAATGTAATTCAGTTCAGGGAATCAGTTACATAGCTAGTGGAGAAGCCAAGAAACCAATAGGGAAATGTGAAAGAAAACCCAAAATAAGCAACAGCAGGAATCATTTTCCTTTGCTAGGCTGGAGGGACAAAGAAGAGCATATTGTTTTCAGAGCTCAGGAGCCTGGATCACTCATTGGAACTTGGAAGCACAGGAGGCCAGTCTTGGGGAAGCAGTCATCAGAGATAGCAACCGACACTGTTTGT
The DNA here is from genome assembly GCA_008086735.1 of Cheirogaleus medius. Lineage (NCBI taxonomy): Eukaryota > Metazoa > Chordata > Mammalia > Primates > Cheirogaleidae > Cheirogaleus > Cheirogaleus medius. The sequence goes on from VBSM01000272.1 coordinate 75,893,014, forward strand.
AGTTTTTATACTTATACTTTTTGGCCAAATTCAACCAGAAGCCACTTGACCCAGAAGTTTGGAAAATGCAGCCTTGGATAGGTCAGTTCCTGTTTGATACTAATCAGAGCAAGAATAAAGGAGGAACACACCTGAGGTCAAAGAAGCCAAGAGCTATACCAAATTCTGGCTCACTTAGAAGTGACTTAAGGGCCCATTTCCCAACATTTGTCAAACTACTAAAGGACTAGATCTCAGCACAAGTATTGGCTTGCTCTTTCCTTCCCAATGTAATTTTACTTTTATCCAGCATGGGTTTGTAGAAAATAAAGATAATAATCTCAAGCAACTCATGTTAATATAAGATTTATTACTTTTATCCAAGTGAAAAACACTATTAAAAATTCTATACCATTCAACCAAAGAAAAATTCCTACCAGTTCCTAAATATACACAAGATTCACAATATTTCCTCTTCTATTATTCGGCAAGTCCTTGGAGCCCAAATTCCTACCTAATACTTTCAGTCATGAGAGAGAACTCAGAACCCATTCTGTATTGGTTAGATGACAAATGGATCTATAAGTAAATGATTCTGTGGGCCATTTCTTTTCTTAGTCATCTATAAAACTGGAAACCCGACACTCAAAATGGCCATGATTCAGTGCGAATGTCTGATGTTCCTTCAAGCAACAGCTAACAAAGAATAGATTACTTAAATAACCCTTAGCTGAAAGTCTCAGGTGCTGTCATTGTCGCCTTGGTTTGTGGGGTAAAGACTCTCAGAAACAGAGAATGTCATCAGAAAAATAGGATGTCTGTCTTTCATCTGTTGTTAATGCAATTTCCTATTATATCTTTTGACTAATAATCACGGCTGTTTCCCTGATTAACAAGACAAACTTATGTCAGAAATCTGAGGGTAGCCTTGTTATCTTATGCATCAGAATGCCACATGTCAGACTTGGTACATGTTTTTCTTTAAGCTTATAGACTACTGTACATGGCCATTCATAGGAATAAAATTTAAATGTTAATGCTTGGCCTTGGAAGCATTCTATGGATGGCTAACATAATTTATTTTATGTGAATACATACGACATTTGCCTTTTCTCTCCAAGAAACAACTCTAGTTTGTAACTGGTGAATATTTTAAAATTAAATATTGCATAACCTTTCTGCAATACATCCCAGTGTTGTGAAGGAATTTTTCCTAATCTGGAGCCTTAGGCTAGATTCGTCTTGCACTATCTTCAGTAAAAAGAAAATTACTACTCACTGTTTTCTCTTAACAATCTTTTCTAAGCCAGAAATTGGTTATTGTTTTTTACTTGCTGCTTTCTCCTTTTATATTTATAATTTAATTCTACTTTCAGTCAAATATATCTTTTACTGTTACTTATATAACATTGTTACACAGACTCATTGTATTGCATCGCTTTTGTTTTTTATATATGTATTTATATTTGTCAACCTTGTATTTAAAGGGTAAGATGTTACTTCTTTCTGCTTCCTTTTTTTCTACAGAAATTTGCTCATACCTTTGCTATAAATAAGCTCACATTCTGTTTATGTATCTACTTTCTCACCACTCTCAGAGGGCAAACATGAGAATTTCTTATTAGTGTTCTGATTCAGAGTGCCCTTCAGAGCCTGGCACAGGGAAGGACTCAACAACTGTTATATCAATAGACAACTGATGATAAGCATAAATGTAGTGCTTACATGTAAGGCGGCATACAACTGTCAGGCAGATATTGCCAACATCTATATCTGACCAATATTTATTTATTTATTTATTTTTATTTCAGGGTTTTATGAGGGTACACACATTTGGGTTACATTTTATGTCTTTGCCTCTCCCTAGCAAGGGTTAGAGGCATGCCCTTCCCCTCTACAATGCTCACTGTGTCCTTTAGTTGTGAGTTTACCCTCCCCAACCCCCTCTGACCAATATTTAGCCCTATACTAAATATGTAGTCTGCAGGTGGACATGGACTTCAGTGAGTTGATGTTTTCTATATATATGTAACTCATTATGTGTGTGCATGCACTTGTGTGTGTATATATATATATATTATCTTCAATTAAAAATGAGGTGGTAACTTTCTTATTAAAATAAAATAGAAAATCTCCCTGTGTTTACCTAAGTCCTTTCATTAACATACTATGAGTTTTAAATAAATAGTAAAAATATTATTTTGTTGCTATTATTTCATTAGTGACTAACAGTGCTTAAAACATAGTAGATGATCAGTAAGTATTCACTGAATTGTTTAACATATCAATTCATAATTTTTTTTTAGAGATGGGGTCCTACTCTGTCACCCAGGCTGGAGGACTGCAGCAGCATGGCGATAGCTCACTGTAATGTCAATTGTCCTGGGCTCAAGCAATCCTCCCACTTAAGCCTCCCGAGTAGCTGGGACTACAGGTGTGTGCCACCATGCCCAACTAATTTTTAAAATTTTTTATAGAGATGGGGGTCTCTCTATGTTGCCCAGGCTGGACTTGAACTCCTGGCCTCAAGCGACCCTACTACCTTGGCTTCCCAATGTATTGGGATTACAAACATGAGCCGCTGGGCCTTGCCTATAAATAATTTTTAGAGGTGATAACCTATTCTCTTCCTAACAGATATTTGGAATAGTGGAGTAAATGGGACAATAGTTAATATTAGGCAAAACATAACCAAAAATGTGTTTAGTAAAAAATATATTCAGTTTCTATTCTTAAATATAATGATAAAGAAGATAATAGTTTATTCTTTTTGATCATTTATTAATATTATGGGCCAGAGATGGTAATAAGAACTTTATATGGATTGTATTTTTAATCTCCAAATAAGTATTTAAGTTTAAGAGGTTCTTATTTTATAGATAAGGAATTTGAAAAACATAGAGATAGAGAAAATTTCCCCAAATTATACACCTCATAACTTGCCTTGTCAGGATTTAAATCTATCTGTTTAATTCAATGCCCATAATCTTTACATTATGTTATATTAACTCTAAAAGCATAAATGGAACTTAAGATTTTCAGTAAAAATGCTAATTTAATACAGGAAAAATATAGACCCATGTATTTGTGTTAGCAAGGAGACAAGTTGAAGATGTTCTTTCATTTTATTTGACTTATGTCTATTATGCTCCAAAATAAATTGTACTCTTCCACAACACAGGGATACCTCCTCCACCAAAACAAAGTATATGCTTCCAACAGGCCTACTACAAGAAGGTTTTGAATATCTTTAACACATGCCGCCAAAACTAGGGCACAGAATGAATCCTCTCTTCAAAAATTGCCCATTGTTTTTAAAGATGTGTTTGTGTATTTTCTTGCCTGAGGAAAAACTCTACTAAATTGTTTTGCAATTTTAGTTTTCTACAAAGAATCAATCAGAGTTTCATTTCAGCTCACAGCTATGCTATATAATTTTAAATTATTAAAAATCATTAATACATATTATAGGTACGTATTTTAAGGAAATTTGACTATAATAGGCTATTAACTCGACAAGTGGCATTTAATATTTTCTCCCAAAATACTATTACTGTAAGAGTTAGATTATTTGTGAAATAATATGCAGTTATATTGATAGCATAAATCTGTAATGGACTATAGATCATAGTTTGACTTTGTCTCAATGAAAATAATAAATTTATCAATTGGCCTGTTTTATTTAATGATTACTTATCTTTCCTTTCTTGATGTTAAATTATGTATTTGGTTGTCTTCTTCTCTCTCTCTCTCTCTTTTTAGAAGACTACAGGACTGATTTTTTTTCAATGCAAAATCAGTATGTTTTAGCTTGTATCTCTCCCTTTAGGAAATACATTCCTTTTTTTAATTAGGAGAAGAAAATATATTTCTTGTTAATTGAGAAAAGTATTACAGAACCAAATGTTTAGGAAAGGGGTATAATTTAGGGATGTTTCTTAAAATGCACTGAAATCACAGCAAAGGAAGTAGGTCTCTACATTCTCAGCAGGTTGCTTGTAAAACCAAATGACATGCACGATATATTGAAATATTCCGTGACGGACTCGCCACATTTACTGCAGCATTAATATAAAAAACTCTTCCAGTGGTTCACCTTCTTGCTTACTGATGAGTGGAATTGTTTGTGTCTCAACTGGGACTGTAATTGGCATTCACCCTCCTCTCAGCCTTTCAGAATATTGACATTTCTTTTGAGAAAATTCTAAAGCACAAGAGGAACTAAATGAAGGCAGGAGGAACTTTTAAATAGGTGCCATCATCCAGCAAGTATTAACTTGTCTACATTCTCAAGGTTTATTTGACTAGCAACTATTACTTCTGGCACAATGGAAGTTACAGAAGTTATAATAATGTTTTTGCATATTGTTTCCTGTGCCCCCTATAGATGTTAGAGTCAATTTGCAGCTTTTTCTCTAAAGCAATGCTTTCTACCCAGAATTTCTTACCCATACATAAACTACATTTATAGATTATTTTAATGGCATAGGATTTTATTCTAATTGAAATTCTTTCTTGAATATTCAAGTTTTCTTATAAAGAAATGATTTTCTGGTCAAAACAATCTATAACAACATACAATAATTCCAAAAGTGTTTATTGAACATTGAGGTGTCAGGCACTGTACTAAGTATTTTATACATTTTACTTTTCAATTCTAATATTCATTTCTTATGTTGGGATTACTAACTTCATTTTACTAATAAAGAAGTTGAGACTCTGGAAAACTAAATGGTAGCTTCAATAACCCATTTCTAAAAAAGTAATTGAGAAGGGCTTAAATCTAGGCCACTTTGGCTCAAATATTTAATCTCCTAGCCTGCATTCTGCTTTACAAGGAGACTATTTTTCACCCATGTAGTTGTCAACTGACAGCAAATATATTTTAAAAAGTTGTCTGATGTTTTTAAAATATGTTAGGCAGTGTTGCTTCTTCTATGTCAATTACTTTTCCTTTAAAAACATTTTTAATTTGCTTTACATTCTACTGCACACTGAATTGAATATCCTTAAAGTTGTTCATAGAATTTCATTTCAATCCTTTTAATTACTGTAAGGTCAGCAATAATAACTACTCATTTACTCCAGATTTTATTAATTTGTATTTTCACTTTGCTTCACCAATAAACTTTTCGCAATTATTTTTATTTGTTGCAGAAAAACAACATTTGGTTCTTTTATTTTTGTGTTTTTATTGTTTTGTTTTGTTTTCTATTTCACTCATTTCCACTTTAATATTTATTATTTCCATTCTTCTTGCTTGAAGTTTAGTGAAATCTTCAGTTTCAATTTAGGTAATTAAATATGAAATATCTGTTTTCAAATCTAAAGTGTAGTTTATTATATCTCAAACAAGAAGCAGTACAATTAACCAAAGTATGCACCTAAACTATCAAACCAGTTTGACATCTAAACAGTAGTTTGTTTATGCCAGCAGCAAAGAAGCCTGCAGAGCGAGTGGCGATGAAATCACGAAAGATGTTTTCGACAGCTTGGTGAGAATTGAATTTTTTTCCTTGCAAGAAGTTGTCCAAAGCCTGGAAGAAGTGGTAGTCAGTTGGTGCAAGGTCTGATAAATATGGTGGATGACAGAGAGTTTCCAAGTTCAGCTTCTGTAGGTTGAGCAATGTTATTTGGATGACATGTGATAGAGCATTGTCTTGCAATAGGACTGGCCTGTCTCTATTTATCAATCTTGGGCTGCTTAATCTCAAGCATTCTTATCATTTCATCCAATTGGTTGCAGTAAACCACCGCTGTAAAACATGGACAAGGTTTCCTGAAGCTGTGGTGGATCATAACAGACCACCAAACAGACACCATTATTAACTCTTTTGATGAATATTAGGTTTTGGACTGTGTTTTGGTACTTCATCTTTATCCAACCATTGAGCTGAATGCTTGCGATTGTCAAAAAGAATCCATTTTTTCATCACACATAACAATATGGTGTAAAAATGGTTCACCTTTATGTTGTGACAGCAAAGAAAGGCAAGCTTTGAGATGATTTCTCTTCAATTCATGCGGAACTCATCTATCCAGCTTCTTTACCTTGCCAATTTGTTTCAAATGGTCCAATATTGTTGGAATAGTAACATCAAATCTTGCTGCTAATTCACACATGTAGGTTGAGATGGATTCACTTCCACTACAGTTTCAGCTCATCATTATCCACCTT
>VBSM01000272.1:75899270-75934506 GCA_008086735.1 Cheirogaleus medius
CCCAAACACTTCATTGATATTTCAAGCTGTCTGTGCTGCATTGGTTCCATGACAGAGCTCATATTCAAAAATAACATGAATTTTTTACTTATCTACTATTTCACAAAATTGCTGTAAAAAAATTCAAAAGATAAACACAGGCCAAAATGTACATTTGCATTTGAAAGACTGCAAATGTACCTTCACAATAAACATAAAACAAGAAATGTCAAAGTTAAATGTCAGCGATATATCAACTGTCAAACTTAGTATTTAAGGAAATTGGACATTTCATACTTAATGACTATTTCATACTCAATAATTTCTTAAGGTGGAAATTTACATTATTGATTTGAAACCTTTCTGTTTTTCTGATGTATGTGTTTGAAGCTATAAATTTCTTTCTGATCACTGTTTTAGCTCCATCCTTTAAATTCCTTATATTGCATTTTTATAATATTGATATTGTTTTAATTGATTTAGAATTTCCCTTGTGATTTCTTCTTCGATCATAGACCTTTAAAAATCTATTGCTTAAATTGTAAGTATTTGTGAATTTCCCCAATATTTTTTTGTTGTTGATTTATAATTTAATTCTGTTGTGAAGAGAATTGATTCTGCATAACTTTTAACCCTTTAACTTTATTGAGAATTGTTTTATGGCTTAGCATATGATCTGTCTCGGAGAATATTCCATGTGAACTTGAAAAGACTGTATACTTTGCTTTTGTTGAGTCGCCTATTCTATAGGTGCAAGTTAGGTCAAGTTAGTTTATGGTTTTGTTCAAGTATACCATATACTTGTTAAGTTTTGTTAATAATTGTATCTATTACAAAGACTGGTGCATGAAAGTCTCTGAATCTTATTATTCAATTTTTATATCTTCCTTCATTATGTCAGTTCTTAATAAATAAATTTGGGGGCTTTGCTGTTAGGTGAATATATGTGTAAAATCATCATGTCTTCTTGAAGAATTGAGATTTTATGACTATAAAATGCTCATCTTTATCTAGTATAGCTTTTTTTTTGTTTTAAAGTCTACTTGGTGTATTAGTATGGCCATTCCAGATCTATCCTGGTTACTATTTGCATGGTATGTTTCTCTGTACTTTTGCTATTAAACTGCTTATGCCTTTGAATCTAAGACTTTCCTCCTACAAATAATATGATATAAAGTATGACCTTGTTTTTACTTTTTCTTGATTGCATCTGAAAATTTATCCTTCTATTGGTTTAAAGATAAATGTATTAATATATTTAATGCAATTATTGATATAGTTGAACTTATAGCTCCTAATTTTTTTTGTATTTGTCTCATATATTTTTTTCCCTGTGTATTTCTGTTATTGTGTTCTTTTGAATCAAATAGATATTTTATGGTGCACCATTTTTATTCATTTTTAGTTATTTTCTTAGTGGGTGCACTAAGTGTCACGATATATACTTTAATTTATTACAATTTACTTTAGATTAATACAAGTTAATTCCAGTAAATACTAAAAGATTTCTCCAACATGACACCATTTCTCACCTCTTGTGTCATTATTGTCATTTATATATCAACATTATATTGTATGAGTCCAACAGTACAGTTTTATAATTACAGTTTTATGCAATTTTCTTTTAAATTAGTTCAAAAAGAAGAGAGAAAATACATACTTTTGCTTTTATATTTACTTATGTAATTACCTTTACTGGTGCTCTTTATTTGTGTGTGAGTTAACATTATTGCCTGAGGCCATTTCCTGTCTTCATGAAAGACTTGCATATATCTTAAAAGACATATCTGCTGACAATGGATTATCTCAGTTTTGTTTATTTAGGAATGTATTTCATCTTCATTTTTGAAGGATATTTTTGCTGAATATACAATTCTTGATTGGACATTATTTTTTTCTTTCAGCATTTTAAATATGTCAGTCCACTGTTTCATGGCCTTGATCATCTCTGTAGAGAAGGAAAATGCTAATGATAGTTTTCCTATTATTTCTCATTTGTTGTTTTCAACATAATATCTTTGTTTTTACTTTCAAATGTTTGACTACAATGTGTTTAGGCACAGACCCCTTTATTTTTATCCTATGTATTAGAGTTCTACCACTGAAGCAAAAACAAAAGTATATAATATAATGACATAATTATGTATAATATATAAATACATATACCAACATATTTATATACTTTTATAAAATAATCATAGTATATGAAATACTACTGAGTATTTAAAAATAATGAATTACTGATACACATTTGTGGTTGGAAGAGAGCTCTCGCAAAGATGGGTACAGTCAGAATCAAGGGACCTGGGCCCAGCACTGTGCCTCTGGATATTCTAGATCTCAGATACTACTAATCAATAATGGATGGACCCTGGTGCCTTGCCACACTGGAATGGCCCTATACCATTTAGAAGTGTCTGGGTAAGAAAATGAGTGTTTGATAGGGAGCATCACTTTCTGATAATCTCTTCTTCCAGGGTAAGATTTTATACTACTATCTTAAGCAGAAATTAAAGCTGAAGATTTCATGTTTTTTGAACATGGCTGGTTTCTAATCGTACTTCACCACAGCACCCACAGGATATCAAATTTTGTCAAATGCCTTTTCTTTCCCAGGGATGACTAGTTGACATAGATATATCTAGATGTACAATGGGAAAGATTTAGGACCAGGAAGTGGGAGTTTACATACTGCACTTTGGATTTACAATATGTTATCCAGAGTGAATAGGAAAATCATAGTCTTGAAGGAAAATAAAAGTCAGAATGAATTGAGTGCTACAAAGAGGTATAAGGTTAGTTTTATGCAAAGAGAAATAACTAAATCTGACATGGGCTAACATGAAAAGCTTTAAGGAGGCAGAGGACACAGCACTGAGTTTACTAGGATTGGATTGGGGCAAAGCAGCATTCTGTGATATGAGAGGAGCATAAAGGCATGAAGATTTGATATGTACATATTGTTTCAGTTAGACATAACAGAAAATAATTGTTATAATAGAAGCAGAAAGGCAAGTTTACTGAATGCCTTGGAGGTTAGCCTAAAACGTTAGAAGAAGATAGCAGAAAGTCTTTGCTATTTCTTTGTTTGAGAGGTAGATGGGGGAGTGAGAGTATTTGAAATATATTTTGAGATAATAATTCTTGGGGTCAGGTGGTATAATGAAAAAGGGACTTATATATTGAATGGTTTGAAGAAGAAATGACTGTCATGGATTATCTGTTTTCAACCCAGCATAATTAACAATAATTCTTGAAGAACACTTTGCATTTACCAGAATCACTGTTTATAAACGATTTCAGATTTTGCAGATGTGAGGGCTCTCTAATGAAAGCAGAACAAAAGAGAAAGCTATTTTCCTCAAGAGAGAGTTGCAGCCAGAAGAATGAGAGGATGTAAAATTCACAGCAGCTTAGTAAGAAGCTCTTGATAACCATTTACTTCTCTGCTACGGAATGACTCAGTTGGTGCAAGTCTTTTAGAGATTCTTGAGTATGTGGCAGCTTCCTTCCAAGATTCTGAGAACTACTTTATGCTTTAAGTTAAAATCTTCAGTGTTTTCTCCTCAAACTTCAGTTGCATCAACCTTACCTTTGGCATTATTTTCCTCATCTTCATCCCACAAACATTTTCCAAAAATAATGGGGATAATTAGTTATGCATTAAGCCTTTATGCTCTGAATATGTTGAGTAGCTTCTGTTTTCCTGATTGAGTACTGATGGATGCAGTTTTTGATATGGTAAGTCTAACAGAATCTAAAAAAATTGAGACTATGGAACTGGCTCTCTAATCTTCTTGGATGTAAAATTTAGTAATAGCCTCATTATTAGTAGAAAATGAGATACTGATAAGCTTTAGCATGTAGTTGTGAAACAATTAGCTAAATCATCACATATAATTAACCATCTATTTAAGGAAAATTTTGGAAGACAAAGTAGTTTTAGCAATACAAGATAATGGAGGGGAACAATGAGTTGTGGGATTGGCTGGCATCTTCTAAATGTACTGGGAAACTCGAAGAAGGAAAATGACAGACTTACTGCTTTAAATACCCAGTTTAAGGCAAGGCTCATGAACAATTTATTATATTCTGCATAGCCAACAGTTATGAAAACCAAATCCAAAGTCTGACCTTCTTGTAAGTAGATCAATTATTTAAAAGAGAAATCAATTTACAGTTTCATCAGTTCTTTTTGGTTAGACCATTGGTTTGTAATAAGTAGACCTCCCCAAAAAAGAATGGAACATTTGGGCAGATGTTGATAAATGTGAATACCTTTACTGCTGCTCTGTGTTGGGCAGGTCTATGCAAAACTACCTCTAGAATCTGAGGAAACTGAGAAGCCAAAGGAAGAGGCTGACAAATCCATTTTCTTAGACATAAACATTTAAGTGGTTTGGCTGGTTTTTAAGAGATTGGAAAACAACTGGTGAAAAGTTCTGGAGAAGAATTTTTAGGGTGGACTTTTCATAAAGGCACAATTGATTGGATACTTACCAACAGGATGCAGAGGAAGCCCTCAATAATGAGGTGGATAAAATAACCTAGAGTATGTTGGCAGTCTGCCCTCTTTGCCAGCCACCCAGTGCCTTTTCCCACTGGAATATTTTCTTTTTTTTTTTTGAGACAGAGTCTCACTCTGTTGCCCAAGCTAGAGTGTCGTGGCATTAGCCTAGCTCACAGCAACCTCAAACTCCTGGGCTCAAGCAATCCTTCTGCCTCAGCCTCCCGAGTAGCTGGGACTACAGGCATGCACCACCATGCCCAGCTAATTTTTTCTATATATTTTTAGTTGGCCAATTAATTTATTTCTATTTTTAGTAGAGACGGGGTCTCACTCTTGATCAGGCTGGTTTTGAACTCCTGACCTTGAGCGATCCGCCCGCCTCGGCCTCCCAGAGTGCTGGGATTACAGGCGTGAGCCACCGCGCCCGGCCTCCACTGGAATATTTTCACAAGTGGAAACAACAAAGGTACAATTGAACAGGAAATTGAAATGATCATCCATCTTTTAATCATATTAGTCTTTTATACCACTGAATCAATTGGCAAAAGAAAGGTTTACTATCCTGGCAGGATAACTCAAAACACAGAGCTACAAATACATAGTGAGGGCCAGTATGGTGGTTCTCATAAAAGCTAATGCAAATGACAGGAACTCAACCCAGGCAGGACTACAAATAACACAATCCTTCAGGCATAAAGGCCAGGATCACTATGTTAGGTAAAAGTCCCTGACATGCTATGGTGTCAGCTGAAATCAAACTGATCATGAAATGGTTAAAGGAAGAAGGAAGTTTTAAATACCGTCCATGGCCATGTAACCAGTTGCATGAATGTGCATGTATTATATATTTATTTATCACATTTGATATTTATATATTTGCATATAATTAATCAACTTTTGCATTATTTTTCTCTTTCTTTATATTGAAAATAAATACATTAATATTGTTAAGCCCTATATTTCAGTGTTTCATTTATGGATATCTGGCTTTGCTTGCAGGACTGTGTGAACATATTCATTTACAATTTGTTTTGTAGAAAATAATTGAATTACATAATGAAATAGAGTGACAGAAATCACAAAATATATAACAATGGAGGCATTAGAAAAATTGCTTAAATTTGGATTTGTCTCATTAGTTTAACAAGTCTGCATTATTCTAAAATTATTTTATTTTAATATTAATAAATTATTTCTTGGTTGCTTTTTATCAGTAGGTCATAAATTACAGAGAGGATACTGACCAGGCGATAGAGCCATCAGTTTAACTAAAGATTATAGCCAATAACGAAGAAATTTAGTGTACTAACTTTGCTTATGTAAACCAGAATACCACTACCAATTATTTAGAGTAAAATGATGGATTTTAGAAACAATCATTTTAACAAATATATTAAAGACCCTCTAAAGAACAAGAATTATCAAGGGGCATGGTTTTACCAATGAACATGACACTATAATCCAATTTTCAATTATTGAATTATTATGGTCAATTGCAGGCAATGTGATTTTGTGTGATCAACTATAATCTATACATCAAATTCAATTAGTAACTAAATCAGTCATTGCTCCCTTCAAGAAAATGACCATATTGATTTTTATTAAGAGTTTAGTAGGATATCAAAGACATCAAATGTAATAGGGCTTAGAGGTAATTCACAATTTCTAATGTAATCGGAAACTAAATCTTCTCATAAATAATTTTTGCTACTGAACATAAGCTATTTAGAGAGGAGCGTGAAAAATAAACAAATAATATCTATTGAGAATCTTCTGGGTGTTGTACAAAACGTTAGTTACTATGTTTAGAAACAATTATAAATAAACCTTGAAGACATTATGCTAAGTGAAACAAGCCACTCACCAAAGAACAAATATTGTATGATTCCACTTCTACTAGATACTTAATATAGTCAAATTCATAAAGTCAGAATGTAAAATGGGTGGTTGCTAGTGACTAAGGAGTGAAGGAATGGAAAGTTATTGCTTAATGGGTAGGATTTCAGTTTGGGAAGATGAAAAAAATTCTGAAAATAGATGGTGAACAACAATGTGAATATACTTAATGACATTGAATTGTACCCTTAAAATGGCTAAAATGCAAATTTAATGTCATGCAATTTTACCATAATTTTAAATAAATAGAATTAAGACATTAGCCCTGTTTTCTAATAGTCTGTGATCTGTTCAGGAAATGGGTCAAGAAGAGTCTAGTAATGAAGAATAATACAAGTCACGATACAAGACAGCACCTGACAAATTGTCAAAGAATTTGCATAGAATTTAGTTCTCTTCTATAGGGACCCCTGGTTACAGCTGTGCCACATTATTCATCATGGACGGACTTACTGCGTCTGTAGCCTTTGAATCTTCTAATTAGGTTGCCTCCAATCTTGTGAAAAGACATGCTGATTTACCTAAGTGTGCTGTACAGTTGGTTTTCCACACATATAATGGAATTAAAAGTTCAGGAAGAATGTTTTACGAGTTTAGAAAAAGAGAGATCACTATGGTTTGGAATGGAACATGGAACTACGTGAACAAGAAGATATTTAAAAGAGATCATAAAAGATGAGTATGGTTTTCAAAAGCATTCTGGTTGTACAAATTGCTAAAGAAAAAGTAAGAGGTAAGAGTGTACAAGACATGTGCGGAAAATAATAATAAATACATTTGATTTTAGCTAGTAAAAAGGAACAGTAGGAGATATATTTGGAAAGTAGGTTAAGGAAAGTTTTGGAAGACCCATGAATGACAGGTGAGAGAAGGTAAAAGGGAGACATTGAAGATTTAATGTCTTTTTTTGAGTCCCATTTCCTTCATGAATTACCAGGTAATTGCCCTAAAAATACATTTAGCAATTGACTCTTTCTCTCTTAGTTTTAATAGAAACAAAAGGTTGAAAGGATGTTTTAAATTAACTCTTTCACTAAAATCTAATTGTAAGAATTTAACCAAGACTTAAGAATGATTTTTTAAAATGTATACATGTGTATCATTTCAAAACATATAAATCTTTCACAGGTAAAGAAAATTATTTGGTCTATGAACTCTAAACAACTAAAGAAAATGTGTATATTGAGCTATTACTTTTGAATGTATCACCAAGTCCTCTGTAAAAATGTTGTATCTCTATAATAAATTTGCAAATAATGGAGAAAAAAATCTTTAAGCAGAGATCTGATGCAACATGTGTTTTACATTCATAGATCAGTTTATGTGATTTCTGCTCTAATTCTGTTACATTTTGCTGGAATTTTAACACAATGAAATGGATAGGAGCTAAGATGAGATAGTTTCTTTGTTTACCTGACTCAGTGTTTAATCACAATTTGTTAGCCATTATTGCAATTTTTAAAGACCTCACCATTTACTGAGACCACCTTTATCTGATAATTGGAGGTCTCTGTGCCTTATTATTGTATGTTATTCAGTTGTCATGATTGCAGTAGTCTCTGCTTTATATGAAAAAGGTTAAGTTTCAAGACATCCTATATGATTTATGATTATTTTTTTCTTCTAAATTTAGCTAGATTCTCTAGGGAACTGAAAATAAATCAGTCCTCAAATCACCCTCGGGCCTCTGAAACAGAGGCAGGAGAATTGTGAACCCTTTGCAACTGGCAAAGGCCACACTTCCTCCCAAGTGAAGATGTGTCAAAACTGGTCCTGGCAAAGTAAATATTTCTTAATGTCCTTGAATATTTTAGGATCACCTACTTCAGCCGTGAAACTAAGAAAATAAAATCCGTAAATGAGAAGGCTTAGGCACGTGGATCCACAGTAAAATTATGAAGGAGATCTCTATTCATGGTATTGTTGATAATTTGAAAACCTATTCATAATTACCAAGACTGTTCTTTCTATGTTTGCTAACTCTGAATAATCTCTCCTTTGTCCCAGAAGTATTCTGAGTCTAAATCAAGTACAAACTAGGCTACTAATAAGAAATTTAGACACAATTAGTTTAGAGTTCACTGAGGGTATAATAATAGTAGGTGCTGTTCCTAGAAATTTTTAAAGAAGTCAAACTGTCCCTAATATTTTAAAATTAACAGTGTGTGAAAAGTAAATATGTCCATTAAAATGACATATTTTATTAATAAAATAGAAATTTTTATTTTTCATGATGTTTAAATAATTGTTTTAAAATGACACTGAGTTTGGAACATTATTATACTTATTCACTTGTAGTCACTGCTAAATTTAAATACTAAACTTAACCTACTTTACTAGGTTTTTCTATAACGTTATGTTACCATCCATATAGGATTTTCAAATTGCATAATTAATTGTTAATATATCTGCCTATAAAAATGAGTTCCTCAAAGCAGCTACTTTGCTTTATTCACCTTTAAATCTGTATGCATTATATAATATTCTTTTTTATGTTAAAGGCTAATTAGATATTAAATGAGTGAATGAATATATAGCAAGTACAAGAAAGACAATTTCATTGTAAGTCAGTAAAATTTGCTGGTTTCCTCAAAATGTGTAAGTATCTATGGAACATTAATCTATGACAGAGATAGACATGTTTTTACTATATAGGGCCAAATATTAAATGATTTTAGTTTTAGGGTTATATAGTCTTGACCACAACTACTTACTAACTCTTCTGTTATAGCAAAAAAAGCAGTCATTTAATGTTATGTTTAAAGTCAACATTTCCTGTTGATAATTAGTATCTAAGAAAATTAATAATTGCATTTTATCCTGGTCCCTATACTAAATGCAGCAAAATTCACATGGAAACTTCATCTATATCCCTTCTCAGGAATCTGCAACTATCAATACATTGATTCTATTTATATGGTTGTCTCTAAGCCCTCTGAGAAAAGTAGGGAAGGGAGCTAATCAGTGCCTCACACTGATTAAAGAATGTACCTAAATTAAAGAATGTACCTGTGTCCCAATAAAATTTTATTTACAAAGAGAGGTTAAGGGCCAGATTAGGCCTATGAGTTGGAACTTGCTGATGACTCATCTAAAACTTTAAAATAATTCTAAAACATTCACAGCTAGCATTATTTTTAGTCTAAGCTGATTTTTATGGAAAAAATGAGTAATCATAGTCAAAAGATATCTAAAAAACTAAAGTAATTGGGAAAAACTAGCCAAAAAAATGAATATATATTTTAAATGTCATATTAGATGCTGATACATGAAGAGACAGACTAATATATACAGGGGAATATATTACATGGTAAAGTGTCAGTAGATTTCAATAAGAAAAATGATGGATTAATTAATGGCATTTAGACAACTGAGTAGCTATCTGAGAAATATTTAGATTTATATCTGACTTCTTATATCAAGAAAATTCTCATGGACAAACATTTAAATACTTTTAAAAATAAATCAGATTCACTTGAAGAAAATATGGGAGAGTGTTTTATATAATTAGGATGTAGAATTAGACTTTTTAAAAATGATACCAAATCCAGAAGTTGTGTGAGAAATGATCGATGAATTTGACTTAATAACAATTAATATCTATATAAATGCTGTGAACAAAATCAAAAGATAAAAGAAAATCTTAGAAACAAATTTGCAAAAATTATGACAGTTTAATACTTATTTATTTAACATATTAAGTGCTCCTACAAATTGATAGGAAAGAGATCAACAACTCAATAATAAAATATTGTAAGACATGAAAGAAATTATAAAAAAAAATATAAATGGATTTTCAAAAGATGAAAAGATGTTCAACTTCATGTTAAGAGAAATGAAACAAAAACTACATTTTTTGTGAAAGTTTAAATTATATAATTTTTTGTGTGTAACAATGTCAATATCTGTGTAGGACAAATATCTATCAAAATTTGAAATGTTCATGCCCTTTAATTTGGAAATTTCATGTTTAGGAATTTATACTACAGATATAAGCAAAAGTTGCTTTTATGTCTATTACAAAACAAAACTGGAAACATCCATAGGATTATTACAATAGGAAACTGGTCCAATACAGTATGCTTCATACATTAAAGAGAACTCTATGTAGCTACTAACATGAATGAGACAATGTCTTAAGTACAAGTATGGAATTATCCAAGAAGAAAAGGAAGATTCAGAAAAATCTGTGGAACATACTATCAGTTATTTAAAATGCTTGCATGGAGATAGAATATGTCTGGAACAACATATAAGAAACTGGTAATAGAGATAGCTTCCAGGCAATAGACCTAGGACCTGGAGAGGAGACAAGATAGAAAGTAGAGTTCTTTATAGGATAGATCTTTTTGAAACTGATTTTATTTTTTTACTGTGATCATGCTTTATCTATTAAAAAGCAAATTATTTTGAATTACATTGCAAACTTTCATTTTAGGAAGGGATTTTATTCTACAATATACTAATTGTAGTAACAGGCCACCTACCTTTTATTTTATAACATGCTTCCAAGGATAGGAATTAACTCTGAATTAGATATTCCCAAATTTAACAACTCAAATATTGTTTTTCTTTGAGAAAAATTTGCTTTCCTATGAGCTTGGATCAATCTTCAAATCCAACTCTGTTTAAAGGATAAAAATAATGATGTTGTTCAAGGGATTAGCTCCCTTCCCTACTTTTCTCAGAGGGCTTAGAGACAACCATATAAATAGAATCAATGTATTGATAGTTGCAGATTCCTGAGAAGGGATATAGATGAAGTTTCCATGTGAATTTTGCTGCATTTAGTATAGGGACCAGGATAAAATGCAATTATTAATTTTCTTAGATACTAATTATCAACAGGAAATGTTGACTTTAAACATAACATTAAAATTTACAAGTTACTTCTCACAGAATTCTGCTCTCTCAAATAAACATGGTGATAATTAATAAGAGCTTATTGTAATATATTATAGACTATATAGTGCCTGTTATTGCCATCTAAAACACTTTCTGATAATAGATGAAGCCAGAAATTTAGATATTTGACACATTTTCAATTGTTGCTTTCTTGATGTATAGTAATAGATTTCTCTGTAATTGATCATTGACAATAGAAGATTTTCTATAATTATCCAGTCCTCTTGTGGTTGATCTGGTTTCAATACGCATTACATCACATCAAACGTTCAAAACAGTTGGATTAAGCACCTCAGATCAATTTCAAAATTGTATTTATACACATTTTAGTACTGGAGAGTAAAAGAAATCAGAATGTTTTGATTCTCATTCCGGCTTTAGCTCTATTCCATACTTCTTGAAATTGCTGAGATGCATGTAGCATTAAAAATTTTCAATTTTCCTAAAATAGTCCCCTATCATTTCTCTAAATAAATGGTATCGTGACATTAGCCACTAAGTTCTTGCTCCACCGAAACAAAAACAAAACTGCAGAGCTTGGTGTAACATACCTCTCCTGCTGAGCCCACATTGGTCCAGGTGTTAAAATTTGGACCCTTTTTTTTTTTTTCATGCCCTTGATATATGAAAACAAAACCAGAAGGAAGCTTGTTGAGGAAACTGTGTTTTAAACAGTAGTAGCTCAATCTGTTGATTTACAGGCTACTGATTTACAAGCTGTGAATGAATTGAAGCCTTCAGCAACAGGAAGCTCTGCCATTGGGAAACCCTATAGCTACAGCTGGAGCCCAGGGACCTGCTTGACTGCTTACAGGAAAACTCACTCCAGGAGCCCCTGTAATCAGAGTTGTTAACCAGAAGGAAATGTCTTCAGTGTTCTTACATGGCTCTTAATCAGATACTGACAGAGTGCCTTTGATCAACACGTTTGCACCATGAGGTTAACCATAGGGTTCAGTATGTCCACATAGATTTCACAGTCAGCTCCAAATGTACACAGCCAACAGAGAAACTATTCAGACTCGATCCTGTTGCTGGCTCCATCTCTGTCCTCTCAGCCTCCAGGGTCTGTTGTAAGGATTAATGAACTACATTTTTCAAGTATCTTGCCATCTCAGAACTAGAACTGAGAACAAAACATGAGGCATTGTTGTGGAGGCCCGTTTGTTGCTTCTTTGATATCTCTACATGTCTTAATTGAAACCTTAGACAGTGGCACCAGCCTGCTGCCCTGTGTTAGGCCTTTAAGAAAACAGGAGTGGAGAGAAAGAAACCTCAGGGAGGAATTATCTCACAGACAGAGATCACTGGTGGGTGAAATGGCCCCGGCTGAGTTATTTTTCATTTGCCAGCTTGGTTGGTATCCAGAATCCGTGACTTGAAATGAAACAACTGTGTAGTCACAGAGCAGAGAAACTAAGTTGGCACAGAGGTCCCAGAGAGAGCAGCTCACAAGGTGCATCCCAAATAGGTTGCGGCGAGAGTTATACATTTTCTGTCACTTTAATTGCCTGTGAAATATTTCATGTACTTTGTGTTAGTGGACAAGATAGATTAACTCCATTTTGTTGTAGGGAAAAAGAAATTACTGAGTCTGCACTGAACTTGCTGTGGGGAGATATGGATAAGGTGATGCTACTACATTCTTTGAGTATGCATTAAAGCAATGCACGGCAGGGTGAAAGTTTATCTCTGCATACCAACATACTCATCGGACAGTATAGAAATAATATAAACATAAATAGATCATTAAAATGTGCAAAACAACAGATGACAGTCATGTTTAAAATAGTCAGGACTAAAATAATTATAAGAGAAAGCCAAAATCTAAGAGTTTTTTTTTTGGAAATTTAAATGTTGACATACAATTGACAACATGTTTCCAAGAGCTACTAAGAAAAACAAAGACAAAAGCAATTGTTAGAAAGGGAAAGAAATCAGTTTTTTAAAAGTATTTGCATCTATTATTTTAAACAGTAAATATAAATTTCAAAATATAGCTACTTTCATCACACTTAAATCACTTGTTTTTCATGAAAAAAAAAGCACACACAGGAAGTTGAAGAATTACCTTTCATGTTCCTATAAAAGAAAATAGGGAAAAATCATTGAGGCAAAATAAGAGATAAGTAGTTATGATTACTTTTTGACATATTACCTTGAGCTTTATAGTGATTAAAGCTTAATAAAGAAATTATTTCCTCACATTTATTTTAATTTAATTTTAACTTAATAATTTTACTTCCCAGACATCAATATTTATTTCAAATGTAGTCTTAGTCTACTTATTGGTTGAAAATCTGTATGGTGTAATTTATACAAATGAATTACAATTTAACGTAAGTAATTCTCAAAGCCTTTCTAGAATTCACTTATTTTATCTTTCACTTAGATTCAATTTCATGAGGAATCAATTTTAAAAATCATAGTAAAATAATTTTTTCTAATTATCCAGTGTGATACTTTAATGAGGTTCAGCAAAATCATAACAGCACTAGCATAACAGCAAATATGCAATGTCAGGAAAATTTATGCAAGAGTTTGAAATGTGCAAAAGAGATAGTTGAATGTCCTTTGAATAGAGTGCTGAGCATTGTATAACTGCCCCTCTGGGATTATCTTATTTTGTAAGGGTGTCCACCTGTGATAGGCAGACCTTAACTTGGAGAAACTGAAGTAATGCAAATATTTCCTGGAATTTCATTGCCTCGTAATGCAAATGATTCCTGCTCATGGCAATGCAAATGAATCTTGTACAGAAGATCAATCTCTATAATTCTCATTTGAATTGGTTTTAACATTTTTACTGTATTCCTTATTAATTAGTGGGTTAAATAAAATCTTTGACAACTGTTCATTTCATATTAGTATGAAAGTCACAATTTTACCTGGCTGAAAATTGTATTTTAACAGACATGAGGCAGAAATGAAAGCTCTTTCAATTAAAATAAAAAAGAGCTTATTTTAGTGTTCCCTTAAAATAATGTTATTAAATAGTACACGTTGGATCTGCTTGTTAAAAATAATCAGGAAAAAGGTCTATAAAAGTGTAGAATGTACATTGGGAAGGAATGTTTTTGTTTCATTTATGAGTGTTTCTCAACAACCTATAGCAATTCTATTGTGTGTGTTCAGTGCCTGTTGCTCTTATAGAAATAAAACATAAATAATGGAAACAAAAAGCAAACCCAATTCTAACAGAAATAAAACTATACAGATATCAAAGGAAAAATGGAAATATTCCTCTCCCCACATAAAAAAATTGATTTTATGTGGTATCAAATTCCATAGTGCAGTATACTCTAGAAAGGGTAGGAAGAAAACTTCTTAAAATTATTATCTAATATTAAAAAGGGGTTCTTTTTCAATTTTTATCTTCTTTTTAAATAACCATCATACAAAACTGGTTAATTTAAAATACAAGTGTAATCTAGGGGTCTGTCAGTAGAACTCCGAGCAGTTATTGTGAAGTCCTTCTTAGTATTCAGCCTGGGCTTTTATTCTAGCATAAGAATTTGAAGAAATAAAGGGTTCTCCATAATTAATCTATTGTAATAGAATCCAATCATCTTTCTCTGTCACAAAATGTGTGGAAAATAAATATGAATGAGTAGGTCATCTTAAATTGCTCTACTTTACAAACAATTATATTAATACTAGGTCAACTTCTGCATCAGAAAATACTCAGTTTTTAGGCTTAAACAATGAACATCTATTTATATTTCCTATTCATCCACAAAGGCAGAGTGCGTGGCCATCTATGCTGTTTGACATCAGTTATAGTAGCAAAGTACAACTGCCTATTTTATATATCCAAACTTGTCCTACCACATATCATGACACCCTAACCAAATAATAAACAATCAATAAAGACCCTCTCATCTTTCACTAAAGCTAAAACATCTATAAATACAGACTCATTCTTTAGCTATAAATGCTCCCTATCAAAACAATAAATACAGACTCACATTTATGACAGAAAAATTGCCTTCTCTTGATGAAGTAATATGTGAAGATTTTATAACATGAAGGATCAAGAATTCTGAGGCAGAGAAAGTGTGGATGAGGAAAAGAAAGGAAAACAATATGAACACTGAGGACAAAATATCACCATGAGAAGAGAGAAATGGTGTTGGATGGATATGGGATATGGAGAAGGGGGTAAAACAAATGCAAAACAATTGGCTTTATTGTAACTGAGAGTTGATTTTGCTTATATTCACTGAACAGTTTCAGTCTTTATCAACTATACCTAACTTTGAGTTTTATTTATATATTATATACATTTGAGGAAAAGATAGTACACTTTTATTTTTAGAATTTAAGATTAAATAAAGATTATGTTATGCTATCTGAGGTAAATTATAGTAAAACCAAAGCTTAGCCAGTAGATAATTAAAGAAGACAACTGAATTGGGATTACATCATGTCCATTATTTCTCAGCTAGCTCTCCCTTAAGGCCAGCCATAACTTCTTAGGACTATTGATAAAGAAACAATTTCTATTTTATATTAGCATCTAGTTGAGAGTTCAGTGTTACTTACTTTTTGATAGTTTTAGGAAGTATATATCATTTGCATTATACAATATTCCTTCCTAGGAGACAATTCACAGAACAATATTTGACATTATAAAGGAAATTAAATTATGACATAATTTCCAATAATGTATAAAATTTGTGATGTCTTTGTTGAACGTTCTTGATTTTAATCACAAAAACAACATCATCACTTTTTCACCCCAAATTTCAAGTTTAAGAAAGAGTCTTCAGAAATTCCATAAGAAGAATGAATATATAAAAAGTAAAGAAATTCAGGAAAATAAGAAACTTTAAAAGTAAATTAAAGATGATTGTTTCCCATAATGTTTTGTACCACTAAAACATGATCTTGGTAATAAAGTGACTTTATTATTGACTTAAGACATTATGGCTCTACTGTCCTAGAGTTGCCTTGGAAATTGTACAGACCACCTGGGATTTTGTTTTGTTTTGTTTTTTAGGGGTTTAAGAACAACTGGCAACTGGCATAATAAACAGCAAATATTTAGAGAGTTTAATTTGATGACTTTTGAGATAGGAATATATCTATGGAAGTATCCTTGCAATCAAGTTAGTAAAAATATCAATCACCTCAGAAGGTTCCTCATGCCCCTTAATAATCTTTCCTTTCAGACCACCCTTCCCTAGCCCCACCCCTCACCTGACCACAGGAACCCCTTGGTCTGTTTTCTATAACTATAGAATACTTTGCTTTTCCTAGGATTTAATATCAATTGCATCAATTGTTCCACATCCTTGCCAACACTTAGTATGGTCACTCTTTTTTAAATTTTCAACATTCTAATGGCTGTGTAGTGGCATTTCATTGTGGTTTTAATTTGCATTTCCCTAACAACAATTCATATTTTAGAATTGCATGTGTGTGTGTGCTTTTGAAATATTTGTATATTTTTTTCAGTAATGTGCCTATTCAAAATATTGGATCTTTTTCTGTGAGGTTGTTTGATTTATTATTGAATTTCAAAATATTTATATATTCTAGCTTTTATAACCTTTTCTCAGACATATTTTGAAAATATTTTCTCCCAGTCTGTGTCTTTCCTTTACATTTTTTTATGTGTCTTCTACAAAACAAAAGCTTTACATTTTTGAGGTCCAATTTATCAAGATTTGTTTATTGTTCATGCATTTTTTCCTATTCGTAAAATCTTTGCCAAAATCAAGCTCACTATGATTTTTATTTAAGTTTTCTTTTATAGTTTTATTGTTTTAGTTCTTACATTTAGGGCTGTGATCCACTGTGAGCAAATGTTTTTACATAGTGTGCGTTAAGGATCAAGGTTAATTTTATTGCCCATATTTATCCTATTATTGTAGCATCATTTGTGGAAAAGATTAACCTTCCCCCATTGGAATTCTGTGGCAAATTTTTCAGAAATCAGTTTACTATACATGTGTAGGTCTACTTTCAGATTCCTTTTTCTATTCCATTAATCCATATGTTTGTCTTCAGATTAATACCACATTATCTTGATTACTATAGTTTTATAAGTGTTAAGATGAGTTTATTTGATAATAACTGTAGTTTTATTATTATTACAGCTACTTTAGTTTTAACATAAGTATAGTTTAACTTCCACCCAACTGGCTCTGTTTGTAGGACATGAAACTCTTATGTATACTTTGTAATTAGTAAATCCTCCAACTTTGCTCTACTTTTGCAAAGTTTTAGTTATTCTAGTTTTTTCATCTTTCCACATGAATGTTAGAAACAGCATGTCAGTGTCTAAAAGAAAAGAAAAATGGCAGGTTTTGAATAGGATTGGATTAAATTTATATATCAATTTTTGGAAAGCAGAAATCCCCAAAATATAGTATTTTCCAACCAATGAATGTGATATATCTCACCATTTATTTAGGTTTTCTTAATTTCTCTCAGCAACGTTGTGCAATTTTCAGTGTACAGGTCTTATACACCTCTTATTAGATTTATTACTAAATTTCATATCTCTATTTTATTGAAAATCGTATTTTCATTTCAATTTAGAATTGTTTTTTGCTTGCATATAGAAGTAAAGTTGATTTTCACATATTGACTTTTATTCTGCAGGCTTGCTAAACTCTCTATTTATTTACTACACCTCTTTTATAAATCCTTAGGAAAATCCTTAGGATTTCCTACATAAACCATCATATTGTCTGCAATAAAGACAGTTTTCTTTCTTTCCAATCTGAATGTATTTTATTCTGTTTTCTTGCTTTAGTGCACTGGATAATACCTGCACATAATGTTTAATAGAAGTCAGCCATATATATACTTGCCTTGGTCTTTATGTCAGAAGAATGCATTTATTCATTTCCCATTGAGTATAAAGATAGCTGTAGGCTTTTCCTAGTTGCCTTGAATTAGGTTGAGGTAGTTCTCTCTTTTTTTCTAGTATCCTGAGAGTTTTTAATAACGAAAGGACTTTAAATTTTGTCAAATTATATTTCTGCATCTACTGATATGATCATATTATTTTTTTTAGTCTCTTTCTATGGCGAATTTATTTTCTGATCATATTTTTTCAAGCATATAAGTTTTGGCTTCCTATATTCTGAAGCTCTGTAATTGTGTGAATAATCACTTTGAATTGTTATGTGTTCCTTATGAAGTGAATTTTTTGGTATTTTAAACATTCTCTTTATCATTAAAAATATTCTTTGTTCTGAAATCTACTTTGTCTGATATTAGTGTAACCACTGCAATTTTCTTTTGGTTAGTGCTATACTGTTAG
Source organism: Cheirogaleus medius (assembly GCA_008086735.1). NCBI lineage: Eukaryota > Metazoa > Chordata > Mammalia > Primates > Cheirogaleidae > Cheirogaleus > Cheirogaleus medius. The sequence continues at coordinate 75,917,840 of VBSM01000272.1, forward strand.
CATGGCATATAAGTTTGCTAGGGCTGCCATAACAAAATACCCACAGATTGGGTTGCTTAATCAACAATTTACTTTCTCAGAGGGCTGGAAGCTGAATGTCCAAGATGAAGATATTGGCAGGTTTGATTTCTCCTGAGATTCTTCCTGTGTATATAGCCTTTCTTCTGGTTTTGTGCCTTCCTGGTGTCTCTTTTCTTAAAAGGATTCCAATTATACTGGATTAGGGCTCCATACTTAATGACCTCATTTAACTTCAATTAGCTCTTTAAAGACTTTATCTCCAAATATAGTCACTTTGGAGATTACAGCTTAAACATCTGAAGTTTGATGGGATATAATTCACTTCATAACATAGGTATATACTGTAGTTATTTAACCTCTTACTTTAACTCATTTATGACTTTATGTTTAAAGTGGATTTTTTTATAGATAGCATATATTTTCAAACTTATAAAATATTCAATTTGACAATCTCTGCCTTTTAATTAAAGTTTTTAAAACTGTTAACATTAAATATGATTAATGATACACTGAGTTTTCGTTTATGAAAGTATTATTTTTTATTTGTCCTATCTGTATTTTGTTCTTTCGCTTTTTTCTGCCTATTTTTGATTAAGTGATTTTTAAATTATTCAATTTTATCTTTTTATTGGCTTAGTAGTTATTTCTTAGTTTTGGTGCATATGGCTTTAGAGTTTATTTTATATAAGTTCAACTTAGTTTAAATTCAAGTAATATCATACACCTTTAAGTATAGTATAAGAACTATGCAACAATATATTCTCTTTTTCTCTCTCCCAGCATTTGTGCTGACATACATTTCACAATTGTACATACTTGAAACTGAATATACTGTGATTACATTAAATATTCAATTGTATTTAAGGAGTTTTTTTTAATATGACCAAAAACTCTGTAACATTTACTTACATATTTATCATTATCCTGGTTTGTCATTTGTTTTTATGGAATTAGATTTTCATCTGGTATCATTGTCCTTCTGACCAAAGAAATTCCTATCACATATCTTTTAGTATACTGGTCTGCTGGTGATAAATTCTTTCAGCTTTTATGTCTGAAACTGGCATTATTTCACTTTTATCTTTGAAAGTTATTTTTTCTGGGTGGAAAATTTGAAGCTTTTTCTTACTCTTTAAAGTTTTGAATTCTCCATTCAGCAATTTTTTTTTTAATTTTAAAGGTGTTTCTCTACTTTTATTCCTGGCATTGTTTTCACTAAGAAATCTGCTAACATGATTATCTATATTTCTTTGTACAGATGTGATTTTTGTTGTTTTTTTTTTTTTTTTTTTTTTTTTTTTTTGGTCGGTTAGTTGGTTGTGGCTGCTTTTTAGATTTTTGTCTTTATCACTGGTTTAGGGAATTTGATTATGAAATGCCTTAGTGTAGCTTTTTCATGTTTATTCTGTTTAAATTTTGTGAAATTATTAGAAAATGTAGGTTTTAAGTTTTATCAAATTGTAAAACTTTTCACCATTTGTTCAATTGTTTTTTTCTCTCCTCCCCTCCTTATGAAATCATAAATCAAATGTATGTGATTGAATTTGTTCCATAGCTCACTGATCCTTTTTCATACTTCTCTGTATTTTATTAGATAGTTTTTACTACTTTTTTTAATTTCAGCATATTACGGGGGTAGGTTACGTATATTGCCTTTGCCCCACCCGAGTCGCAGCTTCAAGCGTGTCCATCCCCTGGACGGTGCACACCACACCCATTCAGTGTGTATCTACCCATCCTCGTTTCCCCTCCCATCTGCTCGCCACCTGATGAATGTTACTACTATATGCACACTTAAGTGTTGAGCAGTTAATACCAATATGATGGTGAGTACATGTGGTGTTTGTTTTTCCATTCTTGTGATACTTCACTTAGTAGAATGGGCTCCAGCTCTATCCAGGGTAATACAAGAGGTACTATATCACCATTATTTTTTGTGGCTGTGTAGAACTCCATGGTATACTTACACAACATTTTATTAATCCACTTATGTATTGATGGGCACTTGGGTTGTTTCCACATCTTTGTAATTGTGAATTGTGCTGTTATGAACTTCACTAATATTTTGTTCTATAGAATTTAATTTGTTTCCGATACCACTTGGTGTATTTGTTATCTGAGCCATTGTACTTTTTATGTCTACAAGTTGGATTTGGCGCTTTTGGTGTCTTCCATATCTCCCATTAACACACTTATGCTTTTCTTTTAATTTCTTGAATGTATACTGCATGTTTACAGTAGTTATTTAATGTCTTTAATTCTATCATATGCATCAGTTCTGAGTCCATTTCTACTAATTGAATTTTGTCATATGAGTTGTACACTCCTGATACTTTGTATGACTGATAATTGTTGGATGCCAGAAATTATGAATTTTTATCATATGCTTTTGTTTGTATTCCTTTACATATTTTTATCTTTGTTTTAAGAGATAGGCTACTTAATTTCAGTTTGATTCTTCTGAGGCTCTTTTTAAAGCAGAATAATGTTATCTTTAGGCTAAGGTGGCACAACTACGGAGACAGTGACTTCCTGAATACTTTACCTGATGCACCTTGTTTTCTCTTTTGCTCCTGGAAAGATGATCTATTGCTAATCCTATGTAAGTCTCAGTAGTTATTCTGCTTTGTTCTTTCCCCAACCTCATATGGTTTCCTTGCATGCATTTGCTGATAAGTATTCAGCTCATGATACAAGGACAATCTGCTTCAGATCTGCAGAATTCTGTCTCTATGCAGCTATCTCCTATTTGGTACTTTAGTTTTTGAATTTTTGATATTTGGCATTTTCAAATGCTCTGCTTTATTGCCAATACAGGGGCAATCATAGGGCTCATATTGCTCATTTTTCTTACTTCCAGGATGGCTGCCCTGTGCTGCCTATTGTCTAATTTCTGCAAACAATTGTTACACATATATCGTCCATGTTTTCAATTGTGTAATGCTGAAATCTACTTTCATATTAATATAGCATGTGATTATTCTTACTCCATCATGGCTGAAAGCATGTCTGCTCTGTGACTCATTTAAACTGAGTCTTCTCTAGCTTTGGAGCTATTTTATATGTCTTGGACTTTCCATGATTGTCAATTGTAGACTATCAGAGATGAGATGCTAAACACTATACTTTAAGCCAGGCAAAAATGAAGAGCTAAGGAGGTAGCCACCAAAAGACCTGAAGCAGGCTTTAATATTCTATGTGTAATTCCATGTATAAAATGTGACTACTATAGTCTGAATGTTTGTGTCCCTTCAAAATTTATATGTTGAAACACTAAAACCCAAGGTGATGGTATTATGAGGTGGGGCCTTTGGGAGGTAATTAGGTCATGAGGGAAAACCCCTCATAAATGGGATATAAGAGTGCCCTTATAAAAGAGGTCTGAGGGAGACCCCTTGCCCCTTCCACCTTGTGAGAAGACAGCAGAAAGGTGCTGTCTATAAGCCAGAAAGTAGGTCCTCACCAAGCACAAAATCTGCCTTAGTCTTGGGCTTCCTCGCCTTCAGAACTGTGAGCAAAAAATTTATGTTGTTTGTAAACTACCCAGTTTATGATATTTTGTCCTAGCAGCACAAAATGAACTAAGAGAGACAATGAATAAGTTGGGCTTTTTTGTAAACTACCCAGTTTATGGTATTTTGTCCTAGCAGCACAAAATGAACTAAGAGAGGCAATGAATAAGTTGAGCTTTTTTTGAAAAGTGAGAACAATAATACTTAGGATGTCTGTAATGGGCAGAGGCTTTAAATAAAATTTTATTTCACATGAAACAGAGTTGGACCCTGGGATCTCCTTAGTTCCATGAAATATGTCTAATTCCTATTATGCATAGAGCTCAGAGGGGAAAACATTAAATAATCTTCAAAATAATAGCATACTTATTCAGAGCAAAGACACTTGATCCTATTCAGTGATGGGGAGTAAATATGTAGTCATTTTGATGACAGACATCAGTTAAGTAAGTGAAACTGAACTCCAGCGCAAAGAGAAAATGGTTTCACTTTTGCATATAATTAATAATAAAAAATCTCACTTGATTTCTCCATTGAATAAGAACAGTAAATTTAGCTAGCAAGAAGCTGATTTTGGAAGGGTAGTAGGAAGAATGTGATAGGTAAGAGAGAGAAGTTTTTCTTTTTTCTTTTTCCTTTGATACATGAAATGTATGAGGTCGTATGGTTTCCACTGTCTCGTGTGATGATAGCTGGGCCTCTGTAAACATTTTTGCAGGTTGCATAGTACACAAGTCCAGCAGTGGACTTTCATTATAGTCTGCAGATTTCTTACTCATAGTGTGGCTTACAGACCAGCAGCAGTGAAAACACTTCTGAGAGCTTGTTAGAAATACAGAATATCAGGTCCCACCTACTGACTCAGAAACTGCATTTTAACAAGATTCCAGGGTGATTTGTATTTGTATGTTCATTAAATTTGAGAAGCATCCATTTGAATAATGTCCTGGAGTTGGGGAGTGCACACATTTCCTGGCAGTATGCATCTGTCTGGGAGAACCTGGGTTATTAAAGGGTCTTCTGTAGATGAACAAGATGACTTGCAGACTGGATTGGGGCCTCAGGGTAGCCAACCATATGCTTTTTTAGCTGATATGCAGGAATCACAAAGAATCCACTTTTCTCCCTTGTTTCTTTCCCAATACCTTCCTCTGGGTTCCATCTGTCAGCCCAAGCTTAAGAACGTCAGCCACAGCACTGAAGGAAAAATTGCTCTTGCTCACTCTTGCCAGGTGGAAGATGTTGTGTGCATTCTCTCCCCCAGTTACTTGGACCTTGTAAGCCACGGTATGAAGCACTGGCTTGGTTTCAACAGAGGCATGCAATGAGAGTGGCCTGATAATTCTCAAGAAAATAGAATATGTATCAAAGGAATGTGTAGTTTGTGTCTGTAAAGACACATGCTATAATACTTATATCTTTTCTCTTTTAAGTGTAACATATACACTCTAAAATAATTATATTGTGGGCAGTTGGCCAACCTCAGTATAGATAAAAACTTGATTGAATATGTTAATCACTAGCCGGATAAGCAAGGGGAACAATTCCTCCCAATACATTCTCTCCAGCTATCTTGTTAATCCCCAGCAGTGCCTGGGGAAGAAACCTGCGTACTTCACCACTATCAAGCTGCCAGGTTCCTAGGTGGTCAATTAGGACAAGACAAACCGAAGGTAATAGTCAAAACTGTATTCACTTACTGAAATAGTGTAAGCAAGAAGCAAAAATTAGTGCAAGCTTTGTAATGCTTTATTTTTTCCCCCATTAGAATGGCACCAAGCAAAGCTCAGGTGGATCAGCACACATAGGGCAATCTTCTCAATGCTGATGATCTCTGAACAACAGGCTCCAGTTGTTTTATAGACCCAAGGGATTAAGGGAAGAGTGAGGAGAAAACGCTAGGAGTGAAAAAGTACGGAGTAGAAAAAAGTGTCTTAGTCAAGGCCTCCTGATGTGATTTAGCCTGGAGGCTTCTAAATGGAGGAGCCTGGCTAGGACTTCAGGATTTATATTTGAGTATGGCTAGCTCAGGGGGACAGGGGTTTTCAACTCCCTCCAGAAAACTGCAATACACTGGCTATGTACCAAGTCTGGGCAGCTTCCCTTGACCCTGAGACCTGCCAGGCCAAGCCTTGTAATTGCCTATGGTCAACCCTGAAAGATCACACAGAGGATTTGGCTTGGAGCTGGACCTTTCAAATATAGTCTGGAGACATCTTATGCAAAGATACAAAGTATACTTGAGACAGAGAGTTCTGGTATGCCTATGTAAGACTGGTTTCATGGGCCTCACTGATGAGATTTCCAAAGACTGAGGGTGGTGCTATAGACATCTTCTGGCAGCTCTACAATAGGAGATTCTAACACGCAAGTGGTAGATTGCTAAAGACTTCATAGCATGATAGGAAATATAAGACATTCATTTCTCAATGCAGAATGTTTCCTTGAGCAACGCCACTTATAGTTTTCAAGTGCTTATTTACCTGAGGTTAAATATTTATCCTTTAAAACAATTTTTACTTTTTTGAAGCATCATAGATAAAATATTGACAATATAGAAATTAAGGTCTACCTATTAGGTGGTTTCAAGGCAAGATTTTTCCAGGTCCCTAGATGGCAGTTTTGGTGAAGGGTAATACCCTTCAAGGTAACGTCTTCTTTTATATTATTGGCTTAAGCAGTTTTTGATTATATTTTGCTGATACGATTACAGACAATGCCTATAGCAAGACTCCAGGGCTCAATTCCTCCAAGATGTTTTCTACACTTACAGGCAGAGAAATTTTCTCTATTCTTATCATGTTCTGCTTCCCTAAATTATAGTATCTATTCCCAAAACCGAATAATATTCCCTTTCACTCTTAATTGTGCCTTGGGCACTAGCTGCCTTTGCCAGTAGTCAGGTACCATCTTGAAATCTTAAGTACAGCCTCTCAATAGACTACTACCCTCTCCTTTAGTTCAAGCTAAAGAGAAATGACAGCAGTGGGGGCTTTGTGTGAGGGGTGCCTCTGAATCTGCAAGACTTTTCTTGAACATAATAAGGAGAGAGAATCCCCCCAACTGACTAGCATTTACAGTACCTTAGTCAGGAAGTGGAGGATTAGGCACATTTTCTTTGATTTAAACATTTTCTCCTTGTCTAAAGTCATGTTTTTTATGTCCTAGTGTCACGGAACAATTTATACTGGTTATATTTAGAAACTTTCAAAACTGATGAGAAATCTCATCAGCTTATGGCTAAGAACACATATACTACATATGAATGCCAAATAAATGACAACTTTTGGAGTTGGAATAAAGTGATTTTGAGACAATAGCCATGACCCTCTCAGTACTGTGATACACACAGATGAGCATGGACTTTTGATAGTCAACACTGCTTTGTAAATATCATTATACAGAGATGAGAAAAAGCTTTTAAATTTTTGACAGAATGCTACAACATCCTGGAGCACACTGCATGATCAAGAGAGCTGAACATACTCATTTTTCTGTCTTATGTAGACTACTATAGAGAAAGGTATACATTGTTTAAAAAAAAAAAAAACTCTGTCTCTAACCCCATTATATAAAAATACGGGAACTCTTTCTGGAGAAATAAGATGTGATGGTTTGGCTCTCCAGGTTCCCAGGAGCACGAGGACTGGGAAATAGGATGCAAGGTTGGGGAAACAAAGGAAGATATTCTATCTATAATGAAAAATGTGATATATTAATAAAATAAATTGGGCTTTTTTTCAGGGAAGAAATGTTTACACTAGGGATAAATAGTTTGTATATCGGCTAATAAACATTTCTCAAGTTTTACCATAATGACAGCTATATGAGGCCAATATATGTCTGTGCTTGGTCCTCAAAGTGAAAATCAGTTCAGTACAGCATTCAAATGCTCAGAGAAAAACCATTAACAGTTGTCTGCAGTTATGCCTACCCTAGTTGTCAATTGTTATGATAGCTGTGACTGGAGAATTTGCTCCAGGAAGTAGTTTGCAGATGAGCTTTTATTTGGGTTATTAAGTATGAAATGTCTGATTTCCTTAAGCACTGAGTTTGACAGTTGATATCTCTGACATTTCACTTTGAGATTTCTTGTTGTATTTTTATTGTGAAGATATAACTTCAGTTTCTCAAACACACATTTTGGCTTGTGATTTATCTTTCACATTTTTTTTTAGAGCAATTTTTGTGAAACCATGAATAAGTCAAAAATTTGTGTTATTTTTGTTGTTTTTTTAACTTTTAATTTAATTTAATTTTTTTATTTCAGCATATTATGTGGGTACAAATGACAAATGCTTAGGTTACATATATAGCCTTTGACCTACCAGAGCCAGAGCTTCAAGTGTGTCCATCCCTCAGAAGGTGCACACTGCACACATTAGGTGTGATAAGTCAAAAATTCGTGTTATTTTTGAATATGACTTCTGTCCTGGAACCAATGTTGTGCAGACAGCTTGAAATATCAACAAATGTTTGGGAAGGATGTGGCTAACGAATGCACAGTACATCGATGGTTTGAGAAGTTCCATTCCGGTGACATTAATCTTGAAAATGAGCCATGCAGGCCACCTGAGACCTGTAGATAATGATGAGCTGAACCTACATGTGGATTAGCATCAAGGCTTGATGGTACTATTCCAACAGTACTGGACCATTTAAAACAAATTGGCAAGGTGAAGAAGCTGGATAGATGGTTTCCACATGAATTGAAGAGAACTCATCTCAAAGCTTGCCTTTCTTTGCTGTCACAACATAAAGGTGAACCATTTCTATACCATATTGTTACATGTGATGAAAAATGGATTCTTTTTGACAATCTCAAGCATTTGCACAATGGTTGGATAAAGATGAAATGTCAAAACACAGTCCAAAACCAAATATGCATCAAAAAAACCCCAAAAAACTAATGGTGTCTGTTTGGTGGTTCAGCACTGGTATTATCCACTACAGCTTCATGAAACCTGGTTTATCCTTTACAGTGGATGTCTACTGTACCCAGTTGGATGAAATGAAGAGTATGCTTGTGATTAAGCAGCTAAGGTTGGTCAATAGAGACAGGCCAATCCTCTTGTAAGATGACACTTCATCACATGTTGCACAAACAATGCTGCTCAAACTGTAGAAGCTGGACTTGGAAACTGTGTTATCCACCATATTCACCAGATTTTGGACCAACTCACTACCACTTCTTCCAGGCTTTAGATCACTTCTTGCAAGGAAAAATATTCAATTCTCAACAAGCTGTGGAAAATGCCTTTGGTGATTTCATTACCTCTCCCTCTCCAGGCTTCTTCACTGCTGGCATAAACAAGCTACCTTAAAGATGGTAAAACTGCATCAATAGTTTAGGCACATACTTTGATTGATTGCACTGCTTCTTGTTTGAGATATAATAAACTATACTTTTGATTTGAAATCAGACATTTCATATTTAATGGCCAATAGCTTCCAGAAATATGAAGTAAACCCATTTTTGAGGGGCATAATCTAGTTGCTGTTTTTTAGATTGAAATTGAAGTAGGATAAAAGTGAAATTGGAGTATAAAAGAAAATAAAGAAGTTTAAAGGTAAATATTTGTGCTAGTTACATTGCATTTCTCATTCTGAGGTGGGGAATGTATATATATTAAGTTAAATCTTCCAAAAGGGATCAGCTCATGGGTATCTCCCTAATTTTTAACCCAACTTTTTTTGGCTTGCTTTTATGCCATGTGGATTTGCCATTTACCCAAGTCTAAGTCATTTAGTCTCATGTAATATCCAGAAACAGTTCAGCAGAATGATTAGTACCAACTGCTGTTTACAATCCCTTCCGAATAGTGTAGGGAGAGCAACCTTTGAGGTTCAAGACCAATGAGGCCTACAATTTCCAAATCATGTATCTACTGCTATACATACAGTGGGGTGAGCTTTAAAGCATGCCATTTATTTTCTTTCCAATGGGTTAAAAAATATGAATTTTCTGAAAGAGAACCATTTAAGCCTATAATAAAAACAAAATATTTGTTTCTGTCTGACTGTTTGGGGTACTTTTCTGTGCCTCCACACTCAGGCATGGTGCTCCAGTGACCCACAAAATAAGTTAGCCCTACATCACTTCAAGGCAAATATTCTGCTTATAGAAAGAAGCTTTGAAGTGACTCTAGCCTTTGTAATGAATAAGTAGAAACTGGAAGATTTTTCTTAGTTTTAAGCTTCAGGGAGAAGAAGGAGTAGGTGGGTGGTTTATGTTTTAAATTTCCAATATATACTATTATATTCATTTTGTGTTTTTGTTAAAAATAAACCTTTACTTACTACCTAAATATCTAACAACTTTAGAAAAGTAATTAAAATTCATGCCATAGGGTGGTGAATATTTAAATGTGTCAGGCTCTGGGCTGGGAGAAATAGAAGAAACAGCAATTGATTTGTCCTTCATGAGTTTTCAATTTGGAAAGAAAAATAAGACATATGTTTAAATACAGGGAATATGATAGTAATAGATGACAGTATCATAAATGTAGCAAATTGTTAAAGGTAAATTCCAACAAAGAAACCAATAGAACCCTAATACTGATAAAATGTATTTTGTAGATTAAAAAAAGAGGCAATCCAATTTCATACACATCACAGTAATATACATTGGGAAGTTTTAAGATAAGCATTTCTTTTTTTGGTATAGGATCCTTTTGAAACTTTTATGTGGTAATATGGATGATGAATTTGTAAGAAGCTTGTATAGTTCAATTTTGGACATCGTGAAGCTGCTATCCTACATAGACTCAAAGGGATAACATCATCCAGATGAAAATAAGAGAACATGGCTCACCTGATTAGAATTGCTAATACAGATCTGTGGCTGAATCACAAAGTGTTCATTGTAGTCATGAATTTGGAAAGGAGATGATATAAGTGCCAGGTAAGATAGTTAGATATCAACTATATTTGAAGAATGAAGAAAGGCATACAATGTGAAAAGTCAGAGAGAACTAGGGGAGGACTGTACTCTGTGAAACCAAAGAAAATAAATCTTTAGAGTTGTGTCAATATTTGGATGACACAAAAATCAAGATAAGAAGTCAGGGAAGGTTACTGGACTTGGAAATTGGGTGACACTGATTTTTAAAAAAATAAGTCTTGGCAATCTATTGAAGATCACATACAGGTGATAAGTCAAATAATAAATCTGAAAAAAGGAGGAACTCTAAGCATATTCATTCAAAAAGTTTAATGCTTAAATTACTAATTATTGTATGATACCTTAAAGATTGCAAACAAGATTTAGAGAAAATAGGTTTATTTGTGTAAAGATCAATTGATAAGTGGACTTTTTTCTTAAATTTATTAAAAGTGGAGAATTACCTTGTCTCCATTCCTTTTCAAATGTATATACTGAAAATAATAAAAAAGGGTAAAATGCATGGATTGACAAATAATATAAATTAACATGAATTCAGTAAAAGCCAATAAAAGCCAAAACTTATATAAGTTTTAAAGATATATCAATTTGTACATTTTTATTAGCATAGATAATGGCAGAAGGTTGTAGGGAATGATACTTGTCAACTTTAAGAATTTTTCCAGGCAAATGGTATAGTATACACTACCATTTAAATTAACTTTACTTTGAATAAAAACATCATTTCTTAAAATAGAAGTTTTACAGAATGTTATATTAAATGTCATGCAAACTAATTGTCCCTATCAATAAGCTTCTCATATTGATTATACATATACATACATATGGAAATGTTTGTATATGTATCTTTTATCTCATATGCCTGCTATTTTTTGTTGAAGTTATCTGGAAACCCTGTTTGATAGTCCAGTTCTATAAACAGTGTTCCAGCAATTCAGAAGTCTCAGAGTCTGTCCCTCTATGTCAATAGAAAAAAAAAAACTATCGCTTTGTTCACATTCTAAGTTGTTGGTCTAATATCCCCAGTATGGAATTTGTTCTAGATATTTTATCTACTGCAAAAATTGGAGCATAGCCTGTTCTGTACCTGACACTTACATGAGAAAACAATAGCAACTTGTTTTACCATTCTTAGCCTATCTATTGAGGGAGCTCATTACTATATATTGTAACATTTATATGAAAAGATTCTTGAAGTTGACAAGCACCATTATCTACAATCCTCTGCTCTTACTTATGCTAATAAAGGTATAGAACTAGGTAGACCAATCTCCTATCATTTATTTAGTTTTAATTGCATGTGTAGGGGCAATCCCCAAATTCCCCAATTGCCAGTAATTCTCTAATGCCTAATCAATTAGTTCCAAGAAAAGCTTACTCCTCAAATTTTAATACTTAAAAAATCCATGTGATTTTCAAGGAGAAATAAATACATTAGGTTACAATTAAGGGAATATTTTTAGACTTATTTTTCTAACAATCTGCCTCAAAATCTACTGGTATCTAAAAATGTAATCTTTCATAAGGATTAAATTTCAAGTTAGACAAGAACATATATACATTCCAAGCGGAAAGAAGAAGGAATACAGTGGAGTAGAATTAAAGATAAGAGTATAAAATTGGAACCTAATGAAAAGCATGTCAATTTCACTACATTTTGCCGTTACCCCAATTGTACTGTGTACTTCAAGGTGCAAACATGGAACAGTCTTGCAGATAGAATGTTAGCACTGAGAGTGCCGGGTACCAATTAGGTAAGCTGGGGCTTGGGAAGGAGAATGAGTGGGGAGGAGACACTTCAGAGCACTAGCCAAGAAATCAAAGATGGTAAACTAAAAATTTCGGGAAAAAACCAAAAAACAAAAAACAAAAACTCCAAAACTACTATAACAGAAATACATGCACATACACACACACACCACCCCCCTCCAAACCATGCTTCACATGAAAAAAATGATATGAACAGAGGCAGAAAAAAATACCTAAAACATACTTGCCACTGTATTGTAAAAGCATGAACTGTAGACTACTTACACAGAATATTTCCTATTTTAAAAAATGCGGATTTACAAATTTTTTAGCTAAATCCCACATCTACTTAATCAGAATATCTAGAAACAAAGAACTAGAATCTGTATTTTTACAAATTCTGTGTGTGATTATTCTGTACATTAAAGTTAAGGGGCCACTGCTAGTTCTGAAATATATTCACAAAATAAAGGCCGGTGCTTTATTTATATTTGTCAAATGCAGGAGAATAGAAGAGTAATAAAAAAATGATAAGTATTATAGAATGGGTACTTCCTTTCTGATATATATAGAGCATTAGTAACCAAAGAACAAGAATAACATCTTAAGATTTTCACTTCCTAAAATTATACAAAGTCACCATAGCAAAATTAGTGAGCTAAGAAGTAGAAGGCTTAAATGCTTCCATTTTCAAATAAAGAAATTACAATGTTACACAAAATTTGAGTATTGAAATAATATCTAAAGCAGATTTATAATTATTCACTAAGGTCTAGGTCTACACACAAAGTAGGTAGATAGAGGAAAAGAGAGGGAAAGAGAGAAAAAGAGTCAGAGGTGGAAAGACAGAGACAGGAAAAAAAAAGGTATTGTTTTATTTTCTCCAATACAGTATGAATGGGGAAAAATCACAACATTTTATGAAAAAAGAAGAGGGACTCATTAATAAAAATCAAGTAGGTTCAACAAGTTCTACTTTATTTTTAAGTCTACAACCCCAGAACTCTTCTGGTGAAGATCAAATATCCACTCTTCACAAAGAAGACCAAAATCTCTTCCTGTGTGCTAACCTTACCATGTGACAGATGTCAGATATTATAACATTATTGTCATTGTACATGTTTACATATAATTCAAGAACCAAAACATAAATAAACAAATGGGACCACTGTGCAAGCCCCAGTAGAAGAGTCATTCTGTGTTCTGGCTCAGAGATTGGAAACAGATGTAAACATTTGTAATTATGCATGTTTGGGGGTGCCTTTTATGCACAAAAACAGTTGCTGTAGAAATTGTGGGTGGGGCTAGCTAACAAAAACCTTATTCGTTTTTCTAAAGTACAGAACAAGAAATTAAATATGAGCACATTAATCATGATAATAAATTTTTAGGGAGGTCTCTCACTTGTGAACTTCTGGTGTCACTCAAAAATGAAAAAAGTTTTTAAACTGCTTGAGTTCCTTTCCTATGTTTATGAAGTGGCATAATCAGAAGATGGGAAGAAACAATATGAACGTCATTTGCTCTTCCCTCTGCCACATTTCAGCCATTCTAGGTTACGTTTGGGCTTTGTTTACTGACACATAGACATAATATTGGAACAAAATACCACACATCACCCAACAACAGACATTAACAGGCTTGTTGAACACCAACATCTATTCTCTTTTTTTCCTTTGTAATGGGGCCCCAATTTTTAGCTGATCATAGTATTCCTTACAAAACAACCACATTTCTCATCCTCTCTTTTAACTGAACATGGCAATGCCACTGAGTTCTGGACAATTTCATGCACATGGAAATATATCATACTTCCAGAAAGTCTCCCTAAATGTACTTCCTCCTTTCTTCGTTCCTGCATAAATGAAGTCCCTTTGAGAATGAAAGCCACATGTAAGGATGGTTGTGTGTGCGTGTGTGTGCGTATGTGTATTTATAGGCACTGATAACTGAGAACCCTGAAGCCACAATATCAACCTTGTATTGTCTACCTCCCAAATTTTCTTACATGATGGAGAAATAAGCTTCTGTCTTATTTAAACCACTTTATTTGTTTGTTCGCTTATTAGCAGCTGAACCAAATTATATACAGAATACAGATTAAATTCAACAATCTCTATGGTGTGCTTATTGTTGGTCAGGGGCTGTTCTACTGTTTGAAGCTACAATGGTAAATATGAGAATGGTCATGTTTAGCTAACAGTCTGTTGCAGGGGTCAGCAAATCCATGACCAAATCTCCCACTGACTATTCTGTAAGCGAAATTTTATCAGAATGCCACCATTCTTATTGTCTATTGCTGTTTTCATGTTGCAAGGATAAATTTCAGTAGTTATGACAGAGACCTCATAATTGGCAAAGTGTAAAATAATTACTATCTGGCACTTTACAGAAAAACGTTGCCAACTTTGATCTAATGGAAAACTTTGGCAAATAAATGGACACTTAAAATAGTGTGTGGTATGTGTAACAGGAAGGGCCCTGGATTCTATTTACAGACCAGTGAATAACCTGGACTTGAGTGACCAGACAATATTCCTTAGAGATGGTGATAAAATGAACTTTGAAGGATGAGTAGGGATTAACCAGATAGATGAGTCAGTTGAGGAAATTGCATGAGCCCCAAACCTAAAAATCACAAATACTGTCAAGTGAAATGAATCCTAAAAAGTAACCTATGAAATAGTTAATATTCTAACTAGTTAGTATTCTAGTTAATATTCTAACTATTCTAAATAGTCTAATACCAACCTTAGAAATGGCCATGGAGGAAGCCAGAAAAGAATCAAGATTCAGCTCAGCAAAGCTTAGAAAATCAAAGCCATTGTTTACTTGTCATTGAACTTTACCAGGTGTTTGTACTTTAAACATCATTGTCTTTAACTTTAGTTTAAAACAGGGTTAAAATACATTTTAGGAACGGAATGAAATTAGATGCAAGGTGAATGAGAATGTTGCTGGGGTGAGAGAGCAGGTGCAGAACTTGCCCTTGAACTGACCTTGCCACTAGTCTTGGTTGCCCAAATTTAGTGTGAATAACAAGCACTTGGTTACTTGCTAAATTGCAGACTCGAGCATCCACCATCTGGTGGTGGGGGGGACCTACGGCCTTCTGATTTCAAGATTGTTCTTTTTTAAGCACCAAAGGAGGCAGGAAAAGCTTCATCTTTCTCTCTTCCACCCCTTTTAATAAAAGGATTTATTCTGTAAAATTTGGATTTTACAAAAGGCAGCATTTAATGACCCAGAAGGCCACATGTGCCCTTAAGGTTGCAGGTTCCAAATTGAGTCAATGGTCTAGGCTCGGGCTCATAAATTGGGAATTTACACAAGTAAAAAAGATAATTTCAATTAAATTGGTCCAGAGGCCATACTTCTGAGAAATGCTGCTTTAATGCAGACCCATAAGGGGCACCTAAACAATTCAGAATCTTAGGTTACATTCTAATCTAGTAAATGCAAATCCTAGGGTGATGCACTTGAATCTGTATTTTATAAGGCTCTTCAGTTGATTCAGGTGTGCAATTAGGTTTCTAAAAAATGTATCTCGGGTTTTTGTTGAACTTACCTTATGCATCCAGGACACTCACTGTACAGGGCACTGAAGCAAAGAGCAGGGTCTCTAAAATGGCCTGCATTTGAGGACAATGGTGATGCAAACTTGTAGCAATTGACAATTCACATTTCTTGCCTTTCTGCTTTCTGTTCTCTTCTACCATATGTTTCATGGATATCTCATCCTGTTCCTGAGCTATTCCTGACTTCACAGCTTCACATGAAGAGAATGTGCTCTGAGAGAGGCTATGTACAGAGTCACTCTTTGATTCAGGAACTACTTTCCTTTCTGTAATTTCTATAGTCACAGTCCTTCCATTTCCAGATGTTAACTAATCTTCCCTAGTAATACCTGACACACATGTAAAATTTAGCCACTAACACAACACCTTCATATATATATCCTATTTGATCCTGATAAAGGCTCTGCAAAGTAGGTATGGATTATGGTATTCCTTTCCAGACAAGGAATGAGAAACTCTGATATGCCCATAATTGGTCAGAAGAGAAGCCTGGGCTTAAACCAAAATATTCTGGCTCCAAGCCCATAACTTAAGTGTTTATAGACATTTAACATATTAAAGGATATCCCGATAAGAAGTGACTCCTTAGAATAGATGGAACTCTTTCTCTCTCTTTCCTTCTCTCTCTCTCTCATACACACACACGCAATAGCTATTTGGCAATAAAAGGCTCTTTCTTATCCATTCCCAATACAATAGTCTCCCCAGTACACCTAAAAAATTAAAATTAAGAAGGTAGATCTCACATTAAGTGTTCTTAACACTATAATAATAATAAAAAGACTAAGGTGGATGTGGTGGCTCATGCCAGTAATCCTAGCATTTTGGAAGGCTGAGGTGGGAGGATCACTTTAAGCCAGGAGTTCAAGACCAGCCTGAGCAAGAGAAAGATCCCATCTCTAC
>VBSM01000272.1:75940779-75954785 GCA_008086735.1 Cheirogaleus medius
TTATTAAAAAAAAATGAAGATCCAAAAAACTGAACAAAGCCTAAATGCTTTTATACTAGATTGAACAAAGACAGTCAATTGTAGAAAACTAACTGAACCATGGGCAAGGTGAATAGAAAATAAGAATTATTTTAGCAAGGTCTGCTTGTACAGAATTCTCTTGGCTATGACTCCCCATCAAAAAATGTTTCTTTTCTCCTGGTTCAGAGAGGACATCTTTCACACGAGAGTTTTGTCTTCCTATTTTCTGGAAGAAAAATGGAAATTAGAATGCCCTCTGGCATTTGTTGTTTCTCATGTGTCTTTCACTCAAAACAATCCTTACCAAAGTGGCACATGTTGGGGTCTCACATTCTGCCCTCTTTCATTTCTTTGAAAAGATAAATGAAATTCATCAAACTGTAGCCTATCCAATAAAAAAGAAAAAAGAAGCAAACTATCAACAACAGTAATTAAAGAAGATTCATCACTGCAAGCTGTAAGAATAATATGCTCTGATAATATTATAAACAACTTTATGCTCTTAAATTCAACAACTTAAGTGAAATACACAAATTCCTTAAAAGACAAACAAGCAGGGTTTACTCATGAAAAAACAACCTGAATGGCCTTGTAACCCTTTATGAATTAAAATTTAATTTGAACATTTTTTCACAGAGAAAACTCCAAGATCAAATGGCTTTACAGGGAAATTTTATCAAATATTTAAGAAAGAAATAATACCAATACTGGAAAAAACAAACAAACAAACAAAAAAACCTCTTCTAGAAAACGGAAGAAGCGTAAACATTTTCAGCTCTTTTTTTTTTTTTTTGATGAGGCTAGCATTACCCCAATAATAAAACTAAACAAAGACACCACAACAAAACAAACTACAGAATATAATTCCTCATGAATATAGATGCAAAACTCCTCAAATAAATATCAGCAAATAAAATCTAGCAATATATCAAAAGAATAATATATTAGAACCATGTGGGATTTATCCCAGAAATGCAAATCTAGTGTAATATTCAAATCTCAGTCAATGCAATTCACCATATCAACAGAATGAAATAGAAAAAAAATGATCACCTCAAATCATGGAGAAAAAGCATTTGGCAAAATTCAACAACCATAAATGATGAAATATCTCAGCAAACCAGGAACAGAAAAAAACTTGTATAAATTGATAAATGCCTGCAGCAAATGGTGAAAGATGATGTATTTTTCTTTAACATCAAGAAAAAGGCAAGGATGTCCACTCTTACTATTTCTATTTAACATCATTCTAAATATTCTTTTCAGTACATAAGGCAAGAAAAAAAATAAAATATTATTCCACTTGGAAAGAAGGAACTAAAATAGTTTCTATTCACAGAGTACTTCTTGACTATATAGAACATCCTGATGAATATATAAAGTCAAGGAGACAGAGAAACATGGAGCAAGAGACAAAGAAAGAAAACATGTGAGGCAATTATTTAGTTCAGTATTTTATGAAGAGAAAAACCTAAAGATAGCAATTATAGAAAAAATAATAAATTTAAAATGCAAAATATGCATCAAAATATATAGACAGAATAAGGTATTAAGAAATTTGAGAGCTAGATTAAAAATACATATTCAGAAAACCCCCCACAAAACTAGATCAACTATATGCACAACAAATAAGGAAACCAAAGTAAACAAAGACATTTTGTCAAAAGTGACAGAATAAAAGGGAATTGAACAAACCTGTACAAATAATATATAATTACAATTAAATTAAACAAAAATACCAACAAAATTAATGATTTCTTTGTAAAGTAAAATCTTTCAAAATTAGATTGATGAAAGTTAAAAAGAGTAATAGAAAAAAATCATCAAGAAAGAAATTAGAGAAGACCTATTGAATTAAATTATTCTTCATCCTCAGTTTTTATCTAAGATTAATACAAGGAACAATTGTATGAGGAATTATTGTGTATTTTCATTAACGTTTATCAGTTAATTTGTTTCTAAAATTAGTCATTTATTGTGTTACTAAATGGTCCATTGTGACAAATATCTTTAAAATCTAGGTTTTTTGCCAAAGTTCATTTTGATATTTGGCTACTACTGTCCTTCCAAACATTAGAAATTCCTCAGTACTCCTAATATATTGTCAGGCAGGGAAGGGGTGGTTTTGTTTATTTCTGACATAATCTTATTTAATTTTAAGCATTTTAAAATTACCACTCAAGTGTTGATTCATAAACCTCTTGTCTTATTACTGTGGATATAATTTAATTTATACATTTTTCATCACTCAGTTCCATTTAATAAATATCCTCCAAGATTCAAAAATAAAAGATAAAAAATTATATAGTAATTATTGATTAAAAAAATCATTCCCAGTAGAGAACCATATGCAATACAAACAAAAGTCAAACAAAAGTTTCTGATTTCATCAAGAGATGACAGTTTTTAAGGTGCTTACAAATAATCTTTCTTTTTTATCTTGCATATATTCATATATACTTGTGAGTAATGTATATACACATATAATTTATATAATCTTTTAATCACTTATCAATAAGACATCTTAAAACAATGCTTCATACGTGTCTTAACTTCACATTAAGCAATATTTAACACAAGTCAATTTTTTTCTAATAGGGAAAAACTTCAATTGATGGTACTCTCCATCCATAATTAACAATATTAACAGATAAATTTGCTGTGGAAACTTTCAGTACATTGCAAGTTTACACTGTTTGTTATTTCTGTCTAACTAGATTAATGTCTTTCCTATAAATTTAGCACCTTTATTAGCCTATAATTATTTCAGGAAAACAGAGCTATTTAGTCAAATCCACAAGAGGAATTTAATAGTTTTGGAATTTTCTTCTAAAGCCTTCAGTCCCAAGTGGACCATAGTTCAGCCTTTTCTATTTCAGGGAAGAATTTTACTTTAACATTGGTGCCATCTTCAAAATAAATTTCTCTCAATATCTCAGTCCAAAGAAATTAAACATTCTATTTTGCACTTCTTCTATTCCTGCCTTTTCTCCTTAAAAGAGTTTTAGATAAGCTAATATTTGGCACCTATACTTCTTAGAATGGACTGTTTTAAAGGGTCTATGCTCCTAATTAGTGCATGACCAGCCCCCTGTTCTGCCAGTGTGCAGCTGACAAGAAGCAGAACAATTTGACAGCAATGTGTGTGGTGGCCAATGGTTCCATGGAAAATTAGAGGGGAGGGGAGCTGAGCCTGTGCTGTCTAGTATGTGATTTTACATCAGCCAGTTTTTCTTAATAAAGGGAAATTTAAACCACAAATTGGATGATCATGAATGTGATTTTTATAATAAGTGCTATTGTCATTATCTCTCTGTTTGGCTTCCTAAGACGGACCACACAAGTTTCATAGACAGATTATTGTGAGAATCAACAGCTGATTGTGTGCAGCACAGCACAGATATCACGCAAGGTTTCGGATTAGGCCAATTTCTATTTTTTCCAAGTTGAAAAAGTATATTTGTGTGATTAAGACTAAATCTCATTCAAATCAATATCACTTGTCTCACATCTTCTTAATGCTTTGCATGGCTCTAAATTTGTAGTAAAATGGAAAGGAAAACATTTTCACTATTTAACTCAAATGGAGATTTTTGTGAGAAATGATGAAATATGAAAAGTACTTAATTAACATGTACATAGAATATTATTATGCAATTATGGATAGTTGCTGGCCTATCTTAATGGAAATGTCAGTATTACATTTACTGATTCTGTATTTTTTCAGTCTTTTTTCCCCTCCCTCACCCAAATATACAGCCATAGAGTAGTGTTTTTGTTTCTGTGTTTTGTACTTTCCAAAAAAAGTAATGATATCTAGAAATTTAGGACATTACAATGGTTTCTCTATCTAAGGAAACATGTCCTCATTGATACTAGGTATTATGTAGAATAACATCTCAAAGTTACACTGAAGAGGCTTTCAATAAAATATTTTATTTCTCAGCAATATCTATAGTTAATATTTTGTTGTTAATTTAATAAGTAAAAGTGTCTCCATATTTATCTTCTAGAATGAATTTTTGTGTCTATCAACTTTACCTTAGTTTTGTAGTACTGTTTAATAAGGAGCTATACTATGTAACATTTATATTTTGTTATATAGGATGATAAATTAATTCCCAATCTCTTATAGGATTAGCCTTATGTCAGGTAAGTAACTATTTACGTGGAGAGATTTTATGGATGTTGGGATGGTCCTACAACCAAAACTGGTTTTCTTCTAGAACTCATGGTTTAAAAAATTTAGTTTGGGTTAAATAATCTCTAGTGAAAAGAACACTATAAATCATTATAAAATTTCATATGTATTCTGAGAGTAGGTTTTGATAACTATGAGAAGAGATAGCCTAAAGGTTCTGAGTCCCAACAAGTTAGTGAAAGTGAATGGTGCATCCAATAGAGTATGATACATTAAAGTTAAAAAAATAGGACTAAATTAAAATCTGTTTGCAGTTATCAATAGATGTAGTGCTTTTTAAAGGAATATGAAGAGAGAAAAACAGGCAGGTGGGAAATCAATGTAGTTAAAACCCACAGTAAAATGACTGTTTTTCAAATTTAATATTTGTCTTTCAACACAGGTACATTTAAATAATAACCTTGATGATTTTAATGGAACAAAATTAAGAGATAGATGACAGGACCAACCTGATAAAAATGTCTATTTGCAGCATTTCTGCTCTTTAGAACAAGTTTTCTTTTCATTGTTAACACCAATCAAATATGAGAAAAAGAGTTTCTGTTTTAACTGAATATTTCAGTTTTCAAAATAGCATTAAAATCTATCATTTGTCATAATTACTTAATGAAGTAAAATGTAGATTTGTTTGTCTTATTTAAAGAGAATTTTAGTGTAATATAAATATATTTTCATCATGTTATATCAACACGATCTAGAACACCAAACTGTAATAAGTGATAGAATGGTTCTTTTGAATCTTTATACTTGAAATAAAGAGATAAAACTCTTGCACTAAAAAAAAAATTTGCAAATAATTCTGAGACAGAAAGGAAAATAGACTTTTAACTTAAGTGTAGTACTGTATCTCTACCAATGGAAGGATACCTGAAGAAGAGAGCTCTTAAATTCAATTAATATGATTAAATGTTCATACAGTTTTATTAACCATTAACATTTTAAAACAAATGACTGCTTAAACAAACTTAGTAAACTAGGAAAGTAGGCTTTAAATCTTTTCTCTTAAAATGCCCAAAATCACCTATGTGTAGTGTGTAAACTCATTGTTTCTTCCATCACTACAATTTTTCAGAAATGTTTAGTCTGCTTATTATATGATTTAACAAAACATAATCTTTTCATGACCACCCCAGGGCTCAGTGTTCTCACCTTGTTATTATTCCTTTTGCATGTATTATAAGCTGCCTTATATTGTTTGTTATATTCTAGTGGATTTATGCCTCAACTATAGCATTATATGAAGACCTTTCAAGAACAGAAATACTGTTGTGTCCTTTCTCTCTACAACACATGGTATATATTTCCCCTTCTATGGTTGATATCCAAAAATGTTTATTACTGATAATGCTTGAGAGAATATTAACCAAGTTAAGAGTTTTAAGAGGTTTATATGTAAAGCAAATCATCACCAATGAGTCTGTTTAACAAACAGATTTAACCTCGATAGAAAAATGTCTCAAACTAAATACAGAACATTGTTAACAATTTTTTTCAATTAATTATGAGATTTACTTTTTCCCCAGAGTATCATTTTCATAATGGGAAAAAATAAAATTTAATTTATACATGTTTTATGTAAATATTATTTTAATAAGCAAGTTCTGCAATAAACTGAAAGAGTATGTACTCTCAGTAACTTTAATAGAGTACAGTTGCTATCATAGGCCAGACTATAAAAGAAGAAATCAAGTATGTATGGGTGGACACAGTTTGCTATTTCAGACTGAGTTGATTTGATATGATGGCACCAAATGGGGCTAATTGCTTGTATGAATAATCAGTAAACAAAATCTGTGCAGAAATATCTGAAAATCAAGGAAATGACTTCCCTCTGAACTGACAAAAATGATGCTTCTTTTAGAAATGTGGTCATACTAGCAAATTCTTGATAAACAAGAGATGTACACTTTGTTCTTATAGTTGTGTTATAGAGGTAGAGTTGGGTAGCTGTGGTAGGGTATGCAGTATATAGGGCACTGATGAGGTAATAGAGGGAAATCAAACAAACTTATCTTCTGGGAATCATAAAAAAATATTTCTTTCATTGGAAGAGCTAAAACAAAAGCTTGTTTTTTTTGTTTTTTGATTTTTTTTTTGATGCTTGCAATATAATACCAGTAAAAGTGTCAGAACTGGTATTCCATTAGCAAACTTTAGAAGAGTTAGTAAACCCTTCTGTCCTAAAACAGATGAAAAGTATCCTGATTATTTGTAGTAGTATTTGATGACAACTCAAGATTACTAAGTGAAAATTCATTGTAAGAAACTGTTTATAATTTTAAAGTATTTTTTTATAAGTCATGCATTATCTTTCAAATTTAAATGTCATGGCAATGTAGATTAATATTTCTGTTTAACAGATTTAACAGAAAGCTCTATAGAAATAATCAATGATTTCAAAAACTTTCTATTTGATATGGAGATCTATGTTTATGAATATTATAGATAGTCAGCTTTAAGGATATAAATTATAAGCATCACTTACCATGAGATAGAAATAATCATGATAATAATTCTGGAGGGATTACTCAATCCCAGGCAGTGAAAGCTTCCTCTTCACTAATAAATAACACTCCAAGATGATTTTTATTTTGTGAATTACTGAAAGAAACGCTACAGATTTGAGTCTATAGATGTCAGACTCAAAAAGGTATGTAAATTTTAAGCTTATTACCCAGGATGGCAAACAGCAATCTCTAGGACAGAAGCCTTTTAAATGTCAACATAAAAAGTGTCATGAAATGTTACAGTGGGATTTTCATAAGCAGAGAAGAAAAAGGAGGTAACTTCAATGAGAGTAATATCGGGCAATGCTCAAAATATGATAGCCATAAATTAGCTTGTAAGTGATTTAAACTTTTTTTAAACCCATGAAATGATTTAAGATGTCCTTTCTTTTCTTTCCCTCATACAGAAGATATCACTTACATTTTTACATTATACTCACTGGTATATCTTTCCAGTATTTTTCAGGTACTCATAATTCCTGGCCCTTCTCTCCTATTGCTATAGCTCTGACTTAAAAGATGAAAAAATGTAACTAGGAGAAAATCAACTCTTTTAGTGGCCCATTATTGCCACAGCATTGCTGCTGTTTGGAAAATCTGTTTCTGTTCCATTGAAGACTAGGAATTAGTAGACTGAGAAAGTGATCACCACCAGGGAAGAAATGATGTGTAGAGGGGATGAGGCAGAGAAAAGACACTGGGACCTGGAATGCAGAGCACTTATATCATAGGACTCCAAAGCTGAAAATAGAAGTCTGTGCGAAACTTAGAAAAAGAGTAGCCTTCAGTGAGTCAGACAACTATCGATGAAAGCAGCCTGTTGATGGGTGGACAAAGGAAGCCTCTGTGTGAACATTGGCTAATTAAGTCTTGCAATTACTCAAAGAGCTTTCTTTTGTGTGGAGGAGAGAGACATATAAGAGTGATGTACAAGTTCAGATTGAAAATACGCATTCATATTCTTTGGGGGAAGGGCCATTTGCCTATTAAACAAAGCCAATGCTGCCCATGCCCATTTCCCGCTTTCAGCAGGCATAGGGAGAGTGGGAAGAGGCAGGCTTCTAAAGTAGGTGAAATTGTTGGCCATGAAAAGTGCCTTTGACTCACGGTTTCAATGGATTTAACCTTTATTAAATATAGAACCCCTATCAAAATAGCTATAAGCTGAGAGAATTGCTTCCAATACACACTCCTTTTCTTAGTAGTCATAGAAAAAACAAAGCTTGATAAGCTCTCGGGGCTGGAGTATTCTTCTCCCATATGGGAGTTATTATTTCCAGTTCAGTGTGTCTCAAAGTAGGGGTCAGGTCTCCCAGAGGCCACAGGGGTCTGAGAGGGTTAACACAGAACAGAACTACAGAACTCTGAAGTGATCAGTGTTGATGATGGTAGTGAACTCTGAGCTATATAAACCAGATGAAAAGGCCTCTACTTACCAGCCCTAGCCTTTCGTTGTCTCCTAGCAAATACTCAAATATGTTCCATCTCCAAGAGGGGGCTCCAAACTGCTATTAGATAGCTACAAAGACGAGCTTATGAAAATCAGGGCATGCTTGCTTTTCTATGTGAGATGTATGCAGCCAGCATGAGAACCTGAAAGCAAGTAGGGCAAAGAGGAAAAACATTGACTTAGAGTGGTTCTAAATTTGTGGAGGAAGTTGGCAAACCTCTATGGAGACATAAACTAAAGTTCCAGGTGCTCCAAATACTCTGGCTCAAGAAAATGCAGACTCCAATTTCTTTCTTTTCTTGATAAGTTCTTGTCCAATTTTTTTCTAACAATTCCTCCTGCCCTTAATTCTTTTTCTTGGCTATGGCAATATACCCAAGAACATTAAATTTCAGAATAGTAACCTCATCTTAGAAATGTCTCAGGAATCCATGAAGTAAGTAACAGGGATTTTGTTCTTAACTGCCTAATTACTGTCTGTTTTCTGAGCCCTTTCTCATGCTCTTATAATCAGTGACAAATGAGTAAACCTAGAGGTGGCGTAGGGATTTTGATGATCATTAGAATCAGACCTTTCATCATTCACAACCTTTACTCATAGAACAGCAAATGGTCCCCCTTCTTTTCCCAGCCTGTTGACACCTATAGTAATTACTCCCAGGAAGGTAACTCTCTGAGGCCGTATTTCTCTTCTCCTTAATTGAACAAGTACCAGCTTACACACTGTCAGCATTGACGAGCAGTGACATCTTCCTGTCACTCAAGTAATTTGTTGGCAGAAAATGCCACAGACATTTTAGTTTCCATCTTTCAAAATTTCTCATGCAAATGAGGCACACGTAATTAGTGCTGACCTTCCACTATTACCAGTTGTCAATCAGCTGTGCATCAGGCTCAAAGACTGTCTGCCTTATTTCATGCAAAAACGTGGGCACATGAAGCATCTCTGGAGCAATAGATGGGGGGAAGAGGGCAGTGTTCTAAATAGTAGCCTCCTCATAGGATAAAGGGAGACTCATAGAAGGATAACATGCTTAATTGTTCAAAAGAAGTATGTTTCAAAGTATTGTGCAGGAAACACCTGTTTCACTATCATCATGATGCCTATTTACAAATTCAGATTCTGAAGGCATGCGCAGGCCTACTAAACAAGAATAACTGCATATGAGGCCCCTGAATCTATATTTTATAAAGGCACCTTGCAAAATTCCTTCACCTTGAAGTTTGGGAATGATTGGTTTAAAGTCAGGATGCATGTATTCCTAATGTTAAGGCCAGAGAACACATTTTCCTATCACCAAATTCAATGAACATTTTTATATCTCATTTGTGAAAGGTGCCACTATGTTTACAAACACATAAACAAGGTATGACACCTGCTCTCAAGGATTTTAAAGTTTATCATCCTATGATAAATATTCAGTCAAGGAATCTAGAATGGAAGCTGTAAAAAACTATTTTTAAGAGTGGAATATCTGGCATGCGCTAAGAAAATGCCATAAATTTGAAGATATCTGTTGCTTTGCCCTATCTGCAGTATGATATGCTATTAAGGTTACATATCTTTTGTATTTATCGATCAAATTTATAATCAAAACTGTAGCATAGATTTTTAAAGCATATAGCCTCAAACCCAGGATCAACTGATAAAATGCAATATAGGAAAAGTATGCACTTAGAAAGTTTTGTTTTCAGCTATGTACAAAAATATGTGAAATATTTGGAATTTAGACTATCAAGGAATCTGTAACTTCTAAAAAATGTCTGGGTTTTTTTTAGAAATGCATAAGACGTGATTTGTCGTTACCTTTTATTTTGAATGAAATCAATGACTGTTCTAAAGACTATTGAGATCTTCCCATCCAGGAAAAAAAGAGCATGAGTAGATGAAGAAGTTTCCAGTAGAGAATTGAATAAGCATCCCCAAATATTCAAAGTGAATGAATTAAATCTACCTGAAACTCAAAAATGCTTACTTATTTTTGGAAAAGTTATTTTACAAGAGCATAGTACATGGAAATCTTTACTTATTGTGTTTCTTTTTGAGGAATTAAAATCTTAATATTGCTGGAGGAATATTCATATCATTTTCATTCTAGGAGATAATAAATGTCCAAAGAATTTTATTTACTTTAACTGAAATTGTTACTTAAGTCTTTTTGAATTTTAAATGTATAAGGCCTGATCATTTCCCACTGTGCTAGGTATTCCTCTAGGGTAAGATCTAACAACTCAAGAGCCATTTGCTTGTTGTGGAGAGAAAGTGCTGAATCTTTAAATGCTGACTCAGCTGGGCAGGAGGTGGTAAGATTAATGGACACCAACCTGTAGGGAAAAGCAGTCTGTGAGTGTTAAGGGCCTTGGTGGGAGAAACAGTTCCCTAGTGAAAGAGAGAACACACATTTCGCCTTTCCATTCACCCCATGGCCAGACATCCTGTTGTATATGTCTGAGTCCCGTGTGGTGGTACTATGGGAAATTTATATCTCTACTCAGTAATGATTCAATCAAGCACCAACTCATCACACATCTTATCATAAACTTTAACTGCCCTGATACTTTTAAATGAGGCCAATTTTATTTTCATCAATAACATATGCATTCTGCTTAAAATAACAAGCACAATTTTAACAGTCTATCAAACTACATATGAAAATAAGATATACTCAAGTGTATTTCTTTAAGTACAGCTTAAATACTACAAGATATTGAGTAAAATGGTGAAAGCTATGCAATGTAAATAGATAACAATAGATTAAAAGAAAATAAATGGCATGCCACCTAAGCTGCCTTTTGATTTTTTAAGATGCATTTAAAATCTGCATAGTGTGAGAGAATGGCAAGGCAAGTGTTTTCTTGTGTCAGAGAAGATAATGTTCCATATTTTAACAAGTATTCAATTGTAGTTGCAGTCAAAAAAAGAATCCACATTTTGCTTTTCATATTTACTGTTCATCCAGGATGTTTGACACTTTAACATATCCCATTAATGGACTTCCAAAGAGTAACAGGAATAGAATAGCACTAAAGCGATTCAAACCATGTTTAGCTAACAGACAATTTGTCAATATGAGTGGTTCAATTTCATGCATCTCGCAGATACGAAATGCAACTTTTTTATTGTGCAGATATTTACTGAGTATCTACTGTGCACCAGGTGCTGTTTCTAGCCACTAGGGATATGGCAACAAATAAATGACTAATCAAGTGTAGAGTCTTGCTAATGTCAAGAGGGTAAAAAGGAGAGTTATATCATTCAAAGTCAAGTTAGGTGTAATTAAGAATAAATGTCACTGTTCTCTATTCTTCCAGAAAACAAGTGAAGATTTACTTGTAAAGAAACTTTTTGTTTCTTTTGCACACTTGCACTTTTGCCTTTGCTCTTTTCCTTTCTAAATACAGTGTTCCATGGGCAATATAATAGAAACTAATGAGGAAAAAAGCAAGTAAATATATTTTTGAAAAACTTATATTAAAAATACATGCATATGTATAGTAACTTATAATACCTATAAGACCTCATGTTTATAAGCCTGTTTTAAAGTCTCCCTTTTATGTTGTCTCAAAGGAGCAAGTCAAGAATGCAGCAGTAGGAATCCTGTAATGAAATTTAGTAGAGTTATGGCTAATAGCGGTGTGAACAATTTGTCTTTAGAAGAACAATGAATGAACTAAGATTTTCTTCATTTTCAAAAAATATTTTTATTTGTAACCTTCCTTTTAAACAGAGGTATATATATTGCCTCTTCCATCTACTTGACTTCATTTGCAGAAAGGGTTGGATAGAATATCCTGATGGTATCTTTTTAAATTCCTTCTTGTGGGAGTGCTTATATCAGCAAAAAAAAGAAAGAGAGGAAAGAGAAATTCATTCCACCTGGGGAAAAGTTCAGACCTTTCTGTTGCTTAGTAAATAACTAAATGAAGTAATAAGTAATGTTATTACTTTCTATAATATCTTTAAACTAATACAAACATGTCCTTCCTCCACAAATACTGATCAGTGTTAGCTATTTTGAGTATGTCTCCTGCTTAACACTTTAAACTTTAATCTCTAAACCATTATCTTCTTCCTGGCTCAGCAGGAAATTCTGCCTGTCATTAAATCAGTAACCCCTTATGTTTATGACTAGCAAGAGCTATAAGAGCCAGACTTAAGTGTGGAGTAAAACTTGTCTAATTAGTATCAGTCTTCACATTACCATATGTTGACAACAGCCTTTCATAGGTTATAGTATTTTGACATATGTGATGGATGACACAATGTAGAATAATTCTTCATTATTACTTTATCTTCTTGCTATAACATCTATTTCTCTTTCTCAAGCTTTTTTTCTTTCTCTTTTCCCCTTTTTTCCTTTTTTTTTTTTTTAACATTTCCTGAGTTACTTTCAGCATCGTGACCCTTAGATGCCTCATTCTTCCTTCCTGAGGAGGAATCACAGGCAGTACTAAGTTCGAATATGTTAACATCTTTCTATTGTCAAATCTCATACCTCGTCTTTTACAATTCTGTCTGTTGCTTAAAATCTGCTTCAGAATCCATAATTCACTGTCCAAGATAGCAGAACTTGACAGAGAATTGTGTAAAATCCAACTCTTTAAGTATAACGAAAAATCAATACAGGAAAAAATGTGCAAGAAATGAACTATTCTTATTAATATGATCTAATCGTTATTTTACCAAAGTCACCTCAACTTAAAATCCACAAGTATGTTACCTGGATTCAAGTTTTGAAAATTCCACTCTGCTATTGAGAGAACAGTAAATAAAATATTTGGGGCTTTATTACAACAATAAGGTGATATATGTGTAGTAATGTACCTCTTTTTTGTGTAATTGAAAGTAAATTCCACTTTTTTCAAATACCAGGCTGTATAGGTAATTCAGCAGTTATGTAATGTAAGATACATGTACAATGCGGGTAAACCTATTTTTAATCCCTTGGTTAAGAAAATAATTTTAAATAAATATATAAATATAATGTTTATAATTAACTATCAATTGCAAGAGTAATTTTGAATGAATAAAGTCAATTGATTTAAATAAATATAATAACTGGCATGGAAAATCTGTCATATCCAAAATTCTTTCTTACATAGTTTTTAATTGTGTATTCTTTCTAACTTTCATCATAAGTTAAATCAATATATTTTAGAGTTTAACTCATTTATCTTATGTAGTCACATGTGTCTTATTTCCCTTTGTATTTGTAACCATTTTAAATTTTTGTAATTTATTTTCAGTTTACATCTTCTTTAGAGTCTAGATAGAATATTAAATGAATTCACAATAAAGTAGGTGAGTTTGTCAATTATTTGCTTTATGGCTTGACTATCACTATCATGCAACATATTGTAATGCATTCATTCTGGGCATCTGTTTTCTTCTCAACCATCATTCCAGTGAAACTTCTGGCTGGAGAAGACAAAAACTTAGAGTGTTTAATGACACAAAAAATATAAATATATACATTTTCCTGAATGATGATAGGTGAGACTGTTTAAAATGCACAATACACCATTCAAAAGTTTATTTTTAAATAACCACTTTTAAGTGAATTTTGATTAAAACCATTGGTATGGTTTGAGAACAAAACTGAGACTAGATTATATACTCATCAAAGGTCAGGAAGGAAAAAAATAAAAAAAAAACTTTCATCTTACCATTTATAACTTTCTCCATTGATAAAAGACTTCATTCCTGTTATGTTTTACCCTTTTTTTTAAGGGTTTAAGGACTCCTTCCCAGAGACTTCAGCCCCTGAAAAAATATATTTTCCCTAGATGGTTTCTCTTTTTTGAGTACTCTTCTGTGCTGTTAAGT
>VBSM01000272.1:75964186-75998222 GCA_008086735.1 Cheirogaleus medius
CAACAATAAAAAGACAAATAACCCAATTACAAAATGGTCAAGGCAGTTTTCTTGAATTTCCTTTCAAAGATGTCAGGATGAAGAAAGAAATGAACTCTCTCTCCTATCAAACAGAAAGTTGTATGCTTGTGGTCTTGGGAGGACTAGATTTTTCATGAGCAGAGAACATTACACTACCAAGAATGTCACTCTATATTTCCTGTTTCCCATTTATCTTTCAATGATCTCAATGGTAAGAAAATTTGGTTTTTCACAGTGTGATGGTGAGGCAATTTGGATGCAAAATAAAGGAATATATGTATCTATATATATTCCAACATAGGAAACATTATATTTTGTGTGTATGTATGTGTATCCTATGTTCCCACATTTGCTTTTATGGATCTAACCAAGAGAAACACACATGTTCAAGAGGGAGTATGCGTAATTTTGTGTGCTGAAAGAGCATTAAAACCTTGGGAAAAATTAAAATCTTTATTACCAGGTAAATGGCTATTTAACACCACAAAGCAGTTCAAAAAATTGCTAAATCTCTATTCTGTATATTAGCCTACAGAAATTAAAAAGTTGCTATAGGTGAATATTAGTGGATATTCAGAACCTCTTGAATGAAGGGGCCTGCATCCCTTGAGGAAAGACTTTGCTACAATGACAAAAGTTTTTATTGTTAATTTTTTTCCCAGCCTCCAAAGAAACCTATCACCATTTACCAAGATGACTGTGCATTGTAGAAAGAGAAATAAACATTTAGAGCATTACTGTCACCAGTCCTGAACTGACATCAAGTTTTGGAAAGCCACAATGTTACTGTGGTCTACCACTTAAGAGTAGGGCCTTATGGGGGTCAAGTGATCAATGGAGTTTTTACTCATATTCACCTCAGTTAGACCAAATTGGACCAAATTGTTTCTCCAGTTTTTCCAGTTCCGGAATATATAATTGAATAGACATACTCAGTAACTTGTAAAATCCATATATATATAATATATATTAATATATACTTTCTAGCTGAAAGCTAAAGGGGAGCTTAATAGTGATTTCTAAATCTATCAGTATTTATAAGAATATAAATAATTCCCTATTTTCACTCAGATTATGTTAAAAGGAGGTGAGTTAATTTACATATTAAAGACAGTATATCAGATAGTATCATGTACTTCATGACAGTTGAATTATAAAATAAATTGCTAATGATAACTGTGGAATCCTCCTCTGTGGAAGTCCTTCAAAAGATTTCCTTAAGTCTGGGAGGAGAGGAGTATGTGGAATAAATCATTATAGAACAGTGTACACTGTAAATTCATGGATATTTCTAATATTTATTTATAATATTTCACTTATAAAAACAATATCAGCTAGCAAATTCACTCTGAACCAGTCTAAGGTGGTCTTAGGCTGGCACACAGCTTCTTCAAGCAATTTTTATGAATTCCCTTCATTGCCAACGTTGCTGGAGGATGAACCAGATGGACAACTTCCTCCTTTCTCAGACAGAAAGGTACGTGCTCACAGTCTAAAAAGGACTGAACCTAAATACAATGATTGTCACTTATGGTGCATTATTTGTATGACTATTTTGTGCTTTGCAATGATAAATAAACCTAATCATTGTTTCATTGGGCCAATTTTTATATCATAGTTTTTAAAAATCCAACATAAGCCACTTAAAATGTTAAAAATATAATAAAATATGTTTACTTCCAAAGGGTGCAAGGCTAAAGTTAAGTGCCAAATGGCAACACAGTAATTAAGCCAATTTTCCAATCAAGAAATGGAAAAAACAAACTTAATATTAATACTGTTTTAAATTGAAGACTAAAAGCCCATCTAAGTTGGTTATTCTTTCTCCAGTGGTACTTTGAGCAACCCCAGTGATATTTCCCTTTCTACTTGAGTACAGATGTAAACAGGTCTCCAAATCCAGGGAAAGGCCTGATTCCATGAACCCACCCACACAGTTTTGTAAACATTTGGGATTCTACATGTGGTATCACTCAGTTATTAAATGGAAGCCTCTGCTTTCATTGCATTCTTGTTACTGTGTGGATTTCTCCAGTTTAACATAATGCATCATCTTGTATTAGACAAACAACAAACTTTTCGTATTTGAACTGCAAAAATATAACCCATGAAAGAATTTACTAAAAATGGAATGCTAGGGCTTGAAAATCCTCTTTTACAACATGCTCTGGATATAGTCACAATGGCAGCACATAGCACTATTTTTGGTAGGCGTCCATACTTCCACTTTAGAGGCAACTTTGTACTAGGAACAGCTGCAGGGCAGGAAGAAGCACACACACATAAACCAACCCTGATATAATCTTACTCAGTCAATTTCCTACACGAGAAAATGAATTGTGTTGGTGTTTGATTACCAACTCAAAAAAACGTCTGAGCCCCTTTCAAGTGATAAAACCTTGTGAGGTTATGAAAGTTGTGGTGGGACTGCAAATTAGTACAACCTCTGTGGGAAACAGTATGGAGATCCCTCAAAGAAATAAATGTAGACATACCATTCGATCTGGAAATCCCACTTTCTACCCTAAGGAAAAGAAGTCATTTTATCAAAAAGTCACCTGCACATGAATGTTTATCACAGTACAATTCACAATTGGAAAGATGTGGAATCAACCTAAGTGTCCATCAATTCATGAATGGATAAAGAAAATGCGGTATATACACACCATAGAGTAGTACTCAGCCATAAAAAATAATGTATAATGTCTTTTGCAGCAACTTGGATGGAACTGGAGACCATTATCCTAAAAGAAGTATCTAAGGAATGGAAATATAAACACCCCATGTTCACGATAATAGCTTAGAGCTAAATGATGGATACAAAGAGATGTAAAGGACATGGGAAACCAAGGAGACGGGAGGGTGAGTGAGGAGTGAGTCATAAATACTTACCTATTAGGTACAATAAACACTATCCTAGTGACTGGCCCACTAAAAACCCTGACTTAAGCACTATACAAGCTATCCATGATAACAGAAACATTTATAACCCTTAATATTTTGAAATTTTAAAAATATCAAGCAAGAAAATATGATCCCTAACCAAGCAAACTAAATAAAAGTTAACTTGATTTTAATAAAATAATTAAATAAACTTGAAGCATTATACTTCAACATAATTACAATCTATAACACACATGGCAATATTATACATTGCTTGTTGTATCTCTCTTCATCTTATATTCTGGCAAAACAAAACTCTGCTACTATGAACTTACTTCTCATGACTGATGCAATTCCTTAGATAATTATGATGTGACTTGACTTTCAGAGATCAAATCTGACATTAAAAATTCCCAAAAGACAAAATCTGAATAGTTTTATCAAGTGCTTCTTGAACCTTAAGTTCTCATACTGGAGACCCAAGAAATATCTATTTCTGGTAGGAATGAGTGAAAATGATATCCTATAAGACATTTAAAGAATGCTATAGCTCATATCATTGTTTACCCACTTTCATGCCTGGAAAATCCTCTTTCCCTTACTGTGTGGGCATTAAGAAAAATTTGTATTTGAACCAGTTTAAAGAATTTTGAAAGGTTAATTTTGTTTTGAAACAAAGTGATAAATATTTCATCTTGCACAGTTTTATTCAAGGATGGCTGGAATCACTTAACATCTCCTGATATAAGATCAAAATGATATGTGGAAGCATCCTATTATCCATGAATAGCTTTGGGTCTGGGTAGCAGCAAGTTCTGATTTGACTGATTTGTATGGCTTGATGCTACTTGAAAATAAAGTCTCAACTCCTGCCTGTGCATACCTTTTCCCTGTAAGAACCATCAATCAGGTCTTTGCTTCCAGGCTAGCAAAAGTTCAGGAAGTCATTGAATTTATACCGTTGATTTCAACATCAAGGTACCCAAAAGCATGGATGCAGATAAAACTGAGATAACTGTTCTGTAGAGTAGAAAGTACTAAATATTTTTGAAAGTTTCTACATATGGTATCATTCAGTTATTAGATGCTTTATCTTTTCCTGTCATAATGATAAATTTTCCTTAGTCCTCTCTAATACACTATCTCTTATATTAGACAAATGAAGAACTCTGCTCAGTATTTCTCCAAGAGGTCACTAGCCAGCTGTACCCCATTGCCTGAAGATATACATTAAAAATGAGCTAGAATTAGTTTCACTGAAAAACAAACACTGGTCCTCAAGTTATGCCATGTGTTATTCTCAATAAAATGCCTTGTTTGAAAACACTGACACAAAAAGCTCTGATAACATAGATACAAATTAGCATTCCCCCCTCTTTCCTTCATTCAAACAGTTTTACTTCTATTACAAACCATGTTTCTGATTGGAGATTCTGTGTATGATCACTAAACTCTCTTTGAAGATGTTCAATAGTAATTTCACCAAACAGTGTGACAAAGTTAGACATATTTCGGTTTGACATTATAAGTACCATGTGTCATTTTTCTAGACATAGAGAGTCTTAGTATGGCATCTATATTATATACTCCAGGGTCACTGGTTGATCTGGCTGAAACAACCTAGAGAAACATACACAACTATTTAATAATCTAAACTATTAGCAGGAAGCAGTCAAGAAAGAATTGAGGTGACTTCCTTGCTTTAGTTTGTGGCAAAAATGATTTTTAAAAAGGGTTAGGCTAAGGTCAAAATGAATAGATAAAGAGTCTTTAGGAAGGGCTTTGTGCATATGAAGATGCTTTTCCCCTCAAATCTATTCTGCTATATGTCCCCACTTGCAATTTTATGTGTTATATTTTTCATTTCCATTCTCTGTCAAAAATCATGATTCTAAACATACTAATGTATGTTGGCAACCAATGGACCAGCACTGAGTGGCTTTACTTAAGCAATGGTCAGAAAGTTTCTGACTCCTTCCAATCTGTGTCTCACACACTGGAATGCAGCCAAGTCCCCTAAGGAGACCCAGGTGGCAGTGACAGCCTCAGGTCTAATTGATGAGCAGGAAAGCACTATTACCCGCTGATGGCTCCAGAAGGAACCTTGCTAATCCTCTCTCTCTGGCATTCTGGAAGTGGAACTGAGGTAAGTCCTGGCCCAAACAGCAGGGGCTGTTTGTTTTCTACTTCTTTTCCCTTCCTCCCAGTCTCCTGTGCTGTCAGAACATTTACTGTTCACATGTTTAGTGATAACTAACTCAGTTATCAAGGAGACATAGGGTCAATATGGGAGCAATACAGAGAAAGGCAAGCATATCAAAATTTCTCTGAACCACAAGAGGTATCACATTTCATGCTTTACAGCAGTGAATGGGAAACTTTAAGTGATCAATGAAACTTTATCCCAGGCATAGTTACTACTAGTCAGTACCACACCACGTTAATTTCTAACCCAATGCCTTTGCAAGCTCTTCTGTCTGGGTGGTCTGCTCCTAATATCTTTGGACACTACTTCAGAATACAATGACTGATTCCAAATAAAAGTGAGTATTTCTCTATTTATAGAAAGTGTTTTCAGTGTCAACTTTAATAATTGTACACTTTCCTCAGAGGAAACTTTAATATTTGTCTTCATTTGCTGTTTGCAAGATGGCAGCACTTTACTGGCATAGAGCTACAAAGTGTCTCATAATAGCAACCAAGTGTGAGATAATTCATATTCTTCTCAGAAAAGTTTAAGGAACATAAAAAGGGACACATATAACACTCAATTGATTTAGGTATGATGAAATAAAAATCGTGTTCCATAGAAGTTGAATTATGAGAAATATGATACTTATTATCCACATTAAGTTTTTCTAAGAAATTTTAAACTCCTTTACACTTGGATGTGATTAAAGGGAAAATATTTATAGAATTTCCTGCTGAATCAATAGAAGAGGTATATATATGCACCATCTTAGAAAACAGACAGCAATGTGTCCATGTTATAATAGGTAACAGGTCTCTTGATAGGCAAGGTACCTTATATATTTTGCCACAAAATTTCTAAAAATAAAAACAAAAAAGCAAAGAAATCATTTCAACCTTTACCATCATGTCAATACAAAGTGTACTGTGATTCAGGACAGTATATAACAATATTTCCCAGCATCTGCTCTGCAAAACAGATACCTAGTGAAAAGCATTCTCTAGTCAAATAAACTTGAATGATGTAGAATGAACTCAGTTAAACAAATGTTTTAGTGCTGAGTTTTTTAGATACTTTAACAAAGAACAAGCATAAAGATTCACCAATTGGGATATACAGCATATAACATTTTCTAAACTTAAGAGAGCATTTTGGGTAAACCCTTATTTTCCCCTCATACCCCAGGAGCCCTTTGTATTTTCATTTAAAGTTGCATAAGTTGTAGAAATAATTTTTGGCAATATAATATGCTGTGATATAGAAATGGATTGACCATCAACCATAATCCAAATTAGTATGGTAACTATTATTTGTCTGCAATAGAAAAAAGAAAAACTGAAAGCACAAAATGTCATGTAAAACCATTTACTGTAGGTGACACCAGTATCTGACTATGAGAATTAAATTTTCTTTTATGCATGGAGATTGCCTAATGACCTGATTTGATTTCTAATGCATTTAGATTATAAGAAGTTCTAAATGTCACAGAAAAAAATATTAAGTTGATAAAACACAAAAGTTGCAAAGGTTTTATCATAAGCAGTTGTTCAGATAACAGTTCTATTTTTCTTAACAGAACAATAAGTTGGGTCATATATTTGCTGTGTTGTGGGAGGGAAATTAAAACCAAATAAAATATCCTTGATCATCTATCAGAATCTTTTGCAAACTTTGTACTCCCAGGAATAGACAAAGTGGGTACACAGGGCGGGTGGCTGGCGCCTGTAATCCTAGCACTCTGGGAGGCCGAGGCGGGAGGATCACTAAAGGTCAGGAGTTCAAGACCAGCCTGAGCAAGAGTGAGACTCTGTCTCTACTAAAAATAGAAAGAAATTAATTGGCCAACTAAAAGTATATAGAAAAAAATTAGCCCGACATTGTGGTGCATGCCTGTAGTCCTAGCTACTCAGGAGGCTGAGGCAGAAGGATTGCTCGAGCCCAGGAGTTTGAGGTTGCTGTGAGCTAGGCCAATGCCATGGCACTTTAGCCCAGGCAACAGAGCAAGACTCTGTCTCAAAAAAAAAAAAAAAAAGTGGGTACACAGAATTTTAATGAGTTATATGTAATATGAAGTTTATTTTTCCATCAATTATATTTCTAAACACCCCTTAGTTTGCTTATATGAAATAAAAACAGTCAACAATCCCTTTCAATACTTTAGAAAAAATATTTTTAAATCGACACACATATTTCAAAATGACATCAATTTTAGTGAATGTTAATTCTAGACAATAATGTTCATTTTTTGGGAAATGAAGCCATCTAAAAATGTTTCGTGTAAAAATCAGTGAATGTAATTTAAAATGGTCACTATAGATTTCATAAATATTACACAATTGAAAGTACAACAGAGGAAAACAGTGAGTCTATGATTAATTTCAAAACTCTCAGTATTTTAAAAAATGTTTTAAGATATTAAAAGATAGCCAAACATTTTTCCTGAAGAATTCTGAAAATGGGCATAGGTCAGACAGAGATTCTGGGACTAAAAAGCCCCATAAAACTCCAAAATTATGAGCAGCTGGTTCTATCAGACTTCTGTGATGTGGGGTGCTCTGGTTCAAGAGTTTCCTTGTCATACAATCAAAGGACGGAAACATTAAGATTGCAGATGTAGAGTGGTGACACACTGTAATTTCATACAGATCGTAAGAAAGTTTGGTGACATAAGAATTACTAGATCGTGAGTCCTGGGGTCCATGAAATGGATTAAAGCCTTATTGCTCTTTGGAGTTCTGACAATGACAAATGCTCTCTCTGATGTTGGGATTATCTTGTTTAAACTTTTGTTTCCTTAGTATCAGGTTTCACCTTTTCCTTAACCATCTTCTATGATCACAAATAACTTCCGTTTCTTCATTGTTATTAGAAGGCATTTAGAAACACCCCTTGTTTTATGCCTTTGACTCTGGCATCATCTCCACACGTAAGTCATTTTTAAATTTCCAATTTCCTGATAAGGGTTTGAATGATAGACTTAATGTTATGGTCACATGACCTAACTCCAAACTTGTATTTAAAAAAGTAGAAGAATAAAGACATTGAGAGAGAAGTTTACAAGAAAAAATCAGTTAAAAATATGGTATTACTTTTTAATAAACGTATTCAATTGCTGGCATCAATTAACTAAGCAG
This sequence comes from Cheirogaleus medius, assembly GCA_008086735.1. Lineage (NCBI taxonomy): Eukaryota > Metazoa > Chordata > Mammalia > Primates > Cheirogaleidae > Cheirogaleus > Cheirogaleus medius. Next base: position 75,972,416 of record VBSM01000272.1, read on the forward strand.
ATTTTTTACAGTAAACTTTTAATAACAAGTCAAACTCATATGTCTTACCAACACCACTCATGTTCACACACATTTAATGTGTTTCATATGTAAAGTTTCAAAAATGAAAGAGTCAAAAATGAAGAGTTTAAACAAATTTCCAGAAAACATTTCACAAATTTATTAATTTTTCTTTATTGAAATGGGAAAGAAAACTGATTAAAAACCAAAATGGTTGTTTTTTCTTTTGATGCTGAACCTGATGGCACTTTCTGCTCTTCCTATCATTCTATCTTTGTCATAATTATGCATTGTGAAAACACTACTCTGGTAAAGTTAAGTGGTTGAAATCGTCATTATGAAAGGACTTATAGAATACACTATTTCAGCAAAATTTGTTGGCATTAACATTCAGTGTTTTTCTAGTACCTGATAAAAAAATGTGTGAAGTTGTGCATATGGAAATGCATTAAGCTTTTATTTATTGCTAAAATTTTTTAGGAAACCAGACTGAAACTTTGTTCTAAAAGCATTACTTCCCAACATTTTCAGACTGTATTTGGATATATTATAATTGTATTTACTGTTAAAATTTTAAAATATTTGAATATTGGTAAGTGTAACATAGTTAATCCAGTTTGCCTGTTAGTTTTTCTGTCCTACAAAAAAAAAATAATACCGCAAATAACATTCATTGGGTGTCGGGCAGATGGGGGGGGAAGGGATGGGTATATACACACATAATGAGTGCGATTTGCACCGTCTGGGGGATGCACATGCTTGAAGCTCTGAGGCAGGGGAGGACAAAGGGCAATATACCCAATCTAAACATTTGTATCCCCATAATATGCTGAAATAAAAAAACCCACCACAATCTGCTTACAAAATAGCAGTTAAATCAATTGATAAAGCAAAGTGGCATCAACTGTTGTGCTTTAAGGAAGGCACAGAAAGACCTCTGAAAAAATGACCCCTTTTCAGATATATTATAGATTTTTTGATTTGAGATACATCATGAGATTAGATGTTTGAGAACAAGTAAAAACTATGTGGGACTTTATTCTATACCTTATTCTTCTTTAATTCCAGGCTGCAACTAGCATAGTGTTTGGTACGTGAGTGGTTAATAACTATTGAAATTATTAAACAGTTGATTACACTTAAAATGTCATTGCATGCCAAACATTGTTTTAGATACTTAATTAACCATTAATCAACAAAAGAAAGAAAATCCACTACTATCAATGAGTTTATAATGTTAAAACATTTCAATTTTTTGAGATACTAAAGCAGTGGGTTTAGAATTAGACAGACCTTGTTTTAAATCTCAGTAGTCACTTGCTAGCAATGTCATTGGGCAAATGTCTGATCTTTTACAAATTATAAAGTAAAAATCAACAACATATCAGATCTTTTCACATCTGTAAAATCAGGAAAGGAAGCATTAAGGTTGACACCCCTAGCATTCTTAGTCAGAAGGCATCTTCCACATTTCAAAATGCCAACTGAAATAGTTTTCATTGTACAAAGGAACCTAAGAAATACGAAAAAATGGGTAAGACTACATGTGTTATAAATTTTTAATGATTTATACATTATTTATTATTGTATTTTTTATGAAATTTCTAGAAAAGAAAGATCTGTAGAGATAGAAAACATATCACTGATTGCTTGGGACCGGAATTGGGAGAGAGGGACTGCAGAAGGGCACGAGGGAAATTTTTGGAGTGACGAACCTGTTCCAAAACTAGATTGTGGTGATGCTGGCACAATTTTAAAATTTACTTAAACTCACCAAATTGTACAATTAAAATGGGTGAATTCTATGGTATATAAATTACACACAATGCTGTTTAAAAAACAAGTCACAGTACAGAATTATATTTACATTTTGAGAATATTAACATCTTCACATCAATTTCAGTGTGTCAATTTTTGCAAACACCATTTTTAAGAAACTTATACTTCTAAAAACAAAGTCTATCATTCATGTCTCTATATCTTCCTCTCATAGTCGCGGTATCAACAAGTAGACATCTTCACTAGATCAGGAACATCTTGTTAATTTCTGTATCTTAAGTTCATCACAATAACTGGCACATCAATAATTGCTCAACAGTATTTCTGGTGGGCAAATATTATGCATTAGGAAGGGTAAATATAAACATTGAAAGAATAAATACATATCAATAAATCTAATTAACTAATCAATATGCTTTTACTGAAACTGTCTAAATACATTCAATATGCTTTTACTGAAACTGTCTAAATACATTCATGTTTACAATTTGGAATTAATTGAAAACAGATGACCACTGCATTTAGCAATAAATGGAACCAGTGACAACTTACCTATGAGGAAAAAAATAGTAACAATAAAATCGGTAAAGTAGATTACCATTACTTAGATTTTTTCATCATTCAAGGATTTTTCAATAAAGCCTATGTTAGTATCAATAAAGAAAGCGAGTGTTTTACAAATCATAAAGTAAAAATCAACAACATATAATCGATTTAAGAACTGTACATATTTTATATATGTTTCCTAGTGTTTAAGAGTTTCAATCACTATACCTCCAATCTATTTAAAGTGCTACTATATCCATTTAAAAGTTATTAAAATTAATTTTAATTATATACTTTATAATAATTACTTATTAATCAATTTTGATGAACATCTCTACAGAATGAAAAATGAGTAGAATTTCACTATAGAATTAGCAATACATTGGGTTGTTAATTTATGAGGAATATGGACATTTTTGATAGATTCACTTCAGAATATTTCTCAGTAATATCTAAGGGAATTGAATCTAAATTGTTTATTTATGACAAAATATATGGAAAAGTAACCCATATTTTAGGACACCCACATTATACTCAAAACAAGAAATTGAGAGGGAAAGTGAATCACATTTAGAAATTGCAGTCAATCTTTACAGTATTGAAAACATGCAACTTGGAGTATTATAAGTCCAGCCTACCACAGGATGACTCCCAGTAAATATTAATTAACAAAAAGGAAGAAAGGAAGAAAGGGAAGGAGGGAGGGAAAAAAGCAATAAAGAAGAGGAGAGGGAAAGAGAGAGAAATATAAAGTATTACTGTTCCACATTTTTTTTTTTTTTTAGGAATGAAAACAGTGGAATCCCCAGAAAAACTATGTACAGCCAACATCATGATGCAAAACATGCTGTTAACTGTACCATTAAATGATGCAAAGATCCCCTGAAGGCGAATGAGAGGGCTGAGACAGATGTCCTCAATCATGAGAGTTCATACAAAAACATGCTCCATATGGTTTAGGACACAAGATGTATGGCTCAACTGGCCCAAGAACAAGAGGAACACACAGCTAGCAGTGGAAAAGTGGAAACAATATGAGATCAACACCATGTTGATATTAGTGTTGATACTATAACAGCTAATGAGAGCATAACAACTAACAATGGCTCATCTGTATGTACAGAACTGAGCTTTTTATTTTTAAGTTATGTTTTGTAGCCACTTAGGGCTCAGTTGCTGCACACATGCAAAACTAAAGTGAAGAGGAGGCTTTATCAAACCTCATTATTAGATGCATATGTCTATATCTTTGCCAAGAGCAGAAAAGAATGTTAAAATTTGTTTTAGAACTAAAAGAAGAAATTGCATCCATCCCTGTAGGAAATTGTCTGTCTTCTGCACATGTGTAAGTATCAAGCCAGTGTGCTCTAGCTCTGTTACAAGATCAACCGTAAAGATCTGCATCTAGTATTTTAATCTAATGCTTCCTGAAATAAGCAGTTGCTGTTAGAAAAACCAATAAAAGTGCCTCTTGCCCACAATTTAATAAGAGGATTTCCACCATGGGTAAACAAATACAATCACAAAGCTGCATAAAGCTCAAACACCACATAAGAGACATATTTTCTTCTCTAACAACCACATTGAATCAAATAGCCAGCCAACTTTTTTACATGCACTTACTAGGTAGGATCAAATAGTTCTTAAAATACAAATTTGCTGATGGAATCACATCTCAGAGCCTCATATTTTTTCTTTTAATTGTTAGAAGACATTGGAAACATTTTAAGTCATTTCAAATTAAATCTAAGAATTTATGTGTCCTACACAGCAGGAAGCTATGCTTATGGAACAGCCATTTACAGCACTTAATATTTACTCTCTTGAAACAACATTTCTAGTACTCTAAATGTATATAGTCTTCTGTAAACTAGGAATATGTGGCTTAAAATTTAAAACCAGGAAATGAAAACTAGGTTTTGTATTATTTAAATTGGGACCAAAAAATAGCTTTCATAGATAGTACAAATATTCCATTTCACTGAAGGAAACTTTCTAACTTCTAAAACTTCTGTTATTACATACTTCAGGTATCACAAACAAAAGCCATTTTATTCACAAAGGGAAATGGGAGAAGGCTTGTTCTGCATTCCAAAAATAATTATGAAGCAGTTTTAATGTAAAAATATACACTATCAGAATTGGCCGAGCTTCTTTAATTTTGACTTCCCCAAATTTACTGTTTGAGCTCATTCGATTCAGAGTTCAATTTTGATAAACATAAATCCTAAAATCAGGCTTTCTTTTGGATCAAGGTAAGTTAATAGGGAAAGGAAATAGAACTATTTAAGCTAGTAAACTCAGGAAGGCACTTTACCTATAATACTCTATTTTATCATTCCAACTCTATTAGCTTGATATAATGATTCTTATTAACATGATGAAAAAACTGAGTCTCTAAAGTTCAGCCAGCATTAAATTCAACTAAAAAAAAAAAAAAAGCAGCTAAGGATCTTGAACTCAAGTTTCTGTGACTCTAAATCCTGATTCTTTTCTACTATGCTACTTTTTTTAACAACCATAACAGCAAGTACTCACAGTGATATGTAATATCTGATATTATTGTTTATTTACTTATATATTCAAACTGGTCACTTTAAAAGCTATTTAGTGTTTAAAACATCTGGAGGCATACCAATAAAAATTATTTTAGCCAAGCCTCCAAGATTATGCTGTATAATGATGAAGAGTGTCTTTTAGGATCTTTCAGAGTATAAAGAACAGAGAAAAATGTAGTTTACCTAGTGAATGTGGGTTTATTTAATGATGCATGGATTGTGGCAACAGCAAATCATCTTAACATCTGAACTCTTGGAAGGGTCAAGAAGAAATAAAATTTTTTCATGTTTCAACAGTAACTTCAACATTGATCCTCACTACAGTCTTTATTTCTCTATTTCACCCACATACCCAAGGCTTAGAATCGTGCCGGATACAGAGTAGATATATCCAAACAAGCGAACAAACAAAAAAACTACATTTTTTGTTGCCATTAAATATATGCATGGATTTTTTTGATTATTTAAGAGCTGATAGGAGCTCTGCTAACTTCATGCTTTTGTTTCTGTTTTCTCAGTTGTTCAGTGATCTACAACCAAACAAACAAATTGCAGATGTGAACTTATGTAACAACAGTGGCTTTCAAAATTTTAAAGCCTTTGATGCTGTCATTACTATGTGAAAGTATAAAAAATACAAGAAAAAAATTAGGATGCATTTTTTTGAAAGAGGGAATAACAAATGGTTAAAACTCTGCTCATTCACCGCATAATAAAGAATTATCACAACCAACTAAGAAGGCCCTCAACAGTTTCCAATTAAATCCTTAAATTCTGGACAGGCCACTTCAAAAAGCTCTGCTTCTTTTAGAAGAGGAGGGGAGCAAGATGGCTGACTAGATCATCGGTTGCCAGATTATCCTAAAAAGAGGAAGAAATTTCAGGTGAGAAAGCCTAGCTCAGGTGAGATAATGAGGGGAAATGCTAGAACCTACTCTTACCAGAGATGCCAAGGGAAGAAGTGGTGGAGCAGAACATGAAGGAACAAAATTTTGGTGGAGAGCGACCCCCAACTGACTCCACATTCAGAGCCCAGCAGAAAGGTTAGGTGGGAGTGTTTACTTTTCCTCCTTTCACACCTGTGGCAGTCTGCCAGTTCCTGATCTGTCAGAGAGCCCTTCTGTCCTGATGAATCCAGGTGCTGCTTGCTGCCTTTGGTGAACTGAGAGCTTCTTGGGAGCAGAGCACTGGGCTGTAGGCCTGCATAGGGTCACTTCACCTCACCAGGGACCTGAGCTGAGATGGTAGGTGTTATATTGCCTGCGCACACACTGGGTGCCTCTTTCAGCTGGAGAAGTCACAGTCCCTCAGTCTCCCTGTCACTGGATCTCACATGAGCATACCCCAGCACCTGCTTGGACTGTTAAGAACCACAAAGGAACAGGAAGACCCAGGAGAGTAGCAGTGATCTCAGAGTTACGACCTATGGGGCAGGCTGGCACAGGAGACTGGGAAGTGCCACAAATGCTTTTTAGGACAGAGCCAGGCAGGATGCATATTCTCCTACACAAGACCCTTGGCTTGTGATCCAAGTTGTCTGCACCACTCCCAGTAAAAAAGAACCCCACCATTTGGGGCCTTCTCCTCCTCTTCCCTACTGCCTCAAGGCAGCCATGGATGAAGGGCCATTTCCACTCAGGACTGGGACTGGCAAGTATTCCACAGGAGATGATTAAGCCAGGGCTCTTGGGAATGGCTGTCCACTTCTGACAGAGCACCTATCACACCAAGGCTGGCTGTTTCCCCTCAGAACCAGAAGGGTTGTACAAGGGATGATTATGCCAAGGGACCTGGGAGCAGCTGCCCTGCCACTTCCATGGAGCTTAGATCTCACTCCCTTCACTCTAAAAAGAAGCAATGAACACTTTCCTGTACCCCAAGGACAAAAGCTACTACTTCCTCTGAGGGAGGTCAGGACTGGCAGACCTCTTCCTGACCTGTGAGCTGCTTGTCTCTTCTGCAAGGAGCCTACCCACCCTGGAGGCAAGTCCCTGATACAACCAGACTTCTTCTGCTGGAGCGTTTCAGCCACAGCTCTCAGTCAGTCTAGTAGCCCTGCACATAGAGTGTTGAGCTGCCCCCACCAACTCTGCTGTAACTGGACCAGGGTGGGAACTGGGAATATGGGCACTTACTTGCCCACAAAAGACAGAGACTACTGTCATTGCTGAGAAAGGGAAGTATGAGTGGTTTGTGTGCTTCACAGCTGTCAACCTCTGGTCTCTGCTAGTCTCATCAAGAGGGGACTGCATCTCCCATCCCAGGCTCACAGTGCATCTGCCATTTTCATGCCTGAGCATTCTTCTGGAGCAGGAAATTTCTGGGATCTCAATTATAGCTATGACCCACTGATCTATGACAAAGCAGACAAAAACATAGACTGGGGAAAGGATGCCTTATTGAACACATGATGCTGGAAAAATTGGAGAGCCACATGCAGAAGAATGAAACTGGATCCCTATCTCATTACATAAAAATTAATTCAATATGGATTAAAAAGTTAAATGTAAGATAACACATTAAAATTCTGGAAGAAAACTTAGGAAAACTTTCTGGAAATTGGCCTGGGCAAAGACTTTATGACTAAGGCCCCTAAAGTAAATACAACAAAAACCAAAATAAATAAATAAATGGAACTTAATTAAATTAAACTTTCTGCATAGCAAAAGATATAACCAATAGAGTAAATAGACAACCTACAGAATGGGAGAAAATATTCATAAACTGCATCCAACAGAGGACTAATATCCAGAATCTACAATGAACTCAAACAATTCATCAATAAAAAACAAATAACCCCATTATAAAATGGACAAAAAACATGAACAGACATTTTTCAAAAGAAGAGATGAAAATGGCCAAAACATATCTAAATATGCTCAATGTCACTAATCATCAGGGAAATGCAAATTAAACCTCAATGAGATACCACCTTAGTCTTGTCAGAATGGCCATTATGACAAAGTCAAAAAAAAAATAGGTGTTGAGGTGGATATAGTGAAAATGGAGCACTTACTCATTGTTGGTAGGAATGTAAATTAATACAATCTTTATGGAAAACAATATAGGGGTTCCTCAAAGAACTAAAAGTGGACCTAACATTTAATCCAGCCATCCCACTACTAGGTACCTATTCAATAGAAAAGAAGTCATTAAATCAAAAAGACACATGTACTTGTATGTTTATCTCAGCACAATTCACAATTTTGCAAAGATATAGAATCCACCTAAGTACCCATAAACTGATGAATGGATAAAGAAGATGTGTGGATGGGGTGTATATATGTGTGTGTGTGTGTGTTTGTGTGTATGTACACACACCATGGAATACTACTAAAAAAGAATGAAATAATGTCTTTTGCAGCAACATGGATGGAATTGGAAGCCACAATCCTTAGTGAAGTATCTCAGGTATGGAAAAACAAATGCTGCATGTATTCACTGATAAGTGGAAGCTGAATGTTTGGGTATACATTGATCATACAGAATGGTATAAGGGACTTTGGAGATTTGGAAGTAGGAGGGTGGGAGGAGGGTGAGGGATTACAAACTACCTTATCAGTTACCTTGTATACTATCAGGGTGATGGGTACACTAAAAGCCCTGAATTCACCACTATACAATTCATCCATGTAACAAAATACCACTTGTATCCTTTAAATCTATTGAAATAAAAAAATAATAATAAATAAAAGTTCTGCTCAGTAGCATGGGTAAAGTCATAGAGTTTTATTTTTTCATATATAGCACTATAATTTTCCAATTTAATATACTTATAATAGTAAATATCACAAAATATATATTGTTAGAACTGGAAAAACCTATAGAAAATATTTAGTCCAGTTTCATTTAAACATTTGTATGTGTTTTTAAAGTTGCAAATGTTCATTGTAATACCTTGAGAAAATATTAAGGAAATTATACAATATTATTCAAAAATATCATAAGTAAATTAAACTGCAATTATAAGGAAAAGAGGAAAAGGTCATGTAACCTTTCTTGCCTAGAAAGGCAAGAAAGAGTAGAATTTGAAATAGAGGGAAAACCATGAAACAAATAGTAAATTAGCAGACTTAAGACATAATTTAACTACTTTAGAATTAAATGATATAAACACACCAGTTATTAATAAAAGACAGAGTTTGGCTGAGTTGATTCAAAGCCAAGACCCAGTTGTATGGAGTCTATAAAACATCCATTCACTTCAAACATAATGACACAGGTATGTTAATAACAAAATGATGGATGAAAATATATTATGCAAACATTAATTTTAAAAATTAGGGGTAGCTACATTTATATCAGATAAAGTAGACTTCAAAGCAAAAAATATAGTAGGGATAAAGCAAAGCATTACATAATAATAAAAGGATCAATCCACTGAAAAGTCATAGTGATTTCAATTCTGTAGGCACAAAACAGCAGAGCTTTCCGATACTTAAAGCAAATGTGAATGGAACTGAAAGCAGAAATGGGAAAATTTACAATTATAGTTGAGGATTTTGAAATATTACTCTTATCAACACATGACGGTACTAGATTAGAAAGTGAGAGACCTGGGAGAACTGAAAAACAATATTACCTAAGAAGATCCAATAGACAATGATAAAATATTCCACCCAATAACAGCATAATATGCATTCTATTTAAGTGCCCAAGGAACATTCACCAAGATAAACCACATGCTGGGTCATAAAGCAAATGTTGGCAAATTTAAAATAATTTAAATCATATGCAGTATATTATATAATCATAATAGAATCAAACTAAACTTCAATGATGAAAAGACAAGAGGAAAAATCTCTAAATATTTGGAAATTAAACAAAAACACTTTTTAAAAATCCATGAATAGGATGAAAAAGGAAGTTTCAAAGAAAACAAAATATACATAATACTGATTGAAAATTAAAACAAAACATATCAATATTAGTGGATGCAGCTAAAATATCAATAAGAGAAGAAATTATAGATTGTTTTAGGTAAAAAGCTTTCAAATCAATAGTCTAAGTTCCTCAAAAAAACTAAAAAAAAAAGAGAAAAAATACTCCAAAGCCAACAAAAGGAAAGAAATCATAGATAACAACAGATACCAATAACAATTAAAACAGGAAAACAGTAGGAAAAAACAACGGAAAATTTTTTTTTCTTCAAAAAATTAACAAATATGTTAAGCTTGTAGAAAATAATGATGACAAAAGTCATAAATATTGATAATAAAATAAGAGATATTATTCTAAACCTCACAGTGATTAGAAGAACAAGGAAATAATACAAACTACTTTATACTCATAAATCTGACAACTTTTTAAACTGGATAAATTTCTCAAAAACTACAAATTACCAAAACATAACCAAAATGAAATAGATAAACTGAATCATCCCACAATCATGAATAAGTTGAATTCATAATTGAAAATCTCTTGAGAAAGAGACCTCTAGGCCAAGATAATTTCACTGGAGAATTCTATTAAAACTTAAAAATAATTACACAATTTTATACAGTCTCTTCCAGAAAATAAGAAAGGAGAGAAAGCTCTTCAGCTCATTTTTTTGAAGCTGGTATTACCCTCAACAAACACAGTAAATAATGTAAAGAAAAGTCAGGACGTAAAAGAAAGAATACTACACCTGTATGTCTCTCATAAACTTAGATGCAAAATTCTCTAAAACATATTAGGAAATTGACTCCAGCAATATATTATATAATTATGCACCAAGAATAAGGAGTATTTGATCCAGGCATGCAAGTGTAGTTCAATGTTCAGAAATAAATCAGTCTAATCACCATATCAAGAGATTGTAGAAGAAAATTACATAATCATACCAATTGAGACAGGAAAACCATTTGAAAAATTCCAACATTCTTTCATGAATTAAAAAAAAAAATGAAAACCTTTCTGAAAACTAAGAATAGACGGGAACTTCCTTAATTCAATCACAAGTTTCTACATCAGCATCTATTGTTTTGGGACTTTTTAATAAATGCCATTCTAACTGGGGTAAGGTGATATCTCATTGTGGTTTTAATATGCGTTTCCCTGATAATAAGTGATGTCAAGCATTTTTTTCATGTTTATTGGCCCTTTGGCTATCTTCTTTTGTAAAGCTTCTGTTCAGGTCTTTTGCCCACTTTTTAATGAGGTTGTTTGATTTTTTTCTTAACCCTGACTCAAGCATTACAAAAGTGATCCTTGTAATCAACAACATTTGTACCCTTGTAATACTTTGAAATAAAAAAAAAAACAAGAGTATCTACAAAAAACTTACAGCGAACATCATACTTAATAGTGAAAAACAGAATGCTATCTCCTTAAGACTTAGAACAAATGTCTGCTCACCACCATGCTTATTCAATATGGTGCTAGAAGTTCTAGCCAGAGCAAAAAGGCAGTAAAAGGCAACTAAAAAGTTTGGAGAGGAAGAAATAAAAATGTCACATTTAGATGGTATGATTGTCTACATAGAAAAATACCAAAGAATCTACAAAAGAAAAAACTTAGAACTAATACACGAATTCAATATGGTAGCAGGATACAAAATCAAAACAGAAACTTAATCATATTTCTAAATACCAACAAAAAACATATGGAAACTAGAATTAACACCACAGTGTTAATTGTGCCAAAGAGAATGTAATGCTTAGATATAAATTAAATAAAACTTGTACATATTTATGCTAAAAATGACAAAATGCTCATGAATGACATTAAAGAAAACCTAGATAAATAGAAAGGCATATCATGCTCATGAATTGAAGACCTCAGTATTTTAAATTTATTAAATCTACCCTAATTATCTATAGGTTTAATGAAAATCTTATCAAATTTAACCAGATTATATAAAATATTCATACAAATTATGATGTTTACTTAAGAAGCATCTTTCAATTATTTTATGCCTATGAGTCTCAATTTTGCTATACTGTATAGTCAGCCATTCCTAACCAAGGGAGGATGAGAGTAGGGGAGTTGATTTCTTCTCTTCCAAAGAAATTTTAAGTGTGAAATAATGGATTTTTTTGCAGGTGAATATTTTAATGAGTTTAAATTTCTTTACTGCATTGAATACCAAAGACTGAAAGGAGTGTTTTAGAGGAAAAAATTCTCTGTGGGTCTCTTATGTTTCTGCATGTGTTGCAAGCAGAGGTACTGATTGCTTTCATTTCTGTATGATCTTCTTAAAGATGTTTGTATAGTAAATAACCTTGTAATATAGAAAGAGTATCTTTGCTACCATTTGAACATAGACATTGCTCCTTATAACAAGTGGTAGGTTTGTCAACTCTCCAGTATGATAAAGATAACATTTTCCTCTGAAGCAAATGCTAGGCAGGTTTGTTTGTAGCCCATTATATATGACTGATGCTCCTTAAACATGAACATGATGTTTCCTTCAACAAAACTCATTGCATATGCAGGCATGCTTTCATTCTCTTTGCATAACTCTGTAGAAATTGGGGCTTGGGGCACCAGATCATGGAAATGATGATAGTATATGCTGCTATTGCTGTGAGTGCCAAACTTTCCTTTGTCTCTGACCCAGAAAACTCATATCTTCTGTCAGCATCCATGAAAATGTGGCAGGCTAACTTTTTGGCTTATAAATAGGATAAAAATCTCAGACTCTTCACAGTTCATGATATTTCTCTTTCTCCTCTCCTCCCCTCATGATACTGGTACCCAGAACCAACCACCACATCTTAAGGAATCCCAGCCTAAAGAGAGGCCATTCATGAGTGTTCCAGCTAATGGCTCAGCTAGGTCCACGGATGATAGCACCAGATAATGTGAGTGAACTAACCGTGAGTCTTCTGTATGAGGTATATGCAACAGGGAGCAGAGAAAAGTTTTGTCATATGAATTCCTGATTCATAGAAAACATGAGAAATAAGTGACTTTTGTTGTTTTTAAGTCACTAAGTGATGTTTTGTGACCACAGTAGTCAAAACATTCACTAAAAACAAACAGACACAAACATTTTTCTTTAATATTTCTTGAACCTTTAGTGCACATGCTATCTTAAAAGGAAAATATTTCTCAGAAATTTTTAGTCTTATTCTTGGCTCTGGCATTTACTAATTCTTTAAATATTAGTAAGCCATTTACCATATATCTATTTCCCTTTCTGCACAATAGAAAAGTGTAAAATAGGATTTATTTTTGTTACCCATAGTGATTTCTATTAAAAATGTGTATCATTCAACAAACAATTATGAGTTTATTCTATGGGCCAGACCCTGAACCAGCCCGTGTGTTAAGTGAGACTTGCCTTTACAAAACTCTCTGCCTCTAAATGTTTGAGAGAAATATTACTATTAATCTAAGAGGAACCCAAGTGTATGTAATTAACAAGATCCTTACCAAGATTGTTGAAAAAGGTAATATTGCTCATTTGTTCTTCAACAATACATTTAATATTCATTTAACAAATACTAATTGTATGCCTACTAGCCTATTATGAGTCAGGTACTATGTTAGGCATTTGATAAGTAAACCATCACTATTAGGATAAAAATTATAGTAGCACTATATTAGAGCCTTTTATGCTCAAATGATGCAGAACCCAATTAAAAAAAGAAAAAGTTTCTATTTGCAAAATGTCTTTGAAAATTTGAAAATATCAACAACTTAATCTATTTGATTCTGTAAGCACACACTAATCTTTTATGTATTGAAACTTAATTTTATTATCCAAAGATATTATTATAATGTGATTTTAATATTTTAACTTCCATAGAATGTATGATATAAATACTTTATATATTAAATATACATATAATCTCTAGAGTCAGAAACCTGATAGATTGAGTATTAAGGGCTCTCCAGCCCAAGATAAATAATAATATTGGCAAATTGAGCATTCTCTGAAGGAGAGAATCCAAATGAATTTTGTCTAGAGTCTTTTTCAATTTTTGTGTTGTTGAGTTGCTGATATGACATATATATGTATTATATGAAGCGTATTTATGGCAGTTAAGTTCAGATAGTGTTATCTATAACAATTTGTATTGGCTTCCTCCCAAGGCTTTTGATTTGCCATGTATGAGAATAAATGAGAACCATATGAAAGTCGATAAGTTCTTGATAGTACTTGACATTCTGTGTTCACTCATCCTTGATTTTAGCAACATTCCAAGGTTTTGGCTTCCATCATTGAGGGTGATAGGCTTCAAGAAGGCAAGGGTTTTCTTCTTGGCTTCAGATAAGAATCCCAAACTTAACACACTTCCATAAATCATTGGTGTGGAAATCTGTCAGAAAATAGCACAAGAGTACTACTTTTTCCTTGTGGTATTTGGTGTTTCCAAATTAGATTATTTGTTAAATGTTCAGGGAAGCATGTTTGCTTGAAGGGTTCACCATATGTCAGACAAATCTCATGCTATTGAAATGGAGTTCACAGAAATGAAATCAAGGACAACTCCCAGTTCCTTCCTCTACTACCATGGTAGTAAAAATCAAAGCATTCTGCAGAAATGTGTCTTTACCAGCAGAGTTACTGAATAACATCATGCACATTAAAAAATGAAAATGGAGACTACCCGAGATCTTAATTTGGAAAGAACTTCTTAATTTTCCTCCAGATTTTCTCCTCAGTTGTAATATTATCTTGACAACTAATGGAGTGTAGTAATTCAGAAGGATTCCAGAGTTGATCTGGACTTCACTTCTTCTACTTGCTAGCTGTATGACCTTGTATGATTATTCACCATTCTAAATCTCAAATCCTATAAAGTGGATAACAATATAATTACCTCATTGAGCTGTTGGAAACATTAAATCAAATAATATATATTAAGGGCTTTGTACATAGTAAATGCTCAATTGCCATTAACTATAATTGTTTGGAACAGTTAAATATAAAGCTTATATATGTGTGTGTACATATATGTAATAGACATTATCAAGCAGCTTATTTTATTTTTGTTTATTATTATTGCTAGTAACACTTTAATTATTTCTAATTTAAGTGGAAAATTATCTTTCTTCAAAAAAGAAAGGTGATAGCCCACCTAGCAGGAAAATGTGATACAATTATGGCTATTCTCCATCACTGGGTTTTCCCAGAGAATTTCAGGGTAAGGACTTCTGTAAACCACCAAAATATTCATTTTATAGTGTATTTAACTCTACCACTTTTTTCCCCAAATTGTATCTAGATACTCTTAGTCAACAGAATGTACATCCCAGATGCCTCATAAGAAGGGCAGTTTTTAGTAGGCACATTGATGTTATTTGTACATAGTAAAAGTGAATAGAAAGGATCAGAAAGCTTTGGCATTTACCTTGTTAAAATTTTATAGCTAAGCTCTGGTTCAAGGGCCTACTTAAATGACTTAACTGTACTAAAAAAAATGGGAGCATTGAGACCAATGAAATGAGTTCACAAAATTCTATGAAAATGAACCAAATCTCGCAGAGATCAGTATATTCAATGATCCGAGATATGTAACTAGAACATTAACTAGTTTTATTGATCTGAAGAAAATTTACACTTTTCCCTATAGGGAAAAAAATCAGGGATATCACCTTTTATTATGTTATGAAACATAATAAATATATTAATTAAACTCAAAAATTCTTTTCATGCTTATTATATACTGGCACCTTGAATGGGCAACACAGCAACAGTGGTTTACAAGGCACAGTTTCTGTTCAAGGTAACCTCAGTTAGGAGTAGGGATGGGGCATAAAGAATAGGCCATTTCAGTTAAGATGGCAAATGTTACGACATTTTTAAGCACAGAGTCCTATTGCTGCACAAGAAAAGGTCAGCTAACTTAGTGATGGGAAGATAAGGAGACCTGAAGAATGAATAGAGATTGGCTAAGTGATTCTAGACAGAGGACTGAAACGTTAAAGGGTGTGATGCATTTTAAAAAGTGTGGCATACTCAGAGAACTACTAGTGGTTCAGTACAGTTGTGTAGAGCATGATGAGGTAGTAGACAAATGTGAAGAAAAGGAGAGAAGCAGGGTTTTAGTCAAGACAGGTCGCATATGCCAACACCAGAGTATTCTGTATTCTAGAAATCTATAAATGAAAAATTGGCCCCTGCAGGCTAAGTTCAACCTATGAGTATGTATACAAGAGTGTGTGTATGAGGCAGGGGTGGTAATTTGATGAGTTATGTTTTAAATACATACAAATTTCTCACAAAAATCTGATTAAGCATTCTCTTGAAAGATCAGAAATTTGGGCTGGATTGGTATTGCCTTATATCTGAGAAATTGCTTTTAGAGGAAGGCAAGGTGCTTTTATGGGTCACTACACACTTCACTTGCTTCACTCATTTTTGCAGGCTACCAGGTCCCTGAGACATTTGAGTATGCAAGACTCCTGGGGAAGAACTACAAAATTAAATTTGCTATATTAGTTTGGCTGCCTACTGAACAGTGTTTTGAAGAAATCAGGACTGGAGTCAGAGGCATAATTTAGGAAGTTCCTTCAGTATTCCAGGCAAGTAATGAGGGACTAACAGAGGTTGTGGTGTGTGACAGAGAAAAGGGAAGGAAGCAACATTCCTAAGATGGTTTCATGGCTTAGGTGAACTGTTAGGCACTGAGGAGAAGGTGGAGGGAAGAGTAAAGGATGACATTTTAGTTTCCAGGCTAATCAACTTCATAGTCATCTCAGTTTAATATCTTCAGGAATCAGACACAGAAAGAATTAGGCTTGAAAGCAGTTTTTGGTAGAAATTCCTGTGAAACATTGGGACAGGGTGTAAGAGAAAGCACGAGTTTCCAGGTTGATGTACCACTGTCACTGTCCCCAGAGCACTGTGGGATAATAACAGCTATAATATGATGGAAAGAAAACAGAATAAGAAGATTTCCGTTTAAAATATCTTTCTATCTATACATTAGGGTTGACCTTGGGAGGTGACTTGGACATTCGGAGCCTGGATATCCTCCTCACTTAAAAGTGATCAATATCAAATTGGTATTAACTGATCAACACCTAAGTGGACATATAAGAATAACATTTATCGGGCATCTGACAGATGGGAGGGGGAAGGAGGGGATGGGTATATACATACATAATGAGTGCGATGCTTACTGTCTGGGAGATGGACACGCTAGAAACTCTGACTCCGAGGGAGAAGGGGGTAAAAGGCAATAGACGTAACCTAAACATTTATACCCCCATAATATGTTGAAATAAAATAAAAGTGAGCAATATCTATTCACACAAGTGTTGCAAAAATTCAATGATGTAATTTGTAAATGCTGATAGCAAAATACCTGGCACATAGCAGTGCTTACTAAGTATTTATTGAGTGAATAAATATATTCTTCTTTATCTCTTCCACTTTACTTAGCTAATCTGCTTCCAAGATAGTCTCTACTCCACTCAACCTTAAAGGAAAACACAAATATGGCCTGTTTTGTGATCTTTTCCTAACCACTTCCTTCTCTATGGGAATCTTGTCATTCATTTTATTTTGCATATATTTTAAGTTAGCTTTTTTCTGATTTTCATGTATAATCATTTTCTTTAAGTTGAGTGTGAAAGGGACCTACTTTATACAAAGTATTAGATGTGTTTTAGCATATGGTTTTCAGTTATAGTTGTTTGTTTTTTTCCATTTTTATTTGTTTTATTTGGCCTGACCAGAATTCCTTTCTTTTTTCATAAAGGATATCCTGACATTCTTTTGGAAATAAACCACTCTGATATCTACAATTTCTGTAGAACATCACTTCCACATGACTCCACTCAGTATCTCCAAGGCCAAGCACAGGACTGAGTACTTCCCAATCTTAGTAATTTATTGCCCAGCCCAAAGCAATAGGGCTGTGACCCAAGCAGGTACTCACAATTTCTGTTGGAACAATTGAAGGACAGCAATTATTTCACAGGAATTCAACTATATTGAACTATATTAAATAGAGCAGTATTTTCCACCTTGTAAAAAGATATAGCTTTCAAATTAATCCAGTGGGGAAAAAAATAAGGTCAAAGGAAGAAAGCATATAGAACAAGATACTTTACTCTGATGAGGAATTCCTGGTTCCATCTGTGCATGATCTCTCAAGTAGGGAGTTTATCCCCAGAGTTTTCAGTCACATGGGCTTAACATTTTCTTTTTATCCTTAAGTTGATTTATCTACTTTTTATCACTTGTAATCAAAAGAGAACTAATACCGTTGTGTTTATGAACTATGAAGATAATATTTACTGATGATTGTCCTAGCTTATTGATAATGGGATTTGGACCATAAAATGAGGATCGCATAATGTGAATCCCTCTTCACTAATGGAGAAAAATGAAACAGAAGCGCATTTTTTGTGACTTATATAAATTTCATTATTTTGCTGTTTAAATATGAGCATACTTTTATATTAAAAAAAACTTCAAAGACCACTTCTGTATTCCAATCTGTAAAAAATATTTTCATTATGTTTATTATAAAAATATAAATGTTTCCACTACAAATCATTTTACATTAGTAAGAGGCCATCTACATTGTACAACATAAACTAAATGAGTAATGTTTTGAAAAGACAAGTTTAAAGTAAACATATATTGTCAATCATACACATTTATCCATGGCTTAATTGACATTTAGCACAGCACAAACTGGGTGAGTTACCAGAAATAAATAATACATGTAAATCAAATTTAAGATACAAAACAGATAATATGGTACATAACATTTTGAAGGAGTTGTGGTTTCATGTTTATTGAATGCCAATGAAGTTTCTGTACAAAGAGATGGCCAAAAGCATTCTAGTACCTCTACTCCACAGTTAAGAATCGTACACTTATGTTTACATATGTACAGGGTAAGAATTGCATAAAGTAAATCTATAAGAGGTCAGGTAGAAAAATATTGAAAAAATGAAGAGCAGTATGCTATGTATACAACCTCTACTTTCAAATGGAAATCACAGCCAAAATAAGTGAAATAGATTCAGTAATCCTCAACTTCTATTAGTTTAGAAAATGCACAGATTATGTTGAGTATGCTCAGAACAGTATCTAAAAACATAAATCTTAGCCTGGGAAAAAAATGAGATTGAAATCAGATTCAGATCTCATTCTAATATTCCAAAACACAAAATATTTGATTAAAAATTTTTTTCTAGCTGCTTCTAGCAGGCTTATGTGAAATTTGTGATTACTTTCATGATTACACATATCTTTTTAAAATGTTCATGCTCTTATTATATCCAATACAGAATTCTAGTAGTGTGATTTGACTATAAGGAATATTATCAAAATTTGAGAAATGATCTCGTATCTGAAGGAACACAATCTAAGCCTTATTACACTAAACCTATAACAGATTAGCAACTGTGAATTTTGATTTGTGATTTTAATCTGTATTTCATTAGTGTTCCATTTTGCATAAGAACATAAAGTTTGCAGTACTGTTTTTGTTCATTCTATCCTTGTGACATATGCATTTCTTAAACTCATGATCATATCAGCATTAGAAAGAGTGTAGAGCTAAAATGCTGGTTTGGAATATATCAATAGCTAGATTTCCACCAGGTACATCCTTTCAAATATTACTGAGCATGCTCATATTTGGCCTTTATGTAATAGTCTAAATCCCTGCAATGAGAGATCTCTCTATTGCCTACATATTTTGAGGCATTTGCCAGATCACCTGCTATTTTGAAAATGGTAAGTCCAATAAATTCAAGGAAGTTCAGTGCTTCTAAGTTACACACCAAAATTACAATAAGTACATTGAAATGGAAGACTCTTAAAGATATTAATGTCTGGTATTGAAGATCACAATGTTTAATTAATTGACCTAAACACCAGTGATTAGATGAGTAGTTTAGTTATCATCATTCTCTGTAAATAGCTCAGCAAGTTTAAGCAACAATATTGACTTATCAAAGCCAGTGAGCTAGTGATTTTTTGACTCATGCATTGGCCTATAGGGTGTGTTGCCAAGTAATGCAGCAATCTACATAGGATTCCAATTCTTTCCAGTGTAGCTATTCTCACAAGCTTTAACATGGCTCCTTCACCTAATGAAGGGAGTTGATGGTCTCTAAGCACCAGAGCAGGAAAGGTATGTCATCTGGTTGAAATTCCATTGCATACAAGCCAGCATATTCCACTGAATTAGGAGCATACAGTTTATAATAAATGGAGAAGGAAAAATGAATAGGATCATTCAGACTGTGAGATTTGATTAGTGTATGAACATGGAAAGGGTTTTATTATTTTTAATGCAGGTAAGTGGATGGTTCAAAAAATCTAGAAAGAAGTCCATCATTATCTGTGTCTAGTTAAATATGTTTCCTACTGCTGACAATTTGAGAGAGCTTTTGGCACTTGGCTGTAAAAAATCCAAATTAAATCATCAAGGCATAAATATAAAACAATAAAAACAACTCAAAAGAAAATAAATATGTACTTTTTTCAAAAATTAAGACATTTCTTTACATGATATACTTAAGGAACTAACAATTTAAAAATGTGTAGTACTTAAAACAACTACAAACTTTATCTCTATATGCTTTAAACAGATCAAAGAGAATAATACAATGATAACGTAGCAAATATGGCCAGATATTTGAGGTATAAATTCCTCCGCTTTGCTTGCTTTTAAAGAAACAAAATACCTGTCACAGATTTTTTCTGTATATAAAAATATTACAAGTCTTTCCTTTTGTGGCTATTTGTAAACAAAGCCACCATGTCCATCCTGTTATTTCACTTGTTTTGCTTTTATCATAGTCAGTTTATGATCAATGGCTCTAGGCTAGTTCTTCACCATTTTGCACTGAAGAATTTTAATTTAATCTATCAACTAATATTAAAAAAGCAATTACAAAACAAAATACACCAACCCACCCATCCACTAAATGATAGGGGAAAATAAAGGGTTTTTCAATTCCATTTTAAGGCATTTGTACTCATATCTGAGTTCTTATTGGACTTGGAGCTTCCAGCAGTATGTCCAGCATTGTTGTCTATCTGTAGAGTGATGCTACATCTTCCACAGCCACCACTTCCTTCCAGAAGTAGTACTTTACACTGGCACTGGGCCATTTTTTGATTGTGTTTCTAGAGCTTTAATGCTACTGATAATCTTCTTCTGTGGCCCAACCACCGTAACACCAACCTTTTTCATGTCACTGTAAACAAAAAGGAAAAAATATCTGGTGAGAATCATGGTTTCCTGGATAGTATATAAGCAGGAAATTTTCAATTAGCAAAATTTGCACAATTATATATTCCAGTACTTTGGACCTAATTTTTTAATATTTGCATCATTCACATGTTATATCCTCACTATTCCACCTCTATATTGTGAAAGAATGTATAGATAGTGTAGTAGGTTGAATAGTGTTCCCTCAAAATTTGTGTCCATTCAGAACCTAATAAGGTGACCTTATTTGGAAATAGAGTCCTTTCCATATGCAATTAAGGCAAGGTTTGAAATAATACACTGGATTAGGGTGGAACCTAAATCTAATGACAGTTCCTTATAAGAGCATAAGACACACAATGACACAGGGAAGAAGCTACATAAAATGAAAGCAGAGATTGGAGTGATGTTGTCATAAGCCAAGGAACACTAGGAACCACCAGAAGCTGGAAGAGGCAAGGAAAGATTCATCTCTAGGGACTCTGAAGCAAGTATGGTCCTGCCAGCATCTTGATTTCAGATTTCTGGCCTCTAGAATTGTAAGAGAATAAACTTCTGTTGTTTAAGCCAATAAATTTATGGTAATTTCTATGGAAGTCTTTGGAAACTAATACAGATGGTCACACATTCTTTTTGGGGCTTTATCTCTTTCCCCTGAATCCAGGCCAGCTCTGGGACTGCTTTCACTAACAGAGTATACCAGAAGTGACCTTGTATCAGTTTTTGCACTCAGATCTTAAGAAACTGCCAGCTTCCACTTCTTATACCTTAATACATCCTCTCTGCCATATAAGAGCTGCCATATAAGAACTCTGACTACCTGATATTATGCCATTGGAGAGGCTGTGTATAAGCACTCTGGTCTACAGTGCCAGATGAGATCAGCTAAGTAGCCACCTGCACCAAGGCGGACATCTGAATGAAAGCATCTCCAGCCCTCCAGTCCAGATCAGTCCATTTGTCAGCTGAAAGCTTCAGCCAACACCAGCACTACAGTACGAAGAATCACCCACCTGAGCTCAGTCCTAATTCATAACCCACAACACTGTGATGTACAATAAAACTGTTTTTTGATTCTTTAAATTTGGGGGCAATTTGTTAACAGAACCATAGATAACTGACATATCTCTTTAAAGTGAAGAGTTCTTTCAAAGTAGAAAAAAATGACAAAGACATGTCTCTATTTATTAACTTTATCATAGTTTAAAGTCAGAAACCAGGCATTAAAATAAAGATTATGAAAACATACAGAGTTTCATTTAGGAAAAAGGAAAGACTTAGCTAAACATGTGCTAATTATTAATTATATACTCTTGTTTCAAGTAATTAGTTCATATATTCACTTCTCCCAGGAATGAGGATGCTCAGATATCTCCCTCTAGTGAGCACCTCCCAACCCTCCTATTTAATATTGGAAAATCTTCCTGCACTTCTGTCTGCACTTTCTCTTTTCCTTTCTTTCATTTTCTTCCAAAGCATTTACTACCAGTTAGCATATCACCTTTCTTTTTGATTTATTTTCTTTATTTCCTTTCTTGTCCCACAAAAAGGTATATTCCATGTGAACGGGGATTTTTGCTTATTTTGTACTCTGCTTATCAATAGCACCTTGAACAATGGCTGCCACTTAGTAGGCTCAATACAAATTTACTAAACAAAGAAACATAGAAAATATATTTTTCAGGGTGAAGTTGACCAGGGAATAAAGTACCATCTGTCAAGGAGAGCCAGGCAAGTTGAGGATAGCAAGAATAAAAGATGCATGCATGAACACACACCACACCCATACACACAGGAAAGGATTCCTTTATACTGAGCGTAAAGAGAGAAAAATTGGGAAATTCAACTACATAGAAATGGACTAATTGATTTCTTAATAAGTGGGTTCCAAAGCAATAAAAGTGCACAAGAAGACAATAGGTATTCTTTTGAGAAGTAAAGTACTTATTATTCAAGCATCAGTTGTATGAAATTAACCAAGACTGTACTGTATTCCTATCATTTGGGCTGGGAATGAAGTTCCTGATGACCACCAGGTTCCCTCCCTACTAACATTCAAAGGGCTGATTAATTCTCTATGGACAGCTTATATCTTGGCTGCAGCCCTCTCTGATCACACTCCTCTGTTGCCTTCTTTTCATGAGGAAAGCTTGTGTGCAGGCATGGTAATATCAGGCTTGCACTCTTAGTGAACTGGACAAAGAACATCTTCGTTAGAGTAATATATGCTATTTCTGTTGATCCATGCCTTTGCGAATGTGTGTTGTGGGATTATATCTATTTATGTACTATGGATCTATCTTTAAAATAAGTAATAAACATTTCTCCATTCATCCCCATACTATAACAAAATCAGGTCATGAGTCTAGAGCCAGAAAGCAGGACAGATTTAAATATAGGTGTACAAATCAGTAGATTCTCACTCTTTTTGTATTTTCTTTCATCCTTTCTCCAATACTGTATTATATTTTTATGACTGATTGATTTTTTTCTTTGTTTCTTCCCATCTTTTATAAAGTTTATTAATAACAAAATGATAGTCATAGAAAGCAGAAAAATGTTCCAGTGTAGCACGATAATTTCCTGAGCTCTTTGAGAAATTTAAGCATAGTGACTTGAGTAGTCCATGCTGTGATGCTTGGTCCTGATCTCCTCTTCTGAACTGAAGCACTCATTCCCAAGTGGCTGGAAAACAATGAGATGCTGAATGCTCACAGATCAACTTGGGACATTCCTCATCACTTTACTTTATAAATGGATCTCCCAAGTATATGCCTCAAGAAATCTTTGCATAAAACTTCCTTAGATTCTTTGTCTGGGAACCTAACATAATCAGATATATAATTTTGTTTATACTTAAAGCATTATATTGGAGTTTGGAAATGAGAATTAAAGCAATTATCCCTTTGGCTCATCCTTTTCCTGGGTTTTTTATGTAACTTCTAGTCTTTCTGCTCTTGCCACATGTCTTCTACCAACCACTCTGCCATGTCCAAAATAGCTCTGAACACGCAGTGGCTGCAGTCTCAATAAAACTCCCTGTGTGTTCATTCCATTTTGACTATCCTATTTAGGAGAATGGTGGAAAAGTTCAGACTAAAGTGCAGCTCAAGATTGAGACCAGAGGTGAATGTGTTATCTGGGACTTCAAAGGCAAAAGGACAGGGGATGACACTTTGAAAATGGCATCCAAGGGTGTAGGATAATGACATGTAGCAATTAACGTATTTAATATTCATTACACACACTTAATTCCCTCTCCAGTTCCTACAGTCACACTCACTTTGCCCTTTTCTTTCTGTCAATTTTTCTCACTTTAATCTTCCTAATTCCATTTTTGGCTATGAAATAATATTTTAAAATATATGTTTATTAAATAAGCTGCATATTTTGGGGGCTTCATTTGAAAATAAGATTCGACTTGAGTAGCTTGCATGTCCATTAAATCCCTAAACTAACTGAAATAAATTAATATTTATTTGAATGTGAAACTTTATTGATCTTTCCTTATGACTTGATAGTCTGTATAGGAAAAAACAGAAATTCAGTATTCATCTTAGGTATCTCTGCCTATTCTAGGGGAATCTGTAAAATTATTTGGTCAAGAGAGTCATTTCTGAATTGCGTGCTGATTAGCACAAAGAATATAAAGATTGAAAGCAATCAAGTTCAAACAATGAGGACAAAACTGCAAAAGGAAAGAAAATATTTAGCTAAATATTAAGGTGAAAATCTTACCTCACATGAGTTACTGAAATTATTAGCATATTAAAGATTTTTAATAAATTCTTCTTTTTGATATACGAACTGAGAGCATGACATTCATGACACTATGGAAGCTGGAGGAAAAAACAATTCCTTTCAAGTAGTTTTAGGGCAATAGATGCTAATCCTACATTGTTCCTAAATTGAGAAGAAAGGGCAGAAGAAAGAATATTGTGGGGAGTGGAATACAGAGATAATCCAAGACCATTTGACTCAGCGTGAAGGGCAAACCTGACAAAGCTGAGTCTCTCAGGAAAAGTCAGCTTTCATCTTGAATGTATGTTCAAAGGTTGTTCAAATAAAAATAATAATAAAGTAAATATATGCTAATCAGCCAAAAAGAGTTTAATGTCCAACACTGTATTTATTGTTGACACAAAACACAGCTAACTTGGAAATATAACAAATGCTGTCATTTCACTTTTTTAAAGCAAATAGCTTTCTTATCACACTCATAGCTGTATTTAAATTGCAAACTAAGCAGTTAATCTTATTAACTGTGTTCTGCCTCAGACACTTCAATGTAGTGTTTCAATATCTAAAAGCTCTGAGTGTTGATATTTTATTGAAAATAAACATTTGCATAATTTTACCTTTGAAAACCTGGCAATAGTGTGGAAACGTTCAATTTTTTGATTGTTTTTTTGCCATGCTTCTGTGCTGTAAAATAGGTGTGCTGTATAACATAACCCTAACTGTTTATATTACTAAACTAAGAACTTATAAAAAAATTTAAATACATGAATATATCCTGAGACTGTATCTGATCAAAATAAGTACCATAGAAACCCAAAGTTTATTTTCCATTGGATCAAAAGTCTATTCAATACATACCACATTCCATTTGAACAAGTACGCTAATGCATGATAAACAGACTAGAGTAGGTTCACTTTTTGAGAACAAATTCTCCTGTTTAATACCGTGTTTCCCTGAAAATAAGACAAGGTCTTTTATATTTATATTTCCTCAAGAAGACACCGTAGGGCTTATTTTCAGGGGATGTGTTTTTTTTTTAAGTACGGTACAACAATCTA
>VBSM01000272.1:75998322-76035106 GCA_008086735.1 Cheirogaleus medius
TTCTTTTTCTTTTTAAAGGCCTTGCTTTCTAGATAAAGGCTTTATGTTTTTCTGATTGTAATGTTATGTTATAGCATAAATTATAAACTTAGCACTCTGTTTGTTGGGAGCCTGTATCTCTATGAATTATACTGCATACTCCTTTTTGATATACCATGTGTTCTCCACTGTGACTTTCTTTAAATAATTAACAAAGTGACAATAAAATTCTTTATATATTCAACATTAAAAACTTTAAAAATAGTTGGAGGAGAAAATACTTAAAGAAACTTGAAGGGAATAAAGGGTTTATTTAATTTAACAAAGATCAAAGAGAGAAAGGATATGACACAAAGATGAACACAGTTTCCCAACAGACCATGTAAAATAAAACATTCTGGACAACTTTTGCTGTATCTGCCCAGCACACACCTCTTTCTTTGGCACAGTCCTCCATTTTACCCTCAGGAAAGGGTCCCTATAGCCAAGTTCATTCTATCTCACTCTACTTCTTTTGAATAGAAAGGAGTAGACATTGGCAGACATATGACATTAGAGGGGCCAATCTACAAGTGGGACTGAGTCAGTCTGAGTTTCTGTCCTGGGAACTTAAAAGAGCCGGGTCCTTGTCAGGAGTGGTACTAGGAGATTGTATGACCTAGAACTGAGAAAGAAATTTTTAGCTATGTGCATGGGAATACAGAAAAAGTCACTGTGCAGAAAAGGAAAAACAAATGCAGTTACATTAGGAAGTGAAGTAAATTGGTTCTCATTCATAGAGAGATGAAGAATATGACTCCTAGCTTTTCATTTTCCAGTTCCCAAATACCATACCTTGTCAATAAAGACTAAATTTTTTTTCTTTTTTTTTTAATTCACCCCACCCAGACTAAATTTTTTGATTATTCCCTGGATTCACTTGATTCTTTACAAAACCCCTTTCCTTGAGTTCACATGTTTCTCAAATCAAGATTCATGTCACCAAAGGATCCCTGTCTAAAAAATATATCATATTATACCTGATTATTACTGGCTTTTAACACATGAAACCATAAACTAATATTGATATTCTGATGCATGTTCCATCTTTCTCAACTGACAATAACCCTATTAAGGAAAACCCAAAGAGTCCTATCTTAAACCTAATTATAGCTCCATTTTCTAGCATGATATCCTTTACAGAGTAGACAATGATGACTAGATGATGATATGTTTATTTAGTAGCTGTGAAAACTACTTTTATACTTTAACTTATTTCCTTATATGCCAGATTATCCACTCAGTTCTCAATTTTCCATATTCACAGAGATTAAGCTTTGGTATAAATAACAGAAAATCACAAATGCAGGAATATAATCATCAAGCTATATCTGCTCATGTTTTAAATTTGGGGCTTGGGTCTGCAGTAGGGATATGGGTGTTTATCTGTTGGTCTATCTGAAGGTCATAGTGTCAATGAAGACCCCTATGCTGGGGCCCTATTGTGAGGGAGGAAGACACAGCAACCTACATCAGTCCAGAAGGTATGGGTTACAAAGAGACCCAGGGCCTCACTCAGCAGTTACAGAAGACAGTAAGTACCTCAGAGGTACAATGAATATTTATAAAACATTCATACAAAACATGTATTCAGTAGGAAGTTCAGAAGAATTATTCTTTTTAATAAAATTCTTTTCTTACTCTGTGGAAATCTTGGCTATGGTGTCACAAGAACTGTACTCCACGCCTGTGAAGATTTCCTTGCAGTGTGCTGTCCGGACACCATTAAGCCAGTCACCTGTTGTGCGGAAGGTAGTGATATCGACATTGCTTTGGTCAAGAAGAAGGTTTGATGGCCTGCAAGAAAACACCAAAGGGAGAGAGATCAGGAGTCAGCAGACTTGCTGTGTGTCAAAATTTGACACCAACATCAGCAGGAACAGACATCATGCGGTGTTCCTGTTCATTTGTGGAATTTATCTGCCATGAAGGCTTCATCTGTTCAAGCTGGCAACTAGGAGGAATATCGTGTAATCATCTTGTCTAAGTGCTCCCCTTCTCCACTCACGACTGCTTTTTAAATCATTGAAACTTTGCCAGTGAAAGGCATAAATATATCCATTCATACCTTATTATAAGTTAATTTGTTTAATCATTGACAAAGATGGTGGTAATTTAGGATACAGTAATCACAGAAATGACACACTGAATACTTTGCTGTGTGCTTTGATGATGGATTTGGTTTTAACATTAATTAAGTCTTGTCCACTGGATGTTTGTTTGTTAGACATTGTATAAGCTGCTCTCTAAAGAATGGTCTGAACAACCTAGACTATACTTGTGGCAGGACATTTAGTTAGGGCAGAGTTAAATAATGTTACAAATGTGATTAAAGATAAAAATTATAAAAAGAATAGAAAAAAGTGAGTAATAATAAATAAAATTCTTTCTTACTTGGCAACACCAAATGCAGTTCATTATATGTATATGTAATAGATACATGTAAAATTATATATGTATACATTTTGATATCATATATGTGGAGAGATTGTGATTACGATTTATATTGCACAACGTATGATTGACATTAAGAAGGACTTCTAGGATTGTTTCATATAATTATAGGCCTGATTGTCAATCTATGACTACCTGCAAAATCTGGTGAATCAAAGAAACAGGAGACACATAAAGAAATGGAGGAGACTATGTTTGCATCCTTGAAAAGTCAAAAGAAGCAACCTGTTAATCACTGTCTTTACGGTGTTTTATTTCAGCTTTCAGTGACCTTTTTGGATTGTCTTTTGACTCATACGGCTGAGGCCAGTCACTAGGGGAACAATTTATTGACCTCTCTCTTTCTTTTTTCATTTCTCTTAAAGTAGGGAGCTCAAGCATGAAGTAGTTATGAAAGCCCTTGCTTTTGGATCAATAATATTAATAATAACAGCCATATGTTATGAAGGTCCTGTTTTCTGATTATATTGAACATTCATGAGCACTTCTAATGTGCCAGATGCTATGCTAAGCATGTTACATAGACATGACAAACCTTAATGAGATTAAGTTATAAATCTGAGTTCCCCCAGATGAAAGAGGCAGAGCTAGGATTTATACCCATGTTACTTTATACTACAGCTCACGGTCTTGGCTGCTATGTTATACTATTTAGACGAAACTTTGTTCATATTGAATACCCCCTGTTTGATTTTTATATGCCCTGAAGTATATAGTGGCTTAGTGTACAGATACTGGAACCATAAGGTCTGGGTGAATCCTGGGTGTACCACATACAATCTCTGTGACCTCGAGTGTGTTCTTAACTTGTCTGTTTATTCACCTATAAAATAAAGATGATGGTGATGATACAGATTTCAAACAAATGAAGACTAAATGAGCATATGTAGGTAGCCCTTAGAACAGTGTTGGCACATAATACACACTATCTCTTAATTGTTCATTATTCTGACAAAAGGTAACACTGTTGGTGAAACGGTTTAACATTTTAAAACTTCAAAAAGAAAATAATATAGCAAACAACAGTTCATATAAAATGGTGGGAATGCAATGCCTTTGTTAATTATGATTTTGAGTAACTAGATAGTCATGTGTAATATTATGTAAATGCAGCAACCCAGGAAAGTAGGTATTGTTAGGGACCTCATTAGAATAGTTAGTGACTTTTATGAGCTCACAATGATTCCACAGCCAATGCTTGTAAATGGATGTGCTATTCTGCCTTCTGTCATTCCTGTTTTTATTATTGCAATAAAATATATTATTAAGATTAAAACTGTATATATCATAACCTAATCTTTATTTTATAATTAAGAAGGTGCAATTTGATATTTATATTTTCAGAATTATCATTCAAAATCTTTCATATTTTGTGATACTGCAGTTGGATTTAGTCTGCACCAATCTCTTAAATCTTTTTAAGAATTACTATTTTTAAAATCCCCAATATTAGAGGTTTTATAACTAGAATGTCATATTTTTCTTAAATACTTAAAATGAATTATTTGCTTGAGTGAATTGCATCCTTTGAGGTGCTTAAATTCAACAGTTAAAAAATATTTCAACGTTTAGAATTAGTTGTCAGAGGACACCAAAATAAATGAAGGATATATCGACCTGCATTTATCCTTATTTTAGAAATTAATTTAGCTCTCTAAGTGCTAATTTTAATAATATCTTTAGAAACAGCATGAAATAATAGCAAAATGAATTTTACAGACAAAATGAAACTATACAATATTTTACCTATGAGTAGCAACCATTGATTACCATCTAGAATATGTGGTAAAAGCTCCTTTTCTTAATGAGAAAATCTCTCTGTGATGCAAATCCATAAATGTACCATCTCTGTCTACACTTAAAAATTATTTTTAGTTGGGAGGTTTCCACAACTACTGATATTTTTTCCAACTCACTCCGTGATACACCAGACTTGTGTAAGTGTAAAGTTAAGATTCTTAAGCCTGGACGATTTTGAATCATACCTTAGAACTGCATGCTGTTGCTTGGAGCACATGAGGAGCTTGTAAATTGACTATTCATCTACATTTTTTATGGGAATGCATTAAATTTATTTGATATAAATAGTCACATTTTAATATGATCTTAATGCTGAGTTTTAAGAAATGGCAATATTACATTCTGGTTCTGCCTCTCTTTTCAACTTCTGTGGAAATATAGATTAATAGATAGTTCCTGCCCTCTCAAGATCATTTGTGTAAGTGGGGGGCAGTTGAATGTGAAGGAATTTTCAAACTTCTTTCCATCAGACTAAACTCAACTACTTCAAACCTTTCTACTTTGTGTTCAAATTTTAAATTAAAAATCTGAGTTATGGAGTTTATCATTTATATTTCTGTGATATAGTTTAGTTTTAACTAACTTTCAGAGATTATTTTTTAAACATTAGGCATTATTTTACAAAATATTAATTCTCTTTCCTTTGGGGATAGCTAGAAAACTGAAAAAAATAAATATAACATTTTATAAATTGTTCTCTTCTGAAACATATATACAAATAATTTTGTATGATTCTTTAAATTACTCATCCAAGAAAGAAAAAAAACAGTTTATTTTCATAATTGAAAATTTCTTATTTTTGTTCTTTTCTTTAGAATTTGAGGAATTACAGATACAGATATACAATCCATGTTCCAAATCTTACACAATATTCTTGGGTTGTTTTAGCTTGGTTATCATGGGTGAAATAGCCTTCTTTGCTAGCAAGCACTAGATATAACATTGGATTCATTGACTAAGTCATTGAACCAGTAAACAAAGTTGATAAAAATAGCATTAAATCAGTTGTGATAAAACTTTATGAAAAAAATGAAGTGGGACCTAGGAAAAGGACAATAAAATATTAAACTATCTACAGGTGTACACGTACACACACACACCCTACCACAGTTTCTAGATCTACAGTAGCTATATAGCATAGAACCTGATGTCAATGTTTAGTCTCATGAATGGTAATACTTTTTTATTTATGGGTTTGTGGGTATGGAGAATCAAACCCCAGGACATCTATTCAGTATATTTATGAAGTGTGCCTAATAGCAAAATGCAGAATTTTTTCTTCTCAATTCAAAACGGTTTTTGTATTTTTACACTCAACACTTCAGCCAGACTCAACAAGAGTTTAGAGAAAATTAGGATAAACAAATTGAAATAGAACAGGACATGCGGATTAGGGATTAGAGTGACCCCAACTGAGTTTGTCTGTTTATGACTTGGATCAAAGTACAACCAAGACCAAAAAAAAAAAAAATGACCTAATTTTAATGCCAGTCACCTCAGAATAACCAGCCCTGCAAAGTATCATTTTTCCGCTTTCAGGATTTCTCTGGGGATTTCAAATAAAAATTGGTTCCTTTCCTCCTCGGAGAGGACATCTGGAGAGTTTATCAATGGATAGGAATTTGTCTCTCACTGTGAAGAGCCTCTGATGTCTCTTCATGCGCACCAAGGGAATCTGGGCCTTTTGAGCAGCTGCAAGGATTGGCGTTTTTTCAGACCCAGCCCCAGACGTTGAGTTTGAAGGGGAAATTTATAGGCTGGGTGATGTGCTCTGTGAGCTCACACTTTTACTAGACAAATTAGATAGGTTTCAATCCGTGCAGCTGTAAACGATGTCCTACAGAGTTCCACCTGATCTTTTACAGCTTTTCATAAATCAGTACCTACTGGCCGAAGACCGAAGCCATTAAAAAGAAATCATGGAAATTACATGTTTGCTCAGGGGAAGGGAAAAATAACTTTCCTCCCTTTCTCTCTCCCACCTTGTGTTAAGATCTGTGAATTACTCTTTTATGGGTTTTCATACTGTTGCACTAAATAGGTATACATATATTTTCTTCCCATCAAGTCCTATTTTAGCTATAAAGATGTGCGTATCAATTATCAGCAGGTCCTGGGAAACAAATGTCAATTAACAACTGCAAATCCCAAGAATATCTTCTGATAATGACCTTATTTAAGTACTACCTTAGAATTCTTAATCACTAGTTATCCTTTTATAACATAAAAGCCTCTTTTTGTTGTACAACAAACTTTACCTTTCACATATCAAAAATAATGAGTAATGTACATTTCTTGAATGAATAAGTATTAATATATGCCTATTAAGTCTAGAAGATAATATCAGAGATACATGCTATAACACTATAATTGTCTCTCATTTGTTGTAAATATGTTCAGGGAATATATTAAATCTAAAGAGTAATTTCTTAAAGCCAAAATACTGATGGTATCTACATTTATGACTGTCTGAGAATAGCAATATAATTTTTTAGTACCTTTTATAACCTACTTTTTTAATTTTAGAAAACATTTTCTCACTGTATTTCAGGGGGAAAACCTTATATTTGCTAATTTATTTTAATGTGGATTAATGATGACCTTGGTCTTCTTTATCTCTAACATTAAAAATTCAGATGTGATTAAATGAATTTAATTTGTCATCAGTAACTAAAAATAATTTTGAATATATATAGTTCCCAACTGGGAACTAGTATATAAATGACACAATAAGGAGATGTAAAGTCATTGTGTTTATTTTAATTATCTCTAGGCCTTAAGGACAAAAATCTTAACAGTTATAGCTATTACATCTGGTTTAATTCCTCCCTGTGGTGAAATAAGCTACTTTGATTTTAAGATTAAAAAAAGAGAGAGAGTTCACCTGGGTATTTGGCATATTTGCTTCCCTCTAAAAGGTTCTGTATCATGTTTGTTCAGTGAGCGTCACCCTGTCAGTTTCAGAATTTGAGGTCAAAGTCATTTTGAGAAATAAAGGCAGATTGTTTTGTTTTTTGGTTGTTAGATCTATTTTGAAGGATGTAGTAATAATCAAAACAGCAGTTATTCTCAAAAAGAATTATATCATGAACTCTTAGAGATCAGAAGCTTTTTACTAATGCTTGTTTATTTCCATTAATGGAAAAATTATGAGTATTATTTTTGCTCCTATTTAAGCTGCAAGTTAATAAAAATAAATCCCTTTAAAGTTAGTGATCAGTGCAATGGAACCAAATATTTAAAATCATTTCAATTAAATTAATTGAGTATAATTGGGTATGCAAAACCTCATTCTAAATATATTAAATATATTGTTTAATTCTTTATTCAAATTCAAGAATTTGGATTTTATGTATTTATAATAATTTAGAAGAATCTGATAACTTAGGTTCTGTGAATTTAAGAATAGGTTATTTCTCTATTTCATTATATATATATATGTCTTCAAAATAAAGATCTTCAATAATAAAAATCTGGAATATATCTTC
The DNA here is from genome assembly GCA_008086735.1 of Cheirogaleus medius. Taxonomy (NCBI): domain Eukaryota; kingdom Metazoa; phylum Chordata; class Mammalia; order Primates; family Cheirogaleidae; genus Cheirogaleus; species Cheirogaleus medius. The sequence goes on from VBSM01000272.1 coordinate 76,006,083, forward strand.
AAAAATAAAAAGGGCATTTACTACTTGAATAGAAACAAATGCACTTTCATTTTTCTTATTATTAATCTTTTTAATGTTTAATTTATATTACATGTAATTAATGAAGGCAATGAAGTCTTTAAGAGAGACTTCTCTGATTCCTAAAAAAAATAGAGGGGCAAGCTTCATTTTTACTCTTTTATACGTGTGCATTATGGTCTATTTTTCTAAATTTCTTAAAAGCACTATTTTCATATTGCCTTTCCTTTCCATCATCCAATTCTAATTAGACCTCTTAATATTTCATATCTATCACTCTAAAAGAATCATAACTGTTCTTTTTTTTAAAAAAAGTTATTTCTACTTTTTAACTGAAAAGTCTCTTCCTTAGTTCTCTTTTTTCCTTTCCCCTTTGCAGCTTTTGATAACATAGTTCATTTCACTCACTCTTTGAAAATTCCTTGAGCTGTGGTTTTCTGCAATGGTCTAAGTCTCATCCTAACTCTGATTGTTTCTTGTTTCTACCTACCATTTTATGTTCTTCTGTATTATAACTGGTACTCTTCTCCAAGCTTTAAATAGAGGGATTTTTCTTTCTCTCTAGGTGGGTGTCAATGCAGTGGGTCAACATTCTGAGTATTAATGACTATTTCATATTTGTTTTCCTTCTATGGTTGCCGACCACTGTTACTGATTGGCTCCACAGCCCCCTTACAAAGAGCCTAAAATCTCCATTGCACACCCTGTTATGTACAACGAAGGCATTCAATCATTTCAATTAGCTTCTTGGTTCTGTGGACATTCTAGTTAGTGAAGTCTGTACCAAGTGAATGAGGCATTTAGAGACTTCACTAAGATCTCCAGATCCCAGGGAGGCACAGAAGCAGCAAGGGGAATGTGAAAATTATAACATGGCAGATTGGGGTGAGGGATAGCTCAATATCAACCTATATAAACCAAACACCCTCTCCTAATTATAAAGTCTTCTGATAATCCATGGGATTTGAAAACTTTAATTTGAAATTAAGTAATATCAGAAAAATAAAGAATGTTATATTTGTGATAAAAACTGCCACTACTTGACTGAGTTTGGACCTGCTAAACATGTTTCTTACTGGGCTACTCTTTTGATCTCTACAGAAAGAATACTCTATATTATATGCATAGCCTTAATCTCTCCCATAGGTTGTGATGTGAAATTCAGAATGCTCATTTGCCTGGCAGACGTATTCTTCCTTCTGCACTTTCTACCGCTGTCCCTGCGAAGGCCGGTCTCACTGCCCTCCCGTTCAAACCCTGGAAGTACCGTCTGATACTTTCTCTGTCACTCTGCACATCTCATAAGTCACCAGGTCCTGCAATACATCTGTAAAATGTTTTATTAATAAATTCACACATGTTGTATTTTCTCTGCTCTACCCTAACTTAAGCCTTTTCTTAGACTAGTGAAATCATCTCCTAATTCCTTACCAAAAATCTCTTCACCTCCAATCCTTCTTAGGGGTGGCTGCAAAAGAACTAACTATTCCATAAACACAGTGACATATATCACTTAAGTACCTTCAATGGCTCCTCTTTCCTCACGGATAAAAGTGCAAATTTCTAGACATAACATTTAGTCTTCCATTATCTGACACAATCATCTATCAGGCTCTTTCCTCATAATTTTCTTTTTTATCCTATAGTCTAGTACAATTGTATTATACAATGCAATTTTGAAGTATCCTACATTTTTTGTGTGTCTTGTCCTTTTTTACAGTGTTCTCTTATCTTCTTATAAGCTTATCCTGTTATCTGCCTGTAGAAATTCCGTCTACCATCCAAAAGTCACTTCTTACCTAAAACTCCCAGGAAATCCCAAATATAAAATAAACTCACCTCCTCTAGTATTCTGAACACTTTGTCTTTTTACTGCAATAATTAAATATCCTGAGGGGTATTATAATATTTTTGAATATTCTTTTTTCTCTCATATTTAAATGTAACCTGCTGAGGGTAGAGGCTGTGTCAGTTATGTAATCAACACAGTGCCTAGTATAATGCCTCACTCGGTTATTGCTAAATAAACATCTGTAGCCTTGTATGATGTACAGTCAAAACTTCAAACTTTCACATATCTCCTTTGATTTCCTTTATTTTTAGAAAAAATAAATCAATTACTAGGAAACAAACATAACACAAAGTTGAGTATAGCTTCTATTTCCTTCTTACCATTCTTTACAGCATCTAAGGCAGTTTTAGATCTGACACACCCTGAACATCTGCTTTTCCAATTTCACCAATTCTAGTCATGTACAATGAGCAATGATAATCACAGAGACACTCTCAGTGGAAGATTCTTTGAGAATGATTCTGTTATGAATCATCAAACCTAATGAAGTTTGAAAAGTGAAATGATGCATTATAAAAAGATTTGTCTAACAGCACATAAAACAAAGTTTTCTAATTCAAACAATTAGTTGTAAAATGTACTTAGCCAACATACCAGAATAAACAAAAAATTCTACTATAAAACTAACCAGATCCAGGAAGACTTGAAAACATCATTCCTACAAAAAGGAGGCTGTTTTTCTTAAAGGACACCATACGTTGTGTGTACAGCCACAGTTCTACACATTGATCTGAATAACTACATCATTCAGAAATTTGGATCTTTTGTACTAGCCACAAATTGAGTTTTAAATAGTTCTTATTGTGTTTTCAGTGTGTATTTCCAGAGTTAAGCTGAAAGAAAGGGACACATAGGAAAACAGTTTTAAGCTTTTACTCTATGACTGATGTCTTAAAACAATCTGTTAATAAAAAGAAACATATTAGAATTTTTTCCTAAAGATTGTCTCTGTTGAAAAGGAAAATTACTAATGATGTCTGAAAATATTCACTCATGTATTTAGTAGATATTTATTGAGTTTCCACTGTCAACTTAGCACTGGAAATACAAGAGAAGCATGGCGTCTGATATCATAGGATGAGTTTTTTGGGAGAATGGATACTTAAAATGTCCACACACACAGAAACAGAAAATAGAATTGAAATAAGGATGAAAAACAATAATATGTTGCTCTATAAAAGAATAATGGTATTCAACTTTATTTCTCTGATGTTGTCAGAGAATGGCTCAATAAATACATGATGTGTAAGCTGCTTCCTTGAGGAAGAAAGGTGTGGAGAAGAATCTGAGCAAGGGGAACATGTGTTATGATTTTCAGAAATGCTTTTGCTTTCTGAAGGAACTGGAAGTGGCCTCTGAGTATTGTTTAAGTGAATGTGTCACAAGTTGAAAGGTTAAAATGACCCTGCCTCCTTCTACTTTTGCTCCTCCCACTACACAGCAGTCATATAAATCAAATCATCTTACTTCTCTGCTTCAAATACCTTAATGGATTCCTCATGCATTTGAAAGCTATTTCAAAGTCTTCCCCATAGCCTGTGTAGCCTCAAGTGCTCTGGCTTCTGTTTATCTCCTTAGACTCATGACAGACTCTTTCTTCCCTCCTCCTCTTCATATTGTCCTTTGCCACTTTCTAGAACTCTCCAAACTCTTTCTCATCTCAAGGTATTTGCAGTTTTTTTATCCAATGCCAAGAATACTTTCTTTATTGGGAGAAGTGTGGTCTTTGCACAGCTGCCTCATTCTCTTCCCTCAGGTTTCAGCTCAAACATCATCTCCTCAGAGGGCTCTTTCCTAACTACTTCTTTATTATATATCACAGCCATCTACTTATTTCTGTTCTGTGATCTGTACTTGTCTATTGTTTATTGTACTTCTTCTATAATGTAGGTTGTAGGATGGCAGAAACCGTATTTGTCCTCTTTACTGTTCTCCAAAGTCTACAAAGTACCTTCCACAAGGTAGATTGGAAAATAATAAATAGTTGTTGAAAAGAAGAATAAATGGACATTTGAATAAAATAAATGGCATTGGAGAAGCAGGGCTTTATAAACCATCAAAAGTAGACTAGATTCTTTTCTAAGTGTAATGGGAATTCAAAATTCATTATAAACAGGTGACCGAAATTATATCATATATGTTTCATAGGAAGATTCTGAAAGCTATGGAGAAAGATGTTTGGAGTTGGGCAACAATGAAAGCAGGGGAAGTTGGGAGGCCATTGCAATGGTCCAGGTCAAAACAGAAAACAGTCATAGAAGAGAAGAGAGTATTTGCAGTGGGAAGGGGAAGAGATTGATCATCTGGATCAATGTGTGGGAGGCAAGAAAATGGTGTCAAGAGTTGGCCCAATTCCTGGTTGGGCAAATGAGTAGGTGTTGATGTATTTGACTAAATTAGGACGGCAGTGTAAGGATCTGGCTAACATGAGAAACTAGAAAGATAAATTTTCAGAATATTGAGTTTATAAATCTGTAAGTTTATTATTTGTGAAGTTTGTCAGTGAAGAATGTTAGAGAAATAAGGAAGTAGTTGGCAGAGGTGGGGCACCAGCAGAGGTGATATTGATAAGCAGTATCTCCTAAATTCTCCTGATGAGAAAAATCACCTTGAGTTTTTAATCAAACCTCTAAATTCCATTCCCCTTTGCTAGAGATTCTGAATATCAGTAGCTTGGGTTAGACCTTAATAGTTGTATGCCCAATATGTTCCCCAGGTGATTCTTATCACCAGGAAAATGTGAGAAACAACATAGTAGAGTATATTTCTATGGCAATGATCCTACAGAAAGAAAGAGTCTGGGTATGTAGAAGAACGAGAGGAGAAAGGGAAATAGGGAGAGAGGGAGAGCAAGGATTGCCCCTGACAAGTAGAGACACACATCCTCTTACAATTATATGATCTGAAGAGTATTCGCTTATAATTAGAGGAAAGAAGGTACAGGCGCCACTGAATTTTTATTGGTACAGGTACAGGCGCCATCTAATAACTTTGTATTTTCTCAATAAGTATTTGGCATCTTTAGGACATCAGTGAAAAATTAAAGGGAGGAATGAGTTTAATCAGTTATAAAAAAGATGAAATAATCATTGTCAAGAGTAAAAAGCAAATTTTCTAAAGAAAAAACATTCTTGACATTGTTGCATATTAATGTGATGTTGTTGGTAATAAATTTACAATGACAAAATATCACCTGTTGTGTGTTTTAAGGGCAAAAAGTAAAAATGTCAATACAATTGCCCAAACTTTTAGATTTAGTCACATAAGATAGATGACACTTCCTGGAAAATGTTTATATTTTCCCTGAAATTATGTCTTGTGATGAAATACATTGAATTTGTTCAGATCTTAAAGAATATATATCAGGAAAAAAGTATTCAATGTATTTCAATAAAAATGGAAAAGTAAATTATGGATATATATTAAGGTTTAGATGCTAGGACATATCCTGACATGCTATGATTTAATATTAAGACTATTTTCCTCTATAAAACTTGTGTTAAATATCCCTACATCATCTTGCATGAGTTAGGTTTATATTGATAATACCATCCTGTGAAAATGGTTTAGATGTCCTTTTTATGAGAGGGAAAGAGTTGAAAAAATGTTTCTCTTTGCTATGATTACAATTGTGTAAAGATCAAAAGAAATGGCTTTACGGAACAAAATGAGGACCGTATGGCCCAGGGAAGGACAGGTTTCTTATCCTGTTAGTTGTTAAACTGTCAGGTGGATTCCAAAAAGGTCTGTATAGTCTGTGTGAAGTTTAGGATAGAGATTTATCCTTATGGGATAAGTTATAGATAGTTTTATCTAAGGATCTATTACTAAATTCAATCTTAATGCCCCAAATGTTATTTCCACACTGAAATTAAGGCTTTGGTTCAGATTCTCCTTATTCATCTTGCTCAAATATAAATCTAAAAACTGGATAATATGTGCTGAATATAATCAACCCAAAATGAATAAACTTGGAATCTGATGCTCTAAAACTCCTAGAAACAAATATGGGGAGAGAGCTCCATGATATTGGTCTTGGAAGCAATTTTGTGGACGTGACACCAAAACCAAAGGCAACCAAAGCAAAAATAAACAAGTGACTATAGTGAGCTAAAATTTTTCTTCACAGCAAAGGAAATAATCAACAAAATGAAAAGATAATCCACAGAAGGGAGAAAATATTTACAAATTACATATCTGATAAGTGGCTAATATCCAAAATATATAAGTAACGCATACAACTCAATAGCAAAAAAACAAATAACCTGATGAAAAAAATGAGCAAAAGACATGAATAGGCATTTTTCCAAGGAAGACGTACAAATGGCCAATAGGCATATGTAAAAGTGCTCAACATCATTAATCATTAGGGAAATGCAAATCAAAACCACAGTGAGATATCATCTCATGGCTGTAGGGATGCCTATTACCAAAAAGCCTAACGATAAGTGTTAGTCAGGTAGAAAAAAGGGAAATGCAAATTAAAACCACAATGAGATATCATGTCACACCTGTTAGGGTGGTATTATCAAAGAGTTTAAAGATAACAAGTGTTAGTGAGAATGTGAGAATGTAAATTGGGACAGCCATATGGAAAACAGTATGGAGGCTTCTCAAACAACTAAAAATAGAACCACCATATGATCCAGCAATCTTACTTCTGGGTACATATCCAAAAGAAATGAAATCAATATCTCAGACCTGTATCTATACCATCATGTTCATTGCTGCATTGTTCATTGTAGCCAAGATACGGAATCAATCTCAGTATCCATTGACAAATGAATGGATAAAGAAAATATTGAAATGTTAAAAATTTCAATGCTTTATTCATTTTGGATTGGGGTCATTAATTTTTTTTTTAATTTAACAATTTTTTTTATTTCAGCATATTATGGGGGTACAAATATTATGGTTATGTATATTGCCCACGCCCCCCTCCCCCTTTGAGGCAGAGCCTCAAGCATGACCATACCCCATACGTTGCACATCTTACTCATTATGTTTGTATATACCCATCCCCTTCTCCCCCCTCCCACCCGCCCAACACCCGACAAATGTTATTCCTACATGTCCACTTAGGTGTTGATCCATTAATACCAATTTGCTGGTGAGTACATGTGGTGCTTGTTTATTTTGGATTGGGGTCATTAATTTTAATTGCTTGAAATATTGCATTAAATATCGTTGATTGATCTTTTTAGAAAATCTGATACTTTTAAAGCATAACGAATTGAACTTTATATATATATATATATAGTAAATCACAAACACACATACATGTATACACATACTGCTTGATCTTTAAAGAGAGAACTTAAGGTGAAAACCAAGAAATTCCCCATGCATTGAATGCAAGCTTTAGTCACTATGCTTTGTAGCAATGGAAACTACAAGGAAGGATATTATTAATGAAAACTAAAACATCACAATTAAGAATAGATGTAGAGAGGCAACTTGCAAAGAATGTAGAATAGCCTACAGTGATCATTATTGAGAGAACTCCATTGTACAATCAAGATATTATTGGACTTACTAGTCTTCAAACCACTGAGTGAGTGGTCACATAGCTGAAGTCCCAAATAGGTTTGAAGTGCTTCTGTCTCTAGTTGTCAGGAGGAATGCTTTTATAAAGCATGAAATATGTACTAGCTCATATGATAAATCATAAAGAAAAAGTAAAAGCCTGTAAGAACAAGCATCATCAAAATGTAAAAGAACTGTTTTACTCTTAAGTGTATAATGAGAATCTAAGTTATTAAATAAGATAGCTTCACCTTTAATTTCTCTCAGATATATCAAATACATTAACACTTCTTTTCTTCTCATATGTTCCTGACAAAATTCATCTCTTTTTCCCCATTTCTCCCATTGTACTCTGTAGATACAGTGTAATTCACATTCTTCATAACCACTAAGAGAACTGGTGATTCTTAACTGAGAGGAATAGTCTAAAATTTAATACAGTGTGCATTCTGGATTGCATGATAGGTGTGATGTATTGACATTTATATTGCTGTACAGGGGCATTGACTTTATTTTACTGTTAGTTTTATCTTCTACAGGGTCTAGCAGAGTATTTGGTACCCAATAGGGATTAAACAAATATTTGCTTAATTAAGTGGGGGGAATTTGCATTCTGCTAGCTGGTGCGCTATTTTGAATAATTTTTTTTTGCTTTATTTTAAATGAGGAATAAATCAGGACTTCTTTAATCATGTAAAGTGAAAAGAAAGTATGTGTCCAGCATTTCTGTTTCTCAAAAATGTATCCATGAATGTAGAATCATTTTTAGTCAAGATGGAAGTTAAAAATATCTCAGAATTTCTCATCATTACTATTAAGCAGCATGAGAATTCCTTCTAAAGATTAAAACAAGAAAAGGAAAAGACATCTCTCTAGTTTTATGTAATAGGAATTTCAAAGAATATATTTGGAGAGTAGGAGGAAAAAATTAACACCTTGGAGGTAGCAAACCCATGAATTTCAGAGTGAGTGCACGAAATAAAGTCTGATGTGTCACCTTGCTGCCGCACTGGTGATGATCTTCAGGCTGCCGGGATTCCGGATAAGCTTGTCCAGAATGCTAACAATCTGCTCAAACTTAGGTCTGTTGTTTCTGTCTTTCTGCCAGCAGTCCAGCATCAGCTGATACAAGGCAGCTGGGCAGTCCATGGGAGGTGGCAGTCGATAGCCCTCATCCACAGCTTTAATTACCTGTGTGAGAAGCAAAGTTTCCAGGGATTTAAGAAGTTGGACTTACTCTACTTCTTCATGGGTAGGGCTCACTAATTCATATTTTAAAGTTAGGTTAAAAAGTTCTCATTTTAAATTGCCTAAAAGAATAACAGCTTATCAAATAAATAAGAAATTATTCATGCTTTAAAATGTTATATAAAGGCATACTAAAAGAGAGAAAGTGAATTTAGGAAAGAAGAGTTTGTAAAGGTCCTTTTCAGACTAAAATAAAAAGAAATGTTCAATGATACAGGAAATTTCATGTTATAAAGAAAGCATTCTGTGATTATATAGATTTCTATGAAAGGAGTATGTGAATGAATGTAGAGAAAATTAGTATACAGATTTGAGTTATGTCACAGTTCAAATGGTCCCTTCCAAATCATAGTAACTTCCTTTGGGAAAATCCTTTGTGCTGTACAATTAAGTAACTATCAGTTCATTAGTATTTTTACATCATATAAAGCAGTGATTTTCAAACTTTCATGTGTATCAGAATCTATGGGTTATCTTGTTGGTCACTTATTTCATTACATTCTTATTAAAGTGTTTCCTTTTGTCTCATTTCTAAACCCCTGCTTGAAGGAAATGTATAAACCTCTAAGAGCATTTCCACTAATACCCTTGCAGTACTTGGAAACAGTTTCATTTCTGCTAAATAGTCTATTTCAATGTCACAAACTAGGAGCCACCTGGTTTCATTATGCTCCACTTCCTTACACAGCTTGATCTTTTAATCTGAACCCATAATTTATAGACTAAAAATACTTACATCCTGATTGGACATCTCCCAGTATGGTCTCTCTCCATAAGACATCACCTCCCAGAGAACAATTCCATAACTCCATACATCACTGGCTGACGTGAACTTGCGGTAGGCTATAGCTTCTGGTGATGTCCACCGGATAGGGATCTTCCCTCCCTTTGAATATAAAATAATTTTAAAGTAAATGAGCAATGTATAGAAAATATAATATATGTAATATGATCTGAAATCTGACAGAATTTGTTAAGGCATTTCTGTTCTGAAATGGAATATGAGTTTCTGTTAAAATATTTTGAAGTTATTCTGTTTTTATACCAACCAGGAGTAGCATACCATTTACAATAAAATTTACTTACAATTTAGAAGGATTTTAAAATCAGGAAAGGAAAAAAATATAAAAATATTTAAATATTGATATTTTATATCAACTACAGAACATTAATTAATCATCTGCGACAAAACAACCTGAAGTAGATGTGATATAACATACATTAGAATTGAAAGAAGTATCACAAATCAACCTTTCTTGATTTAACATAGATTTATGCTTGACCAAGCAAAGTTTAGAATGTGAATAAGTCAATATTAATATTTGTAAAGAACTTAAACCACTTGTTGGCACTTAAGTACTTATACGTATTTGGTAACTAAATAATCTCAAAATAAAAATATACTTGAAAAAAACTCTCTTTAATATATTAATCATCTTCATTAATCATTGAAGTGTCTTCCATGTACTAGGCAAACACCATATGAACTAGATAAACATTAAAACTACATTCTCAGAACTTATAGTCTAGAGGAGGGTAATATTGCTTTTATGAGTTATAAGAGATATAAAAGTATAACTTCTATGGCATTTTCTCTCAGTTCAATATACATTTAATAAAGATGTACCGATTTTCAACCACACGAAGTATTATTACGCTAGTCACTTTGGGTGAGAAAATTGTAAGTAACATATTGGTTCTTTTGTTTGGAAATTTTTAGGCAAATAGAGGTAATAATTAGTTGCTGTGAATAACTAAATACAGAAAGACAAGTATCTAGTGCATTGATCTTCAAACTTTATAGTGCATATAAATCAAGGGCTCACTCCTATTAAAATAAAAATTCTAATTCAAGAGGTTCAGGGTGTAGCCAGTGTCTACATTTCTGACAAACTCCAGACCATGCTGATCTTGCTGATCTATGTACCTTACACTGAGTAAAAAGGCAGCAATGGAAGTCATTATGGATATGGAACATGGAGTCAAGATTTTCCCTAGAGAAACTTGGGTTGCTTATGAATTAAGAGAATCAATTTCAAGTGAAGTCACTTGAAAGATGAGTATAATTTTTTGACATAAGAAAAAAGGGGTTATCTATCACCTCAAGCATTTATCATTTCTTTGTGTTAGGAACATTCCAATTCCACCCTTTTAATTATTTTAAAGTATACCCTAACTTATTATTGATTATAGTCACTTTGTTGTGCTATCGAATATTGTTCATTATATCTATCTAATTATATTTTTTGCACCCATTAACCATCCCCACTTTATCCCCGCCACTCCCTGTTACTTTTCCCAGCCTCTAGTAACTGTCATCTCACTGTCTCCATGAGATCAATTGCTTATAATATTTATCTCCCACTATTGTGTCCATAATAATTAAAAATAAAATTTAGAAAAAGAAAAAAAGGAAGAAAAAAGGTATGAACACTTGAATTCACATCAGCAAAATTCTAGGCCATATTCATGAAAATTTGTTTCATTGATATTGCATCTCACAGTATGTTGCTAGATTTGAAGTCATGCCTAAAGAGAGGCAATACAGTGCTTTACAGAGAGGGATTGGCAGCTGCAGCTTAGGAGATGAGTCATTAAACCTCATTATTCCTGAATTTCCTCATTTGTTATTTGGGAAAGTAATAGTACTGATTCATAATATTGTTGTTGAGGCTAAATGACACATTTCAGAAAAATCTTTAGCATTGTTACCAGTACATATTATCTTAAGGAGTCAAGAAACATTAGCTTAACACTCCCACATTCTGAGCAGAATGGTATAAATCAAAGCCCAGAGGAGAAAAATGTATGTTTCAGAAGAAGTATCTTGTGAGAACAAATATAATGAGAGAAGAAGCAAAAATGTCAAATTGGTATTTAATCACAGATGATACACTGGGAAATTTTATTTTGGATGAGAGAGTGATAAGATTGGAACTAACTCAGTAAAACTGAACACTTCTCCCCGGTGCTTTAATACAAGTGAGCTGTTCAGAGAAACGTGCTGCCAGATCTTTGAAAGAGGTTTACACTGGGTCATTAAGAATGCATGGAACTGTGTAGAGAATTGGGGAAATGTTGAATTCTTTTCTCTTCCTGATGTGTTTTGTAATTGTTGCAGCCTGCTAAACACACATGCACGCACGCACACACATTATTATTAGAATTACAATTTCAAACCTTTCAATACAGTAATTTGTGAAGCTTATTTGCTGATCAAGTGACCTTTATACTATCTTTAACTTTGCATTAATTTTTAACAAAAATATTATGGCTTTCAGATCACTGTGCTACTTTGTGAAAGTATCTCGTCCACATTGTACAGTAGTTACCTATGAAATGACAAAGGCCTTTTGATACTAGATTTGCTAGCTTTGGAAATGTAGGTTATGGCTTTTTACTTGTCATTCAGGTTTTTAACTTAAGCTTTCCTCTAGTTCATAACTATGTCAAAACTTGGATTGCTGTCCTTATGGGAAGCATGAGGAAGTGGGGCAATCTGGGTTTTTTTTAAAATCTTATTCTGAACAGGTTATTAGGAACACACAAAAAGTAAGTGGCAATCAGCTCAACAATAAAATCAGTTTTAAAAGTTTTAAATGTTTCTCTAACTTATCCAAATACTTCCATTGATCAAGCTTTTAAGCTTCCTATGTCTTTTCCTTACTGGCCAGATTCTGTCCCAGATTACAATTTAGCAAGCTCATATATGTAAAAGCAAACATATTTATTTGAATTAGTACTAGAAAATCCTTAATTCATATTTTCATATATGATACCCATACAACTCATTCTAAAAGAATAGTTGGGCTAATTTTAAATTTAAACTCTTTATTTAGAAGAAGATGTGAATGAGTGTTTATCTTTGCCCAATGTTATTGTTGAAGCCTCTAGATAGTTAGTTTTCTAACCCAAAATTTATTCAATATTCATGAAACATTTAGTCTTCTCATTAGAGAACCTTCATTATCTGCTTCCAGGTAGCTTTTTAGTTGATTGATTTAGCTCCAAGAATTGGAATACTAATCATAGATTTAAGACTCTTATCTTTTCCCTAGCCAGTCATTTTGTCAGTGATGCCTTCCATCACTGAGAATATCAGGAAGATAATAATGACTGAGGATTATTCATTATTATTTAGGGAAATTTTGTCATTGGTAATAGATTTATAATGTATGTAAGGCAACTAATAAAGTGTCTGATCCTTAATAGCATTCAATAAATGTTCTACCCTTTCCTTTCAGTTTCCTTTAATTGGTTAATATACCTTTACTATTGATATAACAAATTAAATGAGGATATAAGGGAAAGCTCATTGTTAACTATGAAGTACTATTAAAATTTAGCAATTGTTGTTAAAAATAAATCAGACTAAAAAGAATATTTCTTAAAAAAATTTCTTATCCAATGATGGGCAAACAACATCAAGTCACTATGACTTTAAATAAAAGAAAAAACAATGCTTTACACACTTAATTTGAAATTAAAAAATTAAACTACAAGTGAGATTATTATGAAATCTAAAGAAGGATGAATGTGTACATTGTTACAAATGCTTTAAATTCAACATTGTCATTTCAAACTCATGTTTGACACTAGTAAAGTAGAAATAGTAGCTCTTATCATATCCATTGCCATAAATAAAAATAGTGTATCCAAACTATAATTTGAAATCATAAAGTCATGACAAACTGAATAGATTATAAAGCTGAAGATAAAGGGCATTAATTCACATGAGCCTGTGCTCACTGTAGAGAGCAATTGTCTTCTTGAGTCATTATCTTGGCAAATGGGCAGTGCAGGCATTCAACAAATGCTCATTGATTTAATTGAATCCCTCTTCTCCTAAGCACGTGCTGTCTTCTGATAGACATGTTCTTTTTTCTTGGAAGACTTTTTCCCTTCCTGCCTTCTGTAACTGACAAAGTTCTTATTTGAACATCCTGGTCAAATGTGAACCAGGAACATTTGGGAATCTTGCAGGCAGAGTTGGACACTGTCTTCTGTGATCCTTCTGCTGCTCTATTATCCCGCCTAGACTGGGGTGTCCAAAGGAGGAACCACCTTTTCCCCTTATCTGTGCATTCCCACAGTTTAAAACACAAGTCTTATTTTCTACCTCTCCTGTTTACAATAATTTTTTTTCTTGTAAAGAGCATTTTATTTTGTCAATTAAGAATATAATTTATTATTTTATAGTCTTAGAGTAGTAGATTTTACTAAAGAGCTTTCGTAATTTTGAACATTTTAAAATGTACAATTTATTTTCAGATAGTAGTGAGTTAAATCTAATTTTTCAGAACATATGTAAATATGAAGTAAAAATAAGCCAATACATAGCATACCATTTAAAAAATTCATCCTATTTTCTGATGTCCTACTCTTTCCCCTCATTCTACTATTTAATAATTCTGTTACAATAAGACATTTTACAGACTCCATAATGATAGTAAATATAAGATTCATTGAGTGCTAATTTTTTTATAGTATCTATAAAATCATGAAAACATGTCACAGGATGTTGTATGGATTAAATATTTTATAGTTTGAAGAATGCTATGAAGATTTTTCATTTAACTCTGTAAATGATACACATTCTATATCAACTGCTTCAATATTAAAGTTTTGGGTACTTTACCAATATTACTCTCTTCATTTGTAGAGTTAAGCTAAGTGAAATTTTAAAACAAAAGAATCACACATGGCTAAGACTCACAAGCTAACTGAAAACATCTGACCTATTTATCTGCTAGGAGTATATGTCTATGTATGATTTTACTCCATTATGTCTTAATAAAATGAAAATAAAACATCAAATTTGAAATTTAGAGCTAGTTGGGGTGGGGAAAATTAGCAATTTCAAGTGTTCAAACAAAACCAAAGGAAAATAAAATTTTAACAGGCATGAAAGGCTTATGATTTGTCACATTATGTTTGTGATAGCTCATAGTTCAACACTCTAGGAGGCCTAATGGCAAATGGCTACTATGAGGCACATTTTTTCACAAATAGCTATATATTCTACATTGTCCCATGCAACTGCAGTCCTGTATGGATAGGAGAAATTAGAAAGCACCTGAGAGAGACATTTGATTCCCGCTCCCATTCTTTACACCTGAAGGGCAGCTACAGAGCAAGGTTTCTCTGGAAGAGCACGGTTGACCTTTCATGCCAGATGGCTCTTTGCTGTGGGGGCTATCCTGTGCATTACAGGAAGTCTGGCAACTCCCCTGGCCTCTATCATCTAGATTACATTAGCATTCCCCTAGTCGCCACAGCCAAAAATCTCTCCAGACAATACCAAATATCCCCTGGGGAACAAAATCATCCTCGGTTGAGAACTACTGCTTTAAATGGTGTCTGACAAGCCTTGATCACAGTATTCCAAATGAGGTCCGGGATTTTATACAGACTAAGTGGAAGCAACATTTTTTTTTTGCCATGTTCAAACTTACTAGGAATACTTTATACCTGTCCTAGGATACAGCTTTAATAAAGAAAAACAAGGGTAAAGTTCACCAGAGCTGATCTTCTATTATCTGAGTTTTCATAATACAACAATATCCCTTCTAGATTTTCCCTCTATTTTTTAATGTTTTATTTACTTTTCTCCTTTCTTTCTCTTTGCTTGTTTTCCTTTCTTTTTCTTTTTTTGAAAATGACTTAACCTCCTATTGCTGGTGAAACTTAAATTAACTATATAAATTAAGCATGCGTTTTTTTATTACATGGAGGCATCATTGACCAAGCATTTTGGTAAAATATGAATGAGTGCTTACTCCAAAAGCAAACACTATCTACAGCTATAAAAATATAAATGTTATTGGCATAGAGAGACATTGGATAAGAGTCCTTGAGGGCCCAATTTGTTCCTGAAATATAGGTAAAAGAAGAAGCTGGGACCATAAATTTTAATTGAGTCATACTTTATAATAAGGCTCACTGCATTTAAGCCGAGCATCTGTAGTTATGAGACTATCAAACTAAAATAAATTGAATATACAGGAGTCTGACTCACTAAATTTCCTACAAGTAATTCACAGCAGAACTTATACATATTTCTGCTCCTGATTGTGACCACAAAAATTCTTCTTTCTCCATCTCCCACCTCAACAAATTCTAGCTCATATTGCATATGTTTGTTGTTGTTGGTTTTTTTTTCAGGTTTAGAAATTACTTTCCCAGTTCACATACGTGACAGACATTTTAAAATTTACATGCTTTTCAAATAACTGCCAAACACATCCTTCATTGAGGTATACAAACATTTCGATTTGATGAGAAAATGCTGTCATTGTTTGGCATATGTCTTTTCTGCCACAGCAAAACTGTTCCAATACAACTTTATTGATGAGCTAAAACTTTGAAATTGGTTGGTGATTTAAAATTTGGTTGGTAAAATGTTACTAGGCACTCAGAATATTATAAAAGCACAGCTAGTTACTATAAAAATTATTTATGAAGATGTGGGGGTTTGTACTATATTTAAACAGACTGTAAAATGAAGCATTTACTTGAGTTGGTCTCTATATCCACACATAGTTCTCCAAATATATTTATATATTTGAAAAAAGTTTCCAATTGCTTGGAGCAAGCCCAGAATCACAGCATATGAAGTGCATCTAAAACCTCAATTGCAGAGGGACCTCCAATTTAAACTTAACAGAATCAGAAGTTAGTATTTGCTCCCTATATTTACAATGCCAAACCTAAGGCCACTTCCTCTCAGCACTGATGTCTCACCTATGTATAGCACGATAATTGGGATGCAGAGGGAGATTTGGTCACTTTTTCCATTTAAATTCTGGCGTTTAGTAAGAATCAGGAGTCTTGGCTTCTGGGCTCAGTTTTGACCGTCCTATTTAATTTTAGCCAAGTTTCTTAACCTCTCTGCTCAGCTCTCTTTTAATTCATAAGCTAAGGGTCATGGGGAATATAAAACTTGACTTTATGCTAAGTTTGATCTCTAATAGCTTAACAAGTTTGCTGACTTATGAACCTCAACTCTTTCAACTTTCAAATTTCTATCTTAAACCTATGTGAATATCAAGGATGCTGACATTTTCAGTGTTAATTATTTTGGACTCTTAAAGATAGACTAACTTTGGACTAAACTGCATATCTATTTGGGTGTCATACCTGGATTTACCTCTAAAAGAATTCTACAGAAAAGTTAAAGAGATGAATGAAGTGCTGCAAGTAAAGATGCTAGCAATTCTCTGGACAGAGGCATTACATAATTGCTAAATTCCACTCCAGGATTAGTTGAAGGAGTCTAAAACCTTGTTCACTTTGTGTAGAAACAGCAGTTAGAGTAGGAATCAAACAGCAAAGCTGTTCGTGAAAGTTTCTGCAATTCAGTTCTGTAAGCTTAATGAATTTAGACAGCTCAAATGAGACATTTGGCTAAAAGCCTGAATTTTTCAGAAGCTTAACTGAGGTCAGCTCATTCACTACGGGTTAGGGAAGCTTCAAATCTTGATTTCTAAAGAGAAAGAGTGTAATTGCTGAAATCTCTGGACATTGTGGCATAATATCTCATATCTGTCCCAATTTTTTTTCTAATTATATGTACAAATGTCTCCTGGCTGATTTAAGGACAGCTTTGCTGATTCATAGTTCACATTCCCTTACTGCAAGCTCTGTCAGGTCATACTTAGAGTGACAAAGGACTTCAGAGAGTTTATCTGGGTAAACTCTAAGTAATTGAGTATTTAACCTAGAAGCAAATATTGGCTTCTCAGGTTAACAGTGGAACTATAGAAATAAATCATTTGGCAAAAGGATTTAGCAGCTATCTATTGTCAGAGACTAAACTTCATTCACTCTAGACAGCAAGGTGAAGGGCGATCCAAGAGGACTCCCAGTGAAGCATCTTTTCTAATCCCCAGAGTTCAAATCTAAAAGCCACTGAGAGAATAGTTTCAGCAGATGTTGACTGCCTGAAGAGATCAGAGACAAATGATCCTTTAGGTAGCAAAAGCCTATTCCTTTAACTTTTGAGATTTTTCAACATTGTGTGAAATGATAAAGAATTTCTTGAAATACAGAAAAATCTTTACAGTCTATATTATTCTATAGCTATCCAGGAAATAAAACACAAATATATAATGTTTACATTACTTTCAAACTCACATAATACGATATAAAAGCTACATAATCTAATGTGTAACATCCATCTTCAAGAAAAATAATGCAAAAATTGGGGAGTAAAGCTAAATATTAATACATGTACTAGTATGGGTCTAGCTCTTTTCAAGGTTCAATGACATTTTAAGTGTCAAATTCTATTATGCATATATATTCAATACCTCATTTATTTTTTAAAAAAAATTATAGAAATTCATTTGAAAGCCTGACTTTTTAGCATTCTGAACATGATCTTCTGAAGAAGCAATGTTTTAAGTAAATAAGTAAGAATGTAGCAGGAATACTGTACATGTGCAATAAAAATAATAAAAGGAATATTAGATTCATTCTAATAATGAAAAAGAATAAAACTTGATTAGACTGATTTGCTTAATATTGGCAATTAAGAAATAAGAAAAGGTGAAAAGGTAGGTTGAAACTCTCAGAAACATCCACTGAAGCACTTTTGATGATTTTGAAATCATCAGAGAGCATGGCAATGGTTTTTTGGAGTTCTATGTTTAGTGAATAATTTCTTCAAACATATGACAATTCCAGAGCTAAAGTTAGCAAATGGAAAAACAAATCATGAGAATAGGATTGAATCTTAAAAATTGTTCAAAGGGTTATAGGAAAGGAATGAGCCAAATTATTAGCCAAACTAAATGTAAAGTGTTAATACTGCTCTCGGGCTGTGTGAATACTGCACCCCCAAGTGCCAGAGGAGTTTGCAGCTGGTCACTGGCTTCAGGGTACATGGGGAGAGCTTCAAGCAATGTGTCATCACATATTTGAAAATGTGGGCTATTCATAAGTGGATTGAAAATAACATCAGACAGTGATTTTTAGTGAGTTTCTAAGGGTCACCAACACTATAGACTGAACCAATGTAATAGGAAAGAGGGTTAGTCACTATGAGCCTGATGTTCAGCCTAAGCTAAATGATTAATCTGACTACTTATATTGTCTTCCTGCAAATCACAGCAATGATTAAAATTATTTTATTCAATTGAAAATTAGTTAAAGCAAAATTAATTCTTCTTTAGCCTCAATATTTGCATTATTTTCTCCTTCACTCAAACCCATTCTCTGCTTTAATGTCATTTTACCAGAGAAACTCTCTGACCATCCTCTATAAAATGATACTCTCCATGAACTGCCCACATTCCTCATCTTTCTTCTCTGCCTTGCTATGCCTTTACTTATTTTATTATCTGAATTCCTACATTAGAATATAAGCTTATGAGACTTTGTTTTATTCACCTCTGCATCCCAGGTCCTAGAAGAGTTCCTGGTATATTATAGACACTCAAATATTTGTTAAATGAATCATGCATTTTAGAGAAAACAGTTCCTAGTAGAGACTGTACATATGTAGGTATATTTACACACAGCCTCTTTACTCCTGTGTTCTGCTTCAAAATTACAATTACGCTTTTGATTTTTATCATGTAAATCAGATAGTTTTTACATGTTGTTTTATATGTTGTTCATGCTACCCATCTCTCTGAAATGGGTGGCCAGATTATATTAGATCCCTCATTAAGTTTGGATACAACATTGATAATTAAAATTACTAAATTTTCTAGAATTTCTGATTTTTGAATAGGTGGCTTTACTTTGCGAAGCTTCATACAGACCTATTCATATTGATCATAAGAAAGTAGGCAATAAATTCATATTTGACATTATTTATTTTGGTTCAAAGCTTAAAATACTATATGAAGAACACTGATAAGATATTTTGTTATTGCCTTTCCCATTCATGTGAAAATGACATATGACATACATTACTTATCAAAATAATATAATTACTTTTTGTATCATACCAATTTTGATATGCATAGTATTTAGACCTTGAAAATCATGCAGATCAAAGGATCATGTTTTCTATTACTTTAATTCTTAGAATGGAGTTACCAAAACAGAGGCATTTAACCTCTTAGCTTTTGACCACTTACTTTTGCCACTTTTTTTATCCTTAAAATAACATTAAATGAGAAAATGCTGTACTAGAATATTTTTGACATCCACTTGACAGAGTAACAGATCTAAAAAACTAACAAGTTATCATGTAAAAAAAGATGTTCTTTATGACAAAAGACATAACACTCTCATCCAATATAAAAATCCAGTTGTTAATTACCAAGTATGCAATTTAAGAATAGAAATAAAAAGAAAAAAATAGTAATGATGAATATAACCAAGAACAAATCAATTGGTTTTCTCAAATTTTCCAAATCAGTTTAAGTAGTAATTATGCCCCTAAAATAAAGTTGGAGGCCTAAAAAGAATTGTATTGACTGACTACACAGCATATAAATCTGATAAAAGTTTGGACTTTCTATAATATAATCCAGTATAAAATAGCAACTTAAGTACTACTGTGTTGGAATTTGGGATTCCATCTTTTTCAACACATGGCTATAAAAATATTAATCTGCATAGATGCATGCATGCATATATACAAAAATACCAGTTAAAATAAAATTTCATAAGTGCAAAAGTGAAAAAAATCATTCAGTGGAAAATAATTCTTAGTAATAGTATCATGATTTTGTCAGAATGAAGTAAATTAGTAAATCAGGGCAAGAAACAGGAAACATGTCACAATTATACTTTGAAATGCACATGATGGGAATCCAAAGAAAGCGAACTCATTTTTGTTTGTTTTTACAACAAAAATTCTTTGATGATTTAAATTTGTGGAGCTAAATGCTCTAATCATATCCATCCCAAATGAAATCCAGGGACTTTCAAGATGATTTGCAACCTTTGGTATGCAGCTGCAGTGAGGCTTTCAGGCTCCTTTAAAACATATTATATCACATAAAAATGTCATAATTTAGATTTATATCATTGAATAACTACTGAAATATTTATTTAGTTTTTAAGGTGCTCTTTCCTGGTAAAGTATCTGTAACAGTGGTTTTCAATGTGTCATCCAAGCATCCATGAGAATCCCCAAGAGCATTTCAGGGGGGCCATGAGATAGAAACTCTTTTCATAATAATACTAAAACTTCATCACCTTTTACATTCTCAATATCCCATGACTATACAGTGAAATTTTACAGAGGTTGCAGGATGCATAATAATATTGTATAATGGAAAGTGCCAACCTTTTGAATTCCTGAATTTCTATTTTTCATGGAATAAGGAGAAATAACTAGAAGTGAGTATTTAAAAAACTGATTCCCTACACAATATCATTATGGAAAAGAGAAAACACACATAAGAAAATGTATATTATTATGTTAGCTGACCCTTTCCTATCAGGCATTCTGTTGAGGACATAGCACAGAAATCAACATGGGAAAATGTCTGATAAATTGTTTTAAGTTTTGAGGTTAAGTGCTTTCTCAACTCTTCAATACTCTCTCCAGTTTAGTAATTTTTAAATACAGAATTAGACACTATAATTTCTATACACTCTTTTATCTTGCCTGTCGCTTACAAAGACATTTTAAAGATGAGAGCAGCAAACTTTCTATGTTTAGGCATTAACATTGAATCAAATGCTTCTCATGATTTTTTAGTGCAATTACCCTCTACCTAAAGGTAATAGCTGCCAGAGGAGCAACTGGGAAAGGTTTAATATATTGAGGTGCTGAATGTTAATTTCCAAACTGTAGAAACTCCAGACACCAGATGAAATTTGTTAAATGTTATTAAAGTACTGTGACTGCTTTTTAAAAGCAGATTAACCAGAATTTGTTTATCTGAATCAAATGCCTTGCATACTATTTTAAATGGTGAAATTGTGTTTCTGAAATAACCATAATCATAGCATACTAAACCAGTAAATAAGGTGGATGTCTAATCTGAATAATATTGCTTTTGGTTAACAAACAAACAGATTTTACTATACATACAACAATGTAATCGTTTTCTTTTTTATTAAACTATAAACTTATTGAGACAAGAAGTTTTATCTCAGTCAAGTCTATTTCCCAAAATACCATATGCTTAAACATTTTTTAATAATAGTTTCAGTCACAATCAAGCTTTAAAGATAATTCCAAAAGAGGAATTCCCAAAACATTTTGTGCAATATCGGTGTTCTTGAACCGAGAACATACATCCAAAAAGAAAACCTAGAATGACTTAGCAGTTTTGGTGTTATTGTTTAAAAAAATAGAAGTCTTGTTACCTTATAACCATATCTCATATTTTATGGTATATTATAAAGTTATTGTACTAAATGAGGCTTATTATGGAAGATTAAATCAACAATTTCTAAATTACTCTAGCATGCAAATTACAGCTTCTCGGAAGGAAGCCAGGACCCCCATGGATATTTTGAGGGAGTTCCAAGAAAATACAAGGAGAAACACTGAAGAATTCTAAATAGCTATTTATTGGTAGTGAATGAGCCCATTTGCTCAGTGTGGTTTTTAAGTATCTTCAGACAGTGAAACAGAAAGGCAAAGAGCCTGTTGCACTTTTATTTCAGAAATGCTAAAGAGCAATTTTTTTTTTTTTTTTTTTTGAGACAGAGTTTCACTCTGTTGCCCTGGCTAGACTGCCATGGCATCAGCCTACTCACAGCAACCTCAAACTCCTGGGCTCAAGCAATCCTCCTGCCTCCACCTCCGGAGTAGCTGGAATTATAGGCGTGCACTACCACGCCAGGCTAATTTTTTCTCTATTTTTAGCTGTCTGGCTAATGTCTTTCTATTTTTAGTAGAGATGGGGTCTTGCTCTTGTTGAGGCTGGTTTCAAACTCCTGACCTTGAGCGATCCTCTCACCTTGGCCTCCCAGAATGTTAGGATTACAGGAGTGAGCCTCTGCTCACGACCTGAAAGAGCAATTTTGACACAGCAACAACTTTCTTCTACTAAGGTCAAAAATGTGATCCTGACAAACTAACAAGTGTAAATCAAACACTGAAAATTAACCCAATATACTCTCCAAAGAATGGATGACCTAGATTTAGATGAATCTTTCAAGTTCCTACCAGAGAAGGTGTTCTTTTGAGAATCCTAGAAATCAATACTAGTATTTGGAACAAGGATGCTCTCATTTAATAACTGGACATGGCCTAGAAATTAAAACCTGAATGAATAACCAGAAATTCAATATTTTGAATAAAATCTTTTTGTTAAATACTAATAAACTGGAAGTATTTCTTGAATAATGTGATTGTTGTAACATCAAAACAATGCAAGAAAGCATGAAACTTTTCATGAACTGTTAGAGGCTCATGTAGTAGCAGTTTATCAAGGGTATCTTTAGAAAGCAGAGTAACAGTGAGTAGAATAAAAAAAATTCCTGGAGACAATAAATATTATTATCATTTATTGTATATACTCTCGAGTTGATAATTTAGTCATAAAAATGATGCGGATCAGTTGGCTGACTGATTTTTCTGGAGATCAGACAAGGAGCAATAAAAAGCACTATCAAGTATTTATCCCAATTTCATCAAGTGTTCAGAGCTACATAGTTGTAGTCACTATTATAAATTTAATTCAACAAGATATAAAATATAATTATATATAAAATATATTTTATATATAAAATAATTTAATTCAACAAGATATAAAATTTCCTTTTCTTTCTCATACTCTTATCTTAATGAACTGTGTTCCTAAGGACAACATATTTACACAAGACACATTTACAAAAAAATACTTAGATTCATGAACAAAGTGAATCTGCTACAAAGTTTACTTGAAAATAGGAAAAACAAACAGGATGTGATCTATAAAGCCATCAGGAGCATCCGAATTCCTAAACCAATGCATCTAGGAATATCCCAGGGGCATTGTGTTACAGTATTTCTCTGGTTCTTTTATTGTGGCTTTACATGAAGATGAAGCTCTGTCTAGCATATTAGGTCTTTCTCAGAATGTGTGTGATATAGATGCCATGTGACAATCTTGATGGTTGTTAATGGCATTGTCAAGATTGATAATTTACAGAAAGAATGAGCTGTGTGGGTTTTTTAAAAACAGGAATAAACTTTTATTATAGAATTAGACAGGAAAAATAACAGGAGTCTACTGTGTTTGAAAACTACCCATTCTCTAGGCTGATGAGAAGATGGAGAAAATGGTTGTATACTGCCGTTAAAGTGAAAATACACAACAAACTATATTGAAGATAACTGGGTAGTTCATATACCAAAAATTCTCACATATTTGTGCACATTTTGATCCAGCAATTTTATTTCAAGAAATTTCTCATGTGGAGGTAATCCCAGACAGACATGAACAATATCAGAATGTATATCAAAATATCATTAATAATATAAAGACATTGAAATTCTGCCCAATTAATATTGCATTGTTTCAATAAATTATATATATTAATAAAATGAAGTACTATGCACTATTAAGTAATATTGTAAACAAATATTTAATCATCAGGAAAATTTATATTTTATGTTTTTAAGTTGAAACAAGGCATATTATAAAATAACAATGAATTTATATATAAAGTACTAAATTCATTGATAAGTTGAAATCATTATATATATATATATCAGCACCTGTAGTATGATCTCATTTTCATAACTATATGTCAATGTGGGAATTATTTATATATTAAAATGCATAGAAAAATATTTTGAAAGGATAAGATTACTTATCTTTTGGGAGCATCATAGTGATGACTATTATATATTTACTTTTTGTTTATCTCTTTTCTAAACTTTCTGTGGTGAAAAAATATTTTATGTTACTTCTAAGTTTTCTGATATGAAAATTTTCTCTAAAGAAATAGAATTTCAAACAAATCTATCAATGAATATATGAAAAAATATTCAAATTCATTTTAAATTAAATGGGTACAAATTAAAACAATTAGATTCAATTTATTCTAATTGATAAGTAAGTATTAAAATTAATGCTAATACCTAGTTTTATCAATATAGCGAAGTGTGGTCTTAAAGTAGGCACACACTCTTTGACACAGAAGATCCAGTTTTAGTAATATGTCCTAAGGAAATCATCAGACTCTCACAATTATGAATGCAGATCGATCATTTTTACATTTGTATAAAATATTTAAAAACTAAGTATAATAGTAATTTACTCAATTATTAGGGTTTGCTTTAAAAAGCAGTACAACTAGAAAATAGAATACATCATGCTGCTAAAAATTAAAACTTAAAGATTACTTACTGATAGTGAAAATATTCAATAGGTGTATTGCTAAGGAGAAAAATGGCATACAATGGTATTATGAACAATTCTATTTTAACAATATAGTCATGCATATGTTTGTATATATAAGTATGAAGAAAAATCTGGAATAATTGACTCACAAAGTTACAAATGTTTTCTGTGAGTGACATAATTATAGGCAACTCTTCTCTTTTTTATTGCTTTGTTTTGATATTTTTATATTATGAGTTGGTATTATTTATGAAAACATTGATTTTTAAGTGTTTTAAAATTATATTTAGTAGGATGGGGGTCTTGAGAATTTATCCAATCTGCTTACTCAACCATGATGAAAAGATGGGTAAATATAAGATTCCAAGATTTCAGGAATGTGAGAAGCTTGCTCCTTTGTGGGGGGTGGGTGTGTGTGTGTGTGCTCAGAATTAAACCAATGTATGGAATTTCAGAATCATTACATTTTGAACAGTGACCATCTATTTATTTACTGGTCAATGTGATACAAGATGGAAAACAAAGATAAGAGAGAGAGAAATCTGAGTTACTCACTCTTGTTGTGTAAGCAGCTTCCGGATCATCCTCTAGAACACGTGAGAGTCCAAAGTCAGAAACCTTACACACCAAATTACTGTTGATCAAGATATTCCGAGCAGCAAGGTCTCGGTGAACATAGCCCATATCTGACAGGTACTTCATGCCAGACGCTATCCCTCGAAGCATCCCCACGAGCTGGATGACTGTAAACTGGGCATCATGTTTCTGCGAAGCATTTCAAATGTACAATTAAGATGTGCTACTATCTCCAAAAGATATATATTTTTTAGTTAAAATATCACATACAGAATTTTCTAACTACACGCATTTTGGTTCCAAGCACTCAAGAGTAAGAATGGTGGATAAATGGATACAAGGATAAAACAAAATAACACAGTGACTGCATTACCAAATACTTTGTAACAAGAAGTATCCCAATATTCTTTGACTTGAAGTTCAGAATTAGGACTTTCCTGGTCTTTATGTGACATGAAAACTCTTCCTCAGAAACATTAAGGTAAAGAACAATAAAATGAAATGGATCTTCTGGCTATTTTAAGTTGATATTTTTTATTTGATTGAATTTTCATTCTTTCTTTTTGGCTTCCAAATATTTTATGAATCACTTCAAATAAAGTGGATGTTAAATTTTTAATTATCATCATAAATAATTAGTTTCTATTTGTCAAGAGTATTTATTAATTATTTGTGTCTCTACCCAACCCTGAGTTGTAAGTCATGAAATAGAAAGCAGTAGGAGACAAAGTCATATAGTCCTAGATTTAGAAAAGCTCTCAATCTAATTGGATTAAAACAGAAACATATAGATTATAGTGTATAGATAATTTATTAATATAAAATTTCATGTCTGATTATAGCTCTACAAATAATAATTTAGAAGAAAATTTATTATAATAGTTTAAATCACTTGATTTATTTTTTAAGTATGTTTGTGAAATAATTGTTACTAAAAATTTTATTTGGCTAGTGATTATTTAAATAAAATATGTCCTTTCAGAGTCTTAGAAAATTTAGAATTTTCATCCATGCTTCTGAGTGATACTACATATTTAATCTATCTAATCATCTATCTACCTATCTCAATTTATATATTAATAGTACTAAAAGAACCTTGATGACAAGACTTTTGTCTTTTCTTATCACCTGTAGTGGCAGGTGATTGGAAGTGTCTTGAACTCATAAAATTTTTGAACATAATATTTGTTGAAATATATTAACATTTAATATATTGAATATATTACATTGACATATAGTATGCTAAAATATATTAAAGTGTAAAACATCCAAATTTAAAGGATTAAAATATATAACAAAAATTATATCTCTAAATTGAGAATGTATATTTAGTATTATAGCAAATATTTATTTCTTCACTATGTGAAAGGTAGATGGTCTATCTTATAGCAGACTGAGATTACTTTAAATAAAGAAAAGGGAATATTTTTGTCTTATATCAATGTTTTTTATATTTTGCTTTAGGGTTCTTTTTATTTTTATTTTAACTAGTGGAAATCTTGACAGTACAAAAAGGTTGAAGAATGCAGTTTGTTTTAAAAATATAAATCATTAACATTTGAATGCTACAAAATAAAGATGCAGTTTTATAGTCTTCTTCTTGCTATTTAGCCTCTGAAAGTTTCAGTTTTACTTTAAACTTAGATGACCTAATTGCTTGGCATGATATTAGAGGGTGTCTCTAACATTTTCAGCAATGTATTCATATACGTGTATGTGTGTGCATGTATGTATATATATATTCATATACACATGAATATATACATGCACATATAAAATCTTTTACTTACACGTAAGAAACTGTCCAATGAACCATTTTCCATGTATTCCGTGACAATCATAACTGGCTTACCTAGATATATGGCAAATAAGTAATTAAATATATAATCAGCACAGTTCAACAAATCATGCAATGCACATATATGTACACTTTGATACACCCAATGAATACAAAGATGTAAGAACTTTTCCTGTCCTCCAAATTTTAAAAAGTTGCAATTTAAAAAAAAAAAACACCCTTAGGTTTCAATAGAAAATATAACTTAAAAAATCAAAAGTTGGAGAAGATTGGTTTTCAGAACAAAGTCCCATAACCTACAGTACCTAAATCGGTTTATTTGGCATGGCTTTCAGTGAATACAAAATATGCCCCTTTCCTCTTTTTTAACTAATTGCATCTTAGCTAATCTTCAAAATCAAGTATTTATGCCTTCAACCCCAAGATAAAGTTAGGAATTCAACATGTATTTATTCTTTCCATGGGTGTTTACCAAGCTATGTGCTAGGTATTCTCTTTTGTGCTGGTTAGTTGGAGGCAAGTAGATCAAAATTCCTGCTTTCATGGATTCTACATAAAAGTTCTAGTAAAAAGTTAATAATGATTATAGTCTTTTACCTATATTTAACACATTAAAATTACAAAATCCTTGCTATATTTAATAGGAATATAAAACTAAGATTAAAATTGCTATTGGCAGTAACTTGTAATAACCATTTTGGAAAT
Source organism: Cheirogaleus medius (assembly GCA_008086735.1). Lineage (NCBI taxonomy): Eukaryota > Metazoa > Chordata > Mammalia > Primates > Cheirogaleidae > Cheirogaleus > Cheirogaleus medius. The sequence goes on from VBSM01000272.1 coordinate 76,034,059, forward strand.
ATGTGGCCTTAAGTACCAGTAAACCTTTAACCCAATATTTTAATGTATTTATATAGCACTTATTATGTGAAGGGTACTGGTTTAATTATTTTATATATATTAACATTTTAATTATTATTTCCATTTTACACATGAGAAAACTGAGACATAGCGGTTAATTAACTTACTCAGCGTCACGCAGTTAACAAGTCATAAAGCCAAAAGTTGCAACCTGAATGCCATTACTCTTAGATATTTATACTGACGGAAACATTTAAAATATAAAAAAACATCAGAAGCAAAGGTGCTAAGTATATTGGATATATAGACCTACAAATAGAATAAATGTTCAACCATAGGTAATGATTTAGTCAATTGTTTTATGTCAATTTTATGGATCATTTTGAATTAAAATGATGACTCTGAAGACTGTAGCACTTTAGACAATTGCTACAGGATAATGTTATGAAAATATAACTAATTTTAGCTGAAAATATAACTATAGATATATTATGATAGCAACTGGGAAAATAAGTTATGCAAAACAAACATTCAAAAAAGAAAAATATACAAAATAGATGTTTTGATATACAGGAAATACTAGTAATTTTTTTCCATAATTAGAATTGTGTAACATTGCATTAGGCACTTGACATATGTTACATCACACTTAATCCTCACAGCATACTTATATTTTAATAAAATGCACTCTTCCAACTTTACCGTTTCCTTGCCTGAAAGCATTGTAGATTTAAACAACTAACTATAATAACGAGTTAGTAGTTAAATAAATCCTAAACATGACTCTATCTGATGTCAAAGCCTATGTATATTGCTACATTGTAATTCTCTTACTTTACTGTTGTGATAATGTTGCTTTAATTATAAATCCATCAGGTTACAAGAAGAGGGAAAATCACTTCTGTTCGAAGTCCAGAAGACCCAAGTCTTAACTGAGTACTGCTAAAAGAACTAAGTACTGCTAAAAGCAAAGATGTAAGAACTTTGCTTTTAAAAATCAAATTAAAAAGCTTCTGCACAGCCAAAGAAACAGTCAAGAGAGCAAACA
>VBSM01000272.1:76035206-76114639 GCA_008086735.1 Cheirogaleus medius
AATTAGTACATGAATGTTATGCTTATTGTATTTAGTAAAATGAATATATCACAGGAAGTATGTCTTAATTACTGAGGTAAGAAAAAACTATTTAAATTCTATAAAAATTTTCACATGTTACAATCAATTGATAAATTGATCTATTTTCTATTAAGATAAGACTGATTTAGTCGTATATTTTATGTACCTCATCATGTAAATCTAATTAATGTAATAATATCTAAAGAGTACTTTTATCCAAAACCTTGAGCCTCTCTAGAACTTGCTGTTTCAAAATTCTAACTAAACTTTAACTTGAAAATATTTAGAAAGAAAAGGAAAATTCACTGTTTCCTTGGAAACTTTGATCTCTCCTGAACTAGTATCAGATGCCTAAAGACTGGTCCTAGAGACCAGGCCTAAAATGAAATGAATGAATGAATGAACAAAATCCTGCATATGCATGTTCTCCATAAATCACCATCAGTTTCTGTCTTCCTTCCTTAATACAATTCTGGGAAGAATAATATGCTATCAAAATTCAATGCATACTTCAAGTGTAGTCATAGATATTTTGCTTCACACTGCCAACTCTCAATAACATTGGCCAGTTACTATATTTTTGTACTGCTCAGACCTTTGTTTATCACTCCTTTCCTTCTGGCTCCCAGCCTATGGCCATTTCATTTCTCATTAGCATGTCTAGTAGAATGTTTGGCAAGGGAAATAAAAGTAGCTGAAAAATCAAACCAGTCAATTAAGTCAAAGCCCCATGACCATTCAGAAATCAGATCAGGCTGCATTTAACTCCATAATTTAGGTATTTATAAACACATCAGTTAAGATGGGCAAGTCTGAAAATGTGTTTTGCATTAAGTTCAAAGATTCAGCAAAGTAAATGTACAAAGAGTAAACAGAATTACAAATATTCTACCTTGGAAATCAGTATTTTAACTTAGAGCTTCCCTTGTGATTTTGATTATGATAAATAGGGTTAAAGAAAAGGAGACAGCAATCGTGGTGAGAACTAGTTCTAACATAGTGAAAAATTATTTATAAAATGCCAGCTCATCTTCACATTATGCCACATATTTGTACTCAAGTTTGCATGCTCTTTCATGTGTATTTTGATTTACAAATGACATGATCCCCTTCCTGGAGACAGAGCCTATATCATTCACTGCTCTCGGAGACTCCAAAACACATTTGGGTTTCCATACTAAACTCAATGAAAGTACTGTTCTATGACTCACTAAAATGAGAGTCCATTATAAATGAACAAAGCAAAATTTGCAGTAGAGTGGCGTTTTTGTTCTTAAATTGACTTGAGTATAAATAAAATGATGAACTTTCACAACTGTAGAGTAAAGAGAAGAAAATCAGTCTGTTACAATCAGTTAATTTTCCCAACTATCCCCAGTGGCTGAGAGATATTACTAATCACTGAATCACTGCTTAATGACAGAAGAAATGTGATTCAAAATGTCTAAGAATTCCAGATTCAGCAGTGGTTATTTCACCACAACCTCCTTAACCACATTTTCTATAAAAAGAAGAGTAAGATAACATGTGTGAGAGAAATAGAAAGTCAGTTAAAAATATTTTCTTTGCAATTTTAAAATAAATGTTGGTTTGTAGATTTAAGTATTTTTCTCTGAACATAAAAATATTTATCAATTATTGAAATATTATAAATTATTGAAATTTAATTCATTTCTAAAGAACATACTATTAACTCTTATTAACAACAGTAATTGTGTCTAATGCTTTCCATTTTATTTTCAAAAGATTTAAATTTATGCTAATACATGAGTATAATTTATAAAATCAAAATCATTGACCTTAGAAGCTTGTATATATATTTGGAATCAGAGTGGAAGCAAAAAAAAATATAAACAGTAAAAGGAGAGTAGAAGAAAATTGACAAAATGTGCCTTACTATTTTCAGAAAAGAAGACTTAAATCATCTTTGATGAGAAAAAAAATGTTTTAGTTATAGATTTTCATATATTAGATCAAACTAACTGATAAAATGAATGAATGAAGGTATTTTTTTTCTGTGTGTTTCTCATTAAATCATTATAAAAATATGGGGCAATGTCCTCCAAATTCCATTTTAATCAAGACATTACTCTGTTGAAATTACCCCTATTACATCTACTGGTTAATGAGAGCAAAGGCCAACTCCATTTGTGTGTGGTTCTCAATCCAGCACCCAGCAGCGTGCCAGTTACAATTTATCATAGTATGTCTATAATTTCAGACTGGCTAAGGACAATCCTTTTCTTCAAAATTAGACTGAGAAACACTTTCTCCAAGTCTTCTTTAACCAATCATATTTTATCAATCCTAACACATAGAATGCTTTACACTAAGCTGATTTAAATTTTTTAAATTTATTTATGCTTAACTTGAAACAAAATTTAATATCTTTGTACACAAAAGCTTTAGCTTACTCTCCCTTACTCCAGCCAAAGCTGAGTCACACAGTAAGTGCAATTAATGAATATAGAGTTCTGAATATGTTTCACTTGATTTTATAAAAAGTTTTGGTTTTTCCTTTTAAAACTTTCTACCTTTTATTTATTTGCTTGTGTAATTTGAAAAGTGTAAGATCTTCAGTATAGTACTGAATTAAGTAATGATAGCAGGCTTGATGTTCCTATTTTAAAATATATTAAAATATATTTTAATGTTTTACTATTGAATACAATGTTTATTTTGTTTTGGGAGTGTTTACATACCTTTATCAGGCAAACATATTTTCTATATGTGCTAATAAGAAAAATTAAATTAAAATGGAATTGTCTGCATCTATTGAGATTGATTTTTCTTTTTACTACTAATATTGTAAATTTTTGTAATTACTAAATATTAAACCAACTTTGGGCATAAAATAAGTATTTTTAATACTTTGGTAGATATGACAATGAATTGTTATTTTACTTTCTGATAACAGTTGTATAGCTTGGTATCAAGATATTACTAGCCTTATGGGTTAGTGGTGATTTTTTTTCTCCCTTTCTGCAAAAGTTTGTGTAAGACCAGGATTACTCAGCTATTACACTAGTGCATCATTATATTTTGTCTTCCTTTATGAGAATTACTTTATGTTTAAACTAGTGATCTATAAAGAGTAATCTTGGGCACATGCAAATCATTCTCTAACAAATTTTGTAATTTGTATTTAAATTTTCAAAAATATCAGAAAACCTCACTATCTATATAACTGAGGAAAATATATGTCATATACTTTTATAATTCGAATGTAGCCAATTCTTCCAAAAGACACAGGTGAACAGTGATGAAGAAATACATTTTTTAGATATGTAAAAATGACATTCTTGTCTAATTTTTTCTCTAATATATTGAGCAGATATTTTCATAATTTTGTTGATATGGGCACTTAGACATGTTCTGAACTCATTTATCAATTTGCAGTTATGAGTGCATGATATAAATTTGTGTCACCAGAGTTTCCAAAATGTTTTATTTTTACAAACTATTTCTGTAAATTACTACTAAAATAAGCACAACATATGTATTGTCTATTAAGAACATGACATGAAGTGTAATGCCCTTGAGACGAATGCAGAAGGAAACTTTTTGAGAGAAGCAAAAAAGAAATAACAAATATCGGCATTATTATTAAATAGTGACATCTTATTCCAGCAATGTTTCCTCATCCTAAGTGCAGGAACTAGGAAAGTGCAGACCAATGGTTAAGGTTTTGGTGTAAAGTGGATACTCACAACAGTATAGATATGTTTTAATTATGAGAAATCCTCTTAATGTTCTGCCCATGACATTTCTCAATAATGCAATGTTATAGTTAAATTGCATGGTAGTTATTTTTTTAATTTTTATAAAATAATCCAAGGGAAAAAATACATCAATCTCATCCAATTCCTTCTATTTCACTAGGTGAAAAGTGGCCAATGGGTGGTATCCTTGGAGCCTGAACATCATTTGACTAATGGTGTGATGGCAGAAATATTAAACATTTGCTAAAAACAAGTTCCATCCTTTTGAACTTCAACTAAAATTGATAACATGTGTTAGTACCTAGTTCTGAGCAGAGTTTGTACCCCCAGCTTTCTGCTACTTTGAAGATCAGAGACTCTCTCACCTTCTCTTGTTTAAGACTATGAGGCTCAAAATGTACCATTAAAATTGTTTATGGCTCAATTCAAATAAATTAAATTATGATAAAAAGCTTTTTTGAAATTATTTGAAAATGATACATTATATTAGATCTTATGTTCAAGGCACACAATTTAATAGCAATAATAAAAAATTATCTTTGGGCAAAAAAAGAATTATTTTCAAGATTTTTTTTTCTATACACCTGTAGTAACTGGTAAAATCTCAAACTTTACCAGAGGGGTAATTTAGGTTTGCATAATTCTTTGTCATTTAATGTATTCTTACATGATCTCATTTGATCTTCAAAGTATCTAGAAATAAAAAAGTGGTACTGTTAATTCCGTGTTACAAGTGAAGAAGTATCTGTGAATACTTTAATTTGCAGGAGATATCACAACCAGTAAGGATGAGTCAGATCTTGAATTCAGATCAATGATTCTTATCAATCAGATCAATATCTTCTCTAGATATTGACATGCTTTTTTTCTTTTTTAAATACAGTTTTGTTCATTAAGTTATAAGCTCTGCATCACTCTAGTGTGTGTGTATATTTGTTTCTGAACTCTGTAGGTAGATTATTCTGGAAGTCATATAGTCTCAGGAAACAAAGAAAACAATAGAAGAATAAATACCATTTTTTGGAGACAAAATTGCCATATTTATGTATTAAATACAACACATTAACTTCATCATAAGGAGTTTCTATTTCCTCTCAGATGTTACAGGGTGCCAGACTTAGAGCTTATAAATATGCCACTAAGGAGTCCAAAAATCTAATTCTAAGGCTACTATTCTATTATGTTTACAATATATGAGATGACTGGGATTTATATAGTCAGATTTGGCAGCTTCTAACATGCTTATTTGACCAGGGAGATATATCAAATTTAGAACTCTCACCCTAAGAATAAGGCAGTTGTAATCCATAATAGAATGTTAAAGAGTTAGACTTGAATAAGATATTTATAATGTATAATATCTTAATTTTTGAAGGTCATTTTTAATGAATTTTTTCTGCATTTTTGTCTTGGAGATTTATTGATTTCTTTGGTTACCATAATTCATAATTATTTCATTTTATATCTAATAAAATTTGCCACCATAATTATAGTTCAATGTTGTTTTTCATTCAGTGCATGGTTTCATAGGAAATAGCAAAATATAATTCATAACTCTAGGAAGAAAACCATCAATTCATGTTTGATAAAATAATAGAGCCTATTAGGGTAAGCTTAAATTTAAAACTCACATTTGTTTGACAGTGATTTTTATGTTATTTTTTCTGAGTTGTAAGTGTTGGGGAAGATAGGGAATAATTCTGTCCACGTCAAAATGTAGTTGTTTTCTTTATTATTCCCTGAGTGATGCAAGCAGTTATAAAATTGCACTTCTTTGAAAAATGAATTCAATTTAATAAATTGAACACTAAAGCAGACACTATTCTTTCCTTCCTTCTTTCTTTCCTTCCTTCAATTCATCAATCTTTCATTCTTCAACATTGGTAAATTAAGTATCTACTATAATCCAGGGTCTATTTTGGTCACTGACCATCAAATTACTTGGATTCTTGCCCTCTTTGAGAGTTTATATCTTGTTTTAGGTATTAAGGGTTATTAATTTTCTCCAGAAATTTTCTGAATCTTGAGGAATGCCTTTCCATGATCAAGTTGTTAGAGAAGATTTTAAAAATCAAAATATAATGGAATAAGACAAGAGGAAAAAAAATAGAAATCTGTTTTAGTCCAGAGATGAGGATAAAGATGAAATAAAGAGAATAAGTCCCCAATGCTATGTCTAACACTTTCTAGTTGGACAAGCTACTTACCCTTTACAATTATTGTTTGCTCAAATGTAAAAGAGAAATTATAACATCTAATTCATGGGTTAGTGGTAAGAATAAAATGATGTCATAGTATTATGGCAGGCACATAACAGATACTTCATAATTAAAAACTTAAAAATTTAGAGTTAGAAGAATGGCTGCACAGGTACCAGTGAGTGTTCTCTCCCCAGGAGGATCAAGATCTGAAGGACAACCACTTGATGAGGATGTCATAGAAGGCATTGAATGGGTAAATTACATTAAAATGCCAGTGAGATATGGTACTATAATTCTATAGATACAAAATAGCATAGCCTTGTCCAGAAGGAACAAAGGATTCATACATTTTCCCAATCCTTACTACTGCTACCACGTGCTTTTATTATTAATTTAAAACATTTAAAAATATGTTTTTCAGCAGAAAATGTTTCAATGTTACTATTAATATAACCTGATTTTTAGGAGCAAAGAGGCAAAAAAAAAATACTTCTTACAGGAATTAACAAGAGCATGCAGTCTGTGATTAAACTATTCTACATTGTTAAATTCTTAATCCCACTTATTATATGTAAAAATTTGAAAGAAAATCAAAGTATATTTCAAGTGTACCATACTCTCGTGAGGAAGGAAATGCCTTTTTAATCACACTAAAGTGACAATAGGTATTAGTACCATTTGGAAAATGCTCTAATGTAATGTTCGAGGGAAATATCATTGTGAAAAACATAATGAGTAATGTCTGTTGGTAACCATAGAGCATGTAAATGTGGTGCCAATGAATTATCCCCTAAAGGATGCCAAATCCCCTGCCATATGTTGTCTTTCACTCTAAGGAGTATGATGCCAATTTTGCTTATTCTTCATTCTGTGCTTCAAAATCTTTGAGAAAAAAAAGTCCCATAGCGTTCTCAAGAGGTTTCCATTGGGATTAAAGCCAAAAATCACAGATCTGCCTCACAGGATGCCTTTTGAGCCTGGCTGGAGAAACTATCATGGAAATAAGTTCATATCTCTATCATGGGCCATGAGCCAGAGATTCCCCAGAGCAGTCAAGAACCCACCTGTGACCCCAGATCAGAACTATTTAAAATCCACAGAGAAGTGGAAAAGGCCTTGAGTTTATAGTGATCCCAGTCTTTACAGCTCAGAAGCATTTCCAAGACTCCCACATTTTTCCTAAAGTCAGGGGTGCAGGGGCTTAGTAAAGATTTGGAAATTTAAATCAGACTGGTGAACAATAAAAGAGAAGGCAGCTAGCTGGGTGTTCCTATCAAAATTGAGTCACTGTTTTTCCTTGCTACTCTACATAACTGAGAGTTCTCTACAATTCTCTTCTTAATTATCATTTAGTCAGCATGTCTTTACATAAGTCTAATGTCTAGCTCTTAATATTTTTTTTAAGATCTAAAATAGCACTGTTAATATAATACTGGTAAAATATCATTGCTTTACTGTCAAACAGAGGCACATTAATCCTAAATTAATCTTTCTGTTAGAATTGAGATACTTATGAAAAAAAGATCAAAATTCTTAAATAGTTGAGTTTGGGTTTAAATAACCTTTGCTCAATATACACAAAGGCATGTCTTATGACTGACTTACTTTTAGTAACAACTCCTTCCAGTCGAATGATATTGGGATGGTCAAACTGTCCCATAATGCTTGCTTCTCCCAGGAAGTCTCTCCTCTGCTTTTCTGTGTAGCCTACTTTCAGGGTTTTGATGGCCACTGAAATCTCTTTTTTTGAAGGCAGTTTTAAGCGGCCACTGCACACCTCTCCAAATTCACCTGTTAGAATGCAGAAGAACAACAAGAAAATGGGAGGAATTGCACAATAAAAAATTATCAGTAAAGAGCAACTGCTTTCTCTCAATAATTTCATTAAAAATATTTGTGCCTTTGACCTGCAAGATATACACTATAGTGCTCCAAATTATTTTGGACGATAATAATATAACACTGCCTAGGAAACCTTAGGATATACACATCCTGGTGGAAAATGGACCTTGTAAGAAGCTATATATATCTTAAAGTACCATACAATGAAATCATGCAAAATGAAAAAAACAAGAGATAAGTTGAAAGCTGCATCTACTAGAGTCTTTACCCCTTGTTCTCATAGCTACCATTATTTCAGGGTAATTAACAGGACAGCAAAGATAGTGATTAAAGTTGAACACTGGATTAAATTTCAGATGTGTTTATTCTGTTTTTACCAAGAGGGCCAATTTGGCTGTATACTCAGACTCTCTGAAAAGGAGAATGAAAGCATCTGCTATCAATTCACATTATTGGAGTATTGGTGTGTTGCATTACTGACATAATGGATATAAAGTTCTTCAGGCTTCTGGGAGGAAAATAGCAACATAACAGTATCAAATAAAACATAGTATGTCTTATCTAAAGATTTACTATAGACCTCTTTTCTTAGACATAATGTCTTCAATAAAAAATTATCTTAAATGTGCAATTAGTCCAGAATTTCTTGAATATGGAGTGTGGCTTACTTTTAAATATTCTAGCCAAATTAGTATAAAATTGTCTAGAACTAATATAGGCACTACCTTCAGTATGTATTGTTACTGAGAAGATTTACCATCATTCTTTCATTAGATTTTGAGCTTCCTTCAAGAAGAGGCCCTTCTACATTTACTTCTCTGTCCCCACACTGCCCTAAAGATTGCCGCAGAGTAGTGCCGTAGAATGCTTCTTGTGCACAGGACTTCTAATACTGTGTGGATTATTAGATCTGTTTCGTACCACATTAAAAAATGATTGCTATTAAAGGATAGTTTTTTCTGAAATATTGTAGGATTAATTATATGGTTAATATTTTTTGCTCTTGAAGGAATGAAATAACATTCATCCAACTTTCATCTTGGTCCAACTTTCTCGCTAGAGTTTTCTATGAGCTTCTTTCTGTATATAAAAGCCAGAGAAAGTGATATGATTCTACTCTATTTTTGTGTTCAAGTAAGTGGTTAGACTCACAAAAGTAGCAGTTGTCCTGTTGATTTACCAATGACATGACTACAAATGGCTTGTCTTTCTCCAGGAAACTTTTACTTCCCTCAGACCTGACTCTTTCCCAGGCATCCGGTCTTGCCACAGTTTTCACAGCAATATCTTTTTCTGTAACTTGGCAACATCACTTAAAGTTCAAAAGCAGATACTGATGAATTTATTTTAAAAATACTCATCAACTAGTAACAGTATAGCAGACAGTATGAAACACACAAAGATATAATGGTGAACAAGGCAAGAGTAGTTTATTTTTGAGGAAATGTAATGAAAATAATGTTATCTGCAGCTACAGTGTTCCTTAAAATATAAGGAGAATTGGGGAGCAGAACTTGAGAAAGTTCATTGATCTTGCTAACTCCAAGGGAGAATATGTCATTATAAATGCTATAGAGTGTTAGAAGAAGAGAAGTTATTAGGAATGCAAATAATTCCTAGAATTTGTAACTAAGCGCTGTCATGTATTACATGTGTGATTTTAAGGGAGTAACTTAACCTCTGTGTGCCTCTGTTTCCTTATCTATAACATGGAGACACCAATTGTATCTACCTCATGAAACTGTTGTGCAGTTAAAAAAAATTAATATATATAAAGCACTTGAAAAAATGTCAGACACATAGTAAATGTCAACTGTTAGTCACTATGTGTCTCTCTGAGTTCAGATCTACCTTAAGAAGGATAAGTTATCTATCTACCTCTCAAGAGTTTCTGTTCAGATCAAACCAATAAATAAATATAAAAGAGCTTTATAAAAGGCCAAATGCTATGTTAATGTAACAGATGGTTATGATGATGATGGTGATAACATAGTCCATGTCATACTGGACAAGCATTTATAAAGAACATTTTATAAGAGTTCCTTATAAGAGAGATCAAGGGAGAGAGTTCAAATTTCCACTGGGAAACTTGGATACATGCACATGTACATATATAATTACCTTCAAAATTCATAAAACAGATTAGTAATGCTAATTTTTGAAAATTACAAAATTTAGTAATGTGTTTATTTCATCAGAAAATACTAGAAATGGTCTACAATATATTTTACAAGACATACAAATGCTAAATACTAATTCAATTCTCTTTATAATAATTTAAAGTAACTCTTGGAGAAGTTTAAAAAGACTGGGAAAACACAAATCCCAATCTTTCCATCTAGCCAAGTTTTATATTGTCTTATTCAATTAACTTTGTACTCATAAGAAAGAAAATTTAGATCCTGTTGTTTCTAAGTATAAACCATCAGATCTTGATTTCTTTTAATTTAATAAGTACAGCAGTATTTATTTGCCTTTTGAAATATGCATACTTTATGAGAATGTGCATTGTATTCCGATTTAAGATGTACAATGTAAAAGTTGCTCAAAATAAAATTTCTTACTTTAATTTCATTTAAAATAGAAGAATAAAATCTACATGTACTTTAATAGAATGACCATCTCCTGAACTAGTCTCAAAGCCCACTCTCTCGCTGTTTTGGTAAGACAAGCCCAATGCTTGCTTGCCACGGAAGTGTTCTACATGAATTATCTAATTTAAACTTCACAAAAATTCTATGAAGAAGGCATATGGTGATCTTCAACATCTAGTATGGGATTTGAATTTGGAAAGTAAGAGGTTCAAATTTGGGTTTCTCATTTTGATATGACCATGGCCATTTAAATTCTCAGCTTTTGCTTTCTTATGTGCTAAAATGGAAATATCTATCTAAAAAAGCTAATAAAATAAAATATCACATGAATGCTTATCATAAATTAAGAGTTTAATAAATATTTATTTTTCCAGAAATTTCTAGTATTTAATCTTCAAAAGAATCATTGGATTGAAAGATAAAAATAGGAATTTTAGTCATGAATTCTTCATTAATAGAAATCTTCTTAGAGAAATTTCATTTACAACAGATTTTTAATTTTATTATTTGCAATATGGGTGTAATTTTGATGATTCAATGTATAAATTAGAATTTTTCTTACATATATTAATTTATATAAAATCTCTGGCAGAAAATGAAAGAATTAGCTGAGAGAGACAGAGAGATAGAGAGAGAGAGAGAGAGAGAGAGAGAGAGAGAGAATCTTTCCATTAATTTAATTGACTGTGAATTTCATGTCATTGGTTGAAAAGGTTAGCGTTTCTAACAATGGAAGATAGTTGCTAATCAATTTAGCATAATTATTACATTTTTATGAATAATATTATATTATATTAAAAAAATTAAAAGGATGTGGGAAGTAGGTAAGTGTATGTATGAAACAAGGATGACATTTGTTGATTGTTATTGAAGCTATTGTAAAAATGAGTAAATGCAGGTTCATTATAGTATTATACTATTTCATCTACTTTTGTACATATGTTAAATCTTACAAACAAAAAAATTAGTAGTTAATAAAGTGTTGATTTCATATTTTTTCTTGATAATGATCACCTTCTGAAGGCTAATCAAAGCAATCTAGAATTGGGTATGTAACCTTTTCCTCCTCTTATCAGATTCTCCAGTTGCAAAGTCCTTATGTTGCATTTGCTACTACAGTTTCCACGCTGGAGAAAAGTGTGCTCTTGTGGGGAAACAATACAACCTGCCAAACAAAAACTCTCTGCGTCATGCTGCTGTTCGCAAAGCAGCACCGTACAAATGAAACAGAGTTATCAATATCTACCTGTTTTGGCACTGGATTACCATAGATGTACAGTAAATGTGTAGACTCTCAAGTCTAAGATTGTGAAAAAGAAGTAGTAACTCTATTTTCCTGCTATTATCACAGTTTCATAGTTTAATATTATTCACACATATGAGTTTTAGATGGATAAGACATTAAGAAAATCAAAGAGAAGCTTTAGTAAATTGTCATCTTATTTAGATAATATGAATTACTCAGATCATCCTATTTGCATATTAACTACTGCTTGAATTTTAAATACTGCTTTGGTATATAGAAAAGGAAACAGAAAATTATATGCACATTTTGTAAAGAAGCATCAGTCATAAATATATAAATATGGTATTTGCAGAAAATGCGATCTAATATTTTATACATAATTCAATGAGTTAATTTCTCAGTCTTCACCCCAATTCCTGCATCAACATAGCTAGTTTGTGTTTAAGAGAAGCACTGAAGGATGAGATGATGGTGTAAAACTCTTTATTGTTGAGCATGGTTTGATTTTACTTTTTAATAGTAGTTTTCTGTTCATGCTTACTACACATCTTATGGCTGTTCATGTGTTTCTGTGTAAGGGTATCAAAAACTATTTTACAAATATCTGAAATTTTACTTGGAAATATGCAACTGCTATTAATAATCACTTCATAGGTAGTAATGAGCTTATGATTGAGTAAATTAATGATTAGAACAAATAGATGCCTGTATAAACACAGCTTTAACATAAATAAATTAAGAAAATTGCAGTTAAGCCAATAATAAAGTGGAACACTTTATGTTATTTAAAGTATCCACTCAAGATAGTTGTGATAAAATTCATATAAAATACGTTATGATTTTATTTTGTGTCATTTGGTTTTATAATTCCAAAGAAAATTCTAAAATTGAAAATCAAACTTTTCAATTACTGGATGTGTCTAAAGTGAGACATACTTTTATCCCATTATTCCTATTTAGCCAAATAGGCTTTGTGACACATGATCAGCATAGCCACGGGAAGATTGAGTCGTTGCTGTTGCCACCTCTGAAACTAAATAAATAAAAGGCAGCCATGGTCTGTGAGTCTGTAAGTCTGACACCTTTGAAATCATTACATTCCATTAAATGACCCATTTTTTATTGCTTGCCTTTCATCATGAAATCAAAAATTCCCCTTTCCATAGCAATATACTAGGCCTCAGAGACCGAGCAATCTCAGGTAGTATTCTTATTCACAGTCTTGAACTTGTGATGTACATGCAGTACTAGGTGGGGAGTAGGATTACTGAGTTGGTTACCTGCTCCAACAACTTTGTCAATGGATATGTTGGTGGCATCCAATTCCTTGGCAAACTCATGAACTGCTTGTGTAGGGTCCTCATATGTATGTGGGTCAACATAAGTCCTGAGACCTGGAAGTTTTACTGTTTAAGAAAAGGAAGAAAGGCATTACTTTAGCTAGATTTATAACTTTTCTGAGCAAATTTTAAGGTAACATTACTGGTTAAAAAAATGTCCTAACACCAATAAGATGCACAACTTTAGTTTATTCTGTGGTATCATAGAAACTGGCAGAAATATTGGACTAAGTGTTGAGACATTTAAGAAAAGAAGTTCTCTGTGATGAAATATAAAGAAGAAGCACACAGAAGAATTTTCTCTCCAAAAACACTAGAAGTAAAATGGACATTCAAGAAAAGGGATTTTAAGAAGGAAGATGGTTCAGAGTTGAGTAGGCGTAATAATTGCTACTCATGGCACTAATGAGTCAACACTATTGTGCTATTGCATATTCATGATTCTACAAACACTACAGTAACTAATTATCTATTACAATGTAATATCTGACAATAAATCCAAGTATATATAAAATGCTTATATAAGGTTAGATAATTATTGTGATTGCAGATAAATTAATTAAAGGATCTAAAATGGTATGTCTTCTGTCTGATACTCTACTACTTTTATTAATATTCACAATCAAAATCCCCCACTGCAATTATAGTTATACTTTACACTGTTAGTATGTGTGTGTATATATATATATACTCTATACACACACCAATATAGTATTAATGCACTGAAATCTTACTGTGTAGCTCTTTAACATAATTAAATGCAATCTAAGTATTGCCTGTGAGTTTATTAATGGTGCTAAGGAGCTAATTTATTAAATATAAATCTCCTTCATGATATATTTGTTTATTAAACAAAGGTGAAAATTTTAATGATAATCTATAATTAAAATAGCATAGTCAAATGATACAGGAGAATCATTTTGGATTTTATTTTATACTAATGAAATCCCTATCAGTTGGAAAAAATAACACATTACAGACAATTTGCAAATTCCAATAAGCTATTTTTCTATGAGAGAAACTGAATTTTTAAAAGGGGAGCCTATGAGTTATTAAAGTAGAAAACCATGCTCTAACACTAAAGAAAATTGCAACTTAACTCACATACTATATGAATATTATTGAGTTTGCTTTAAATTTTAGTAACATTGATAACATTGCTTTAGAGTGGAACATGGATGCTTAATTGTGGCATATTTTTTTCATTTATTACATTAAATTATTGAAGTGATTTTTTTTCCTAATCTAACAAATAATATCAGACATTATCATTTCCCATATTACTTCATAATAGAACACTCTGTATGGACCAAAGATTTCCTTGAGTTCGTTTTGTAGTTTGTATTAAATAGGTGTAAAGACTATAGATGCCAGCAGTTCTGGAAAGCCTTTAACACTATGAACATCAGGCCAAGTCCAGGATTTCACAGTTTGTGTTAACAAATGATCAGTTCATTGAACTACGAGACAACTTCATGAATCCCATGATCACAATACATTATAATTTATGTTCCCGTGAAGCTTTCATAGAAGTTTTGAGTAAAGAAACATGGGCATAAGAATAAATGGATTATAAAAGAAACAGTGGCTCAGAGAGAGGGGAGGTAAAAACTCTATTTTTCTCAGCTACTTCTTGGGTGACATTGACACAGCACAATAGGAATGGTGGGGGTGGGGGGTGAGGGAACAAATGGAGAATGTAGAAGAAAGGCTAATATCACTCCTGCTTCTGCCTGCTGCTACTACAAAAGAGCAGCCGCTCTCCAGCCTGAGACAGGGTGTGGATAATTTGAAAAGACACCACTTCCAAGGAAGTCAACATCCACAGAGATGGGAAAATTCAAGTCCTAGCCCTTGCTTTGGGTAAACTTTGAGTGGAGTAGCTTTTGAAGTGAGAGCTCCACTTTTAGAGTTTTTCTAACTTGGATATCTCTGCAAAAACAACAAGTTAGGCCTCTGAGAGAGAAAGCTCTAGAAAACTTACTATTCAAGTGCCTACCATGAGATCCTGTTCTATAAGTCATGATCAATAAATGATAGAAATTATTGGCCTAATTAGTAGTTCTCTTGTTAAGAATGTTTATTTATAGTTATTAGTATCATTGAAGTTTCCTGGTGGTAGAATTTAGGCTCAGAAATGTCCATTTCTTTTGAGCTTACAGATCAGTTTGCATGCTTTTGCCATATAAACATATTCCTTCCTAAAAACACAAATGGCAGGGTCCCCCATTAATACAATAGTCTACTATATTTTATTATTATGCTAAAATGACTTCTAACATTATTAGTACTAAAATTCTTTACCCTTAAAATAAGAAGCAGATTAAGAAAAGCTGTCATATTTTTCTTGCTTTGGAGTAAAGAAAACTGTAAAAGTAAATAACCACAGAGTTACTAAAATATGTCAGGAGACAAGTCTTATTGGAAATCTTTTAATTTAGTCAATTTAGTT
This sequence comes from Cheirogaleus medius, assembly GCA_008086735.1. Classification (NCBI taxonomy): domain Eukaryota; kingdom Metazoa; phylum Chordata; class Mammalia; order Primates; family Cheirogaleidae; genus Cheirogaleus; species Cheirogaleus medius. Next base: position 76,050,625 of record VBSM01000272.1, read on the forward strand.
CCATTTTAATGAAGATTCACACCAGATCGAGGGCATGATATATGATTTTCCAGTTTTGATTTGCCTATACTTAGTAACAGTAAGGTAAAATCTAGCAATTCTTTTTAAGGAAAAAAAATGACACTTTAAACATAAGGTAGAATTGAGTTTTTTAATTTTTAAATAAACAATTACAAATGTTTTACCTTGCTGTATTTAAGAACATCAATTTGGGGGAGATTTGCTGGCATCAGAATTTACAAAGACTTTTAAATGAGTTGTTAGGAACAATGTCTCAAATATTTTTAAATAAGCACTGGTTTTAAAGAGACTTGAAAGTATGCTTTAGCATTATTCTTCACTACTAGTAAGCTCTAGGGAATATATGTACTACTAAATAATCTGAAAATTAAATAATCACCCCCAAATAAAAATCAAATCAATCATATTCATTGCTCTTAATTAAAATAAGATAAATTGCTTTTCCATCCACAGGACATTTGGGAAAAAAATTACAAATATAAATACTACCCCCACCTCACATAAAATGGTCTGTTCACTGTGGGAGCTTTGGCTGCTGATATTTAACTGCTGACCCCAGAGGTTCCAGGAATCAGGTGATTCAGGCTGCACGGCACATAATCCCTTCACACCAATAATTAAGGGCAACATACAGAGTAACTGGGCTCTGTCATGAAAACCAGATAATAAACACATGCACACGTGTTAAGCTGCACTACTTTACAGCTCATTCTGTGCAAACACAATAATTTACATTTCCATTTTACCAGCATGAGTTGCCCCAAGGATAGCAAAAAGTAAAAAGGCCCTGCCAGAAAGGGCAAGGGGACAGGATCTTAGGAGGTGAAACACATTTCTTTCCTTTTGAAGCAATATTATAGGATTTGTAACAAGGCTGGAGGGAATAGTTCATAGCTAGAGCTTTTTAAAGTAATACCAAATAAATGGTCTGAAATAAACCAGCTGTAGTATTAAGAGGCAGAAAGTTTATGACATGCATATAAGTTACTTTATGCCTTTGCAGCTAAATGCATTTCTTTTTTGTTTGTCTATCACAAAAATATTACACATTTGAAAAAAAAAATTAAAGTTTCAACAAACTCCACCATAAAAACCAACAGCAAAACAGACTGGGATAATACAGGAATCTGCTTGCAATTGGCACACAAAAATTTATCAGAACTCCAAATTCATAAGACTTACAATTCCTACCAAAAAATCATATCAGTGTGGTCTTGCACTAAAGACAATATTGACATCAATTGTCCAACTCAAACTAAGAGCAACTTAATCCACGAGAATGTCATTGTTCTGACTAATTTATGTATGGAGATTATAACTTAAGTGTTTTCTGGGCCTACTGAAAAGAAGGAAAACAAATATCCTATAACTTGTTCATGTATTCTTTTTAGACTTCTGAATAATTATCCTAAATAATCTGGACTGATATGATGTTGAAATTAGAAAGGTAGTATTTTGGCTTTTTTGTGAATAATTTTATATTGACTCTATAATGAGAGGAACAAAACAATGCTGCAAAAATCTTGTACTGTTTCCATGTCATGTGAATTTACATTTTGGATGACATTCTTTTTTATATTTCAAAATATTAAGGGAGTACAAGTGATCTTGTTAGACGGATGAATTGAATAATGCTGAAGTCAGGGCTTTTATGTGCCCATCACTAGAGTAGTGTACATTGTATCTCACAGGTAAGTTTTTATCCCTCACCCCCAAGGGAATTATTCCAGGGATGAACTGCTTTTTTTCAAGGTACTGTATGCTCCCTGAATGTTTGAGTTATAACTAAAGCTACATTTTTAAATGACAATCCAATGACTGATGCAAAGTATCATGTTGATTTGAAAATAATTTTAGAAGGCAATGGTGAATGCTAAAGTAATGGTTACAACACTACATTGGTTATATTGAGATTATTTTAGAGCACGTGAGCATGAGGTATAGTCTTTGTATGAATTTCCATGAGAATACTCTATTCCTTTTAAGGTCACTGATTAGTAATTGCCAACCTAAGCTGAGCTATCGTTTGGAAAAGCAAAACACCTGGGATGATTTGTTTCACCAGGAATAAAAAAAAAAATTGTCTTTTTGTTAGTTGTAAACAAAAGTGTATTTCTTTTAAAAAAAATATTTTACAAAGGCTAATTTAAAACGTGGGGGGGAAGTTCTGGCTTTACTACTAGTTGGATATCATGTAACTCCAATATAAACAGTTTATTCTAAAGTCTCTTTCTTGGTTGGCTGACAAAATGGAGTAAGGCACTTCATGTAAACAGAGGTTGTTTATATTTATTTGGCAGTTAGGAATGAGGAAAGTCTCCTATTTAGACTAGTAACAAGGAAATTGAAGATACGCTTTGCCTTTCAGCCAGGCAGAGCTAACTGTAGTTGATACCGCCCATCATGTGCATTATTTGAATATAAACCACAGGTTACCCTTTACTTTAGCTTAAGTGTGCTGAAATGTAGTCATGTAAAAATTACTTAATACAGAGCCATGCATTTCCTTCTCTTTCTACAATAAATTGAATATACTCAGTTTTTCCATAAAACTGCTTTTGAATTCTCTTTGTCAGGGGGAAGTTATCCAATTATATATCAACAATTGCTAAAACTGAAATGGTAAAATGAAACAAAAAACAAAGTTTAGAAACTTACAATGCCCATTCCCAAAATGAAGTCTTTTTTCATCTGCACCATGTTTTGACTTGTTATAGCCACAGAACCTAGAAGTAAATCAAGGGAGGAGAATACATAAGGAGAATATATTAAAACAATTATCTATGCTCAGAGTGTGCAATGCACACAAAATAAAGCATTTTCCTCAAGCAATTAAATGCTTTAGTGAAAGTTTAATGACTTCATATATTCTAAATCCTCTATAGAAAGCCTTTTTCTCTGGAGACCCTGGAAAGCTGCCTAATGAGGAGATATGTAGAGTTGCTTCCCTACTGTGCAGACCCCTCCAGTTCAGTTTTTATAATGGCCTTAGAATGTGTTTATAGTATTTTTTAACAACTACTGTTAGAAAAAATGAAGGGTAAAGTCACCATTGGTAATGATTAGTGCTGTGCAGTGTTACCAGAGTTCTGGGTGAGAAAGTGTCAAGGAAATCTGGGGTTATTTGAAGAGTGAGGAGATAATTGGGAAAAGAAAGTAAAAACTAAGAGTGGGGTCAAAAGCGAGAAGAGAAGTGGTGTGTGTTAGAGAGTGGGGACAGGAATTTAATGGAGAACAGAAATCAAAACTAAGGATAAAGAAAAAAAGAAAGGGAGGAGAAAACAGACCTAGAATACAAGTGGTGGCATTTTTATTTCTCAGAACACTTTATTTACCACACTCTTCAAATTTTAACAGCAATCAAGGGCAGCAAACCAAGCAATTATGAAAGCAAATAGTAAAACAGACTGTGACCTCACCTCCCAATCAAAACATATATGACAACAGTGAGGAGAATAATCGCAACTGCTGCTGAAATGGCAATCATGACCACTTGGCTATTTTCACCAGAGATGGAGAAAGCTGTGAGGTTGAAGAGAAAAAATAATAAAGGAACAGCCATTGTCACATCATGACTAACATCTACATGAAAATGCTGATAAATTAAGTCATATGTATTCTGCTTTTACCTGAAACCTGGTTTGATGTCTGATACAGTATTGGAAGAATACTTAGTACAAATAAAAGTAGACATTTTCCATAATATGGCATGAAATTTCAGTCTAGTTAATAAGATTAAATCCTCTGTCTCAATGGCATCAATCAAACACCACTTGAATGCCAACTGTGAAATATCTAAAACTGGTTTTCTCTGTCATCATTGGCAAAAGTCTAATTTGATGAACCAGAAGTTATCAGAGGAGCTTAAAGAACTGGTAAAAATTTCCCAGATTGAAATTATTAAAGCTCTCTAATTAATCTTGTTTTGCCTTCAATATCTATATTTGTTTAAAAAGTGGTATGATATTTATCTATGGACCTCAACACGTATAACCAATGAACTCTCCCAGTATTTCTTACCTTTGCAAATGGCCCCATCACTCATTCATTCACCAAGACAAGGAGTCAGCAAAAATGGCAGGAACCAAATCTGACCTGCCACTAGTTTCGGTATAGCTCACAAGCTTGGAATGGTTTTATGTTTTTTAATGATTGTAAAAAGTCAAAAGAATAAGATTTTGTGATACGGAAATGAAATTCAAACTGTGGTGTTCATAAATAAAGTTTTATTGAAACACAGACACAATCATTCATTTGTGTATTATTTATGCCTGATTTTATGCTACAATGAACAAATTGGATAGTAGCAATACAGACTGCATATACACACAGCCTAAAATATTTATTATCTGGCCGATTACAGAAAAAGTTTATTGATACTTCATCCAGACCAATGCTTCTCAAACTTTAATGCTCACACAAGCCACATGAGGATCTTTTTGAAAATACTGTTTTTGATTCAGGCAATCTGGAGTGGACTGCCATTGAACTTTTCTTATGAGCTCCCAGGGGGTGCTGATGAGACTGATTCCAGCCCACAGCCTTTCGATGAGCAAGGAACTAGACCACAAAATAAAGTCACCTTGTCCCCTCCCTCTGCTATTCATTCTACATCCATTTAATCACCAAATCCTCTTAAATATCCTAGTTTATGTCTTGATTTCTCTTCTAGATTATCATTAGAAATTCTTGATTAGTCTCTGTTCATATGCCTTGCCTATCTTTTACCTTGCAACCAGATTATTCCTTCAGGACCACGAACTTAACTATGGAATTCCTATGCATAAAATCTTTGCATGGTTCTCACCACTTTCAGAACAAAATGCAAATTCTGTAGCAGAGCATGTAAAGTCATTTAGGATCTGTTCCCTGTCTTAAAGTTCCAGCCTCATCTGCTAAAACTCTATAAACATCTTAAAGTCTAGATTTTCTAAAATAGAGGCAGTTTTTGGAGCAGCCTCTTTTATATGCTCATATTTGCTTACATTACTCATGTGGTAAATGCTTATTGAATACACGAACAAATTGTGTCTCAAAAGAAGAGCAGAGCAGAGAGTTTAGCTATTGGAATGTTATTGCCTCTCCAGAAACCAATATGGCATCTTCAACCTGATAAAATCTAAGTTTGGAAGATTTTTTTCTAAAATATGTGGTTTCAGGAGTAGTTAAATGATGAATAATAATAATAATAATAAAAATAAAACCACGGCAGCAGATAGGCTGTTAGAAGTTTCTCATTAGAAGCATCTGAACAAAAGAGCCTAGAATGTGGCAGGATGGCACTCTCCTAATATAAACTGTTGCAAGCACTTTATTCTTTACTACCAGCAAATTATTGTTTACACTACTGTGGCAGTCATAGGAGTGCTTGCTATGACAAGTACAGTGAGCAGACACCTTCCAGCTGCTGCACCTTCAAGATTCATCTCAGCCTTCAAGCACAGGTCATGTTGTCCCTCAATGACTGAACACGGCAGGGGCAGGGATCCTGGAGCCCGGCCCTTCCTACGCCATGCAGGACTCCACAAATGGGCCATCTGCACTCTGGGGCTCACCATTGGCTTCACCAAGACCCTCAGAGCTACATTGAGATCTGAGGCTCCTCCTCCCCAATTCTTCTTTCCTTCTTTCTCTTCATTGATGACAGACCTACATCTTAGTCTCAGGCTCTGCTTGCCCACCTCCGCTCTGCTCCCCTTTACCTTTCCACAGGTATTTCCCCTACAAAGCTCTTGTTCTTGGAATTCCGTCTCCGTATCTTCTTCCCAGAGGATCTCACTGATACATCCTTATCTATTGACTATAGATAAGTGAATAGTTTGCAAAATAGCTAAACCCAGTGTTTCAAAAATGTTCTGTAAACATATAATGATAACTCTAACTCATGCTTTTCATTTTTTATATCACAATAATTTACAAAGAGCAGCAAATTTTGAATTATATGGTCATTTTGATTAACCAACTTATACAATAAAGCTCAGTGAAATTCAGAGAGGAAACATGATAGGAGAAAAGGTAATTCCCTATGTCTTTTTCTGTCAAAGATAACATTAAACTAAGACTTCTCCAGTTTCTGCTAACTCTAAATATGTATGATTCTCAGATGCTATTATATCTAAAGTGCATAACCAAATCAGATCATTTTTATTGATGAAATTAGCTAGGGAGCTAATATGAAGGAGTAATATTGAGGTGTTATATAGTTGTCTAATAATTTAACATAGTATATTATTAAAAATTTATATCTATTACATATCTTAGAATTTCAACTTGAATTTGTTTTCCCACAAGCAAACTGCTCTCCCTGTTTATAGTCACTTCACATTTTACTCCATTTTACATATACTGCTGGTTTTCCCTCCCAAAAGTAGAGTGTTTAGGAGCTCATCCTCATGAGCCAGAATGCCTAGATTTGTACTCATTTGCTGTGTGACAAAATTTGGTTGTCTGAGAATTAAATGAATTAATGTAAGTAAAACACTTGCTCAATACTCACAGTGATCAATAAATGTTACATATTTTTATTATGTCATTCTCTAGTGAAAAACTTGCAAAATTACTGTTTCCTATAAAATTATAGATAAATGTCTAATTTTATATATAAATTTCTTTAATAATGATTATATTCTACCTGTATCAGGCTTCCTTCATGTCCCCTAATAATAGGGTCCACGAAATGAACATTGCTGCACACTCACTATTTAAAAACAACAGAAAGTAAGTGTGAAGCATTCAGGAGGCTAATTTAATTGTCCCTGGGGTTGATGCCTTGATAGTAATATCTGCCAGGATCTTCTGATTCTAAAATTCAGCTTTGTTCCACAAATTTTTATTCTTGAAATCATTTGGATATTCAAATTATGAATTATTTGTAAAAACACAATCCACACACACACACAGTGAGTACCTACTATACGGAGTAATATTTCAAGCAGTTTAAAAACATCTAATTTAATCAACATAAAAAACCTTATTATTTTATGCACATGATTTTCCCAAATTTCCAGATGAGGTAACTGAGGCATGGAGACTTAAAATGACTTGTTAGATTCATCCTATTATAATAATGTCCCTCTGCTCCAAAGTGCTTGCTCTTAAAGCCTACATTATACCTGGCTTTTTTCTTGGGCACAAATCACATACCCTGAATTAGTTTCTGTCCACTGATGCATTTCCAGACAATTGGACTGCTTTCCCAAATAGGCAATATGACTGTTTGTACTTCTTGCATTGGTGGAAGCTGCCTTCACTCTAGGAAAATCCTTTTACTCTCTTGTTCTCCATGCTTTCTGTGGGTCTTAGTTTAACATCTTTTTTTTTTTTTAATGTGCAATAGCAGCACTGGATCAGGACTCCAAAACTTGAAGATTCTAGGTTCACTGTCCCCACTTACTAGATTAAAATTCAGAAAAAAATAAACTCTGTATTCTAGATCATGTATAAAAGGAAATAGAAGTATCTGAATAGTGTACAAATAGAATCAAATGAAATATCTATGAAAATGCTTTATATACTGTTACGTAAATACATGGATTCTAGAATCAGACATATCACGTATCAATTATGTGACTTTGGAAAGCTTACTTAACATCTCTATGCCTCAGTTTCCTCATCTGTAAAATGAAGGTGATAATAAATGTGAAACACTGACATATAAAAAGTAAGATATTTTAAAACACTTAGGAAAATGTGTTTTATTGTGTCTCTATATCTTTCCAATAAACCAAGTTCAGAAAATGTTATCTAACTTCTAGCACAAAATGCACTGTGTTCTACTAAGACATATGTATTATATGTGGATTATAGATGAAAACTTTTCATGTAGTTCAAAAAATGAAAACTAGAGGACAAAAGCAAACTGTTAAAGAAATTCAAACATGAGTCTTCTTTCTATTTTTTTTAAATATCAAAATATAATGAACAAGACTCAAATCCTTAGAATTTTTAGGAATACTTCTTTTTGGTTTAAAAAAAATAGGAGAGTTGATTTTTGCCTTTTCCTCCTAAAACAAAGGACTTTTTTCCTCATCTGTATTTAAAATCTGGAAGAATTCTATGGTGAAGCAGTAAGAGTAGTTATTATTTAGTTTTTAAATAATCAAACTGCACAACTCACAGTTTTTTTGTAAATGGAGAGGAAAAAGAGAAAAAGTTCATATTTTTCTTTCTATCCTCTTTTTCTCTTCTTTCTCTCATCAGTGGAAATATTTCAGGTACAAAACTTACTTGGCAAAAATCATATGACTCTGCAGTTTTCAAATGAGATATTTTTAAGATCGCAGACATTGAAGCCTTGTTAGTTTATTCACAAATGCCACTACAGCAATATCTGTGGTAAATCTTGAATTATATTAGATCTTTGAAATGTATTGTTGTTTTTGCAAATTTACTTATTAGACAGGATTAAGAGCTGATTAATACCATGCAGAATTAAATGGATGTTCCAAAATATGCACCAACATAAGAAATGTTTATCTAATAGTGATTGGACTCTCCTGCCTCTTAATATAATGCCTGATTTCTACCACAGGAAGTAATAAATATTTGCTTTTTCTACTTCTATAATTTGGAATCTCTCCTGGCAAATCAAATGTAGATTTTGCTGTTGATGTTTAATTAAAATGTTCATTTAAGAATTTGAAAAAAATCAATTTGTAATTATTTTAAAAGGAGAAACTTTGTACCATTTAAAATTTGCAAAACGACTTAGAACTACTGTTAAGTTACAATTATATTTTATTATTGGATCACCCAAAATTTATCAGTTGCTTTAAATCATGTTTACTATAATTTCCATAGTATTTTACGTTTTGTTTCTAATATCCTCAGAGAGTGGTTTCTCCATGCTTATTTCCTCACATGAGGATTAAAAGAGGTCTTTAAGGATAGATTTATGTATTTAAAGAAGGCAGCTGTCCTTTGAGTTGAATTGTCATGGTTCATCTGTGAGCAGATGATTTCTAAAAACATTAGAATCACAATATCTTGCAGAATTTATAGCTTCTTATTGTAAGCAGCATTCCTAACCATCTGACAAATAGTATGCCATAAAATACTTACTTCATTATATTAACTTAAACAGTTTTTATGTTTTTTGGTCAAACTTGAACATTTCTATTAGGTATCAGATTTGTACACAAAAATATTACCATACCAACAGCAATGTGATTTCATGTCAGGAACAAAATATTCAGAAAATGGGAAATATTGGTGTCAGGGAAAAAGGGCAAATTGTAACAGTCGGAGAAGAGATTACTGGGTTTCCATTCAGTGAGTGCTGAGTACAGTCAGACTATTCCTGGGTGAATTGATCTAATTCTAAATGGTTTGCATCTTTGGTCATCCTTCTAGACTATTTTACAACTGTGAATAGTTGTAGAAAACTGATAGTAATGCATATGATTTTTCTTATTACAATTAAAATAACATTTATATACTAGAGATACAGCTGGTTTATGCCCTGTAGAAAAGAGGACCCTATTCATTACACTTATTGGACCCACTGGATATTAACCTGTTGGGACATATCATCAAATTTATTTAATATTCCTGATTGCCTAAACTCTCTCACACACAAAAATATATATTTGTGTGTATACATATCTATTCTTCAGATTTTTCTTTGAACAGGTTTTAACCTCTTACTAGTCTGCTCATTATTATCAGTTAAATAAAATCTTTAGCTTCTGTTCATTTTATGCTATAGAGATGATTTTACCTTTCTTAAAATTATATTTTAGCAGAAGGCTTTTTAAATGTGAAGTAAATGCATTCCAAATAAAAGAAAGTTACTGGGAAAATGTTTGCCAATTTTAGATCAATTTTAGCCAAATTTGGGGTCAAATGGTCATGCTATCCAAATTGCTTGTGAATGTGAATGAAGTGATAAAACATATTTTAGAAAATCCTTATTCTCCAAGTGATACACGATTGAATGAGTTAAGGCTTAAGACAAAATTAAGATCCTCATGGATCAGCAAGTTTCTTTTTTGTAGCTCATTGAATCACACAATGAACCTGGAATATCTGAAATGACAGGCACTAGAAGTATATTACTATATTAAATAATGTTCCTCAAAAGCAATTTATGGCTAATAGAAAACACGAAGCACTTTAGGCATTTGAAAAAGAGAAAAAAGAGCACTAACACCAACACAAACACTGTATATATACTGTATACAAGCACAATGCTATACAAATGGCTAAATGTCCCAAGCAATATATTTTCAATGTATCACATTTGGTTAAAACTTAGAGGGAGTGATACAAATGATTAAACACCTTTTGCAACTCCCCCTCCCCAACAACCCCTCCACACTACATTGAAATAATACGTACAGTCTGGGCTAGTTTCAAATTCAAACTTGCGGCTGTTAGTCCCATATCCAGCTGCCGTTCGGGCTCGGATTTGGAATACATATGTAGTGTCAGGCTTGAGGCTACTGATGGTAACATTTGTGCCTCTTGCCCTCAGAATGGTATAACTTGTCTCTTGTTCCTGCTTTGAGGTAAAAAAAAATGCATGTTAAAATCAAATCTTAATAATGCTATCAAATGATAAACAGTGAACCACTCAAAGTCGATTCTTTCGGTATTAATATTTAACAGAACATATGACAGATTTAAAAAGTCATGCCAATTATTTCATTCTCTGAATGCAATAGAGACATTTTTAAAAGATGAAAATATTTATAGAATTTCCTAATTTGGGTATTATGATCTATGCCCTACATATAAAGCAGGAAAAGTTAGGCTCCATTCTTACTAATTAGTAAATATGTGAGTGAAGATATGTTCTCTTCAAAGTCAAGCCTGAGCAAAACCTTCAGTCTAATCCTAAGAATAAATTTATGGAGGAAAAACAAAGCCCTTTGAACTAAACCTAACAGGAATGCCCTACTGATTCTCAAAAATAAAATATGTCTATCTATCTTAAAATAGTAAAGATAAAAAAGTCAAGTTTTCATATGTAGCTCTTTATTAATCATTTTTTCAGCATAACTTTATTTTCCCTGTATTTAATCTAAGTCACTATGAGTTAGTAGAGGCAAAAATCTTCATCTCAAACTGTAGAAACATTTTTCCAAAAAAGATTGCTTCTATGAGATTCACTTTGTACATTAGGAAATTCACACTGCACATTAATAGTAATAGTCTCTTTGTGTAAATTCTGCTTATAAAATTTTAATTTACACAGAATTTGTGTTTTTCCTCTAAGATATATTAATATTTACTGAGCACCTGTCAGTAACCTAATTTCAAGCAATGGTAAAGTGTCCCTGCACTTGGGGTGGGGCCTGGTATGGTTAATATGGAACAATGCATATCCTCAACCCAAACTAGGTAGAATATTAGAAAACATAGCATACATTACAGATGCTTTTTAGTTAAAGATGTTGGTTATGTATTGGCTAGCATTTGAGTTACCATATTAAATAATGAAAAGAGTAAAATGTATTTATTTTACATAATAATTTTTCATGTGTTAAAAGAATTATTGATCATATACTCAGAACTAGGCTCTGTTCATCATCAGTGAACTAACCAGTCAAGAAAACTAAACCTTGTGAAGCTTATATTCTAGTGAAATAATCAAAATATTGCCATGCATCATACATGTATTTATAAATAATTTTTAAATTTCTGTATATATGATATAAATTAGTATTTATATACATATATATTCAAAATAATATTACATGTATATGTGCAATTAAAAATTCCTATGGAATGATCAATAGAGTCAATCATTTTTTCCTGAACTGAATAATATTGCTTAAAAATAATGATGTCTATTGTGCTTTGTTGAGGAGGTTTGAAATAAGTCAGAAAATTTTTTATGTTTGTAAAAGATATGAATGTATAAAATTGTTTTTTTTTAATCAGCCTTACAGATCTAAAGGTCGAGTACTTTCCCAGTTCTGCCATCCAGTCTGAACTGAGGCACATCATTAATTTTATTTTGATTTTGTTCATCATTTATAAACATGGTTTCTTATATTTGCCCATTCTATCTTGTCATACTTCTAACAGTAGAATATCACAATCACGTGAGTATTTGACTTTACTCATGTGACTTTTCAGTGGATGACTGAAAGCTAGGAGAAACCTTATTTATACTATGATTTTGGCACAATGAAGTTTACTATGCCTTAATTTCTTTTAATAACAATGATACATCTTTTCCCTGTCAGAAGGAATATGAAAGAAAATAGCATCACACTTGTGAAATACATTAACTTGAAGAAAGGAAATAAGTACATAATGAAAAAGAATGTGTATATATTATAAATTTTTGTACAATTGATCATACCAATAATTCTTATACCTATAATGATCCATTCTAATGTTAAAAGAGGTATGTGATATAGGGAAAAACATACTAAACAAGGAATCATGGCAGCAAGGATTCAAAACAGAGACCTAATATTTGTTAGCAGTGAGGCTGTGGAAAATTCATCTAAAGTCACTGATTCTCAGTTTTCTTATTTGGAATCAGTTTTCTTATTTGTAAAAGAATCTATTTTCCTACTTTCATAAGATGATCATACAACTCAAATAAATAATATATGCAGAAATGTTCTCTAAATGTAACCTGCTGTATCCATGCACAATTTGTATTTAATTCAGTTTAAAATACTTTGTAAACTGCAGCAGGTACATAAATACATTGTGTTCATATTAGTAGCTATAAAACCAACAAGCTCTAATTACAAGGTTTGAATATATCTTGCCTTCAAACGTTACTATGATATATAACCAAGGAAAAATAAGTGTTATTTAGAGTAATGGAATATCCTTGCCTAAATTTTATGTAGAAATAACGGTGTACCTATTTTTTCTCATTGTATCACTAAACCACAATTTACTATGTGAGGCAAACTTATCCACTCACCCCTACTTTCTCAATTTCCTTCTACAGAGTCAAGAAAGCCTTTCATCATCAGTTCAATATTACAATGTTTTTGTTACTAATGCAATATTTCTATCTGCTTGGATGAAATTCATATGAGTGTGAAGGTCAGGAAATGATGCTTGAGTCAATGAATTAAGAAATAGTCCAACAACAGACTAAAGAATTACTATAAAATAGTTGATAGAGCATGGGTCTTGGTGTGAAAGGGCATAAATGTTGTATCTATGGCCATAACTAAATGGCTTAAGTTGGTAGTGGCATATTTGATATTGCTTATTGCTGTAGAATAGAGGACGTTTGGCAAGATGCTTTCTAACCTCCTCCTTCTACCTATTTATCAAAGGGGTCACATAACCAGAGTTCTAGACAGACCTCTACCACTTACTAGCAATGTCACTGATTTCTTTGCAAGAGTACAGCTCATAAGAAAATAGCCTCTTTCCCTGAACAACCTAACCCTGTAACATTGTTTCCCCACCTTTTCATAGTATTTGACCTCGTAGTCCAATATGATCCCATTAGGGTGTTCAGGTTCTTGCCAGGACAAAGAGATGCTGTTTCTGGATGTCCGATCTTTCTTAATCGTCATGACAGGTGATGGAGCTGTAAGGAGAGGATAGGAGGAGATGGTGGGAAGGAGCAATTTAAAGGATGGCGAATAAGAAGAGAGAGAAGGGAAAAGCAACTGGAGTCTATCATTGTTCTAATCTTTGGCAAGACAGCACTATTTCCATTTCCAGGGCTCTTGAGTATTAATCTGGCCCCATATGCAGGCTCAGCAGCTGGATTATAGCCCTGGTACGTGCAGGCCTATGGAAAAAGAGCTGAGATTCTCTGCTGCTGGTGGACTAGTGGCAATTGAGCAGATGTTTTCAATCTGCTACTATAATGTAAGCAATGAAATATATTTGATAGATTAAAAAAAGAACAAAACATAAAGACTACCTATTTGTTATAATGTTGCAAAGTTATTAATGCCAGATTCTTCAGCTCATTGATAACATTTTCATATGCAACTCTGTAAGAGGACTGGAATCCATTATGCACAAGAAGTCCCATGGTATCCATAGGTAATAATAATATTTAGTGTATTGTAAAATAGATGTGATTTAGGACATAATACAGTAGGTCTTGACTTCTGACAAAAATCTCTCATGAATAAAAAAAACAAGAAAACAACAATCTTCTACTTTTAACTTTTTATTTCTTAAAAAATTTAATAAGAAGTATCAAGGAAATGACTGCTGTGTGAATTACAATTATCTAGATATATTTGGAATTAGCTTATTTGATAGTGACTCTGTATTTGCTATGAATCATCAAAAATATGAAATATGAATTAAAAACCCTATCTGTTTGGATCAGATATCACAGGGTCACATTCGTTTCTAACTGAAGCTTAAATATATTTTAAGTGATTTCCTACTTCAAATCCTTCCATTAAAAAGAAAAATACATATTATCCATCAAAGTATTTCTTGGTTAAAATCTCAATCTTGGTGCACTAGCCAATCAAAATGTCTCACTGGAGTTCAGTGGCCCCCTGCCTTAGTGGAATGCAGTAAAATAAATTGCAAACACAAACAAACCAGAACTCAGGAAGTTTTAGGTACATTAACTATTGAATTATTTCCATTGTTAAAGAACCTTTTTTCTTACAGATTTTTCATAAATCAGGAACTATTAGAACCCTATATATTTGTATTCCCCACAAAAGCCAGCGAAAGTTCTATATTTGTTGATTCAATGTTTCTATGATTATCACGATGACATTTGCGTCCAACCTCTCATTCAAACTGTTCCTATCTATAAACACCTTTCATTTTCATTCCTCACTTAAAAATAGTACATTCATTAAGCTTGCTTTGTGCCACTTCAGTGAAAAGTGTAAACCAAAAGGTAGAATCCATTGCAAAAAGTTTCCCAACCACCTGTTTCTATTATTTGTGAGATCCCATAGGAACTCTTTCCTAATTAAAGCATTGTTATTATATTGGCCTGGGAATGATGACTTAATCCTTTCCTAAGGAAAAATGTAGGTGTTGCTTTTCTAATGAAAAAGTAAATTTATTTTCTTTTTCACATTTTGTTCTCATTAGCAACTAATATCTTTTCATGTACACTCTTCATCTATTCAATATTACTCTGTTTTAGTTCCCAAATTGGCCTCACACTCACGCCTTTGTGGTTTGCTGCTCTAAAGTTGGTTCCAAGCAAAAGATAAGTTATTTTTATTATATTTTGCTGAAGCTTTATGCAAATATTTAATTTTTTTTACATATCACTGATATAAATTAACAATAGATATGTTGAATTTTTAAGAATTGTTTTACTTACTCTAATACTCAGAAAAATCAATTCATTATCCAGTCACTAATAAACAAATTACAGCCCCAATGTCCTTGGAATCAAATTTTGCTTTCTGTACAAACAATAAAGAAATTCCACTAATTTTTCTCCTGAAGAAAGTCCATTAATAGAGCAACTTTTAATGTGTGCTTAGAGAGCATTTCAAAGAAGCTTAATGTTGAAACACTTTCCTGTTAAATCCATGAACTCCCACATTTAATTTCATACCACCACGAAATTTGTTTTATTTTTCCTAACAGTTCAAATTCATTTTCAAAGCAGTTTTGAAAATAACCAGGTATAGCATCCCTCCTTTAAAAAAGAAGAGAGAGAAAATAATTCGTTTCAAAGAACAATTTTGATGAAGATTGTATTAATTTTTTAATGAAAGTTTTGCAGGCTGTTTTGGGGGGGTCTGTCCAAATTTTACTGCATCTGTACTGAGCAAGACTTTATAATTGTTGAATTTCTTCAAAGGTCTTTGAGCAAGCTGCGGGGGCCCTGTTGGGCTGTAATAAATAGCCTTTGTAATTCCACACTTACTTAAGTAGAGGCAATTGCTTGAAGCTTGTGCCATCTCTGTGTTAAATGAACCTTTTCTGATTGCTGCTTTTAGGCCCCTGTTAAGTCATTTGTTCTGCTCTTTTAGTACACGCCCCTTGTGCTGGCTGCATTTCAGTACAGTTCAACCTAGTACACAGCTGGAAGCATGCTACTTTTAGGTGCGGTTCATCAATATTTTAATATTAATAAATAATTAACAAAAATTGTTTTTCCCTCCCCTTATAAATAACGGTAGAACATAAAAAAAATACAGCAGAAACAGACAAATTCCATGGACACTTCATTGTATTAATGTTTTCAAATCCATAGAAATTCTTTAAATTAATTTTTTCTGTATTAAAAAGATATGGTGTTACAATGTACATCATAAGATAGATTTGATTGATTTTATTCTTATTTCCCTGTTTTTTAAATTTGTCATTTGAAAGAATGGAGGCTAATAGTTACATGAAATGGAAAAAAAGACCTCAAGACCAAAGAAATTCTGATAACTGGAAAGAAAAGTTAAGAAGAAAGAGAAAGCACAGGTTTTCTCTGGCAAATTGATCACATATAAGCTAAAATCTCAATTACTAATGAGCACCACAATAGCCTAGGGTGGACTTTTAATTTTGTGCTTCTTTTGCATACCTTAAATGATAGATTATTAAGATTTTCTTATTAAGAGGAAGAAGCTGATGACAGAATAAGATGCTGAGAAAGTAGTCCAGGCATTTATGCAGGTTAGTAAATGGACAGTTTTATAGGGAAAAAGGTGAAGAAAGTGGTAAAAAGAAAGTTTAAAACACCAGGAAGGAATACATTTTAGGAAGTTTAAAATAATGTCTTAGTGTATAAAATACATTTTTTGTCTATATTTGAGAGAGAGAAGATATTTGATTTTTAGCTTTTGCTATTCTGGGTACAACTGAGAGATATGTCTTTTGTAAAACAATACAGAAAAGAGACATGACATACTTGGTAAAGTGATATTGATTATATTTCAACTGAAATATTTCTTAGAGGAGTACAAATACAAGAGAAAAATAGTGAAGACTGGGAGGGAGAGAGTAGCTCACAAACCACACGGTTAACCATTCTCCATGCAGCTTTTCTGGACTTCCAAACACTCTGAAAAACTCTGAAACCTTTCAAACACTCTGAGTACTAAGGGAATGCTTAATTATGCCGCAGTGGATTTGCTCATGGTTTTTTCAATCCATTCCGTCATGACATAGGACTGGAGAGAGATTTTCAACCTATGTTCTCTAGTAATACATGTTTTGTGAAAACTGGTATCAAAGTGCTTTTCAATTTCTGTTCTAAGGAGACAAACTATCGGGGAAATAACAGTTGAATGGTTCACTTGATGATTTCTTCCCTAAGTCCGGACCACTGAAGTGACAGCCTCTTCAATCAGCAACAGGCAATGACTAGTTCAGAAGTGTGACAGAGAAACAGAGAAGCATCATCCTAATGGTAATATTTGAACCCCAATCTAGAGGTGGAAAAGATCTTTTTCTAAAAGATTGTTTCTTCATTCATTTGTGGAGGAAGAGCAAGATATGTACTCATTGTTAACACAGCCATTGACTACATGCAGTGAAATAACAGAAAAACAAATCACAATGGGGAAGCTTAAAAAGGTTTCAGGTGTAAATGAATCAGGTTAGGGATGGGACTTGCCTTAGGAGTAAAAGAATCAGGTTAGGGATGGGACTTGCTTGTTCGCAATTTGTATGAGAATCACAGTTGATATTTGTGCATGCCAGATATGGAAGGGATTCGTTATTTTAACTACCGTGTTTTGTAAGTTACATTTACCATTATTCTGCAACTAAAATATGACCCTTCCTTAAAATCAGGAAGTGAAAACTTCAAAATTCAACTCCTAAAGGATCTGGTTTGGTTCGTTTGTTTTTATTGGGACCTTCCTCTTTCTGGGTTTGGGAATTTCTAATGAACCTCTGAGGTATCTCTGTGGTTTAGAGATTGGACAAGTTAAAGCAATAACAAAAAGGGCTCAGTATTTCTTTTCTAAGTGAGCCAAAGCTTTTAAAAATTATCTCCATGGGAAAATATCATGCAGTAAATTGTTGAAAGGTTTTTCTTTTGAATGCCTCTAGAAGCATTAGTCCCTTATTTTTCTTTACCATTCATTACCATGCCCACTTAAGAATATTTTCTTCTTTTTTCAGGAGTGAACACTTCTAATATTACATGCAGAAACACTCTTAGCATAATCTTTCATAGCTCAATGTTCATCACCTCACCATTACTACCCTGATTTCCCCAAACCTAGTCTTCTCTAGATATTCTTGTTTTAATCACTAGGACCCTCATTGTTTTTGCAATGCATTTCGTTTGAAATTTCAGAGTTATGCTTCTTTATATTTTCTCCCTTACCAGTAAACAAGCTTGCCAATCAGCTCCACCTTCTGAAAGCTGTTGGATTTTCTTTCTACTGAATTCTAGTTTTCTAGCCGTGCCTTAGTTCAGACCCTTGCCATTTTTCATCTGCATTGGACTCTGTGCCTTTCATCTCAATCTTTCCAGAACTTGGGTTTTCTACACATTTTGATGACTTATTGTTTTCTAAAGCAAATGAAATGTTAACTTTCCCCTCCTTCAAAATCTCATAATTTGAATCTAGATTTCCTAGACTTGTTATGTAAATAATAAGCTCAAAAGGAAAGATCTACAAATCTGTATTTCTAAGAAGATGATAAGTAGAAATCTCTTAAGAGCACAAACATTTGGGAAATTCTGGACTACAGTAGGATATATAATGTGAAATTCATATCATTATTACCTAAGTCTTCTCACAAGCTGCAATATACACAACAGCTTTATCATTTATTGCTCTACATTCAAGGCTAAAATTTAAAAAAACAATTCTTTTGTTCATTTATGTGTGCTGTGCTCCCTGTCTGGAATGCTAGATCTCTTCCTTTTCCACCTGGAAAACCACTTCTACTCATTATCCTTCAAAATCCTTTGCTAATATAATTCCTCCATAAAGCTTTTCCTGAGTCCCTTAGGCAATAGTTAATCAGCTCCTTCCTCTGACCTGTCATAGTATAGTTGCTCATTCTCCTATTATTTAGTCCACTGCATTGGGTCATAATTACATCATTCCCTTACCAGTATGTCTTCCCGGTAAACTATAGTCCCTCAGAGTCTCCAGTGCCTAGCAGAGGGCCAGCTTTTCCTAAATCTAGTCAAACAGTTTGGTTAGCTTCTCAATAATATGTACAACATATTTTGTGTCTAGTTCCTCTGAAAGATGAATTTGATTTAGCTACTGATGTTAAAATAATACAATTCAGATGAAAGGGAGAGGAAGAGAGACTACTTTCTGTAAAATTATATCATTTAAATTCTATAGTACAGGGAAAAGTAAGTAATTTTCTTGACAAAATCAATGGTGCTTGGAGAAAAACATTCTAAGATGTAACCCATTGAAAATAAATTTTGACCAGAATTTCCTCCCCCTATTTTTTGTTAATAGTATATATGCAAGATATAGCCTTCTCTGTTCTAAATTTTTAGAAAACAACAAAATTTTAAAGACCCCAAAGTAGTTTGTAAGATAGAAGAATGTACATACAATTTATAGTCTCATCCCTATCTCAGCATGGAGAAATAAAAATAAAAAAAACCCAAAAAACAGTAGTAACAGTGAAGAGTTCATTTCATAGATGTTTATTGCTTGAATTCATCAAGATTAAATCTTGTTTTTTTGTTTCCTCACTAGATCTTCTTCACATTCCTTTTAAAAAAATATCTGTTTCTTTTAATATTCTCTAATATTTTCACAGAGTCAGAACAATCTTCATATATATGTCACATATCTCTGAAAATTTGTGGAAATAATATTAGGTTTCTAAATATAATGCTTCAATGTGAAAAAGGTTAATATTGATAAACAGCTATATTTAAAATACTTATTGTCCATTTAAAGTTGATTAATCTCTAAAGTAAGAAATTATGTAGGTAGGAAATAATATAAATAGAGCAAATAAAGTTTTCTTTCATAACTTCTTACCTTTGGAAAATGTAGTATACTAGCAACTGTATCATAAAATACTGTGATTCTTAGAGAGAGAAAAAATATATATATATATATGGTGCATTAGCAGTATGTTTGAGTCAAAAAGTTCCTTGGATTTGCTGAGAGATTCTACAATAGTCTTTCTTTTCTTTCTGTAGGTCCTTTGGAGGGCTGTGAATACGCTCAATGCCTCTGCAGTTTGGGAGTCTAGTGAGCCCTAGCGTAGGACATCATACATTGTTATATGCAATGAGAATGACAGTTGGTTATTTGTCTAAATATTTTTGTGTTCATTTGTGCATTTGTGTGTTTTTCAGCTGAATGCTTTTTCTTTACACAGATGCACAGATGATATGATGCTGTTGGAGGGTCTGGTTATCTTTTACTCTTAGTATGAGACAATGAAATTCAACTATATCTATGGCATTCTTCCTTTTCTTCATTGATTGAACCTGAAACAAAATATTCTCAAAATTCCTAGATGGGTGTTTAGCTATGTGGGCATTATTTTAAAATGTAGTATTTTTCATTTTATGTCTGAAAACAAATGATTCACACTCTAGGTATTTGCCAAACCTAAACTTAGAAAAATACATTTATGAGACAATATAAATAGTCCACATGGAAAGGATAGAATCTTCCTACCCAGAGAGCAAAAAAAGTTTGAGAATTTCCTAGATTCAATAATTTTCTAAAGATCTTAAAATTTCTAGAAGATAGAGCTTAGCTTTGGAAGTAGATAGACATCTAAATCCTGATTTTGTCAAAGTTATCTTTGGGAACATTTTCCTAGTTACAATATTTAGAAAATTTGCATTGATGGAATTTTCATAGCCCAAATCCCCAACGAATGCAAGATTTCTTTAGACAATATCTTGTGCTTATTGTCTTAATTGAGTGGTTTCCACAAAATTCCAGTAGAAATATCAAAACAGTAGAAACATCAAAACCAAAGTTGAAAACCAAAATTTAAATAACTAAATATGAAATCTTGGGCAAAATTATATTATACAACTTTTTAGTATAGACAAGTTTATTTTAGTTTAGATGGCTCCAAAAATTTAGGAAGGCAATTGTAGAATGTAGCTGATAAAAATGTGGTGGTGGAAAATGGATAATCCTACTGACGTTTACCTACCTTCCATTTTAACAGAGAATGGTGAGAAAACTATTCTGAAAGGCTATCAGGCTATCCTCTTGAGTTGTTTGGTTAATGTGTCCAAGCAGTAGGATAGAAAGGAGTAAAATAAATTATAGTTATATTGTATTTAGAAAATAATATATACTGTTCTTAAGTAAATTAAACTTTCATTGGCAAATTATGACTATAGATTGGAAGCAGACACCAGAGAACATTCTACAGTGATAGAAATAATCTAAATCTTGATTGGAGTATAGATGTTTCCCAAAGGCCATTGAATTTTACACTTTGGATCATAATAATTCACTATATGTAAATATTACTTCAATTTAAAAGGAAGTAAAAATTGTAATTTGTATAATTAGATTTCAGTATATCTTTGTATTAACCAAAATATTTTCTAAATTTCCATATTCTTGTTGCTCTAGCATCTGAGGTCTCACTGATTTGTAGAGAGATCACGTCTTCCAGAGCTCGTCAATTCTTAGAGATAGCACCTGACTAGCTCAGGAATGTGCCTTGCATTATGCAAACTAACCAGTCCAGAGCCTTTCCTCTGAAACACCTTCTCTTTCTGGCTCTTACACTCCAAGTGGCAATATTATGCTGTTCTAATCATGTAAGGGCCGGGTACCAGACAACTAGAGACAGTTTCCATCCCTCAGAGTCACTGACATTATTCAAAGTAACCCACTCTAAGCCTGCTTAACCTGCCTTACCTTGCCCACAGAATCCACAATAAAGGATCCTGTTCACGTTTTCTCATGGGTCCTTCTGCCTCTGGACTGACCCTAGTGCCTTGCTTAATGGCCTTGTGTGGCGTGGGATGCCCACTTTTGGGAACTATGAGTAACACACTATTTTTTCAGTGAAGTCATCTCCTCATCTGTTGGCCTCATCATACCTGAATAATAATAAAACCTATATTGTAAAGCAATAGCAGTAGTGAATGATCATCTAGAAGCTTTTTCAAGAAAGGAGAAGACCTCTCCTTGCCAGAGAGGTAAAGAGGCATCTGAAGAAATTTCTGGCATGTACACAATATTGCTGCAATTTTTTTTACTTACACTTCAAACCCAGAGACTTTGTCTTTGTCCAGGCTGCTACTAAAAAGTAACATAAACTGAATAGCTTATAAACAATAGATATTTATTTCTTATGGTTCTGGAGACTGGAAGTCCAATATCAAGGTGCAGGCAAATTTGGTGTCTGGTGAGGGCTAATTTCCTGGTTCATAGATCAGGCCCTGTAGCTGTGTCCCCAGTCATGAGGGTTTTACTCTCATGATGTTTTGAAAGGCCCACCTCCTAATACCACTGTATTGGTGGCTAGGTTTCAATTTATAGATTTGGAGGGGACACAAGCATTCAGACCATAGTAGATATCCATGATGTACTGCCTTTGTTGTCTAATATAGGTTTAAAAACAGCCTGTAACAGGTTTGGTAATAATTAGTTTCAACTTATTATGCTATTTAAAGCATAGGTACTTCTACGCTTACAGGCTTACTGTCTGTGGGGCTCCTGCCTCTCTGCTGATTAGCCTCTATGATTTTAGTCAGTTCACATTGTTAATTAGATGGTAACACTAAATCAAAAGCTAACACTATTTTCTGGGACTAACTACTCCTGGTTGGTACTGTTGAGGCCTTAAATAAGCAATTTTGCTTAGTCTTTGCTGGATATTTCATCTTTATAAGTAAGAAAAGAAAATAAGGAGAAAATGAGGCCATGGTTATGTCAGACCAGCCAGAGTTCTTCAAGGCATCACAACTCTGTTGTGCTACAATCATTTGGAGTCTGTGTCACAAATAATACATTTCTAAAATTAATTGAGGTACCAGAATGTGAAACACACACAAACACACAGATATATATGCACATGCACTTGTATGAATTCAACTGTGGCCCTATAATAACTTCATTCTCACTTCAATATGTTCTTGGGTAAGTGACAAAGAAATTGATTTACTCCTGCAGAAATGATAATTGTCCTTATAAGTATCACATGAATGAGTGAGCAACCATTGCTTAACTGTTCTTTATTGTAGAAATCATAAATTTTTATACTGCATTATGTCTTCTCAAAATTTTGTTTAAAAATGATAGACTGTATGTGGAAACAGGAAAAAAAAAGTTGAGATATTCAGCTTAACATATGGCTTATATACGCCTGGCCCATATGGCTTGTATGTGCCTAGCAACCCTAGCCCAAGTTCAACAGAGACTAATTGAAGCAGAGAGGGAGGTTCTCTTGAGAAATCATGTAGGTTGATCCCTTCTTTAGGGAGGTAAAAGCCCAAACCTCCTATAACAGGAAATCTATGGAGTCTGTTCAAACATTTGGAAATCAGATTTTGGAAATTAGTTTGGAGCTCTCCAATTTACTCACATATAGAAATACTCCTTGGCTTGAAAAAGTGGGACAAGAGAGTATTCCAGAAAAAAGAACAATTTTGGTGGGTCACTATATTGAACATAAAATATTTTGATTACCATAAAATCATCTTTCTGAGAAGCTCTAATTCCAGGTTACTACAATGCCAGAAACTTATTTATAATATAGTCATACTCTTAAAGAGCATAACAATCTTTATTTGCTAATTCCAAAAAAATCCCCTAAAATCTAAGTAAAATAGGAAAAAGTTAAATGCATTTGACAATTATAACATGTTTATCTTTTTTTCTTTTTTTTTCCCCCAAATGGGTCACTGGGAATGATACAATTATAACACGAATCCTAATAATCACTCTACATCTCCTCTAAGTATGCATCTCAAACCGATTATCAAATTTCAATTAAACTTTAACAAATTAAGTACTAAATAAAGAGATTGAGTTTATTAATTTTTTCTTCTCTAGGTGTCTGAAGGATGCAGGTGAAGAATACGCTAATTTGGGTGTGTTTGCATATTTATACAAACGAAATGAATACCAACAGAGACTTACAGAGTTTCCAAAAGCAACAAGCCTGCAAAACTTCTATTTTGGCTGTAAAATTTGAATTGTCTATGCTTGCACTTACTAAAGTTACTTCCCAACCTCTCTTTGTCCCAAACAAATCTCCACCCCACATCACTTGATTAAGAAATGCAAACATTTAGGCTGGGCGCAGTGGCTCATGCCTATAATCCTAGCACTCTGGGAGGCTGAGGCAGGAGGATTTCTTGAGCTCAGAAGTTTAAGAACAGCCTGAGCAAGAGTGAGACCCCATCTCTACTAAAATAAAAAAAATTAGTTGGGTGTGGTGGTGTGTGCCTGTAGTCCCACCTACTCAGGAGGCTGAGGCAGGAGGCTTGAGCCCAGGAGTTTGAGGTTGCTGTGAGCTAGGCTGACGCCACAGCACTCTAGACTGGACAACACAGTGATGCTCTGTCTCAAAAAAAAATAATGCAAACATTTAGTTGCAATAAATAAATTTATCCCTCACAAATAGAGATTCTTAAAAATCCAACAGAAAACAAAGGAGAAATTGTAGAGGCAGACTACCTGATGCTTAATTCTCATGATGCCTGTGGCTTGACCTCATTAGTTCCAGTCACAGGATTAATTCAGCTGAAGAATTTTTGTCAAATACCTTTTTCGCTAGCCATAAATTTTGGAGCAATTCTAGTTCTCAAGTCCATCCAAAAAGTAAAATGCAATTAAGAATACTTCACATAATTGACCTCAGAATTTTGAAAACTGGAGCTGATTAATTTTAACACACACCATAAAAATTTTACCATATTATAAAAAAAATAGCCTTAAGTTGTTCTATTTTTGGATTGCATAAGTAAAGCTAAAAAGAAAATTATGTGGGTACAAATATAGTAATACTTGTTTCTTTTAAGGATTTGGCTTTCATTTCATTGTGTGTATTTAGGATCCTGCCTTCCTGCAACAGCAAATCATCATTAGCTTACACAGGGCAAGCTTTTTCTGACATAGCTGTGAAGACTTCAGTGTTTAATAGGGAGACACTAGATTTTACCTAATGTATGAAAAAACTTTAAACATTTATTCCCAAGCTTGTGAAGTAAACTGAAGTCATTTTGTGTTGAGTTTTATTTATGAAAAACCAAATTCCATATGAAGACCTTTAAATTCGAATTTATATTAAAAACTATGACAAATGCAATGATGGCTTTAACATCATTACTGATGGAAGGGAAGAAAATATTCTAAAACTGACTTATGAAGATGATGGCATGAGTCAATAAAGCTACTAAAAAGTATTTAATTGTACTCAAAATGGGTGGATTTCATTAGATATAAATATAGCTCAATGAAACTATTTAAAAAAAACTGAAGTAAAAAGTAGTATACATGGTGTACCAGAATTAAGAGATGATTAAATTAAATATATGGCTTTTAATGATTTTAAACATTTTTCTATTGTGTTCCATATATAATTTTTTTTCTATTTTTCAGAGCCATTTATTGAAGAAAAATCTGCATGAAACTATTATACAGGCATTATAAAGTATTGCTGGCTTGTTCTGTCAGATTTCTTCTGGACTTGAAAAACAATAAGCCAAGGATCATTATTATTCACATTGCACAGTCTGTGGTTTAGCTTTAGAAACATGCTTTTCAAGTTAAATTTCCTTCAAAATACACCTAGCTAGAAAAAATTAAGGGGAAAATGCTAGAGGCAAAGCAAACTTGAAGTCTGAGAAGTCTGGCAGTCTATTTTCAAAATATGACTGGGTTTCTTACCCTTTACATTCTAGTGGGGTTCACAGTTGGTTTTCATATATACATTTATGGATCTATGTATACACCTTGCTTTCCAGAATGGCTAAAGTGCAGTACTTTTTCTCTTTGCTAACCTTAGGAATAACTGATTGTCAAATTGATTTTTGGCTCTTATAGGTTGGTTTAATCTCTGAAAGGAGATCCTGAAATAAGAATTTAGTGAAACCAGACATTGGGTTCTAAACAATATATGGAATTTGCAAATGTGTACATGTGAAATGAATATTCCATTAACATTTGTGTTCAATATAAACCATCCAATGTTTAGACAATTACACATAAAATAGTATTTGTACTCTTTTCATTTACAAAAAATGTGTCAAGATAAGTTGGGAAGTGCTTTAGGTAATTCACCACTAGATCCTCCTAAAATGATAGGCCATGAAATCAGAAAAGAAAAAATCAACCCAAGTAAAGGAAAAGTTTTGTAAAATAGAAAATCATGTTCTTGCGACAAAACCCTGGCAATTAAGCTTATAATGAGAGAAGCAACTACAAGAACCACAGGCACAGAAGGAAAATTGTGAAAAAAATTTTCGAGCACATTCCATAAAAAGTCAGCAGGGTTTTACAGGAAACAATCAAGTGATTGTAGAAAGAAAACATGCAACCAAAGAATTTATTCAGTTAACATCTATAATTTAACAAAATAACATATGTTCAAAGTCACTTTTTGAAGACAAATTAAAAGGCCCTTATGGACTACAAATTGCTAACTACCAATGTTAATTTAAGGAAACGATGAATAACATTGATGACAAACTATCCCAAGAGTGGCTGCAAAAACTGGCATCTGAATGGTTAGTGTCAACCTTTCTTTTGACTTTGAAATCTTAAACCAACATATTTTTAATCCAAATATAGGAGGAAAACATGCAGTGTAGAGGACACTCTATGTTTTTATTTTTAAACATGAATAGAAAATTACAAAAAATAGATGGGTACAAATATTTAATGAAATTAGAACATAAATTATTTAAACCATCTGAATCATCAGAAAACCTATCCCAGTGAGAAAATCATATACTCACAGTTCATACTCAAGGGAAAAAACCTGATGAAATATAAAATCTGATTGTAATAATTTTAAGAATACAAACTGTAAAACATATGCATATATGAAGTCTCATATGTCTACTATCATATACATGTATATATACATATACATATATACATATTTAGATGTGTTATATTTATATTCACATCCTACATAAAGCTCACTTACTAATCATTGTATATATTAGATTCATGTATTCTTTTATTTAATTCTAATAGCAATCTTAAAAAAATCAGGAATTGTTTTCCTGATATGACATGAAAGAAAATTTAGAATTAAAAATATTGAGAAATTAACTAAAAGTATAGTTAGCAAATGGTGGCAATCTCATTCATTTTCTTATCCCATTAATCCTTCAAATTCCTCCATTCATACCTGTTAGTACCTCCTTGTAATATGAATGATGAAATACTTTTTATTTCAAGTTTACAGAAGAGAAAAAATGTAAATGGTAAATTAAAAAAAAAAAGTCTGTGACCAAATTTAATCCCATACTTTTCTTTTTTCCTATTATTTTACTGGAATAAGACTAAAGAAATATTCACTTAGTTCTCTGGAAGGACACTAGAGAGGGAAGAATTTTGTGTTTCATTTAATAAAGCAACAATCCTAATGTTATAGCTCTCCTTATTATGGTTCTAGGGTCCTTTCTAAATCAATAAATTAATGTGTATCTCTTTATATGTTCCCTTTTGCATAACTTTGCTTATTTGCTTCACTAAAAATTATTAAAGTAAATTCATAAAACAATTTCATTCCGGAATGTTTTGCGCATCTCTTACATGTCAGGCATCAGGTAAAGTGCAATGGTTAAACTAGTGTAAAAGGTGGATGTGGAACCTGCCTTTATGGACATCTAAAACAGTCTCATCACTGAAGTTGGATTTCTTTACAAGTTACCCTCTGATACCCTATGTTCCCCCATAATACACGTGGAACCTATCATCAGCTTAGTTAACCTCTGAAGGATTTTGAGTACTCCAGCCCATCTAGGATACCTAATAGGCCTATTTTGTTTGTCTCCCAACAATATCCCTTTGAAATTTACTATAAGGACAACTTTCCAATTTCAAGGTGTTACTGACTCAAGTTATTTGACTGAGGGCTTTCTTTTGTCCTGAGAGTCACCTCTGTCCATTCACTTTAGGCTGGAAGTCCAGAGAATAATACTCTTTCAATTACCTCTCTTCCTTGGAACAGTCTTCAGCCAATGACTGATGGGGAATTCATATATAAATCCATCAGTTTCTTCCTGAAGCATGTGTTCCACATGGGCTCCCACTGTTCGGCAACAGGATTAAACTCCAGGTTCCCGCAGCATAACGTGGTCAATACTCATCCTTCAGTGGTCACCTTCCTTTTTGTTTCATTTTCATACTCCCCTACCTGTGTTTCCTAGGATCATCTCCCAAATAAATAGCCTGTACTCAAATTCTCCCTTCAACTTCTACTTCCATGAGAATATAAACTAAGACACCTTGCATTTCTGAAAATATTCTGGGATAATGATGAGAGCTGAGACCACCTACAGCTACATTTAGATTTTCAAGACACAAACAATTTAGGTCTATTCTAGTTAACGATGTCGTTGAAAAGTTTTAGCTTCCTGTGGGACAAAGCTTAAGGAAGCCAAATATAGACACATAAACATATAAGCATATGTATGTTTATGCTAACAGAGCTAACAGGCACACACATATTATATATCCCTACCCCAGCATCATTAGTGTCTCAAACTCACTCCTGAGTTATAAGTTCAAGTTGTAAGTTGTAGTACAGATAATATTGGAAATTATTTGATTAATAAGACCAGGGTTGCTATAGTGGGATGAAAGATAGTTTGTGGTGTTATATAGAAGTTTAGCATCATCATTTTTGTTCAATGAGGCCTCTGTTTTTCTGTCTGCTTTAAGTTGCATGACCTTTTGGGCCACAAGTTTAGTTTTTTTCATCGTGTTCTTCTGTGCACAGAATGCAGCATCCTCAGGTCTGAGAAGAGGTGCTTCATTATTTGTTCATTTTGGAGGATTCCCAGGCAAAGACCAAGATATATCATGACAACCGGCCCTCAAAGAAAAAGTATATATCCCAATTCAGACCAGACCAATGGATTTTTTTTCAAAAAGTGGAATACAGAGAACAGAAACCCTCTAATCTATTGAACTTCAATTTCCTGTTCTTTGATGACATTGCTGTAATATCTCATAGCTTTCTGTTCACTTTCAATTATTAATGTCCATTGTATACCAGTATGAAACAGCAATCTCCTGGTGGGAGGGGAAAAAGTCAGCTCATTTGCTTCTCCTTTCCCTCCTGGGCCACTGTAGAGAGATTGAGGAAAATAAAAAATTTATCTTTAAGTACGTACATAATTGCATGTATTTGTTGAGTTCCACTGTTTTCTTGACTGGTACTGGCTTTTAAAATGTGCACTGGCTCTCTGTAGGCACTTGTGATTTTTCCAGAGGACTCTGTAGAGATCTACACTGCAGAGACCCATTTTGTGACTCTCAAAAAACCTTCAAGATGTGTCTGGATCCAGCTGTTTGTAGTTCTCTTTCGAATGTGATATACTTGGTACATTTTTGTCCTATTTCTGTGTTTCCAGTTGCCAATTCCCAAACAACAGGAAAATATCCTGCTGAGCATTTTATATGTGATTATATTTCTAAGTACATGTATGCGAAGAAGGTGTATAATTGTATATATTTAGCTTTCAGTTCAGAAACTTATTTTTCTTTTCTTGTTTTTTAGAGATGGGTTCTTGCTATATTGTCCAGTCTGGTCTGGAACTCCCGGGCTTACGTGATCCTCCTGCCTCAGCCTGCTGAGTAGGTAGGTCTATAGGCATAGGCCACCACACCTGGCCCAGAAACTCACTTTTAACAAATCCTTTTAATGTCTTAATAAACCCCGATATTTATTATGTATAGTATTAGATATAATAATCCCCATATCATAATAATTAGACCAAATGAATCCTATTTGACTCTTGTTAAATTCTGGTACTAGGGATGAATAAAACCATGTAACAACTCTATCCTGTGCCTCTCAAAGCTTTACAAAATGTAATTTAGTTCTATATTAATATAACATGTTGCAGAAACCCACAAATAGAAACCTAGACTAAGATTGAAAGTGAGATAAAATATAGCTCTGAATAAATTCTTCCTGTCAGTTCACATGGTGAGTGAAAATTAAAGTCTAGTAGGAATCAGAGAAAGAGGCAGATAAGTGAGTTCTCTCTGGGAGAGACTCATTCACAGCAGGGTGTTGATATCCTGGTTTCCCACTGTCTAGTAGACTTCACCAAAGAGACACCTGTCATACAGGAATTGACACCAGTGGACTTGCACAGAAATCTCTTCTGTTACTTACTTCTTATAATTTTCTGTTACAAGAATATGCTGAAATAACGTTGTAATTTCACAATTATTACTCCCAAAGTTTTGTGAGATAAAACGGATGTTAGAAAATGATGCAGAAATAGGTATAGGTTTATCTATAGATAGCCCACACAAATTAGGAAAATATTCTATAGTTTTATCTTGCCTAAGGATCCAATTTAAAAAATGACTGGAAGAAATTATAAATGTGCAAGAAAATTTCTTTAAAAGTAAAGATTAAATTAGATGTCCAAAACAAACAAATGAGCAAAAAAACAAGAAAAGCCCAATTTGTTTCATAGGTTAAGATTTACATATTATTTACCTTTGTAAGTCTTGTCTCCTACAAAGATTTGAAATTAATTTTTTAAAAATGTTTATTTCAGATATAAATTGAATATTCTACGATGTGAATCATATTTTGTGCCAGAGACTTTAATCAAATTATAAAGTAAAAGGAATAAGAATTGAAACCACTTTCCAGAAGTGAAAATAATGGAAAAACAAACTGATAAAATATTTGGAAGGGCCACATATTTTCTTAATCAAGGTGTATTTTGATCAGTTTACTTTTTTCATGCAGCACTTCCAGAGAGATACATCCTTGGTTCTTTTGTGCTTTAAACTGATATTCTGAATACTTCCCTTTAAAATATATTACCAGTGCAAAGTGAGATAGCATACCTTCTTTTGAGAATCACCTGTTAAGTTATTCTACTTGTTTTATTTATGATTTAAGGAAACTGTCTCATTCATCAAGAGTAATGCTAACCACCGTCTTCAGTAGACAGAGACCAAGCCGTTCAAATGAATGACTATAAAGTGAATAGCTCATGCCAAAGGATGATTCATTTGATTTAAAACACATTTGTAGAACAAATTTTGGAACTGTGCTCACTTGTTAATTTTCTCTTTTGTGATTCTCTTTCTCTTTTGTAGGTTGGCAATCAAAACCAACATCTAGACAGTGCCAAGCTTGATGAAGTGGTTAAGAGAATTCCTAGAAATGGCACATATGCCAATTGCAAATTGCAAAGCTTTTTGCAATTAGGAAGAATAAAAAAAAATCTGTGCTTGATATGAATAAAAGTTGCTTTCATTTTTTAAATATATTGGAATACAGAGGCCTGAACCTAAGCATGAGAGTGAGAAGCAGGCTGCCAGAGGAAACCCATAGGCTCCATCACACTATAGAGCCATTAAGCCCCAAATTTATATCTGAGGCCTCTTCAACTCTAGGTCATATCTAATGAAGCTATGAATTATCTCATGATCTCTTCTTTTATACATCCTGCCTTCTTGTCTGCAAAGTCCACTGTGGATGACTGTTTCCAAAACCATCAGATGAAAAAAAAAATCTATAGATTCCAGGGAGGCAAGTGTCAATATCAATTTTATTTGAATCTTTCAGACCAGATTGCTTATTAATTATGAAAAAACTTGTAGTGACTTTTTCTCTGCTTCTCTCTGATACAACAATTTAAAATTTTTTTAGAATTGAAGAAAGCTTTTAGATGACTCCTTAGGCTAGAAGTTAATCATTCAGAATTGCCCTATAGAAACCGATCAGTTTAATAGTAAAGCACTCCTCCCCCAACATACTCTAGTAACTCTTCAAATGTTGAGTTATTCAGAAACTATTTCTCTTCAACATAGATCAACATCATTGACTAAGATATGAATGATTTCTATGTAATAAATTACTCAATCTTAAAACTTTGCTACTTGTCCATTCCGTTCATTCATTTATGTACAATAAACTAAGTAGATGAATATAAACTAGAACAACTTCTCCTATTAACAGACTCTCCCTAAAAATTCTGAATGTGCCAGACCTTATAGCTGTGGATTATTGAACTAGAGAAGACACTGGCTTACAGTTAGTGTGTAGGGAAACTTTACACATCTCCCTGAAAAGGAATATTAAGATGCCAGTCATGCTTCATCTTATCTTCTATACTCTTTCTCAGTTTACCTGGTAGAAGTACACCCAGAATAAAAAGGTTCCTGTATAGTAAGTACAAGAAAGTCAAAGATAGTTAAAGGCATGTTTATTAAATGAGTAAAGAGGCCACTCCTCTAGGGAAACTTAAAGACATGAAAACAGATAAAAGGTTTTATTTAAATGTGCTTAAGTAGAATTTTATGGCAACTGTGGTTTTTGGTAAAAATCACAATATCTCAAAATCATTAACCAAAAACAAGCTGAACCAGAAAAATCATTAGAATAGGGAAAAAAAAACAAGTATATGAACAACTAACATGATGCCATGAAATATATTGCAAAAGAGGCCCATAACAGCTGTACAAAGTTGATTTTCCAGAGAACCTGACTATCTTGAAATATTTATTTTCATATAGCTTAAGAGCAGATGTAATACAATTTCAATATTGACTTCCTTAATTCCTTGATAGTTCTTTGATTTTTTTTACTTTACGCCCATTACCAAGTTGCAGATGTTTTGTATAGGTGCGCAAACAAGATGAAAAACTGCAGTACTGGTTTGGGAGACCACATCTCATTTTTACTCCATGGCTTAGAAACTTCTCAATACTTTACTCAATTCAGTTCACAACCTCTTTCAGGCACAATGACTTTTTAGTTTCTATCTTATTTTTCTCCTTTCTTCTAAATGTTGAAAGAAAGAGGCTTCCCTATTCATTTCCATTCTGTTGTTGATTCCATTCCCTCTTACCATTCCTTGAGTCCTCAAAAACCCTGTCTAACTTGTCATTAAGTTGCTAGCACATATTCCTCTTCCTTTCAGTGACATGCTTCTATTGAGAAGACAATGAGGACTAAGAATGTGGCCATGGCTGTCAGCTAACTCAAGTTCAAGTCATTCAGCAACAACTATGTGAAATTAGGCATCTTAATGTATACCTTTGCCTCAGTTTCCCACATTGGAAAACTGGGAAAATAGTGGTTTCTACCTGTGATGGCTAATTTTATGTGTCTACTTGACTGGGCTAAGGGATGCCAAGAGAGTTGGTAAAGCATTACTTCTGGGTGTGTTTGTGAGGGTGTTTCTGGAAGAGATTAGCATTTGAATTGGTGGATTGAGTAAAGAAGATCACCCTTACCCATGGGTATGGGCATAATCAAATCCCTTGTGGGATAGAATAGAACAAAAGGCAGAGGAACAGTGAATTTTTTTCTCTCTTCATGAGCTGGGATGAACGTTTTCTCTGGCCCTCAGAAATCCTGGTTCCAAATCTGTGGACTTAGAAACTTATATCATCACATCCTTCAGACTTGTACTTCAGACTGGGAGTTATTCCATTGCTCCCCTGGTTCTTAGTCCTTAGGCCTCAGACTGAATTACCTCACTGTCTCTCCTGTTCTCTAGATGGCAGACAGCAGATTGTGGGACTTATTGGCCTCCATATTTGTGAAGCAAATACCCATAATTAACCTCCTTTTATATATCTCTATATATCCTATTGGTTCTGTTCCTCTGGATAGCCCTAATACACTACCTTATTGTTTCATCTTTCTTTCTTAATAAAGGTTGCATTACGTGATACACAAAACACAATTAACACAGGGCCTGTTACATGTTATGTACTCTAACATGTATAATCTACATTCTGTCCTCAAATTTTCCTCTAAGTTGTCTCTTAAAAAAATACCATACCTCCACAACTACCAACAGCAGTAGCTTTAGTATTCTACTTAATTCTATGAAACCTCTAGTACTGAAATTCCCTGTTCAGCTCTCTCTTCTTATATGTTTTTCACATAAAAAGTATTTAAAAGTGCCTATCTGGATAAGGCCCGAGCTTGCTACTGAGGAGACAAATGTGGGCCATCCATGGGTCATGCCCTCAAGGAACCTATAGTACAATAGGGAAGATTAAACGCATATAAAATGCCATTATAGTACAAATCAGGATAGAGAAGCACTGTAAGTGAGATACAGATAACAGATTATATAGTGTTCTGGGAGTTCAGATGAAAGCACAATTATTTCCAACTGAGAAGAATTACAGAAAAATTAATAGAGGTGCTAGCATTTACTCTGGGTCTTACAGAATGGAAGACATTTAAATATATACATGCAGAATAAGTGTATTTTAGGTGAAGGTTACCAAATTTGCACAATTTCCTGGAGCGTAGGAAAGCGTTAAATTCATCTTTCTAACGTGGAGTAAAGGAGATTAAGGTTAGAGATTTGTGTGAAGTGAAGTGGGAAGGGCCTTCATTTTGAGGCTAAGAAATTTGACTTTTTTTCCTGTGTGTTATGCGAAGCCATTATTCAGAGCAGTTAAGTGGGATGATAGAAACCCTACGTCAATAAAATCAATCCAACAATGATTTTATCAACATTCAGCAGACGTAGATAAATTCCCCTGCTTTTGAGGAGTCTGGTATAAGCAGTGACAGAGCTAGAAACAGATTCCTATGGGAATGCAAGGGAAGTTTGCTTACTCTGGTCAAGAAATGGGAAACTTCCTGCAGAAAGTAACTCATGAACCGATTTTTGAGTGATGAGAAATGAATCAGGTGAATAAGAGAAATAGTAGAATTTCCTGTAAGTGGCTATAGATTAAGTAGAGTTAAAATGGCACAAAACTATAGAGTTTATGCAGGATTACAAGGAATTGCAGTCATGGAGCATAAAATGGAAAGGTACTAAATGGCAGGTAGGCCTAGAGCAGGTCATGGAGAGCTTTGCAAATCATAGTAAAGCACTTGGATTTAAGGTACTTTATAAAACAGATGAGGTGAAAGAGCCACTCCAGACTAGTGGTTATTGTAATAATCCAGACAAGAGATGATGAGAACCTGAAGTTAGTAATATTTAGTGAAGACAGAAAAAATATTACAGAAGAGAGTTTGTGCTGGTGGAATCCACAGGACTTGCTAACTGACTACATACCCATTTAATACACATTTATGTACCCACTACATTTTAACCACAGATGAAATACCTCAATGATGCATCAATGAACAAAGTGAACAAAACTTCATTGCCCTCATAAAGCTTATGCTACTTGAGGAGGACTAAGAGAGAGAACAGAAAGAGAATACAATTTTATAAATGACTTTTGTATATGACTGTTTCCTGGTTAAAGTCTGTGCTATAATTTCAAAGCTGGCTCCTTCTATGTTTAGCAGCTATCTGTTGCTTTTCTCAAGATCTTTTCTTTGATGCAATTTTTTACTAAATTCTCTATATCCACTTCTTTTCTTTTCAACTCTCATGATTCTTAAATATACAACTCATATTTAAGATCATTCCCAAGAATCAGACTTTAGTTGTCAATTGCTTACTTTGTACAACTATCTGCATGAACAACATTATTTTGTATTTTGCCTCATTTTCATCAATTCTAAAATGCTCTACATTGTGTTTTTGCTCTTGGTCTTGATCAATTGCTTTATCATCCTTTATTCCACACTTACTTAAATTATTCTCATGTATGAGTAAGCTACAACTCCCCCTTGCTCTTTAATTCACACCTGGCCAATGTTCACATTCTCATTTTAATCTCTGAAAGATCATTTCTCCTTTTTCCCCAGTTTAGATCAGACCTTTATAATCTCTCATTTGGGTTATTATTAGTTTGTCAACTAGTTTATTTTCCTTGAGGCTTTATTTATTTTCCTAAGTCATAGGCCAGATAATGTCACTTTTTTACACAAAAATCAACATATCTTTCCACCAAACCACCCTGTCCTAAACCATCTATAACATACACAAGCACCACTACCTATAAAATGAAGTAAAAATACCCATGCATCCCTGACCAGGTGAAGAAATTGCATGACAGGCTCTTCAGGGAGAGGGACTTTCTGCGTCGAGGGAAAGTAGGAGGCAGAGACACTTTTGAAGGACACCAGGACACTGACTCTGTTGTCCTTTATTCCTCCCTGCCTGTTGGAATTGTTGGTGCCAAGCTGGTTCAGGAACAAAAAAGAACTCAGTATGTGTAAATATTCTCTTAAATTTAAGAACACACATTTTTCCAGAATGCATGACACAGAACTGAGTACTAAAGAGCAATGGTGCAGCAAGATGAGTCTATGTTTCCAAGTTTGGCAGGGTCCATGCTGCACAGACAGTTAGGTGTTGCTCTGTAGAAAATCAAAAGCCAGGGGAGGAGACTGAGCCGAGATATGTCATATCTACTCTCATGCTTGTAGATGATGCATGTCCATTAAGTTCTGTATCCTTGACAAAGAATAGTTGGAAGTATTACTATGTGAGTGTGTCTCCACCACAGTCAAACAGAATCTACCCCAAGTAGTGCACACCTCAACCACCTTTCCAACCAGCATTGCCCACTCAACCCTCCCGCCTCCTAGGACTTCAGCTGGATGCCTGTACCTGAAAGGAGGACAATTACTTTCTTAAATTCTCTGCTCCCTTCCCAGATTTTAATATCTTGGCTCCCTTTTGCCCCTGTTAAATCCTTATCACCTCAAACCCCACCTATCCAATTAGATCTTCCTCTATAACCAGACTGGAAATAATCATTCTTTTCCTGTATTCTGATGTATTTTCTTTTACACAAGCTATATTTAGTTGATTAAATGTTGAAGTAATCACAAATTCCTTTAGAGCAGCAAGTACTTATTAATTATCATGTTATCCCCCCGAAATAAATAGCACAGTATTGGTCATATAACAGTATTCAATAAACATTTTTGGAATTAAATTAAACAAATACAATATTGTATTGTTAGGAAGTAGAGTCACTTTATGAAATGAATTTTAAGGAAATCTTTTAAAAGCAGCAAAGAAAGATGAAAATGCAGGCAAAAAGGATAACTCAGTGACAGTTAATGCATAGCTTTGCCTTGCAAAACTACTCATGAAACCAAAAATTATGTCTAAAGAAAAAGTAGATAGACACATAGCTTTATATAGGATAAAATTGATAGAGCTATTTTCTTTGGTACCACAGCCTTTCCAATCACACAACAGTTTGGGCTTGCATAAATTCTCTTTAACAAAACTCTAGGAGGAAAGTAGAGATTGAAATATACACCAGACAAAAATCTTAGTTTGAGTTAATAACTATAACCTTGGTTAATGAGAACATTTTGTTTTAACTGTGGACAGTTGTAAAACTTCATTCATTGGGCCTAGCTTTGGTTCCCATTGTGGTGTGCAGGACAAGAGCTGATGACTAGATTCTTCCCTGACACCCTTCCCATGTTGTATACATCCTGCCATCTGTCAATCTGGTGCTTTTCACAAACACTCAATTGCATATGTTAAGCACCTCCTCCCTTACCCCACCTCCAACATCCCTAATCCCACATGCACACGCACACATATGCTCCTTGCACAATGTTCCAGGAACATGCCTTTCCACTTTATTTTCTGCATTGTTCATTATAGTGATCGTATGAAGCCTCTGGTTGTAGACTTTGTGACACAAAAAACTGTAGGCTGTGTGCAGGTGACTGTAATTAGAATGAGAAGCTCCATAAAGAAATATAGAAAATAAAAGCAGCTGCCTAGCACCAGCTGCAACAGAAAGACAGCTGCTTTCTTTACATGGAGATGGAGCAAAGCTCACTCCTGGGCAGCAGTTGTTACGGTGGCAATAACTACCCAGGCTAATCTCCCACCATCGCAACAATTATCTGAAGAACAGAAGGAAAATGAGGGAGTTTCTTCCTGAAACAAGGACACATGTAATGAGTTTCCTTCTTCCGGTGGTTCATTCCTCAGGGTAGGAGACATGTTCATCTCAAAAAGAAATGAACATACACTTGATTAATAGCAGCTAGCAGCACTTGGAAAAGATGAGATTGACCATCACATTTATTTTTGAAAGGAATAATTGTGGTCATTATTTCCGGAGTGAGGTCATCTTATCACCTATAGCCTTTATCATGCTTTAAAAACATGAGTCTTTAACTCCTTCATAGTATAATCAGGACCTTGGAGGAGGTTGTCACCTTTTCATACTTTCCCCTAAAGTATTTTGAAGATATAGTGTGTATTTGGTGAATAAAATGCATTTAAAAATCTTGCTTTTCCCACAACATGAGTGTAGTCATTCTATGTTAGATTCAAATACGTCTTATTAGGAATAAGTAACAAAGAGAGAATTATTAAACTGTGACCAAAGGTCAACTCTCATATGATCTCCACACTGCTGGTTTTGTGAAACTCGAGTTATTATCACCTCTCCAGGCTAAGGGAATAGCAGAGAATGGGCATAGAAGAAAATGACACAGGTCTGTGGAGGTGAGTGCTCAGAAAATGCTCATCTTAGCTCCAGGAATCCTTAAAGGGTAAATTTCATTAACTAAAAGCAATGTTTCAGTATTCCCCAGACTAAACTGTGAAACATTTTGAAAAGCATAAAATCCTTATTTATGGTAGGAATGTTTGAAATTCAAAAGATAAATGCCATTTGGAATACAAGCATGTTCTAGGTATCTAATATGTAATGGGACACAGCTGTAATAACAGCCACTGAACCAGGGGCCTCTTTATATCATGTCATTAGTTGACTTGTTATAAGCTGATCTTCTAGCCCTTTTTATAAGGGCCATTGGGGTAAAAAATAAATATATCATGTACTGAACATCTGTGGCTCTGTCGCAGAGCACCACTCATATCAAATTTCAAGCTATATCTTAGGCTACACAAGACACCCTTTAAAAAATGGATCTTAACAAAAGATATAGGTTAGGAATTCATAGGTCTGTATCTTGAAAGAAGGGCAATGGAAACAAGACGGCCTGGTCTGTGCCTTGGGGAACTCCAATAGCATTTTTTTCTAATTTTTTAGTGTAGTCTTTTGAGTTCAAAGCCATACTGCACTCTAGGTAAGATTCTGAAAGTAAATACTTTATATGCAAGATGTTAACTGAGGAAACAAATGCTAAGTGCCCAAGCCATTGACTTAGTAAGTTGCTATAATTGTG
Source organism: Cheirogaleus medius (assembly GCA_008086735.1). Classification (NCBI taxonomy): domain Eukaryota; kingdom Metazoa; phylum Chordata; class Mammalia; order Primates; family Cheirogaleidae; genus Cheirogaleus; species Cheirogaleus medius. Next base: position 76,089,730 of record VBSM01000272.1, read on the forward strand.
AGTTAGCATTTAAGAACACACATTTATTAGCAGCAATTTCTGCCTGAGCCATTTTTTAATCTAAACCTATCTTGTAATATGAGAAGTTGTTTCTTAGTTTTCTTTGGTCAAATCAAAAATAATGCCACTCACCTTTGAAAGAATACATGAGATTGAGTCAAATATTTGAAATTACTGGTGAATTCTACCAGTTATAAAATACATTAGAAAAAAATCATAAACACCACTAATCTATATAGTGAATAATTAATAATAATATATATAAGTATAGTTGTGAGCAGCTTATTTTGTAGAGAAGACAAAGGTAAAACGAAAGAATGCAGTTAGGAGGCATTTTCAATAATCTAGGCAAGGTGCTGCTAGGGTGGTAACATTGTATCTGGCCAGAAATGGTCCCATTGTCTCATATTTTGAAGGCATGTTGTTTTACAGAATATGCTGCTGGATTAGGCATACAGTCTGAGAGAAAGAGAGGAGCTAAATGACTCCAACAGCTTTGCTCTGGATAACGGGAAGAGTGGAGTTGTCGATATCAGAAATGGGATGGCCTGTGCGTTACTGATCCCACATAGCACTGCCGGCGAGGTAGGATCTGTAGGAAGCAGTCTATTATTCAGTGCTCCATGTTCCCCCTTCGGGGTTAGTGAAAGAATCTTAGGTGTTACATGGGCAAATATTTCTTATCTAATTAGTCATAAATTTTTGGTGAGTGATACTAGTTTTCTATTTATAGGAGTAAACTTTTTTCAAATACATTTCAATGCAAAAAAAATTGAGGCTTGATTTAAGTACAATATTAAGTTATAGGAGTCCTGGTGGTATATGGATGAAGCAAAATTTCTAAAAGTAGCAAGTTGTTTACTGAAATTTGGAACATACTGGTGTACTGTAAAGATGCTCTATTCGAATTCTTCTCAGACACTTAAGTTAGATAAATGGGGCTAGTTAACTAACCTCTTGAAAAGAGTTTCTTCCTTTATAAAAACCAGTAATAATGCCTGCATTACAGAGTTGGTTTAAGGCTTAAATGATACCTATAAGATGCCTGGTACAGGATTTGCAAATACCTGGTATTCCACAATTGGCTGCTGATTTAAATAACAAATATTTTGATTTTGTGCCTAGTCAATAACTCTTTTAGGCTACAATAATCCGAAGATATACACAAATAGATGTATACACAACATCTAATGCCAAGTAGTTCATTTAAATCAGTAATGGCTACTGACAGTAGAGAAATGTTTATTAGCTAAAAAAAATCACAATTAAAAAAACTGCATATAATGTTCTAAAAATTATAGCAAATAGTTGTATAGTTATCAGTATTACTTGTGAAATGTGTGTACATTTTAGAATTGACTTAAGTATTGTCCAAGAAAATAGCTAAACTCTTACTTCCCAACAAGTATTCATGTAGATTCACCTAGTTAAAAAATGGTGAATTATTCCTTTATATCTAATTTCCCTGATAAGTTTCTCGTTTTGAAACTCATTTCAATAATGTTTTACTTTTAATAGAGAGAATGAACAATATCTTTTAACTTTTGCAAGTAGGAAATATTTATAATATTTGCAAACATGGATGTCCTAACAAATATTAGCAGAGTAGTAAAACCTGACTTACTATTATGTTATCAGTGTGAAATTATGGCTATATATCTTCAGAGCAATTATAATTCATGATACAATGATTATTCTGAACGTTTCTAAACTTTTAACATTTTCTTTATCTCAAATGAAGAGTTACTGTCATGATAATTACTATTAATTATATTTTAGTGCATTCTAGTTTCATATATTTCATGTGGTAACTAACTATAAACTTGTACACTTAATTAAATAGAATATCTCATCCCAGACTAATAACAAAAAGCATGATAAGTTAATAGGTAAATGAATGGACAGAGAGATATATACTTAAAACTAATGTGGAGGGCTTTAGTAGACAGCTCTAAATATCTATACTCGTCCCACAATTTTATGTTAGCATATTTTGACTAAGTGCTTTTCACAAACTAGATATATTCAATTAAGACACCATTAAACTGCAGTGCCAATATCATCTAGTTTGTACATAAAGCATTTCATTTCTTTTCCTTCTTCTCCTTAGTGAAGATCTTTGGGAGAGTATGATGTGTTTGTGTATGTGTGTGTGTGTTTTCTTTAGCATCACATGTAACAGGTAGTTTATTTGTTCCCTCTTTTATTAATTAAAAAAGATAAAACTATTATATATAATTTGATATTATCTGTGAATTCAAGATTAATCTGTTTCATTGGGTGGCTTCATTTAGCGGCTGATACTTGTCGAAGTTTCTTGGCAGCTGGACTTGCCTGCATTTTCTTGGCCAAACCAATCAATTTCATGCTGGGTTTTTAAAACCTTTAAGATCTTTTAGACTGAGAACTCCTTGAAGATAGTAACGACATCTTAATCATCATTTTATACACAGTGCGTCCAACATAGTAGCCTGCTCATACTAAGTGCTTATGCAATGCTTAGGGAACAGGAAAAAAAATAATCAAGTGTGTTATTTATTGCCAAAGAGAACCAGGAGTTATCTAAGAGTTTTTTGATCTTTGAGAGTAAATTTATCACTAAATGTTTCAAATGTTCATTAAAAATATGAATTATCCAGTACTGACCACTTAATAAAGAGCCAGCACCATACACGGTACTTATGTATTAATTTATTCTTATATTCACAGCATCTTAATGTAGATAATAGATGAGATAGTTAAGAATAAAACTATTCAAGTTCAAACATTTCAGTAAAAAAGAGTGGCATTCGTCTCTTAGATCTGTTAGATTTCATACACTTTTCCAATTAACTCTTTCTAGAACTTTATGTTCTTAATTGATACACATGAACATAAAATATATATAGACACATACACACATAAACAGTAAGTTGTAAAACCTAGTTCTTTGTCTAGGTGTCTAAATCCTAAAATTAGGATTTTAATAAGGAAATCTATCACATGTATCCTTATTATCACAATAATAAGAATTTATGAAAACAGCTTAGAATGAAAGCATATCTTAAGTAAGATTGATGGAATCCACTTTTTAAGCTTTTCAGAAATAAAAACGTCAAATTAAACCAAATTCTTCTACTATATCAATTAAAATCAAGAAAGAAGTATGCTATATTTTAAATCTAGTTTTTTTTGTGTGTGTTTTTTTTACTGGGAGTTAATGGAATAGTAGGCAGTGTATATCATATGTTAACTATGAAAAACCTTTTGAAATCATTTTAATAAAAAGAAAATAAAATAAGCTTTACTCAATGAAATAGAAATAGAGAATGTTGTTCCTTGGCATAAATAATTGCAACATGTACTCATGTTTAGAGGATATACACATAATTAGCCTCTATAGATGGACAAAGATAGACAACTTTTGCCTACAAAGTATATTTAAATAATATGATGAATCAAACAAATAAAAGTATATGAGATGCAACATGTTTCTTTAAAATATCTGTGGTATTTGCTTTTAGGAGGCATTTAAAATTTTCCCTTGTTGGAACTATAGTTAACTTACTAAAATAAACCTTTTAAAAAGCCAACTAATGTTCTTGTGATTAAAAGTAAAAAGTAAAGATTTCCTAAGTAATTGCAAAATCTTTGTCTCTGGACACAATGTGGTCCTTGGCAAAAGTTTATTATTTTAATTCTTTATCAGAAGGAGTATTAGAACTTTTTTTGTTGTTGTTATTTGGTTTCTTTCTACATTTCTTTCCATTTCTTTTCTTTAATCTTTGAAAATATCTTTGTTTGATTGTCCCTTTATTAGTCTTACCAGTTTCTTTATTATATGTGTGCCTTTGGGTCTTCTCTTAGCCCAAGTCTCAGAGGTATAAATCAATATATCTAACTTTTTAACAGTGGTTTCCATGACACTCTCTCAAGGCCACCACCTCAGTGCTGGTACAAATTCAATGCATATACGTACATATATGTGTGTGTAATGAACAAAGCAAGAATGGCCTATTGATGACTGTCACATGTCACACATATGACTTATAATTTTAAAAAGATTTGGGGCCTAAGCCAATCATGCCAAAGTAATGTGTTTTAGAGTTTGACTTCATACATTTTAATATTTAGTCATATTTTTAATTTTAAAAAGGAGTATCTATTTCCCCCAGACACAGAAAGATAAGCTTGATTACATCAGAGACAGGGCACAAAACTTATTTAAGCACTTTCTCAGTCTCTAATGCTCTCTGTCATTTTACTTAATCTTCACAACAATCCATGTGTACGAATTATTATTGTATCCCTTTCTAAAAGGATACAAAGATGCCAGTAAGTCTAGTCCAATAGCTACCTTAAATTAACTTTTAAACAAAATTAGGAATGCATGCATAAACAAACCAAATTTTAAAATGCAAAAAGTAGTCCCTCATTATTAAGTGGCAGTTCCTGAATTTACAACTAGACTTTTGCTACTGCCCGATTTCACTTTGCTTTCAAATACTTTTTTTCCCCAATGGTGTTTGTTTAAATTATAAATAAGCAGTGGATTATTAATATTTTTATATAAGTACATTATACAATTTGCACTTAGTTCCTTAAAATAAACTAGAAAGAAACTTAGAAATGATCTAGTCTACACATGTACTCACCAGCAAATTGGTATTAACTGATCAACACCTAAGTGGACAAATAGGAATAGCATTGGGCATTGGGCAGGTGGGAGGGGGAGGAGGGGATAGATATATACATACATAATGAGTGCGATGTGCACCATCTGGGAGATGGACACGCTTGAAGCGCTGACTCCTGGGGTAGGGGATGAAGGGGGGTGAAGGCAACACACGTAACCTAAATATTTGTACCCCAATAATATGCTGAAATAAAAAAAAAGAGAGAAAAAAAAGAAATGATCTAGTCTAAGTGTTTAATTTCACAAAAGATAAAACATAGCTATGATAAGTGATCTATTCTGAGGCCCAATTAGAGTGGGGACATGGACGAGTATTTACCTCTTTTGACACACCTTCCAGAACTCTTCCTACTTAGTCACACAGTCTTTCCTTTAAAGCTATTTCTTAAAGAAAATTGTGATCAGAAATAGATTTTTTTCTTTGTTGGTTTGATATAATTAATTTTTTCTGTATTGAAATGCTAAGGAAAAGCAGTAAGAGGTTATACAGGATGAGTAAATTGTCAAGATAAATGCTTTTAAATTAACATTGATTAATAGCAAATGAAATCTTTTAAAGCTACTTTAGAAGTTTGGGGGTTTTGTTGTTTGTTTTTGCCAAGAAAAATTTGGTTAAATGACATCCCAATAAAGCAATTCAGGTTTGAGTTCTTATCATCATTGCTTGAATTACATAGCATTTTGATTTTAAAGAAAAAAAAAACACATCATCTGTGTGCAAGGCAGTCAAGATTTTACTATAATAACTATCTTTATATATTACCTTTTTAAGTCTTACTTATATATTGTGCACAGTCTCTTCTTTGTGAGCCACAGGAAAAAGATCATAATCATAAACAGCAGGAGCTTTGGAGTTGTGCAGTCATGAACAAGACATTTATTCACTTACAGCCATATAGAATTATTGTAAGAATTAAGCAAGATAATTATGTAAAGGACATTCATGCAGTGCTAATCACATCAGAGGAGTTACGTCAGTAATTAATAATGATGAAAAGGGGTGGAACATGTGAACTTTCCATCTTTTTTGGCCTTGGCATTCTTTTGCTTGCTGGGAATTTCAGGGCCCCTGCATATAGAGGTGACATCCTTCATAGTCCTTGTAATTTGGATACTTATCACAATTGTTTTCTGACATTTCCTTGAGGAAGGGATGCCTTTGTTTTTTCATTTGGACAATGGTACTATATTGATAAAGTCAGAATGTTTATTAACACTGAGATAATACTTGTGGAATTGCTGAAATATAACTAAGAGTTTATTATGAAAAGATATGGCCAGTGATAGCAAGATATTTGCTTTTGAGAACAGAGTATCTTTCCTTTGTAAGTATTTGAATTTATTCAATTTCTCACTTATTTACACATAATGCAATCATTTCCTAAGGGCAGTATTTAAATTATCATAGAAGGGTAGAGCACATTTGAAATATAAAGTATTATTTTTCTGTGTTTCAATAGTAATAATATTTTCCTTGGGAAAAAAGGGGAAAGAAAGATTTCTGTGGATTATCTTTTGCTCTTAGAAGAATGTGGTTTAAGATAGAACAAGTTAGCATCAATGGCTATTTCTTTCTTAATTTCTACATGCTTTGGTTAACACCATATTTCCTCCTCTAGCTGGTAGTTGATATTCTTTGTCTTGTGAGCATCCTTTAGGAGAAGCCAGAATGAAAAGCTTAATCATACCCTTCCAGGCACATGTCTGCTCCATTAATGAATTGTATGAAGGATCAAAAATAAAGACTGGACAAGAATTCAGTTTAGATCCAGGAAGCTCCCAAACTGTCCTCGTTTGCTCATGTTCTGCATTGTTATGGCTTTAAGCTCCTGCAAAGGTTTTGAATAACTGTCAGGACAATGTATGGTTTTGCTTTTGTTCAGCTTATTGCTCATTCTGCAGATACATAATATGCCTCCGTACCCCGGTGTGATGGCTGAAAGGCATCATTAATGTGTTAAATGATGTGGAAGCATTCGGACACACTATGACACCTCACAGCAGAGTGATATTCCCAGATGCACAGGTATCTGCCTTGACTTCAAAATGGAAAGGAAGAGGCTAAATTACCACACAAGTAAAATGCACCATAAAAATTATAATGTACATATTCACTTGTAATCTCTGGGCTGGATTCAGACCTCACTTATTTTTTGAGGGAAATAAAAGGTTGAGACTTCAATTCTTAGGGTTCATTAATCATACAATGAAACAAGCAGAAGGAAAATGCATCATAGTGCATTATTGAAGTCATATGATCTCCACTATTTTGGTAGGTGATTTTTATTATGTTTTAACTTTCTGATTCACTATAGTGATGCTAAAACCACCTTCCTTCATGTTCTGAAAAAAATTCATGTAGATTCTTCTGGCATCTAATTTACTTCCAGGGAGTATAATTACATGGCAACATGCATTTCTATAGGGACCACACCGAAATGTGGCCATAGTTTAATAGCAGATCCAGTTAAGCACATTTTCCACCTTTATTTTGAAACATTTGCTTCTTCAGAAATGCTAAAGCATGACTGGTTGCCTTTGACATGAGGTGTTACTCTTCATACGCTATTTCTAAGTTCTAAGAGAACAACAAGGTGGCCAGAGAAAATTTATTTCAGAATTAAAAATAAAAAAAAATTAGAAATATGTGGTTCATCAAATGAAAAATAATTAAAGTGGATGCTATGTAGCCAAAGGGCTCTGATAGTTTAGGGTCCATTTAAAAAATATATATTGCTTATTTAAAATTTATTAAAGATATCTACTTCTTTTTCTCCTAATGGATGCTGTTATTTTGTTCTGTGAAATAGCAGGCCACGAAACCATGGGTGAGAAAGGTTCTAAAAGTATTGTACAGGAAGTGAGTTCACAGGAGTGCTTAAAGGCCCAAAAACTATATTGAATAATTAAAATTATATTAGTAACAGAGTTATGGATTGTAGTCCCAGAATAACAAAAAATAAATACAAAAAGAAAATTATAAATTGATTGCATTTCTATACCTTCACATGATGGATGGCAATTTTTAACCAGAAGAAAATAAGAAGCTTGTCTAAGATGAAAAGAAGGAATTGTTTCTGATTATCGAATTAAATGGTTGATAGAGCCCATTCTATCTAAAGCTGAGGAAAGAAGTATTTTCATTACATCAAATCGTTTCTGAGATGCTATCCCTCTTTGGGTAAATTAATGGAACTTCTATAGAAAATATAAATAAAATTAAGTCTTGTTCTCTCTTTGTTTTAAAAAATTAGCATTATATGCTGATTACTTTTGAATGAAGTAGTAGCTATGAAATTCCTACAGTAGTACCAAGTACCTAGAAAGTCTTATCAATAAATGTCCATCCTCTTTCCCCTCATATTTTTGTATCTGTCTTGAGTTTACAGAAAATAATTTATTTATTCATTAAAATACATAGGAATTATATTATAAATAGAAACTGAGTGTAAGCAGAACATCAATTTGTTTTTTACCACATGGATATTAGTGGAATAATTGACAAAGGTTGACTAATATCTGCAGATGAGATCATACAACAGAACAAAGTTAATGTTTTGATTTTTATAAATGTATTGAGGTTATACAAGAGTGTTATTGTTTTCAGGAAATTCTCACTGAAGTGTTTAGGAGTAAAGGGGCATAATATCTGCAAGTGGTTCAGAAATAAGTAATATCTACAGAGAGAGATGGGAAATAGAATGATACAGTCTGTGTGATAAAATGTTAATTTTGGAGAAATCTGGGTAAGGGTATATGGGCATAATGTGTACTATTGTACTATTCTGTAGCATTTTCATACATGTGGATAAATCAAATTTTATGATGGAAATTGCACACATGCATGCAGAATTCCAAAAGAGTAAACTAAACAAGGAGGGAAAAGTCAATCCACTCAGAAGTTTGATCTCTTGATGAAATGTTGACAAAGCTTCTTGGATCTCAGTTGATTCAGCAGCAAAATGGAGGCAGAGGTGGACCTCAAAACTCCAAGATCCCATAAATTCTCTGTTAGTGAGCTTTATTCTAGTCTGAGACCATTATATGCCACAGGATAGAGAAAAAGGGCAGTAGCTATAGTGGCAGTTGAGAATAAACAGAGATAGATATTCCACTAGTGGAATGAGTATTTCAATCCAGAACTAAAAAATAAATCTACTCAATCTAAGGAAGAAAACAAAAATTAGCAACTTAAGCCAAGTTATAACTTCGAAGATTTTTGTTTTGTAATCTGCAGTTCTTTCTCTGCATGTTTGTAGAGTGATGGATACAATCTTTATATGGAGACCATGCTTTTTATCTCACTGACATACTTTGTGAAAGTATTGAGAGCTAAGAACTAATAACTAAATTCACAACATAATCCTCTGCAATTTAGAAGGCGCCTTATCATGTGGTCATCGCAAGACTTTTACAATGTAATCAAGAAAAGAATCAACAAATTCAATCTCACCAACTAAATTAAAAATGACACATTCACGGTTCCCCTTTATATCCGTGTCAAAGACAGGGAGACTAGGAGAAATTTAAACACCACAGCATCATATCTGTCACAGCCATATCCTTCCAGTGTTAGGAGCTCATTTTTCAAGGCTACCAGTCCATTAACCTTCACAAGAACAAAAATAAAGCAAAACAAAGAAACACTCCCTGTAGAAATAGCATTGCTTCTAATCGTGCTTATATATCTTACCCAGGGGATTTGGAGATGAAACAAAGACTTCTATCTCCCCAGGCATACAAAATGATGAAGATACACTAAAATAAATTTACAAAATGCCTGGTGGTGCATATTGTAAACAAATTTGTGATTTTTCTTAAAAAATGGGACAGAGACTAGGGAGAGTAACTCATGCCATCCCTGCTGAATCTCTGTCCTAAGCTGTGATTTGTAACTGGGAGGGCCAAAGCATCAACCTCATTTATTTTTTAATGCCTTGGCTTGCTCTCCATTGCCACTTTACCTAGATTCATTCACTGTATATATTTGAAACTATTAGTTTCCTGATAAATGCATTCTCAGAAAGCCAGAGGGGAATGATAAGATAGGAAATAAAGAGCTCTTGCTTGTTTTTATACGTTTCTGTTTGACTTAAGAGATAATTATAACACAGATTGATGCTCCTATTTTAAACAACATCGTAAATCAGCTTGAAATATAGGACTTGGGAAAGCCATTTGCCACATCATTATAATTTCTTAAAATTCCTGTGTTCACTGAACATGAGAAACCATAATTGTGAGATATATAGCAATAGCATTACAGCACTCATTTCTTTTTTCACAGAAGACAGTTAAATAAACCTGTTACAAATTTTTAAATATCATTAGCTACAAAGTTTCATTACTTCATTAACTGAAGCAGAGCAAAAGCATATGCTGGTTGGTCTGAGATCTAGCTTTGAGTGGGAGAAATTACAGATTCAGTAAGCAAGATTAAAGTAATGATTCAGTGTATATCATTTAAACAAGTTTATTTATTACCATGAGAAATTTAAAAGTATAAGATTTTCATCAATATATGAGATCAGAAGCAAAAGAGAAAATTGGAATCAGAAAGATACATATTTGAACACGGATAGACTTTGTCAAGGATTATATTCAAAATATCTATCAGAATATCATGGTGCGGATAGGGACCTCTCAAAAGGGAGGGGTGCTCTGGAGATGCCTCTTATGCCAGGACTTATCCCTTTGGATGCTGGATTATGGAGGGATGGAGATATACCTGAGATACTGAGCTTAAGGAGCTACTCAATGTATTTGAGAAATTAATCTGTATAGATACATTTCTATACTGACCTGCAGAAATAGGTAGAACTACTTTTAAGCAGTAGAGAAATATGTGAAATTATTAACAACCAGCAGAGTCATACTGTTGCATACTTGCTGTCCCAGATGACACTTACTGTATGTCCTTCGAAGTTGAACTAACCTTCCTGAGCAAGCCAAGTGAGAGAAACAGATGTGGAGTGTTTTTTGGCTAGTTATTTTGCTGTTAGAAGACTTCTTTCAGCTGATGGCAGAATTTAGTTGTCTCTGCTTTCCTTTGGCCTACAGCATCCAGTACACATTCTGATATCCTCAGAGCAAAGGGTAATTCCCACTATAGACCAGAGGGACTTCCATCATTTAAGTCAAATGCAGATCAGAAGACCAGTTTACATTCAATCTAGACTTTCAACTCAGAGGTAAGCCCACCTGGGAGAGCACTGGAGAATCTCTATTTCTAGTTAAAGCATACTCAGAGTGGCATCCTGCCCCTCTCTTTCTTTCTTCCTTTTTTTTGGTCCAATGTTTGCTTGTATATAAATAATACAATAATATCTCTGAATTGAACTGCTTGGAATGTATTCCTAACTATGATATCTTGTAGCAACAACTAAGCACAACAAATATCTATCAGCTTAACTTTGTGCATCCTATGTTGATTACAAAATAAAGCTGTTTATTACACATCCAACACAGTTATCAATATTGAAAAGTGATTGCCATGTCTCAATGGGGGCATCATTTGTATGTAAAGTACAATTCATCTTTATGTTTGTGAGATGCACAATTAAAACCCCGTAAGTAAAATCCGTAAGTAATTCACATAGAGGATTTAAAGGATGATTGAAAGAACATGTTTTGCTAACAGTAAAAAAAAAAAAAGAAAAGTTATGGATGTAAGATAAAGAAAGATGAGATATTTGTGTGCTTGTTTAATTTTTCCATTTCATGTCGAGGGGCCTTTGCTTACTGCCTCCCAATGTAGATTTTGTTTTAATTAAGGAAATATTGTTAGTGGAAAATACGGTTGGTGAAATCACCTAACAATTCACATCAGGAAATTTTTTAGATGAATGATTCCAACTTTTTTCTACCAAGACCTCTTTTTATAATACTATGCTTCTCCCTAAATTTCATATTTTGAATTTTTAACACAATCTATATATATCAAATGATATTGGTTTATTTTCTTATTATTAACCAATGAGAGATTTGTAACTATCAGAGTTATAATATACAGAGTTTCTAAGGAGCATAAAATAACTGAATAAGTATATCAAAAATCTAATTTTAACTAAGGTAAAGATATTTATAGTTTTAAGTATCCTACTCAACCTTTTCAAAGCTAAGTTTCAATGCCTGTTAAGTTCTTTGAAATATAAAAATGTTCCAACGAGCCCTGTAACCTCAGAGCCCCAAATATTTAAGGGTTTCAAATTGGGAAGTAATGGGTATAAATTAGTTTAAAAATCACCTAACAAATATGGTTTATTCTCACTTTTAGAATTAAATTGAATGATTTCAAGTATCATAACTGTCTAAATGTGATAGAAAAAAAAATCCTGTGGCTCTTTCAGATCTTTCTCTTTTCTTCTACCCTCTTTTCCACTCTCTCTGTCCAAACCATTACTGGTAGAGAAGTAAGACACATCCAGCATGTACTCACCAGCCTGATTAGTTGTGATGCTAACTGCAGCAAATTGTCTTGGTGGAGAGCTCAGCTCTGACACCCCATTAATGGCATCAATCTCAAAGGTGTAGTTAGTGTGTGCCAGGAGGTCTGTCACTGTCACCGTGGTGTTGGTGAGTCCAAACTGTCGAGGGAGGAAGCGGACATTTGGGCTGCATGGCTCACACTGTTTTACATTCCACCCACATTTTTTACAGATGATGTTGAAGGTAACATCTTTCCGGCCTCCTGTGTCCAGGGGCCAACTCCAGTCCAGGATAACCGAGGTCTCATTTATATTAGAGATAACATTTCTTGGTGCAGATGGAGGCCCTGAAAAGTAGTTCAACAGAGATTAATGAGCCTCCCTTCTGTTTTCTACTACAAGGGAAATAGATAATTTACAATGGAACTGAAAGAGGTAAATAACCATCCTGTCTTTATTATCTACTTTTAATTCATCCTTAGAGGATCCATGAGATTATAGACACATGGATTCAAGAGTGCTGTCCTCCCCAAGCTATGACTGGGGGAGTTTTGACTCAAGGGTGAGGGTATATTCACAAAGTCCAACAAAAGAATTTACCACTATGTTTAATACCCTTGTGAATACTTATGAAAACTTTAGTATTAGTTTTATAAATCTTGGTCCTTTTTCCCTGTGACCTGTGACCAACATAGAGAGTGAGGGAATAGAAATGTAAAAACATAAATCCTCTGCCTATAACCTCCTCTATCCTGTCAAATGTAATGCAAGGTCTAAAACAAGACACAGAAAATGTTCTTTCTTTCTTGGGGTTGTATTGCAGGAAGTACTTTAAAATATAATTCATTTTGCGTGATAAATGTTGCACTTGGGGTAAGCCAAGCATGGAGAGTGAAGCAGAAAAAGCCTTCAATTTGCACATGGATAACAGAAGGAAATGGGCCAAATGCTTTCAAAACAAAAAAACAAACAGCACAGTAACCAGAAGAAAAACCAAACCAAACCAAACCAAACATGGAGGCATGGGTTGCAGCAAAACTACTCACGGGTACAAGCCATGGATGGAGGGTCTTTGTCTGCTCGGAAGTAATTATTCTCACACCTGCAGTTCATTGAACCATCTTCATGAGTAGAACTGTGAGGTGGGCACTTAGCGCACTTCATATTACCATCCGAAGCCTTGTAGAAACCTGGTCGGCAAGCTACAAACAAAACGACTCTTTTAGAGTTCTGTGATAAGTTTGAAAATGTATTTCAAAAATATGTGAAACAGATTTCAGGATATTAGGATATGAATTCATTATGAATAAAAATCATTTTGTCCTAGAATTTACAGAAGCAAATAATATGGCCTAGTGTAATTTTTTTTTACATATATGTTTGAATTTGCACCAAATGTTAAGGAAAAAAAAACCCACAAGATTTAGATTATTTTGGCACGAGAATATGATGAAATTTCCAGCTTGTGTTTTCACAGCTTTACTTGGCATTGGACTATTTGTGGGGAAAATAAAGCAAAACCATGTCACCATGTAGTCATTCCCTTTTTTAAACATGATGCAATGTGTATATTATTTGCACTGCAGTTAGCAGCATATTACACACTGATTTGTTTTCTAATTGCCCTAGGTGTGTACAACTTTGTCCCACAAATAATAAGCAACTGAAGGAAGAAAAATATACTTCCTGTATATTTTAGGATTCTTGATATAGGATTTTCATGAGTTGTGATTTTTTTCTGGCTTGACAGTGTTGTTCCTTAACTTCTATGGCAAAGGCCTTAAATAAAGATTTAAGTATATTCTCTTGTAGATACCTGAAATACATAGAGATGTACAATTTCTATTTAAACTGATATACGTGTGAATTGTTACTAGATGAAAGCTCTTTTAATAAATCTATGTTATCTTTTTCTTTCTGGCCATATCTCTGCACGATATGTTTTTGTAAGTCCAAAGGGCCAGTTATCAAACATTGATTTCAGTTTAGCATTTAGTGTTCCGCGTCTATTTACTGCTTTTACAGAGATATGCATCACTATATTATTTTCATTTAGTCTGATAGAAAGTTCAAAATGCTATATTATTTCATCTGATTCATTTTCATAATAACATTGGGAGCTGAAATCATAGTGAAAATTCGAACAAGAAATCTCTTGACATTCCTTTCAGGAAGGAATTCAGGATCCAAATTTTAAGTTTCATCCATACTATCTTTGAAAAAGTTAATGATTTCTAAACCTCTAAAATTCAATTTCAATGCTACATTAATATCCGATGACTTAAAACACTTATACATAGAATAGACCCTATAGACTGTATTGGAATTTCAGGATTTTCTTGTATCAACTTCATATTGTGCATATAGGTTTATTTGCATTCAAGTAAAACCTGCGTGGACAAGTCTTCATTTTATAATCACTTAGTGCATTTTTCAAAAGTAACACATTATATCCATAGTCGCATACCTTTTGATTGAAACTTTCTTGAAATAAAACAAGAGAAATACACTGGAAAGAGAAACTATTACAATAATTTAAAATGATAGCAATCATTAGTCTTGCTGTTTTCTAGTTCCTAGTAAGAATGGCTGCTTTAGGATCATTTTATAGTTGATCATTTATTGAACAACTATTGGTTTCACATTGAGATCCCTTAAAATAAATTCTATGCTCTAATCAAACATGGATTAGGATTATAAGCTTTTTAGCATTGTCCTTAAGCACTAGTTAGGAACTTCCACTCATATCTCATGTCATATTTCCTCAGGGAGAAAATATATACAGTATATAAACAAACTATGCACTTAACTTCTGGTTTCAATTTAGTTCATTATCAAGTGCCTTTAAATTTGCAAGAGGGCATCATTGAGCTTTTAAAAGATTATGTTGCAGTGCACTGATGTACTTTGTTATTAATATTTTGTTTGCTTGTAAGTTTATATGTGTGTTTTTGTTTGAGGCTTTTATGGTTTTTACAACATTTGGCATAAAGGTATTCACTAAAAAAAATCACTTTTTGTTAATATTGTAAATGGGTATACTATATGATACTTAAAAGTAGACAAGACAGTCACATAATCACTTTTTAGCTACAGCACAATTTATCAGGATTATTGATAATATCTTGAAGATAGCTATAGTTAATAAACATAAAAGTTAAGAATTTGACTCAAACTAGTCACTAGATCTTATCCAATTAAGATCAAATAATAACCTTAGAGATGGTAATACTAAAAGATAGGTAGGCACATATACATACAGTTTAATAGATATTTGTTAGGCATCTACTCTTGTTCAGGTTCTTTGATAGACATAAAGGCAAAAATTCTGTTCATACCAAAAGGACTCTTGCAATCAAGAGCAGGCAGCAGGAATTTAATACAGACCACATTGAGCAATCACTCCATTCTGACTGATTGGTTGGAAGAGATTCCACACAAGTGTCATTCGAGAAGGATCATAAAAAGATAGCAAGAGGTGGCTAGTAAGAAACATAATTAAATATACAAAGAGACCAACATGAAAAGACGAACTGTTATGTAGAAAACTGTGGCAAGTGCTGTTGATTATGTACCCAATATCCACACGCTGCTTCCTGCTTGCTAACAGAATCCTAATTTTGCTCAGAATTCAACTCAGATGAGTACTGTATAACTCAGACTTCAGTGCCGCTAGAGATAAATGGCCAAACTTACGGCCAAAAGGAAGGTTAAAAAATAGAAACAAGAATGGTGAAAGTCTTTCTTTTCTAGGAAGATGGTCCAAATGCAAATGGAGATATTCCTTCTATATTATTCCAGCCATGATTATGGAAATTATGGCCAAAATTGCAGCAGCTTACGTGTGATAAGTAGTTAAAAGCCAAGA
This sequence comes from Cheirogaleus medius, assembly GCA_008086735.1. Taxonomy (NCBI): domain Eukaryota; kingdom Metazoa; phylum Chordata; class Mammalia; order Primates; family Cheirogaleidae; genus Cheirogaleus; species Cheirogaleus medius. Next base: position 76,105,700 of record VBSM01000272.1, read on the forward strand.
AAATCTGAGGGATGTGTAACCCTGTACTTGCTGACCCAGCAAACACCTACGTCAAGATTTCTCATGTTAGAAAGATAACACCCTGTTTGTAACAATCTGCACATTTCATTCATTTAAATATTATTTTATAGGCTGAAGAAGGTTCCATATATAAAAGAAAAAAATTCATATAAAGTGTAGAAAGTAGATATGTTAATGTGTTTTCTTACCTTTCATTATTTAAAAGAAGTACTGGTAAACTTATTAGAGAATATCAAAGAAAACAGAATGGACAAGAAGGGTTGACAAATGAATATTAATTTAGATTTGCCCAGTGACAAGTTTTAAAATAAAAAGCCCCAGGTATATAATCAAGGTCTTCCATGGTATATACCAGCTATTAAAGCAATACTTAACTAAGGTGGATACACACGTGTTAAACATTTGCTGCCAATGGCATGGCACAGTGGCTCATACCTGTAATCCTAGCACCCTAGGAGGCTGAAGCGTGTGGATCACTTGAGCTCAGGAGTTCGAAGAGCAAGAGTGAAACCCCGTCTCTACTAAAAACAGAAGAATTAGCCAGGCACTGTGACATACGCCTGTAGCCCCAGCTACTGTGGAGGCCATGGCAGAAGTAGCACTTGAGCCCAGGAGTTTGAGATTGCAGAGTGAGCTTCGATGACACCACTGCATTCTACCCAGGGCAATACAGTTGACTCTGTTTCAAAAAAAAAAAAAATCTACTGCCAAAGGGGAGTTCTGATTTAAATCTTCTCTCAGGTAACCCAGTAGTAAATGTTCTTTTCAGTCAAATGCTGGTAAAAAAATATTCATAGATTTTTAACCCCAGTGTGGATATTGCTTACATAATCAACAGCACTTGCCACATTCTTCTACTGTAACTGTTTTTTATGTTGGTCTATTTGTGTATTTAAAAAATATTCATAGATTTACGGCATAATTAAACCAAAGAGTGATTAAACAGTTTAAAATCTTTTAAGTGGAGGCAAATCGCCACTTTTTCTTTCTGGTCCGGGGGATGTTTCCTCTCCTCGTAAGATTTTTAAACTAGTTAAGCATGGCAGGAACTGTCATGTCTGATTTCATATCAATAATTCAAACTAAGATGATCCATGAGTCTAAGTTAATAACTATTCAAAAATGGAAGGTGGCACCTCTTGAAGCCCTACTTGATAGCACAATGGATTTATTAGGAATCAGACTTGTTAATATAATGATTGGATTAATGTATTCACTTTTATTAAACAAACATGTATTGATCTCCTAAAATGACCTAGAGATACTTGCTATGATCTGGATGTTTGTGTTTCCCCAAAATTCATATGTTGAAACCTAATGACCAATGTGATGGTGTGAGGTGGTGAGGCTTTTGGGAAGTAAATAGGTCATGAGGGCAGAATCCACATAGAGGGGATTAGTTCCTTTTTAAAAGAGCCCCAGAGAGCTGCCTTGCCCCTTCTATCATGTGAGGACACAGCTAGCAGGTCCATCTATGAACCAGGAAATGCATCCTCACCGGACCCTGAATCTGCTGGCACCTTGGTCTTGGACTTAGCCTTCAGAGAAGTGAAGGCTGTGAGAAGTAAATCCCTGTTGTTTATAAGCCACCTACTTTATAATACATTGTTATAGCAGCCCAAACAAACTACGATAACAATTGTTTGTTTTCAGTCTTATAGTAATAAAATTTATAATCCTAGTTTTTAAAGAGGAGACCAATTTCGTATGTCATAGTTATTTTAGAAATGGATCTACTCAATAGAGAATTTGAGTTGCAAAACACTTTTCTACGTGACTTTTATATTACCTTCACCAAGAAATTCCCTGATTTCTTTTATTTTCATCTCAACACTTCAAGGTATTTTCAGCATGTTACAAGAGAAGCACTGGACTAGGAAGGAGGAGATACAGGTTTTGATCTAGTGTTTTCTACTAAATAGATGTTTTTTTTTCAGACTCACTGATCAGGTATCTTAAAAATTTAATGAGGTAGTTGGGATAGTGAATTCCCCTTTTATAAATAACTCTCTTTTAGTAATTATGTATTCCCAGGTTAGACCCGGAGCAATACAGAGACAGGAATTATTTCCTATTAATTTTATATAGCCTGTATCTAGCACACTGTCCTGGCCAGCAATGAAGTTGATGAGATGCATTTTTTAAGTGAATGATTAACTTGCAAACGATTGTCTCTCAGGACTTCAGTTTCCTCATTTATAAAATGACAGGTGTTGACTAAATTGTCTCTAAAGACTCTTCAGGCCCAGACACTTTAAATGTTAATACTTTGTATTCCAAAATTTGTATTACTAGAATTCATAATACTTTCTAAATAAAAAAAAAGAACAAAGTATCTTCACACGTATCACTGCTTTAAGGATTAAAATTACTTATTGAAATGATAAAATCACATACTGCAATACGTCAAAGAAATTAAGTTCTTGCTTAGCTTAAAAATATATATTTGAAAAAGAAATGACAGATTTTGCATTGCTTCCCTACATTAGCGCAGTACATATTCAAAGAGTGCATTGATTTTATGATTGGATGAACTGAAAGATAAATTGGCTGTCAAACAAATAATTCTCTATTATATTTTCATCTTAACCAGTAACATAATAAAACTATATTTTATGGCATGCTTTATTTTTTGCACATTTTAGAGAGAGCAGAATGCTTATAAATTTGGTAATCTTATGGGAATGTATGGAAATAAAAATTCAAATTTGAAAATATCAATCAAAATGCTAATATTTTTAATTTTAAAAATATAAGGTAATATGATTGTTTTATCTTTTAATAACAAAAATATAAGCACAGTATTGAAAATATCAAAAATATGATTTAAAAGAGAGTAAATTTCCCTTCTATTAATCTGCAGTAGGAATTTATTTGTCTTTTTTCTTGCTAATCTAGCCTTTAGATTTTCCCATTCAGTGCTGAGTTAGTGAGGATGTGTTTGTTCATTTATTGAGCAAACCTTAGCACTTATTGAAAAAAAAAAACAGAATAGGCCATGGAACAAATAGGATGAATCCCTTGCCAAAAGTTAATTTTCTATTGAGAAATACTAAAAATATGAGTAAGATAATAGAAGGAAGCCAAAATAATACCAATTTGTGGTGGATGAATTAGAAATATTTTGGGAACCTGCTGTTTCTATACTTACAAAAGGGAAACAATAAAACAGGAACTGAACACTGTGGGCCCATGGGGGGGTAAAATAACAAACTGCCAGCTCCGAAAAATAATAAAGAAAAAAAAGTATGAAACAGACAGTCTTATGAGCACTACCTACACAATGAATAATAATTATGGAAGAGCTTAAAGATAGAATCTTGGCCTCATTCCCAAGGCACATAACACATTTTTCCTCCCAGTTGTAATTGATGACTTTGAGCTATGTTGATACAGAGAATGGGTAAAGTTACCCTAGTGAAAGGAAAACAAATGCACTTGGTAAACCATGGTGGCTACTGTTGAAAGAAAGAAGACAGCCTTTCAATTGCAAAGTGAATTTTGTCTCCAGTTGACTAATGTGGTTGACTTTTAGAAGAAACATGGTCCTAATTAAGGGTTAAAAGGCTCATTTCAATTTGAATTAACATTAAATTAAAATATAAAGCTGTTGGTAAATAGGGCTCTTTTAGTATTCAGACCTTACCTCCGACACACAGGGCTATATTACCAATTCCCAGCCATAAACACAAACTAATGACTAGAACCAGCACTGACTAAACAGATGATTTCCTGGCCTTGCAATTCCAGGCTTGACAGGGTCTATTTGCCTATACAAGGTCAAAGCAACTGTTTATTCCCAAAATGAGCTGCACTCTACAATCTTACAGGAACTCTATTCTTTGCCATCTGAATAGAGGTACAATGCTTTGAGGCAAGGCCGAGACATTTCAATACACTGGAAGTGGCTACGTTCAGTCATTAAACCCTGCCTGCAATGTGCAGCATTTACAAAGTGATCAAGTGTTTCCTTCTTCTGTTCCTTCCAGTGTTCAATAAAAAAGGCCTAAGGCAAAATGCCACCACACCATTAAACACAACAGAATCAATCACAATCTAGTAGGGCTCAAAGATAGCTTAGTAACAAGACTTTATTGTGTTTGTTGTTGTTCCATCAGATTTAGTCAGACAGGTGCCAGTAATGCTGAAATATGTCCAATGCACATTCAACACAAAGAGAATGCTAAAACGGCTTCTGTTCCTAAGGATTCTGTTGTGCCAGCTTTTAGTTGTCCACTTTCAAGGAAGAACTGTATGTCCTAAGAGTATCGCTAGTTGAGTTTTTCTATTCTTCATTATCAATGCTCAGAGAATGAGATAAATTAATAGAAATATGTATGTAATGAGCAGATGATTATAGAGATAGGAGGAAGAGAAAAGGGAAAGAGAGAATGGAAAAGAGAATCTTATTTATGGGATGTTATTACAGTAAATGTTAAGATGCATAGGACCCAAATCTATACTCAGGATGTATTAAAAGACAACCTGGAGAAGCTTTTCAGAATAGTACCAGAAGTTTTCATTAGACCTGAATATCATTGGAATGTCCAAGAAAACTATTCCTAGGAAGATTCATGGAGGAGCTAAATAAATCACTTATATATCTAAATACTCTGTACTATAAATTACCATTTCCCAGCCTGCATAGGAATCATAATTAGAACATGAGGATTGGGTACCAATCCAAAACTCACCCTTATAATTTTAGAGTGAATAGAACTTAATTTTAAAAGAATAGAATTACCAACATAAATTGAATTTTGGAGTATACAATGTCACCCAGGTTAGGAGTCTTGAGATATGAGTGATGAAAACCTTAGATTTATTGTATATAAATGCAAAATGAGCAATAATGTCCCACGTATGTTCAACTACACAAAGATAAATGAGCAATGATATTTATAATATTGGCAAATTAGAAAAAAATGTAAAATGACCTAAATTAGAAAAGCAATTAAATAAATAATGCTATATTCATACATCTTCATAAATAAATTATACTGTTCTCATACATTTGCATGTTGTAGTTAATGTCTCACATGGAAAGATGCTCATAATATCTTTATAGGAAAAAGCAGGATAAAATAATGTATATATAATCATGTTTTTATTGTTTATCGGTATATTCTTGTCTATCAAACATGAACATTATCCTTTACATCATGAAGAACTTAAAAATTTAAAAAGTCTTAGAAGCAAAACTACTGTACAAATGCAATAACACCAAAACATTTTAGTCAATGAATGTGTGTGTCTTTGTATAACTTGAGCTTTGGATGCATATATGTGTAGTTATATCTATGCTGAACAATTAAATTCCATGCTATATGGGTGACTGAAATTTACACAACTTATCTTTCCCCACTCTGTCAACACATACGAACACACACACACACACACACAAACACACGCACACACATCGACACACACTCACCACAGTTTTTATCAGCTCTTGATTCTATTATATGATTCTAGGAGGTTCTTTTTTCTTCTTAAAAAAATTATGCCCACTAATGTGAATTTCACACTTTTGATCTCAAGTAATCATATCCCAACTTGGGAAAATTTATGCAGAAACTAGTATAGTTTTTAAAATCTAGGGTTTAAATGAAAAACCCTACAAGGTAGAAAACTTGAGAGGAAACATAAACAGGCAAAAATTTCTCTGAAAGCTTCAAGATGCAATTCAAAAATATTTGCTCTCTTGGTTATATTGTTAATTATACACTCTCGAAAAGAGAAGATGACCATTTAGGGCTTTGAGGAATGGTGATATCATTGCATTTTGTCAGAAGTCTTTTAAATTAGCTTTACTTTTTAAATAAATTTATTTTAAAATAATGTCAGTTTCTATTCTGAGAAAATAAATCCTTAACATTCAGATTTATGCTTTAACACTTCATATAATCCTATCAGTTTTCCATTTCATTTTTATATTTTAGAATTTATTAAAATTACTCATGTGATATTATTATGAAAAAGTCAGTAGATTTAAAATAAACCTATGGAGTGTCACTTATATATTGAGTATTTACTTTATTATCATATAATGCTACCAACTAGAAAAGATTTACCAATTAAAAGTATTCAATATTTGCTTTGAGTAATTTCATGGATAATAACTATTTAAAGGTCATATAGAAAAATAAAATAAAATAAGGACATTAATGTCTGTTTTTTAATTTATTTTTATATTTATGATAAATATTTGTTCCAAGATAGAAAGGGGGTGTCTATTTAAAGTATTCTGAAATACATTCCCTAAATGGATAAGAATTGATTTCACCAAGAAAACATAAAAACCATCATAAGTGAATGCCCAGGGGATCAACAAAACTGTTAGCTAAATGAGTCTTTCAAAAAACCTAAGCCAATCACCTTTTCTAAAGCTATTAGAAAGACATATATGTTTGTGTTTATGTAGAATAGCATGTCTATATATTTAGACTTCAAATAAAATTAGTTCCTTCTTGTTCATTAAAAAATTATTTTTCTATTTGCATAAGAACACAAAGTTTTTCAAAGAAAAAACTAGTCTCTATAAAGTTTCAAATGTGTGTGTTAGATTAGTTTCACTAATCTAATTTGCATGTAAAAATACAAAATATACCCCCTACTCCAATTAAGATACAAAGAAATTTCTCAAGTATATATAAGAATTTCATGGGCAGGTGCCATAGTGTATATATTAATATTTAATGGTGATACAAAAGCAAAATATCTGAAAACTTTAAGATGCACTTTAACTGTCTTGAATTCCTTAAAGGGGTTAATTTCTAAATATAGATATGAACTTTTTTCTCACAGTTATATTATCCTAGAATTTTACCTTCAAGTTTAGACATGAATTGTGATAAAAGGAATAAGAAGATTAAATTCATCTAATAGGAAGAGAGAATTAAAGGTCAAAAAGAATGGGAGAAAGATGAGAAAATATTATATTGGAAATATTAAAATGCATTGCTTATAGTTGGCAAACACATAACACTCTTATAGTACAAATAACTGGTACATATTAGGAGTTTGGAACATAAAGAAGAAGAACAGCAGGAGAATGTCTGCCATTTTTGTTCATGCTATCTGGTTGTTTCATGTAATCTCAGACTTGGTAATCTATATTCAGTGCTGCCATCCTAGAAGAGTGGATGGGATGGGAGTGGGGGAGGTGGAGAGGAGAGAGAAGGAGGAAAGATAGAATGGGTATATCTGTGTATGTTAAAGTAGACAAATCTGTGGTATGTGTGGGTGTTTATATATGAGTCTGTATGAATTTCTCTAATTTAAACCATCACTCTACTTCACAGCAAAGACAACTACATATTTTATCAACTCTCTGGAATTACTTTTTAGAATTTTGTTGATTGGTTTGAGAAATTAATTCAAGATAATTGTTTGTCTTCTTTTTATATTCTGAAAATTTAGGTTTAGATCTCACACATGAAGCAGAGAGAGGTGAGGGATTGGGAAGAGAATGAGAAAGGGAGCTCCCTAAGATAGTCACATCTTATTCCAGCAGCACAAATTTCTTTGCTTTTTTAAACCCAGGTAGAGTTTCACTGCAATGTTTGCACCATCTTCTCTGGATCTATCTACCTAAAGAAAACAGTTCTTACCACCATGTAACATAAAAAAAAAATAGCATTTCCTGAAAACCTATTCCATGCCTAGCATTGAACTTGTGTTTTATTTCCATGCTTACAGCAATCATGTGAAACTGGTATTATCTAGTTTTCCTGAGGAGAAGATAAAAATTTAAAGATATTGAGTACATTGGCTGTTTATCCCACTATTAAATGTTGTAATCAGAAATTAAACTTATGTTTGAGGGCTTCCAATACAGATATTTTTGTTTTTGCATCCAATTTCTTCTTATTCCTGTAAAATTTAAAAGTGACAACTAATGTAGCATTAACAAGCAATCTGACATCGTAAAAACAATATACACATTTATATGAGGTGTACTATAAAGATACTGACTGATCTTCAAGTGCACGCAGGGAAATCGATTACCTCAATTCATCTCAGTAACTGTTAAGTCCATAGAAGTTTTTTCCAATAATTTCTCATGCATCTAGCCAAGCGATGGAAAGTAATTTTATCCATTAGGAATAGAGACTGACATAGAATTGCTGGAAAGGTATTTGTGAGCTGAATTATTTTGTGGAGGAATCTGCCTACTTACCATAGAATAAATTTTCTATGTTTTCTATGTTATCAGCTGAAAGAAGGAACTTTATTGTATAGGGAACAAAATAAAATGTTTTATTTTCCTTTGGTTACTGGAGAGTACTTATTGTCTAACTAAAGCAATAAAGTGGGATTCCATTAGTCCTTTTAGTTTTGGATTGGAAATCACGTATAGTATTTTCAGATATAGCTCCTGGTTATGTATCTTTACCATGTCTCTGAAATAGTACAGTGAAAAAAAATAGCACTTTTCCAAAGATTTTGGGGTAGATTTAATGCACTTGGAAAAGATGCCTAAAAAAGCCTTCAGCACTACCCCAGATCTGCACTTGCCACTCTGATTATACATTTGGCACAACTAAGTAAGAGATTTTAAAACAAATAAAAGTTTTTCTTAAATAGGAGTAGAATAGTACATCTAATGTGCCTTCAACATAACATATGACAGCTAGAACTTGTACAATTTTCTTTGGAGTAAATCTTGATTTCTTAGCATTTTCAACTTATTTGGTGATGCACAGTAGGGAGCTATATCTGAAAAAAAATGTATAACTAGGTAAGTTCATGTTCAGTATTATCTAAAATCATGTAAACTCATATTCTAGCACCCATTTCTGACTACCTTCACATTTATAGGCCAGATAAAAATTCCAACTAACTAAAATTCTTTCTGAACAGTGTGCTCTACTCAGTTCATAACTGATATATCTTGTAAGGTAATGTAGTTACTTA